>FR990049.1:18622626-19347605 GCA_905404095.1 Glaucopsyche alexis | reverse complement strand
TTACAACATCATCTATAATATTTTATCGCTGTATGTGGCGCTAAGCGAAAATCTCGAGAACAGCTGAACCGATTTCGCTAATTATTTTTTGAGAATATTCATTAATTAAGTACAAGGATGGTTCTTATGAAATTTTCTAAAAAGTACCTGAAAAAGTCTAAAAACAACACTTTTCTATACTCTCATACAAACGATTCATAATAATACTTAAAAGTCAATTTGAACTTTAAAACCATAACATAAAGTTCAAATGTTAGTGGAGAGGTTCCAAGAAGGCAAAACAATAAGTGACATTAGTACCTATATTGTAAATAATACAGGTATAGGATTTTGGACCTTTTTTAATATTGGAAAAGGTGTATGTTGTAGGAGTAGGTGTAGGAGTAGATGTAGGCGTAGGTGTAGGAGCAGGTGTAAGAGAGGTGTAGAAGTATGTGTAGTCGTAGATGTATGAGTTGGTATAAGACTAGGTGTGGGAGTAGGTGTAAGAGTAGGGGTAGGTGTAGGAGTAGGTGTAGTCATTTATTAATTCCACATCATATTTAAGTCGGGATCAGCTCAGTGACAATATAATTTCGTAATATTTATGATAGATTTGTCTGACGCGATGTTTAAAATTATTTCGGTGTCAACCTTAGACTTATGTCAACATTATTGACATTCGCCGGTATACCTGTCATTTGTAGAGTGTCGCCCTTGTGACTGGGGTACGGGAAGAGATCCACCGTATTCGATGATAATGCTCATGTTTATTTAAAATTACAAAACACAGCATTGAAAATAAACAAGAGCTGGATTGTGAATTCTTATGAGAACATTAAAAAACCGTTTCACATAATATCGTCAGTTAGATAAGACATTGCACGACATCGGGAGATCATAGTAAGCTGGTTGCTACCGACATACTGCAAGGCTGGCGCAGTCACGTTCCGCTGTCACCACTTCGATAAGGCCTTTATGAACGTGGACAAAGATAATACTGGTCTAGATTGAGATAGCTTTCATTAGAGACGGGAAAGTTTTGATTTCTGTATACATCCATTGTAATACCAGAACAATGCTTATTAATCAGGATAAAAGTGTCTTTGTTTTTAAAAAGATTTTAATCTAGATTGTTATACGTTACTTATATTTATCATTCATTGGTGACATTTATGATTTAAATACGGACAAAAGTTGTATTTTTTTAATATACTGGGTACATAATATATTATGAAGATTGGCTATGTTCCGTGCAAAAAAACGCTTGGTAGCGCTTGCTAGCGCTAAACAAAAAAAACAGATTATCGGTCAGGACACGTTTGCTTACTTCAATACTGCTAACATAATTCGCCATTTTGCTTATTTAATGCCAGCGGTCGCCATTTTGTTTATATTTTTTGTTAGCGCAATATTTCGCGGAACACAGCCAATGTTTTTATTTATTAATAAATGGTAAATATTGGCAAGATATTATAGGAACGTTTAGTCAGTTTTGATGTGATAACTTACGTAGTAACTATTTATTTATCTGTGGTAATAACGTTTTATAAAACGATGGACGCCGACTGCACGCACGAAAAATTGTCACGTTCCGCCTGAGCCGAGCGTGCAAGCGAGAGTGCGAAACAAGTGATAGAGAGGCACGATCGGTCTAAGCGTTTGGCTTGTGATGATGTTATCACGTAAAGTTATCGTCTGTAGACCGACTTAACAAACAAAAAAAAAACAAGACGACCTCTGTGGCTCAGTTGGTTGAGCGTGTTGGTGCTCAAGCCGGAGGTCGCGGGTTCAAATCCCGCCGAAGGAACAAAAAGTTTTTCTGTGTTCCTAGGTCATGGATGTGTATTAAATATGTGTATAATATAATAAAAATCTTAAATATGTGTATAGTATAAAAGTATTAAATATATTTCCGTTGTCTGGTACCCCCCAACTAACATTTTGGCGCTAAGGGAAACCTTTTTTGACACTTAAAGTATTATAAACGCCATATAAGAGCTCTGACAATTGCTTTGGACTCTACTGCGGCGTTAGGAATCATAGATGAATGATTAGTCTCGCTGGGCGCTCAAATTACGAGAGTAAAGGAAGAGAGAGTGCTCTTGCGTACTGCGCACACACTTACGTAACTGGCCTGGTTTCAATGAAACCGGCCACCGTCGCCGAGATCGGTGGGGAGTTATTATATATATTATAAGTACAGATAGAAACTGTCCGGCTAATACCAACGTATGGTACTAAAGGGCCATACGCACCATCCAGCCTGCAAGCTCAAGGCCGCAGATTTGTAAGCAAAAATTTTAAATGATTGACACTAGTGACATTAATGACGGCATATTAGTACCGGTGCTGGGTAGCCTTGGGCTTGCAGGCTGGATGGTGCGTATGGCCCTTTACGCGAGGTTACGCTGCCTTAGCGAGTGTAGCGAATAATGACGTAACTGCCACTTACGCTTGTGTTCGCCGTAGTATACGCTCTATTTATATTTTATTGTAAAAGTAAATATTATGTTTTACCAATGATAATACTTAATGTTTTACTTGAATTAAAAATATCCCCGAATAGTTTTGAATTTGGCTGAATCTATTGCTTAAGATGGATTTTCATATTCCAAAAGTAACGTAAGTGACAGTTCTTGTAGTTTACTGTTTATATGACTTTTTAATATATTCCTATCGTATCTGCCAATATAAAAAAAAGTATAGACTTTACACGATATTCCAAATTTTAATATTTATCGACTTTATTTTTGTTTTACTTTTGTGCTGATTCGATATAAGTGCTTATGAAAATTAAAGTTTTATGTTTAAACTAGCTATTGCCCGCGGCTCCACCCGCGTAAATACATTATCCCTATGGAATACTGTACTTTGTCGGGATAAAAAGTATCCTATGTCCTTTCCCAGGACTCAAAGTATGTCTGTACCAAATTTTATCAAAATTGGTTCAGCGGTTAAAGCGTGAAGAGGTAACAGACAGATAGACAGACAGACAGACACACTTTCACATTTATAATATTAAGTATAGATATGGAGATTAAACTGTATAAATTATCTAAAATAGCCTATTCCCCAGTAAAAATTACATATTCAGGGAACGTGAACACTGCAGTATTCGATTCTCGTTTGAAAATAAAAGTGCGAGCTTAAATTTTGACGAGATTATCCTATAAAATAAATAACGTTGATTTACATACGCGATAAGAGCGGCGCGGCGCCTGCGTGGCTACGAAGGTCGCCTATTCATCGCTTTATTGTTCTGTAAATTACTAATTCTCTTTAATATATCAGCGTTCGTATAAAACTAAACACATCATTACATCATCAGCCAATCGCCGTCCACTGCCTCCTCCAATGAGCGCCAACAAATTGCCTGTGTGGTCTCGGGCATAAAAATAGGACCACCCCGTCTCTTTTCTATGGGTGTCGTAGCCTTTTACGACTAAATTATATCAGCCGGATAAGAGGACAAACATCTTCTTCTCCTGTTAGAGATCCGGTAACCGTTTCATGGCGGTATAACCATGTCGATATTCTGGAATGCTCTAAATGCAACTGATAGTGGGCAGCAGCGCTATTAGTGAAAAACATTCCAGTCTGCGGTCACCAACCCGTTCACCAAACGTGGTAACTACGGCAAATCCCCCCTATGCAGCACAACCCAAAAACTCCGTATATTCAAGTTATTTATGCTTGATTTTGTTTTTCTTGCGATATACATTTTTCGTCCTATCCCTACCTCTTTAGTCTACGAAACTTACTTACATGATACTCGACTTCGGTGTAGTTACATTAGGAGTTTACACTCCTTCTCAGTCTTCTTCTAATTACTCTACATACTAAGCTCTACTATATTAGACCGCACACCTTCTCTACTATATTATTAAAGAAGAAGGGGCAAAACGTCCCCACCCTTGTAGCACTATAAGGCACATATCAAATGAAAGGGCGTCAAAAGTGTGTCATGGTTTAGAGATTTTTCGTCATACAATATATTATTATGACGAAAAATCTCTAAACCATGGGGGAAAAAAGTAAAAAAAATCATTCTGTATACAGATTTTTTTAACTTTTTTCTCCCATGGTTTAGAGATTTTTCGTATACATAATAATGTACACCATTTCATATGTTGCTAATATGGAACAATTTTTGGGAGGTAATGGTATATAACAAACTTAAGAAAAGTGTTATATTTTGATAAACTGCCTCACATTTTGATGAAATGTATGGAATAATAATAACATGCTAAAATAAGCTCTTTCCTCAATTTTTTCGCACATAATTACTTTCTGGAAATTGTTTCATGTAAAATCTAATGATGCAGATAAAACAATTACATTAAAATAGATATAATTTAATAGAAAAAATAATTTTAAAACGATTAGGTACAGAAAAAAAGTAAAAAAGATATAGTACATAGTGAATTATTCTTCTGTGCGTTGTAAGAGAAGTCTAAAACAAATTAAGAATAGCAATTTAGCGCTACGGAATGTCGAGTCCGACTTAATGAAAACTTAAACTGCATCATTAGATTTTTGATAACTCAATTTTCCTAGCCAGGATTCGAAGCCATAAATTGTGAAAAAAAAATATATCCTGTATACAGGATTATACACATATTGCACCATGCAATAGTATCGCAAGTAAGAAACAATTTCCAGAAAGTAATTATGTGCGAAAAAATTAGGAAAGAGTTTATTTTTCAGCATTTTATGATTCCATACATTTCTTTAAAATATGAGGCAGTTTCTCAAAATATAACAACACTTTTCTGAAGTTTGCTGTGTACCATTACTTTTCAAAAATTGTTCTTTATTAGCAACACTATGAAATGGTGCAATAATACAGGGATTTTTAAAACTTCCTATGAAATGGTGCAATAATACAGGTGATTTTTAAAACTTCTTTTTCTCTCATGGTTTAGAGATTTTTCGTCATACAATAAAATGACAAACTTGTTTAGCCCTTTCATTTGCTATAATATTATGTCTTGTAGTGCTACAGTAGTGGGGACGGGCTCCATACAAAAATGCCCCTTCTTCTTTAATTATTGTAAAATAAACAACATCAAAAATAATAACAATATTATTGATAACTTAAAGTAATAATGGGGTTATCATAATTTTCCTATTTAATAGATGTTTTATTTTATTTATTTCATCTTTCCTCTCATTTTCTTGCAATTTGTGTAACGGAACCCGTTGGGAGTGGTTTCGTGAAATGGGACGTAAGTGTGTATCAGGAAGTCGCGGAAGCGCGATTTGAATTGATAAATTAGCGCGCGGTGGTAGAGTTAGCCGTCGGATTAGAATAAAATATTTCAGCATTTAGCTTTTTAAAATTTTAACGTTGATTTCTGTCACTGCATAATGGAAAAGTTTCCGTTTTATTAGGTTGGGGCACAGAATAAATAATAGTACCTAGAGGTAGTTGGGGAAAAAGTTTCTTCGCATTTTATATAAAAATTCAAAAGGTTTTTTTATAAAGTTTATTTACAAGTGACTAAAGTATATAGGTGCCATTTTGTTCGATAACTTTTTGCCATCTTGTTGGTAGGTACATGATCCCATTGCTATAAAATTTTTGGGGCTTCTGATGAAAAAACTGCGACAAGTGGTTTTGGCAGTCCTCTTGTGATGTCAACCTGACACTGCCTAAGGAATTCTGCAGCGACCGAAACAGGTGGAAATCTGAAGGTGCAAGGTCAGGACTATACGGCGGATACATTAACACCTCCCAGCCAAACTCCCGTAATTTTTTCTGAGTGGCTAAAGATGTGTGAGGTCTAGCGTTATCATGGTGAAAAACCACACCCCTTCTGTTGATTAATTCCGGCCGCTTTCTCTCAACTTCTTGCTTTAATCTCATCAGTTGTTCGCAGTACAGTTCAGAAATGATAGTCCTGCCTGGCGGTAACAGCTCATAATGAATAATGCCCTTCCAATCCCACCACACACACAGCATCACCTTGTTGCGAGTTAACCCGGGTTTCGCCACAGTCTGTGAAGCCTGACCGGCCTTTGACCACGATCTTTTTCGCACGTTCTTGTCGTACGTGATCCACTTTTCATCACCAGTTATCAGCTTCTTCAAAAATGCTTCGGTTTCATTACGTCGTAATAAAGAATCACAAATGAGTACACGGTTCATTAGGTTTCTTTCAGTGAGCTCATGAGGCACCCAAATATCGAGCTTTTTTGTGTACCCAGCTTTTTTCAAATGCGCCAAAACCGTTTTGTGGTCAATCCCCAGTTCTTCAGCTACATCGTAACTACTAATATGCCGATCTTGCTCCACTTTTTCAAAAATGGCAACAGTTTTGTCCGTAACAGGGCGACCAGAGCGACGTGCATCTTTGATATCAAAATTTCCGGATTGAAAACGCTTAAACCAAATTTGCGCTACTCTCACAGATACTGCATTAGGTCCATAAACATCACAATTTTTTTTCGCGGCTTGTGTTGCATTTTTACCTTTTTTGTAATAAATTTTTAAAATGTATCGAAATTCTTCATAAGAATCACTCATTTTAACAATAAGAAAAACAAATGAAAATCTCAAATTTACCTAATTTGAATTTGGAATTGTCTTCTGTAAAATTAAAACTTTTTAATGATACCAAAATCAGCCAGATACAATTGGTATAGCCCAAGATATTTTATGACAAGTTCATACATACTATAATGCGAAAAGACTTTTTCCCCAACCTATTATTATCATTTTATTATATGTATTTAACAAATATTTTTTTATTCGTTTTTTTAAAGTACGCACTAATGATGTGTAGACTGTAGGTACTACCTCAAATGTAGCTTCATCACTAAACTATAATAATGGCCAACATAAAAGAAAAATATGGCTGAATGCGAGCGTACCTTCAGTAAATTTTGATTATGTTTAAGTGTAATGTTATCGAGGCTGGTAAGGGCTAAACACATAATCGACTTACGACGTGGTTGTTCAACTATCACACATACCCTGGGATATAACATATCCTTAGTTATCACTGCACATATCTATATCAAGGGTGGTTTCGTATCCTATAAGTGGCCCAATTCTCGTCCATTACAATTTTTTACCGTGTGAAAAGAATGAAAAAAAAATTTTGATCGAAACGTAAAACCGAACACTCCAAAGTCCAAAATATCAAACTACTTGGAATGAGAAATCATCAGATCTGAATTCGCCATATTTTATTTTGATAGCTACCAATCAGCGGATTATTTTTATTTATTTATTTCAGGAAACCAACAGCTTAAAACTAAGACACAGTAGACAAGAGCATACTTGTAATTAACACGAAGCTAAGGGTTTCCACTAATAGTAAATAATTTTATGTACGAATTACAACTTCTAGCGGTCTTTAGCACTCGATTAGTTGAGTTGACGTTTGCTCAAACTTTCGACTGTTAAGTTCTCAGAACACACAAATTGTGTTTCGTTCTTAAAAAATTGGTTTTAGATTTTTTTACGAATGTGAAAAATTCTCCAAGAATTGTGCCACTGAACCAGATCCGAGGCCGTAAATAGTAATCTATGAAAAAATCAAAAGATGGAACCTGTTAACTACTATACAAATAGTTGTACGGCTTCTTTGGACCGTATCCTCACGGGTTCGGATCGGATTTAGCACGATGCCACTATCCTGATTGAAATTGACAACGCTAAGAACGAAATTTGTGTATATTTTTAAGAAGCATGAATCAAATCAATCAAAAAAGAAACAAATTAGTCGAAAGCAGTTATCATCATAATATAGTAGCGTATGAACCCATAGCGTATACGACCTCTGTGACTCAGTGGTAGAGTGCATTGGTGTTCAAGCCGAGAGTCGCGGGTTCGAATCCCGCCGAAGGAACAAAACGTTTTTCTGTATTCCTGAGTCATGGACGTCCATGGAATATGTGTATAATATAATATAAATCTTAAATATAGGTATGTATTTTTATATGTATAATATAAAGTATTAAATATACTTTCTGTTGTCTGGCCCTGTAACACAAGTTCTTCGAGTGCTTATCACGGGGCTAAATTGACGTAGCGTGAAGCATCCATAGATATAATTAAATTGTTATACAATAATATTATTATGTCGCCACTTCATATTATGTATACTTTACAATACTTTCTGGTAAAATTGTAATCGACGTTTTACTTTCTAGACATTGAAACAGCCGCCATGGCGTATTGGTTTAATGGCCGTTATCGACTAGAATTTAACGCACCATTTTCTTTTATATAATTTACTACAGACTGAGCGTAAAATACGAATTACTACTCACTAGAAAGTTTTATATTCTCTCTGGCTTTATAGTTTTATTAATACGTATGAATGCCATAATTTTATTATACTTATACGATATTTTTATTATAGTCCAAAGAATCGTAGATCATTTAGATGTTAAAATTTTATTTTTTAGTAGTAGATTAAGTGTCGTAGGTACCATATAGTAACGGTTTTTGATATTTTTAGGGAGTTAGGGGGCAGACCCAACTCACACAAAGCGTCATATGGTGGGGTAAGTGGTATCAAAAACGGTCAAATATAATTTTCTATTCTTTTTTGGTCACCAGGCGGCGCTTGGTAGCACGACGGGCCTTGTCGTGTCAAAAAGCTGTCAAATGTCACGAATTTAATAACCCTCATTGGAGGAATTATATATGGACGGATTTAGACTGTTTAGCGCTATGGGCGTTTGTGTGATGCGTCACTTTTAAGGCTTGTACACAATACTGCGAATCGGCGCAAAATCGCAATGCAGAAAACTGCGACGCGAATTGCTGTGGTGTGATTTCGTACTGCAAGGCGTTTCCCTTTGGTTGTAATTTTTAACCATCTTGAAGGTATTATGTGAACTAAGTTGTGGTGTGGAAGTTGTGGATCGTAAGAAGAGTTGCATACGTCTGATAATAAAAGTAATCTAAAGAATATTAAAGAAAGTCAAGCATAGAAGTTTCACAGTTTTTTTTGTTGCGGATTTGCATCACGTGGCATCGCATCCCTTAGTACACGTATGTGGCAGTGAGTCTGTATGAAAGTACTCCGTAAGCGAAACTGCACAGCGTTAGTACAATGCAGTTTTTCCGCAAAGAAATGCCATTGTAAGTTTCGTAGACTACGGGTGCAGACGAATGTCATCCCAGTCATGTGCAATGTTTCGCGGTGCGGATGCCTTTCAACGCGAAATACCACAAGCGGAACGTCTGCGTCTGTGTAATGGCAATTTCACAGTATCTTACAAAACTATACCAACAAGGACGCAACCATTTAATCTAGCTTAGTGTTAGAAAGAGACATAGCGTATCCAAAACTCTGCCATACTACTTACAGGTTTTTCGTAGTTTTGCTGACGTTTACGAACGCGTAGGCGAACTAAGGGCGAAATAAGTATGAAGGGTGAGCATTGCTTTAAAAACCCTACTATAAAAGCCCTGCTTTTTATCTTCTATTGAGTAAAGAGTCGGTCTCTTTCCGAGGTGTTTGATTAGAAATGATGATGCAGTTGACGTCAAAATTAATTTTATCCAAACCTATATCCATTAAAATCACGTTTATCATTTTATACATAGGAGAAGACAGGTTACACGTAGGGACACTATTATTCACACGTTTGGCAAATATGTCTCCACCGCCCGCCACTCGGTAAATACAAAAGGAATTACTTTTATTTTTCGTCTCAACCGCAGCGGGTTGCCTTATGATATATCACTTTGGCGCCGCTACGGTAGGAGCAAAACATTCGCTACGCTCTACACTTAAAAATATACGAAACCAATGCTCGTTTTATCTCAGCCAAACAAAAGTATTTCCTTTTGTTATATTCCGTGGTTTATATTACACTAATGGCATGTAAATCTATTCAAAGCCGTAACAATATTATATGGTTTGGAGATTGAGGTTATATAGAGGCTTTTGCTACGAGTATATCTAAATGTAAAAAATAATGAACAATATTAATTATTGTCTGATTAAATACCTGCTGTCGGTTCATACCGAAACGCAATCATGCGTCATGCGACGCGAAGATGCTTGAAGAGACCAGCGACTGTGCGAGTTTATACTGAAACGCAACGCGAAGATGCTTGAAAAGACCAGCGACAGTACGCTGCGCCGCGCGCAATAGTAGGGGCAAGTCACTACATACGGCGGCCCTAGGCTGCGCCCCGCGGCGCACAGTGGTCCCGATTTTGACGCTCCATACTCATAGAACTCGATTCTTAAAAATCGTTGTTTTTTTCGCTCAGGAACGTTTCGAGGCATTGTTTAAATATAAATATTAGGATATAAAACTCTTAGGTTTATTTGTGTGCGTAAAATTAACGTTTCAATTTTTTTTTCTATGGACGAAAACATTCAAATTCATTTTATTCGAAACTGATTGAAACTGACACCTTGGTTTTCACAGGGATTGTTGTCCTACACGAGACGAATCTTACATGCTATAATACATGTACTAGTTTTTGCCCGTTTGGACGTGGAATAAACGTGAAATTTTTCTATGGACGAAATCATTCAAATACATTTTATTCGAAACTGATTGAAACTGACGTCTTGGTTTTCACAGATATTGTTGTCCTACACGAGATGAATCCTACAAGCTTTATTACATGTACTCGTTTTTGCCCGTTTCAACGTGGAATAAATGGAAAAATTTTCTATGGACGAAATCATTCAAATTCATTTTATTCGATACTGATTGAAACTGACATCTTGGTTTTCACAGCGATTGTTGTTCTACATGAGTCGAATGCTACAAGCTACAGTACATGTACCAGTTTTTGCCCGTTTGGACGTGGGAACATAAATGGTTAATTTTTCTATGGATGAAATCACTCAAATTCATTTTATTCGAAACTGATAGAAACTGACATCTCGGTTTTCACATGGATCGTTGTCCTATATGAGATGAATCCTACAAATTATAATACATGTATCTGTTTTTGCCCGTTTGGACGTGGGAACATAAATGGGTAATTTTTCTATGGACGAAATCATTCAAATTCATTTTATTCGAAACTGAATGTAACTGACACCTTGGTTTCCACAGGGATTGTTGTCCTATACGAGACGAATCCTACAAGTTATAATACATGTACCCGTTTTTGCCCGTTTGGACGTGGGAACATAAATGGAAAAATTTTCTGTAGATGAAATCATTCAAATTCATTTTATTCGAAACTGAAACAAACTGACATCTTGGTTTTCAAAGGGATTGTTGTCCTATATGAGACGAATCCGGCAAGTTATAATACATGTACCTGTTTTTGCCCGTTTGAACGTGAGAACATAAATGGAAAATTTTTCTATAGATGAAATCACTCTTGAGTCGTTTTATTTTCCAAACGGGCAAAAACGGTTACATGTATTATAAATTTTAGGATTCGTCTCATATAGGACAACAATATCTGTGAAAACCAAGATGTCAGTTTCTATCAGTTTCGAATAAAATGAATTTGAATGATTTCGTCCATAGAAAAATTACCCATTTATATTCCCACGTCCAAACGGGCAAAAACAGGTACATGTATTATAGCTTGTAGGATTCCTCTCGTGTAGGACAATAATCGCTGTGTAAACTAAGATGTCAGTTTCAATCAGTTTGGAATAAAATGAATTTGAATGATTTGTTCCATAAAAAATTACCGCTTTATGTTCCCACGTCCAAACGGGCAAAAACGGGTACATGTATTATAACTTGTAGGATTCGTCTCGTATAGGACAACAATATCTGTGAAAACCAAGGTGTCAGTTTCTATCAGTTTCGAATAAAATGAATTTGAATGATTTCGTCCATAGAAAAATTACTGATTTATATTCCCACGTCCAAACGGGCAAAAACGGGTACTTGTATTGTAGCTTGTAGGATTCGTCTCGTGTAGGACAACAATCGCTGTGAAAACCAAGATGTCAGTTTCAATCAGTATCGAATAAAATGAATTTGAATGATTTCGTCCATAGAAAAATTTCCCATTTATTCCACGTTCAAACGGGCAAAAATGAGTACATGTATTATAGCTTGTAGGATTCACCTCGTGTAGGACAACAATCCCTGTGAAAACCAAGATGTCAGTTTCAATCAGTTTCGAATAAAATGAATTTGAATGATTTCGTCCATAGAAAATTTTCCCGTTTATTCCACGTCCAAACGGGCAAAAACTAGTACATGTATTATAGATTATAGGATTCATCTCGTGTAGGACAACAATCCCTGTGAAACCCAAGGTGTCAGTTTCAATCAGTTTCGAATAAAATGAATTTGAATGATTTCGTCCATAGAAAAAAAAATTGAAACGTTAATTTTACGCACACAGACAAACCTTAGAGTTTTATATCCTAATATTTATACTCAAACAATGCCCCGAAACGTTCCTGAGCAAAAAAAACAACGATTTTTAAGAATCGAGTTCTATGAGTATGGAGCGTCAAAATCGGGACCACTGTGCGGCGTCGCGCTGTGCCGTGAGGCGCAGTGCCGCTCATGCACGCCGCGCATACCGGCGATACCAGCGACAGCACGCTGCGCCACGCGCAATAGTAGGGCTATATTCCCTAAAACGCTATTTTCATCGCCAATGACCATTAACGGGGAGCCCAGCAGTGGCGAAGGCTGGTTCTCCTTCATAGGGAAGCCGGAGCCTGCATAATAGGTAGGAATTTTGATGAGGGTCTTCAAAAGGTAAGTGGTAAGGGAAGCCGATAGGAATGGAGTTATAGGTACCCCTCGCCACTGGATCCCAGTACAACAAAATATGTTCCCGCAAAGGCATTTCGCTGTGTGTGTTTCGAGACCGACATTTCGCATTGAGCGGACCCTTAATGTCTCAATTAGAAAACAGATGCTCCGTCCTCCCAATTGCAAATTAATGTTCTTTTTTGTGACTCGTTTTCGTCCATTAATTAAATGTTTTCAAAGCACTGCTTGTAACCGACATAATATTTATTTTCTTCAGTTTTGCGAGAAAATTGGGAACTTTTCAGTGATGCGAAATTCAGTGCCGGTGCACAAGCATATCATTTTAGATTAATTATCTTAATATATATAAATCTCGTGTCACAATGTTTGTCCTCAATGGACTCCTAAACCACTTAACCGATTATAATAAAATTCGCACACCATGTGCAGTTCGATCCAACTTGAGAGATAGGATAGTTTAAATCTCAAATTATAGTCGCAATTTTAATTTATTGCTAATTATTTGTCTGTTATTATTTGATGTCGATACCTTTCGACTGGGTTGAGTAAGTAATCAATAGATGGCGCTGCTATGGTAAATCTATGAACGTGTCATATAAGTAGGTAGTAGTATTCTTCAGTATTAGTATCAGTATTGTACCCGTGCGAAGCTGGGGCGGGTCGCTAGTATATTAATAGATTTTACTACTTTTACAATACCCTTAATTGACTGGATTTCACATTTTTTCGTTACAAAGTTTATTTGATGAGTGTTCAACATAAAGAAATAAACAAAAATGAAGCCAATTGGCTTAAATTATAATTATTCTATTTAAATTATAATTATTATATCTAATATTTTGCCCGCGACTTCGTCCGCGTGGAACAACACTTTGGGATATCGCTGACATTTACCCGCGACTTTATTTATGACTAACGAAAGCGGAATCCTATTTTTTTAAACGGAACCCTAAAATAAAAGTAGCCTATGTACCCTATAACATCAGCTATCTGCTAGTGAAAGTCCCGTGAAAATCGGTCCAGCCGTTTCAGAGATTAGTCGGAACAAACAGACAGACAGACCGACTGACAGACAGACAGACGGACAGACAAAAATTAAAAAAAAAATGTATTTTATTGTAAGTACCGAATATACTTTCAGATTCATTATGTAAAAAGCTGTTAATTTGAAGTTACAAACAGACACTTAAATTGTATCTAACTGTATAGATGTATAGATATTATAATGTATTATATTTTAAGATATTATCAATTTGATGTTTATAAAATAACTAAACTATTTAACTAAACTAAACTAAACTAAACATTAACCCGCACGCGCACCCCGCCTTGGTGACGCCCACTTCGCAACGGGCCGTGCAGCAGAAGTCGTAATATTTTAATTTCGCCATAACTTCAAAACCAAACGTCCAATTTTAATCATTCAAAGACCAAATATTATCTACATAAACTGTACTTAGTGATGAAATAATTTATTTTGATAAGGATTAATAACATGAGTAAAATAAATGCGTTTAAATGTAGTCCAAAAAAAATTCAAGATTTCTAAATAAAAAAATGGTTGTTGTGCCTCACTCGACATAGATAGGTATAGTGTGTCGCGGACTTTTTTGTAGATATTTATAAGATCTACAATTAATTAGAACATTTTATGGTTCTATCTTTTATAGTTTAGGCAGCGTACGCAAAATAAGTAACTTTTCTGGTTAATTTTTTACACCTTGTGTCCGAAAAACCCAAATATCTTACGGAACCCTATTTTTTTCCAAAATAAAATTTAGCCTATGTTACTCGTGGATAATGTAGCTTTCGAATGGTGAAAGAATTTTTGAAATCGGTCCAGTACTTTTTGAGCCTATTCATTACAAACAAACAAACAAACAAACAAACAAACAAACAAACAAACAAACATACAAACAAAGTTTTCCTCTTTATAATATTAGTGTAGATTAATTTCAATAACTACAATAAAAAAGAACTATAAACCGACTATACTATAAATTAGGTATATAAACTATGTTACCCGGGCGACTATCACGAATTTATTGACACCTCATTCATTGAAATCCGACCAGTACCTACCTAGTATAGACGTTACTGTAGAACAAGCATACACTGCCAAAATCATAACCCTTCCGTTTCGTTTCGCCGTAGTCGCGTAAAAACGAGCCGAACTCATGCATGAAGGGTCTCGTACTATATTTATCTTACTTAGGCCTTTACATCCGTTATTGGGTGCGAATTAATGCGGGTATTCTCCGAGCGAAGTAACCACTCTTGAAATACTGTAATGCCTGGCACAGTTGGTGTTTAAATGTCGTATGGTTGCCCAAGCACATACGGCATTCTCACAACATAGTCAGCCTAGTCCAGAGGAATGAACTGGTCAGTTACGTCTGGGGCCAACTATGTGCGGGTTTCCTCACGATGTTTTTCTTCACCGTTAGAGCGTTCGTATATTGTACTTGAGATCTGAAAAAGTCTCATTGGTACACGCCACAACCTGGGATTTGAACCTGCACTCTCTCGAGTGCGAACCAAACGGTTTACCCACTAGGCATATTTATCTATGATTAAATTATTTATTTATGAATTGAATATTACAACTAACTATTTACTGTGAATATTTGTGTACCCGTTGCCGTTATAGAGCTCCGTGGCCTAGTGGGTAGACCGTTTGGTTTGCACTCGAGAGAGTGCAGGTTCGAATCCCAGGTTGTGGCGTGTACCAATGAAACTTTTTCAGATCTCAAGTACATTATAAGGACACTCTAACGGTGAAGGAAACATCGTGAGGAAACCCGCACGTAGTTGGCCCCAGAAGTATTGACCAGTTCATTCCTCTGGACTAGGCTGACTATGTTGTGAGTATGCCGTATGTACTTGGGCAACCATACGACATTAACACCAACTGTGCCAGGCATTACAGTATTTCAAGAGTAGTTACTTCGCTCGGAGAATACTGTATAAATCATCCAATAACGGATGTAAAGGCCTAAGTTTTTTTTTGTTGCCGTAATTAATATTGAGAAAAAAATATATATATTTCATTCTGTTTTAATATTTGTTAAAGTGGCAACAGAAATATGTCATCTGTGAAAATTTTAGCTTTATAGCTATCACGGAATTCACGCTATCACAGACTTCACGGTCCATAGATAAAGCCTGATGACAGACAGACGGTCAGTGGATCTTAGTGTGTTCCGTTTTTACCATTTGGTTGTGGAACCCTAAAACCGATCGCTTCAAATCCTTTAAAACCCCGCTTTATATTAACGAGATCTTCATAAACAGGCCCCATCAAGGGTCATCGCAGCATCCGATTTAGTAATTCGTACGTGGTAGCAATTCATGTGTGCGATAATAACAAGATATAAATTCAAAGGATAACAATAAGTGCCTTTATTGCCGGTTGTTTTCGCAAAAACGATTCCGCGACGTGGATTTTTTTACGAACATAAAAACGGATAATGTCACGTTGTTTGATATACCGACCTTTTTACAAGTTTATTGGAATTTAAATGTAGGATGATGGAGTTTCGATGTGTATTTTTGTGTTTAATAGGTACGTATATCTCATAATAATTTTGTCATGATTTATTCTTTGTATTTGTATTTATAAACGTTTAAAATTAATAACAATATATTTATTGAACATTTAAGGTACAAAAGCACAGCTAAAAATCAAGAATAACAAATCAAAAAACAGAAACAAATCCCCACACGACATGTTTAATGGGAAGCCACTCAGGCATCTCTTAGATTAAGTAGGCACTACGATTTTTTTCGTGCTAAAAGAAAAGTTATATTTCAACAGTTGTCTTTTAGCTCTACTCGTAAATTAACTTTTAAAAACTACATTATTGAATAAAAATGAATTATTTTTATATAGTTTGAAATTATGATCGAATTTTGACCACTGGAAGACCACTATTTTAATTATAAGAAGAATCACGTATTTTGATATTTGATATAAGTTTATATGTACCTCTAGTATATTGTTTGTACATACAAAAACAACTTTTGACATTTAGTGCATAAAAACTATGTAAGTATACGAAACTATGTATGTCTGTTTGTTTGCTGCAGCTATTCTAAAACTCCTCGAAACCAAATTTAATCTACTGCAGATTAGCTGATTGGCGTGGGCAATCTAATCATATTGATTTAGTTCATAACCATAAGATTGCCTTATAACATAGCCTTTAGCCAAGTTGCTATCGCTTATTACGACTATGAAGTTAAAAAACAAAAATACTTATGTCAAATCCCATATATTTTTGTTTTAGAACTACGACGAAGTAATTAGCGATGACAACTTGGCAGTTGGTTGAAGGTTCAAAATCTTTAGATATAGCACGTGAAATTAGTTTTGTAATGGCTGATTTGACGATTGAAGAATCTACCGTTTAGCTGTAAATTTTTCGCAATCAATCTGATTTAAAATGCTCCGATAAAAAAATACAACTTCAACGTAATTATCATATTTTGTTTAGGAATTCTATACCAAAGCGTCCAAACTCTCGTCCTTTGTGTAAACAAATCAGTGTGAGTACTGGTTACCTGTAGCAAAATTCGATTTACTGAAATATACTATATATTTTATACAAATATAGTTTTCCAATGTCAGAGAAAACACAAGACCCGCCGTAAAATTACACGGCGCTCAATACCCTCTCAAGAAGAATTACTCGTATTATGAGGGGTCACAAAGTGAGGATAGCAATATTGGACCCTTGAAAGGTGCCGTGAAGGTGCGGGGAGCCCACATAAAACCTAAGGAGGCAGGTGCATTCCATTCCGCCGGCGCCCGAATGTGTGTGTTTCACGCGTCATTTCACCTCGGAATATACAAGGTAAGAAAAAGGAAAGCATTACAATAAAACTCAAGCTGGTGACAATAAACTGTCTGCTGATGTAACACCTTATTACAGAGTTTCTTTATTTTATCCTGGATGTTTCCCGCGACTTCGTGCGCGCAAAACAAAATCCAGCGGGAGCCGTACATTATGCCGCGATAAAAAATCGCCTTCCCCGCCGCCGTATTACGTAAAAATAGCGATTAGCAATAATCTTGCAGTCACCGCGCGATAGACGCGCAATCGATTGCTGAACGTCAAATAAAATCGTATTACCTATGCGTTCGATTGCTAATCGCTCGCTGTTGTGTTTGAATGCACTTTGCTTCATTTTCGCTTATTATTGCTAACTGACAGTTCAAATCACTCGCTGATTGCTTTCGCTTTGCTGTAAAAGTCTTACGTAATACGAAAAATTAGACAGCAGTGAAGAAATCGAACGATTGATTGCAATTTATAGTTCCTCGATTGTTCGGTAGAGGCAGTACTGTCGCTAGGTTGCTTCTGCTAGGTTTTTGCAGATACGTAATACGAATTTGCGATTTTTGCGCAAAAATTGCGCAATTTTTGCTATTGCTTGGCTTTTGCAAGATACGTAATAAGCCCGCCGTGGTCTACTCTATTTCTGTGAAATAGTTTCGGAGCCTATTATGCAAGCGAACAAACACAAATATTTCCTATTTATAATATAAGTATAGATGTAGGTATTTGTGGACGTGACGATACTCTGTTGTGATAGTACTGGCGTGCCAAATGTTTCACATTGCCTGCTTAAATAAAGGGCGAATAATGTCATGAGGTTCAGAATGCGCGTTTGGCGCAACTCACACAACTTTAGGGACCATAAGGCCTGTGCCTCAAATTTTGCGGGCAGCGGGGTGGTAGCGGTGGTGGGCACGGTAGGAGCATATCCGTATAATCAAACGGACCGGTTCTTGAAAACAGCGGCGCGTCAGCGGCGTGTGCGCGGACAACGAGCGGTGAGCTTCAGTCAATCGGCCACCGCCGGTGCGTCTGCATCACAGAACACTATTACTCGCGGAGTCTGGTCTGCATTGCAGTGTTGTGCAATTCATTTTTGTGTTTTTGTATTTCTATTGTTGTGTATTTTAATTCATAATATCGTTAAACTCGCCTTTTATTTTCCTTGCCCTATAGTAGAGATTCGTTTCTTCTTTTTCCTACAGTAAATCGAGCGTTAGGAATAAATTTCAATCAAAAAGATGTCACTGTTATTCAGACATTTCGTTCGCGAATAAAAACAAATATCTCGACGACACGACCACGAACACATTACTACGCCGCTATAGTGCCGGTCTGCGTTGCCCGCGCCGCCAACGCCGCCGCGCCGCTGGCCGCAAAATTCGAGGCAGCGGCCTAACATTACCATCAGTTCACACCGAGACGCAACGCGGCGCGCTCTTTTTGAAATAGTCGTAAAATGTCGGGTCTCGGTGTAAGGTAACCCGTATACTTTATCCATCTCGAATGTAAAATAGCGTTTGGAATGGCATCGCACACACACTATAAGTTGACACGATTGCGACTGCGACCGAAATGATATTTAATCGATAATAATTAATAAAATTTTACTTCTCGTAATTACCTTAAATACCAAAATATTTATCTTTTTTCAGATGGCACTCATACAGATGCCATCGTTTGAATGCCATCTGAGCGATCGACCTCTGTAGCTCAGTGGTTGAGCGTGTTGGAGGCTGAAGCTCAAGCCGAGGGTCGCGGGTTCGAATCCCGCCGAAGGAAAAAAAGTTATTCCATGTTCCTGGGTTATGGAATATGGATGTGTATTAAATATGTGTATAATATATGAGGGTAGCATACAAACCTCCAGTGTGAAGAGACTGTCAGCGACTGTGACGCGAGCGGCCATCTGGTCTAGCGGTTCAAGTGTAAGTCGTTGTAACGTAAAAGGAATTGGACCTACGTTCAAACCCAAGACAATATTTTTCAAAAAAAAAATTTTTTGTTTTTTTCCCATTTTCTATTTGAAACAATTGTCTAAAGATGACACTTACTTGTGGAGGCTGCAAAAAGGAGGTGAAACGTGGGCATAAAGCGCTAATTAATTGTTCCAAATGTCAAAAAATATTTCATAATACCTGTGTGTCGTATCAGAGTAACGTGATATCATCACCGAAATTTAATGAAGGGTGGATATGTCCTGATTGTTCTGCTAAGACGAAAAGAAGTGGCGACAACTCGAACACTCCAATTAAACCTGTTTTAGCACTGGCCCACGATGATAATATGATGAACGAGCTCCATTCACCTGATCTAAGTTTTCCGCAGGGATCCACACTCAAATATGACATAATTAACAGTCTTAAAGAGGAATTACCTAAATTGATTCGTGAACAATTGTTGTTTATTATATCACCTCTGGAAAACCTGGTTAAGGAGCTGCAAGCTTCCGTCACCTTTATGAGCGACAAATATGATGACTTCAGTGTTAGAATGGATAAATTGATATCAGACAGTGACCGCCATGAAAAAAATATCAAACAGAATACTGATGATTTGCAAAAACTAAACGATAAAATAAACATTATTGAACAACAACTAAGAGAGTGTAACATCGAGATACATGGTGTCCGTGAGTCAAAGTCTGAGAATTTATACAATATCGTCAAAAAAATCGCTGAATCTGTTTCATATTCGCTCAATGAAAGCGACATTATGAAAGTAACAAGAGTCGCTAAATTTAACAAGGATAACCAGAAGCCGCGCACTATAATTGCCAAATTAGCTAGCCCTAGACGACGTGATGAGTTTATTTCGTCGATATCTCGCTACAATAAATCGAATCCAAGCAACAAAATCAATACGAGTATTTTAGGATTATCTGGCGAAACTACTCCAATCTACGTCGCTGAACACTTATCACCAGCTAATAAAGCACTTCATTCTGCTGCACGGCTGAAGGCCAAAGAAATGAAGTACAAATTTGTGTGGGTCAGAGATAGGCACATTTATGTGCGTAAGGATGAGAACTCAAGGTTTATTCTAATAAAGTCTAAACAGTCTCTAGAGAAAATTATTTAATTTGCTATTGTTTTTATCTATTTTTTTTCCTTTTAAAATACTTATCGTTATTTGATACCCATTGTAAAATATTATTATGTCTCTTAAAGTTTATATACAGAACATACGAGGTTCAAAATCTAAATGTCTAGACATATATAATTCTGTGCTTTGTAGTGATTACGATATTGTCTGTTTTATTGAAACTTGGCTTACGGATTCTGTTCTGTCATCTGAACTTTTTGATGATAGATATCGAGTTATTAGAAGAGACAGGACGTCTAATTTTCAAAAACGATTTCATAAGAGTCATGGAGGTGGAGTCTTAATAGCACTAAAAAAGAATATTAATTTCGAAATTATTAATTTGGAGAGTGATATAGAAAACGTGTGTGTTCGATTAAAAATTAATAATAACTGCTTCATAAATGTGTGTCTTGTATATATACCATCATATATTTCCCTTGAAATATTCCAACAATTTCTTGAGCAATGTACTAAAACAATTTCATCCTGACCAAAAAATAAAACTTTGATAATGGGTGATTTCAATATTCCTGATACATTATGGCTAAGTTCTCGTGTAAATACTTCGACTAAAAACTGTGAGAGACTTCCTGTATTGAATGACTTCATTGAAAAAACTGATCTAAACCAGTTCAACAATATCACCAACTGCTGCAATAATATATTAGAACTGATACTTTCAGACCTCAATATTACCAATGTTTCTCAAACTGCCCCATTAAGTAAAATTGATAAGTTCCACCCACCGCTAGATTTTACTATCGACTCACGTAAGTCCTTAAGAGAAAACACAATTTCATCTAAACTGAATTTTTGGAAAACTGATTATATTAAATGTATAGCCCAAATTAATAAAACTGATTGGCAGTATTATGCTAAATGTATGGATAATGTAAATGATTATTTGCAATTTTTTTATGACAAACTGTGGGATATTATTAACATGTATACACCTTCTTCACCGCATAAAAGCAGTCGTTTTCCGTCTTGGTTCTCGAAACCACTTATAAAAGCTTTAAAAGAGCAAAACAAGTACCATCATAAATTTAAAATTTACCGTAATCCCCGTGATTATGATTCATATTCCCTGCTTAGAGCACGTACTAAATCTATGACGTATAAATGTTTTGCATCATATATATCACATATAGAAGAAGATCTAGCCAAAAATGTTAAAGCTTTCTGGCGTTATACAAAAAATAAACGTATGACTAATGATATTCCACTATCAGTCAAGTATAATGACAAAACTGCAACCATCGGTACTGAAATAGCAAACCTATTTGCCGAATACTTTTCTTCAGTTCACAAACCCCCAAATATTACTTCTAGAACTTATGCACCTGACTTTGCACCTGCAAACTATAACCTTAATTGTTTAAAGTTCACCGATGCTGACGTCTATAAACGTATTTGCGGAATAAATATATCAAAGGGTTGTGGTCCTGACGGCATTCCACCTTTCTTTATTCGGATGTGTGCTTCATCCTTGAAGACCCCCTTAGCCATAATCTTTAATAAGTCACTTAGCCAAGGTATTTTTCCTGATTTATGGAAAATAGCCAAAATAACACCCATTTACAAATCTAGTGACAAAAATGATGTTACAAATTATAGACCCATTAGTATCCTTAACTGTTTAGCAAAGGTTTTTGAGGGCATGGTATATGATGCGCTCTACAATCACGTTCTTCATTGTCTCAGTCCTAAGCAACATGGTTTCATCTCCGGTAAGTCAACACTTTCTAATTTACTTGTATACTCAAATTTTCTTTGTCAATCTTTTAA
Organism: Glaucopsyche alexis; assembly: GCA_905404095.1. Lineage (NCBI taxonomy): Eukaryota > Metazoa > Arthropoda > Insecta > Lepidoptera > Lycaenidae > Glaucopsyche > Glaucopsyche alexis. The sequence goes on along the minus strand of FR990049.1, from coordinate 19,325,211 downwards.
TAAAAAATCTCAAGTAGACTCAATATATTTAGACTTTTCAAAAGCATTCGATCGCGTAAATCACAGTATACTTTTAATTAAGCTCTATCATCTTGGAATCCATGGCGATCTTCATCGTTGGTTTCATTCATATCTTGTAAATCGCACCCAAATAGTTGCCCTGTATGGTTTTGACTCAATACCTTTTGAGCCGCTATCAGGTGTTCCACAAGGCTCCAACTTAGGTCCTCTCCTCTTTTTAATACATATCAACGATCTAATTGATAAATTTACATGTCCATGCCTAGCTTATGCTGATGATATAAAATTATTTCAAGAAATATTAAGCATTAATGACTGCGATCTTCTTCAGCATAACATTAATATAGTAAATAACTGGTGTAAAATTAATGATATGAGTCTAAACGTTAAAAAATGTCAATATATAACTTTCACTAAAAAAAGAAATCCACTTCAATACAACTATTCTATAAACGGAACAAAACTCGACAGAGTTTATCTGGTACGCGACCTGGGTGTCTGGTTTGATTCCTCATTAAATTTTGAATTTCACTATCAAACTATGATTGCATTAGCATGCTTTGTTTTATATTACGAACAGCAAAACCTTTTAAAAATATCGATTCTCTCAAAATACTTTACTCATCTTTAGTAAGATCACACTTGGAATATTGCTCTCCTATTTGGTCGCCTGTTTATAAAACTGATAGTGATAGTATAGAGTCAATACAACAAAAATTTCTCAGACACTTGAGTAATAAAGATCGTTTGAGAAAGGCTTTCCCTGAGTATGAGGATCGTCTTCGCCATTATTGTCTTCCTAGTTTAGGGCAACGTCGTAAAATCACGGATCTATGTGTGCTCCACAAGATTGTCAACGGTGTACTTAGTGATGAATTGCTTGCGAATATAAACTTTTCCATTAGTAAGCGATCTAGGCGTAAGCCAGTGCTCTTTAATACTCCATCGTTTAACAATAATATAGGACGTAATAATCCCTTACATCGTATGTGTCAATTCTATAATGACATCTGTATGAATAGTAATGCAGAAATCGATGTCTTTCATCAAAAAATTCCAATTTATAAAAAAACTTTGTTTAATTTGAAATGAATAAATTTTCAAGACCGAGAACCCACTACTCCCCTGGTGTCGTGGGTGCCCATGAGCGACTGTAATCGCTTACCATTAGGTGACCCGTCGTTCGTTTTCACATACATTAGATTTTATATAATTTATGTAATTAAGGACGTAGAATAATTTTTTTTGTTTACTAACTATGCTGTGTACAATGTTGGATTAATGAATTCAATAATGTTTATTTTTATAAGCTACTAACAAGATCTGTATTAATTTAGTTCATTAATTATTTTTGTACCTTATCTAAATAAAAATAAAATAAAAAATAAAAATAATAAAAATCTTAAATATATGTATAGTATAGTATAAAATATGTTTCCGTTGTCTGGTACCCGTAACACAAGTTCTTCGAAAACTTACCACGGGACCAGATTTATGTAGTGTGAAGCGTACATAGATATTATTATATTATATTTTATCGTTTCATCACGTTCAGATAGTAAAAACTTATCAAATGTTTAGAAGTTACATTTCAATTTCTTAAGAATTATATTACGTTCAATAATTGTAATATAATTCTTGAATATTAAATATAATTCTTAAATAAATAATAATTAATGATGTTTCTTTTTATACAGTGAGACACAATGATAATATAATAACATAATGACTATGATTTCGATTTAAACGGACTCTCTCAAATCAAAACAAAGATGCTGTTAAAAATCTACTTTCATTTTCCAAAAAAGTGTAACGAGTTACGCTTACTTTGTACATCACTAAAAAGTACAAACACAGAATAGTAGTTGAATTATTCGCTTTAATATTTCAACTACTTTAATGTCTAAATGAAAATACACTTAGCGATAGCGCTTTCATTGCCTTCTCGGTGCGATTTTATTGTTACGACGAGCGAAATAGAAAATAAGAAAAAAATTATCACCATAAATAATACTGCGAACTTAAGGGCTCTTTTGAGTTCGTTTTTATCTTTTTCTTAAAAATAAAATTTTGTTTCAACACCTTTTTCTTTGTGATTCTATTGTCTATGTTGCAGTTTAAATGTAAATGCTTAAATGTCAGTCACTCTAAGATTTCTAAGATTTAAAAAGTTCGAATTTGTTGGAAGCGGCGTTGCTCTTGCAACATATAACTTTAAAAAGTTCAATTTTGAATTGCTATGATAAACAATGCTTGCCGTGTCCCGTATTGGTGTGATTACAATTAAGTCGTCTAATACCCGTTTTCACCAACCGCACCCTAATTTTAGGTGTATCATAACGGTCATTTAGGGCATCTCTTAAGAAAAATCGTTTTCACCAACGCATAAGTGTCACCTAAGTCCTTAAGTGGCCTCCTATCTTTAAGGAGTCGATTTTTCGCCAATTATCCGTCCCCTAAGCCATTTTTTGGAAAGAAGAATGTTCAATTGTCTATGGAACTTAGTATCGCTAAAAATATTTTTGTGCCATTAGCTATTTTACCTTAAATAATAGCTTGATTATAGCTCTTTCTAATACATCAACTAAGATTCTTATAACTCTCCGGAGTTTACGGCAATTTCAATTTAAAAAATACGAGTTAAGGCCCTCCCCCGAGCAAAAGACCTTGAGGCGGTCAGCGGCATAAATTTTTCACATAACTTAGTTCAAAATTGACAAAAAAAATAATTTAAACGGCGAATATCTAGCTTATGAAATTGCCTATCTATTGGTGTGTGTCCCAAATAAAGTTTACTTGTAAATACTATGGAGATGCTGAAACTATAATTCAATGAACATTCAATTAAAGTTTCAGCGTCTCCATAGTATTTACAAGTTAATTTTATTTGGGACACACACCAATAGATAGGCAATTTCATAAGCTAGGTATTCGCCGTTTAAATTTTTTTTTGGTCAATTTTGAACTAAGTTATGTGAAAAATTTTCAACTGAGTTATGCGGCTGACCGCCTCAAGGTCTTTTGCTCGGGGGAGGGCCTTAAGGTTAAGGTGGAGTACAGTTACCGTGTCTGAGGTAGTCGGTACGTACTACATAGCAGAAAATGCCTCGCGGGGCTGCTCGCTATATTATGTGACTATTTATTTATATATAATCTCATTTTAATATTTTATTTTAACACTGCATACGGTATGGATAATATATTATACTACTTAAATTCTGATTTTACTTGAGACGACGAAGTACTTCTACAATATTTACATTCAATAGTTTATTTTCGGCTTTAATTAAAAATAAGGAACTAGTTTAGAATAAAAATGATTTTAGACGTAGAAAATATTATAACATGTTTATAGTCGATTACTCTTGGTAATCGATTTAAATTACTGAGTGAAACTAATTACACCTTAAATGGCAACACTTGTCGTATTTAGTTTCAGCCATTTTCAGTGATAATATAAAAAAATCAATGAAGAATATTGATTTTTGATCATTCTTATTCCGGAGAATTCAAACTGTATTAATAGTTACAAATTTAATCTAAAATAAAAACAGGAATTTTCAATGTATTAAGTTAATGGCACAATTTCAATTGAAGCGATACCATCCGTGGGCATTGTCCTTTGAGACGAGTTTAAGTTTTTAAATTATATTCTGATACCTTGTTTTACAATAAGAAACAGGTTATTTGGTCAAAGAGCAGAATATTTTGAAAATACGACGATATAGAATACCTACTTCGTCCGATATAGGTTATTAAAAAAACACAAATTTTTCCATATTATTTTATAAATTCTTCTTGAGTATAAAGACGACAAGTATTATAATATTTTAATTTATGTTTAGGTACAGTACAACCACGATCTCATAGAAAAACAATGATTGTCGAGGGACATTAGCAATTTAAAAGTTCTAGATTATTTCTAGCTATTTGCCAAGCATCAATGTGTGCTGGTAATTAATCTGGTATTTACTTGTAGCCGTGTTATGAAAAGAGATTTCCGAAATCACCGGAAGTACTATTTTGATCAGTATGTAATTTAAGGAGAATTTTATAAAATAGCTCTTTTTTCAATGTATAAGTATCAAATATATTTCACACACAATAAAATATATACCTAGTAAAGTCGAAATCTATCTAAATTGACTTAAAATCAAATTAAAATATTATTTATTTCAAAAACTGTCACCTAATTAAGTGTTCCCTAACTAGGTGTCACCTAGCGCGGTGAAAATGAAATTATGTAGGTGTCGAATTTAAGGGAACACCTATCTAAAGTGTCACTTACGTAGGAACCGCTTAGGAGTCTGTTGGTGAAAACGGGCATATTACGCAATTTGCACACTGAGAACGCGTATTGCGTTGGCGCGGAAACTGTTAATCCACTTATATCGCGCAGAATTCAGTCCACCGTCATCCGTGATAACCCACAAATGACAGCTCAAGAACCAACGAATGTCAGCCATGTTGACGTAAGCTTATGGTTGACACCAAAATATTTTAAAACGTCGCGTCAGACAAATCTATCATAGATACTCGTATTATGAAATTTTTTGTCAATTATGTCAAAGCATAAAACGACCAGCGGCTAAGCCCCGCGAGCCATAGTCCAGGCTGGGCAAAAGTTCCTCTCCGCCCGCCTACGCATTCGCCCAGCCACGCACACACAGCTGCGAGCTGTCATTCATATAAATCGGTGGAATGATGATTATTTACGCTATTAATATATTATATTCTATGTCTACGTTTCTTAAATTTTCGCGCGTCTTTACCTGCCCATCTTTTGATTGTCAAGTTACATGACATAAGTGTACGCCATCGAAACAAGCAGTTACGTCACCGCTCGTCGAATTTGCCACACCGCACTTTGGCATTTTTCAGAGGTGTCTAGGTAGACATGTGAAAACCACATTTAATTGTAACGAAAATAGTTCGGCCATTTTGGAGCTATTTTTAATTTTCAATCTTCATTTCCTTTTGCCAGTTTAATTTGATACAAATCCTAATCAGAAATGAAATTGCAACTAGAATTGACACTTCAATTAATCGAGTGCACCCTAGTCAGTGTAGTTCCCATTATCGCTGCAGGGGTCTGGGAAATTGCGAACCTGTTTTTGCTTATAACGATTAGAACAACTAAGAGCTTTTGCGACGTGTTGTTCTTTTGTTACTTTAACTTTGGTTTTTCATTACTGCTGGTGATTCTGATGGCTTGTCAAGAAAAGGTGGGGTTTTTAATATTTATATTACCCTTCTCTTATTAAACTGTATGAATAATATTCGTATCATAGGTGAATGTGGGATACATTACTTTAAACTTACGTGTGTATAATTGTATTTAAGTTATTAAGTTATATTTAAGTTATTTGTGTTACATTATTAACCCCTTACTTAAAATTAAAGTTTAAGTTAATAATTTTGTTGTGGTTTGTATGTTTATCCGTGTATTTGTACACAGCAAATAATACTATAAAATTTTTACGTTTCCGCACTTTCAATTGAAATACGATATGAGGAATCTTTTAATGTGGTTTTCTATGTAATCTAGCTCCAAATGCCAAGGTATTAAGGTCGCTTATTCGGCGTGTACATAAACACTTCAAGTAGGTACATCATGACCTAAATAGTAGTGTAGAGCACGCGATGTAGCACTTCCATAATTCAGTGTCATAATTGGCCGGTGCCTTAATTAGTTGCAGGCTCTGTGCGTAGCTAGCTACACTATACCTGTGGTATTTTAGATAGCATTTCATTAAATGGGAGCCATGGGAATTCTCATTATTATGGAATAAGGGACATTAGTCTTGATGACAGAAAAAATGACGTTTTGAGGGCAGTGAATACGAGGCAAAATGGTAGACGGTTTCAGTGAAAATTTCACGAACATTTTTGAGTTGTGTTTGATTATTATATATAATATAGTTAAATAATTATATGCGTACAGAGGCAACGCATACATATTTTGTTTTATACAAAGTTCTTAGAATAGCAAACATGAATATAATGCTAATTCAATATTAGTATATCAGATACCAGATATCAGTTCGTAGAGCAGTACTAGTTTATACTATGTCTTAATAATTTGAAAGTGTTAATAATTCTACTATGTAATATGTATTTGCATTGTAATTGTAAATAATGCAAATCCCACAATAGTGTATCAGTTAACTGATATAATTTCGTAGAACAGTATTAGTCTTCAGTCAATAGAATTTCCTAGAATCGAGGTGTGTAGGACTAGGAAGCCAGTGGCGACGACTAGACAGAATACTGAGTAGTAATCCTGGCTAGTGGCCGGCCGATCCCGGTTCATTTGATTGAAGGTAAATGCCGTTTGAAATGCTTTAACGCCCACTGACTATTCGATTGGAAGACTCCAAATACTGTTGCTTTGCTCTTTGGTTTCATTTAAGCAGTAGACGTAGAATCCGGAAATTATAATGTACGATAGTTTACTCTTAGATATTAAATTAATAAATGACTAAAAATTTAAACATGTCGGAGGAAGATCTTACAAATAATAATAATAATCCGTGTATCGGAAGAAAGTTTTTTACTATAAAGTGTATGTGGAGGAAGGCGCGCCGAAAACTAATACTTTTAAAATAATGCTTAGAAATACAGTTACACACACTATCTCACTCACACTACCAGCATACGTTAGTAAAATAACAGTAGGTGCTGGTTTAACACAATTCTTTCTTTCACATTCCAAAGGCAAAATTTACATATTTTTACTATTGAGTATTTATTACAAAAAAATGTATTATGGTCCAATTTCTACCACAGGGCGACCTCTCTTATAATATTAATTAATAACATTAAAATAAATTATGTATATTTTCGTCTCGAGGTAGTGACGGTGAAATTAAATATTTAACTGCTTCATTTTATAGCGTACTAAAAAGTTAATTTTCTCAAAGACTTATCTCTATTATTGAAATTTTGTAGGTTTACTTCAGGATTTGTAACATAAATATTTAGAAAAGTAATCACGACAACTGTTATGGAAGTACTGATAGTTTTCGGGTATTTGTTTTTGGTTTTTACGTACATTGGTGTTTTTACCCGCTCCTTAAAAAGGTGGTGACCACAAACCGTCATTTCTATTGTAAGTACAATTTTCATTCCATTTCCCGTTAATTTTTAATTCAGATCCATAGAGAAGTTCAGATAATCAATATATTGTTAATCATATTTTAAATAAGTATTCGATGCATCAAAAAATAATGCTTTAGACATTTAGCCTAAGGCTGGGACTACATTATGACCCGGAATCCGGCAGGCCCGGAAAAATTTGGAGCATTTAAAATAGAACTCTGCGCTAATACAATAGAGTTAAAAATCAAAGAGTCGAGTATCTTGCTGCCATAATATAACATGGAGAGCTCCGTAGCCTAGTGGGTAGACCGTATGGTTTGCACTCGAGAGAGTGTAGGTTCGAATCCCAGGTTGTGGCGTGTACCAATGAGACTTTTTCAGATCTCAAGTACATTATACGGACGCTCTAACGGTGAAGGAAAACATCGTGAGGAAACCCGCACATAGTTGGCTCCAGACGTATTGGCTAGTTCATTCCTCTGGACTAGGCTGACTATGTTGTGAGAATGCCGTATGTGCTTGGGCAACCATACGACATTTAAAAACCAACTGTCCCAGGCACTACAGTATTTCAAGAGTTACTTCGCTCGGAGAATACTGTATAAATCATCCATTAACGGATGCAAACGCCTAAGTTTTTTTTTTAATATAATATGACATTGACATTTGAATCATTTGACTCGACAATTGTGTCTTTATAAAGCAAACATTTCGATAAGTGAAGACGCCATCTAGGTTAGGTACCTAGGTAACACTGAAAATGTGTAGAAAATGAAAAACGGCTTAATGTAGAAAGTTGCCAATACTTTTATCGTTTTTCGAAGTGATCTCCGTTCCTTTCTACGCATCGTCGCATTAGATGGAACCACTGAGAAAAGCAGTGGGCCCATTCTTCCTTAGAGGTCTCTTCTATGGCATTTTCTTATGCTTTCACTGCATCTTCAGGGCTCGTAAAGAGAATACCTCGAATTTTATCTTGAGTTCTTGGGGATAAATGAAAGTCGCAGACCAGGTCAAGACTGTATGGCGGATGACTCATTATCTCGACACCCGCCATAGTCAAATATTCAACAGTCCGTTTTGCGGAGTGCGCAGGATCCTCCTTCACCTCGACAATGCTTCATTGTCGTGGTGAAGGAGGATCCTGCTTCGAGGGCGCTGCTGTCGAAATTTTTCCAAGACGACAGGCAAACAGCGATTGACATACCAGTCTGCAGTAACTGTCCTTCCATCTTCTATCACAACTGTCGCGAAATGACCTTTCCAACCAAAGAATGAGGTAATCATCTTTTTTCCTTGACTTCTTCCTTTCTTTACCTTATTTGACCGATCCTCGAAAGGAAATACCCACTGAGCTGATTGTCTTTTAGTTTCGGGTTCGTTGCAATATATCCAGCTTTCATCACCTGTGACGATATCAAATACAGCATTTGAGTCACCGTCGTTCAACTTATCTAACATTTGGCAACACCAGTCCATGCGAAGGTATTTCTGGTCGTCGGTTAAAGTATGAGGAATCCATCTGGTACAAAGCTTTCTGACGCCTAAAATATGTTCGTGTAATATTATTTGAACTTAACTCATATCAATGCCTAAGCTTGCCCGTATCTGCTGATAGGTCACTCTCTTATCTTCCTCTATCATGCGTCACACAGCACTGATGTTATCTTCAGTAGTCGCTGATAAAGGACGTCCCTCACGCGGATCATCATTGAGATTGCTACGTCCACGCTTAAACTTGTTAAACCAATTGTAAATAGTAGCACGAGATGGGGCTTCAATAATAAATGCTAATCGCAGCCTATCATAGCTTTGTTGTTGAGTAATCCCACAACGAATGTCTTAATAAGTAATTGACCGAAAATTTTCTCGCGTTAGGTTCATTTTCACGTGTAACAAGAGTTTTAGATTTGCCGCCAATTCACAAAAACAAATGACAAATGAATGCAATATACTACATTAGGTTACCAAAGAGTTCTAAAATTGAAATTCAAAAAAGTTTTCATTAACAATGTTTCTAACAGGCCAGTTCTAAACATTTTCAGTGTTACCCACGTATAAGAACTAAAATCTTTACGTTTGAGCTCAAATTATTTGACCCTTCGTATTTTATCAGATTCAGGAAAAAGTTGGCTTTTAGGTTTCTGTCTATTCCGAAGAAGTTAGATACAAGTGTTTTGAAACTTAAAAAGGGAGTTGTGTGTTTCACATCTAGACGTATTATTTTATGTTATAGACATAGCATAAGAGCTCCATGGCCTAGTGGGTAGTCCGTTTGGTTTTCACTCGAGAGAGTGCAGGTTCGAATCCCAGGTTGTGGCGTGTACCAATGAGACTTTTTCAGATCTCAAGTACATTATACGGACGCTCTAACGGTGAAGGAAAACATCGTGAGGAAACCCGCACATGGTTGGCCCCAGACGTATTGACCAGTCATTCCTCTGGACTAGGCTGACCATGTTGTGAGAATGCCGTATGAGCTTGTGCAACCATACGACATTTAAAAACCGACTGTCCCAGGAACTACAGTATTTCAAGAGTGGTTACTACGCTCGGAGAATACTGTATAAATCATCCAATAAGGATGAAAAAGGCCTATTACATGGCATGTCGAAGCAAAAACTGTCCCAACCACAACCCCAAAACTGTTCCCACTGTTTGGGTTGTTTGGTGCAGTTTTGACATTTGAGGTATAGTAAAATCAAGATGGCTGACATTCGTGGTATGGTGAAATCAAGATAGCGTAAAATTTTCTTGTATGAAGATTTGTTCTGTCAAATGTACGTTATAGCCCATCCTTAGTATGAAAATCTTTCGTTTCACAGCCTTAACTCCATGCAAGTAGAATTTTATCATTATGTCCTATTAGCTTCTTTGATGTTTCCCGTTTCATTAACGGCTGACTTCTTTTTCTGAATACATTTTCAATGCATTCTGAACAGATTTTCTTTATGGACATTTTCTATTAGGGTTGATTAATATTTACGACAAACATCTTTTTGTGTTCTTTCATTGTAGAATTGGCATTGAGCAGACGTTTCAGATTTGCACGAGAATTGATTTTGAAGTGAAAACTTGAACATTAACGTCCGCCTTATGAATTTTCGATCAGGTCCACGTGACCGACCCTGACGCCAGTTTAACATTTTTTACCCATCCCAAGAAAAAACAGTTGCTAGTTGCATCTTACGAACTTTCGATCAGGTCATGTGTCCTGATTTACCCATCCCAAGAAAAGTGCACAACGCTGCTAAAGCAGTTTTCTCTTCAAAAAAGAAAATAGTTTGTCCGTTTTAGTTATTTATTTAAAACACTAAATGCAAAAAAATTACAAAGTAGTAGGTATAACTTTGAAACCTTAATAAATGAAAGAAAATATTTAAGATGTAACCCACTTTTCGCAACTCCTCCGCTGACACAGCTCTTTTTTAGACAAGATTATATTAGTGAAAACCATAAATCCAACTGTAATGTTCCGGCGTTCACGTCAGCTCATAAGGGTTTATGGGTAACCTCTACTTTCATAGTTATTGCCGGTAACATATTTCACTCGGTTTTATTTCTAATAATGCCTACGTTTATGCTCTAAACGCCAGCAGGCCACATCAATGTTATTTATGTGCCGGTAAAGAAGAGTAATTTTGCTTATTAATTTTGTGCGGGCGCGTCGAGGCGCGGCTCCCCGGCTTACATGACATGGGCCCCTTAATCACGAGGCGTTTGGATCTTTGAAAAGCGCCATTATTCAGGACGGGGCTTTATTACCAATCTTTGGCGTTCCATTTGAATTTTGATCGAGATAGGCTACGGATATGGGATTTGTCTAAATTAAATTTTCAATCCTTTCAACGTTTGGATCGACGTTTCGTTTGGATTTCGATTGGAATTATTATATTTGATTCGTGATTAGATTTCGATATAAGTTTTTATAGCGTAAAATATATTATATGATCGAATCAAGACTTAAACTTCCCGACTTTAAGGCGCTTAGTAACTTGAAAAAATACCCAGGATACCCGCCGAATTCAATACAAAGGATACCCGCCATATTAACTTGTCCTCATTCATTAATGGCTTAAGTTGCAATTCAATTTTATAACCATAACGTTTGCAAAGAAACATATCGTTGTATGAAAAAATACAAAGGATGCCCGCCGAATTAGCTTTGTCCTTATGCATTAATGGCTGAAGTTGCAGTCCCATACATTTTTTGTTTTCGAACTTCGTGAATGTAATTAAAGAAGTCACCTTGACACTAGCTTTCTTCAGTGTTATAGGTGCATAGATACCCTGCGATGGGCGCAGTATTTAGGGCCATTAAAGTGCCTGTGTTAGTTAGCGTGCCGGGCAGTGCTCGGTACGAGTCCTGTGTTATCAGTGGCCAAACTCACTGAACACGCGAATTGCACAGTTTATGCCAACGAGCGGCTAAACTCTGGTAATTGTATGCTTAATTCATGCAATTCGCGGTTTAAGGGCGCTAAAGCTATCGCAATCAATTTCAGCCGACGTGTAGATTGTAGAACATCCAATTTTTATTGTTATAGGAAGGAATCATGAATGAAAAAAGAAATAAATAAACAATGCTCATTGACAAGTTCTCTTTAAGACTTTATTTTACTATTTCAGAGACCCGTTAAGTTCAGTTTCAGTTAGGAAAGAATTACTTTATTATAACCAATTATTATAAAATAATTTGTAAATAACAATTATGTACTGAAAATCCCTTGGTATATAGGTAAAGTTTTTCTACCAAAAGTTGGTTTATATTTGTCAAATATTTTAACCTTCATTTGTTAACTTGAGTCTTTATTCACATTGTTTGAACCATTAAAATGAAACAATTGTTTAATTACAATCATAGTGAGAATAATTCGGTTTATATAAGGTATAATAAATTGCCTACGAAAGTTTTAATTAAAGGTACATTTTGGGTAAAATAGTGATAGAACGAAACTCACGCGATATAATGACCTTTTCGTTAGTCCAAATACTTTCATGCCCAACGCATTGTCCCTAATGAATATTCGCACGCAATTACAGTAATATTTCATTTAACACGTACAGTCCGCATCTCAAATATCTAGAAAATTGTTGAAAGGTTTTATAGCATTCTAATACTAACTAATTAAAGTATACATCTGGAGCATTGCTTTGTATGGTAGCGAGACGTGGACCATGACAAAACGTGATAGAGAGAGATTAGAAGCATTCGAGATGTGGTGTTGGCGAAGAATGGAGAGAATAAGTTGGACTGAAAAGAAAAGTAATGAAGAAGTTTTGGAATTAGTTAATGGGAAGAGAGAGATATTAAAGACCATCGAGAACAGAAGAGGAAAGATGTTAGGACACTTGATACGGCACGACAACTTCATTAGAGGAATAATTGAAGGGAAGGTAGAAGGTAGAAGAAAACGTGGAAGGCCGAGAAAAACTTTTATGGATCAGGTGAAGGAGAAAGTGATGGTCGTGTCGTATCAGGAGGTCAAGAGAAGGGCGGAGTGTAGAGAGGAATGGAGAAAGCTCCACCGACTAGAGCGAAGATCTTAAATTAGAATGAATACATAACTATAACATTTGGTGCCGATGTCTCTAGAGTCTAGAGTGATTGTCAATTACAGTGTCATTTTGTGACTATTAAATTGCATAATTTCAATTAGACAGTAAGAAACTCCCGTCGTCCTGTCAGCATCCACGCTGCGTCGACGCCACGTCGAGCCTGCATTATCGTCACAGATTAATAAATAATTACTACGTAAAGTGTCGCGAGCGCAACATATTTTTCACAACGCGCAACGCAATATTGTATTGTATATGTACGTCTTGGTTGCAAAAACTTTGAGCTAACGTCACAAAGCAGCGGTGTCGACGCCACGATGATGCTGGCAGGACGCTTGAAGGTTGAAAATAAGCATTTATCAGTTAACACCAATTTAGTATTAACGATTAGAAACGAATTCGCAACTATTACTTCCTCGTGAATTATAAATGTCATAACTCAAAAGCCACTTCTTTGAAGATTTTTACGCGTAACGTAGGAACATGTAAAATTGCTCCATAAATATGTATTGGGCATATATTATAATAATATTACTATTCCAAACACATGGGACTCCATTTCTTTACATGTTATTAAAGATGTAAGCGCGTTCTGATACTGTGGTATCGTATACCTACTTAGGTACATGACTTTAAAGTACCTATGTTTACCTATCCCTACAAGTATTAAATTTTTTTGACATTTAAGTATTTTTTAAATAATTGCGCTTTATGGTTGGGTTGGTAAAATATTTTTATTTGACTTATAATTCAGTAAATTTGTACTGTAAAGTGACCCTAGTAGGAAAGTTTTGGGGTAGTTCTGATTTTTTCATTCCATATGTGTTTTGGGGTGCTAAATCCGAATCTGAGGTTTGCGGACAAAATTTCGTGACGCAACATTAAAAAAACCAGAAAAAAAACCGGTTTTTTTCGCTTTTTTTCGGTTTTTTGCTTAAAACTCGAAAACTATTAACTTTTGGTAAATGGTATGTTTACAGAAATTAAAGTACTTGAAATTCTCTACAAATAGCAGTATTTAGTTTATTTTTCAGACGAATCGTTCGGTTTCTAGTGAGAGTTGAAAATTGTAAATTTTTAGCAGTTTATACAAAACCCACTTTTTACATTTCAATATTTAATTTTTATGGATGCTGTCATTTGATAAATGTCACCTGGTTTTCCACACAAGTAATTAAAAAGAAAAGAGGCAAAAATTATGCAAATTCAGTAGGTATCAAAAAAAGGTAGAACTCGTAACAAAATTAAACTTAAAATCTCGTTATTTATGATCATATATTATTATGATTATTAATTATAATATGCAAAATTTATATGAGCCGTTGTCTTTTGGAAGGCCCTGGCTGAGGTTCTTCGATAACGATGAGTCCTGGTTCTGCTTGTACTGAAAAATAAAAGTTTAAATCAGTAAAAATCAGCTCTGACATAGACGTAGAAGAAACTGAAGAAAGAGAGAGAGGTATGTTGGATCTCACAAGTTATTTTGTAGTCATTCATCTCTCCTTGATATTATGATATGTGTCTCACCTCTTTTTATTTTCCAGGAGAACGACTCCCGACGCTGACGATGGAGCAGTCAGACCCTGAGCCAGGACCCGATGCCATCGAAGAACCTCAGTACGATGCGGAAGGTATGTTTAATCTCACAATCTATTTTGCAATCTTCATCTCTTCTTGATAAATGACTTAACTTTAAACTTATTTTCCAGAACAAGCAGAACCAGGACTCATCGTTATCGAGGAACCTCAGCCAGGGCCTTCCAAAAGACAACGGCTCATATAAATTTTGCATATTATAATTTATAATCATAATAATATATGATCATAAGTAACGAGATTTTAAGTTTTATTTTGTTACGAGTTCTACCTTTTTTTGATACCTACTGAATTTGCATTATTTTTGCCTTTTTTCTTTTTAATTACTTGTGTGGAAAACCAGGTGACATTTATCAAATGACAGCATCCATAAAAATTAAACATTGAAATGTAAAAAGTGGGTTTTGCATAAACTGCTAAAAATTTACAATTTTCAACTCGCACTAGAAACCGAACGATTCGTCTGAAAAAAAAACTAAATACTGCTATTTGTAGAGAATTTCAAGTACTTTAATTTCTGTAAACAGACCATTTACCAAAAGTTAATAGTTTTCGAGTTTTAAGCAAAAAACCGGAAAAAAGCAAAAAAAAAACCGTTTTTTTCTGTTTTTCTTAATGTTGCGTCACGAAATTTTGTCCGCAAACCTCAGATTCGGATTTAGCACCCCAAAACACATATAGAATGAAAAAATCAGAACTACCCCAAAACTTTCCTAGCAAAAATACAATTTAACTGAACTATTAGATACGATGAACATTTACACCTAGTAATTTAAGTAGGCTTTTTATGCACGACCGATTTTTTATAAAACCGTTGGTTGTGTAGTTCGTCAAATAAAAAATCTATCGCGAGTCGCGAGTCGCGACTATAGTCCATCGATCGTGTGGAGCGACACTAGATTTTTAAAAGCCATTTGTAAAATATTATATTGCCTTTTTATTTATTTTTGTTACTGTTAAAGTAAAATCGGTTTAAGCCCTGCCAAATTGGAAGAAATAATAAATGAATAATATTTTTTGTTTTCTGCTCTCTGTTTAAAACTATTGTTTCAATGCGTATCCATCGCTCTGCTTCCTTATACCTAGGCCAAAATTATAATGTAATTACCACGAGCATTCTTAATAGAGCCGATGATATTAATAATATGTTGTTGTTTTGTCTGGGCTTCCAACATTTTTGTGGTTAATAAGCTTCGAAGGCTGCCACTGTGGTCGATATACACTTGGAAATTTTGTTAGGAATTTAAATACACCAAACTTTATCAAAAGTACCTATTGTTACTTATTCGTTAATCAGATAATGCTATCGACGACATACATACATACATATAATCACGCCTTTTTCCCGTAGGGATAGGCAGAGACCACTTCTTTCCACTTGCTACGATCATTACATACTTCTTTCGCTTCGTCCACTTTCATTCTTATCATCCATTCCTCCTCTTACATTCAACGTAGCCAAGTGTCTCTCCATGGTCCGCTTCGACGACAAAACTACAATGATTATGACACGCTATCAATCTTCCGTATATAGAGTATAGATGTATATTTATTTACAGTTAATTAAAACGGATGAGTTGACCCCCATTACTTAAATTAACATATATATAAATCATAAACATACAGAATTAAATTCATACTAAGTAAACAATTTTTGTTAAAATAAACTAGGAACATAATAAAATTAATTAACAATAGTTAATATTTATATAATAATATTTCTTACTTTCCCTTACATTTCAAACAAACTTTCATAACATCCATCCACTTACCAGCAAACACATTATACTCAGGGTCTATTGCTCGGCACAGTTGAGACTCAGGGGGCCTAGCAGGAACATATAACAGAGACGTAAGCGTAACGTTATCGAATGACATTAGTATATGGCACTGTTATGATTTTGACAGATTTTCATACAATAGGCAAGCCGACTGATTTTTTTTATTACATAAATTAATAGTACTCTTAAATATGAGTAACTTCTCAATAGTCAATATTTTCAAAGGTACAGATTAAGTACGATTTGTATATGTTACCGTAAAATTATAAAAACCGTTAGATTGTAATATTACAATAGATATTGTAAAAAATCGACAGATTGTCAAATAAACATTTCTCCTTACAATTGTACGCATTATTTTTCGTTATATTGTAATATTTACCGTGCCAATTGATTAAACGGCAAGTGGAGCGCCGCCATATTTGTTTGCTTTTTCATAATAATAATTATATCGAAAAATAATGCGTACAATAATTATTGTAAGAAGAAATTTTTATTTGACAATGTCGACTTTTTACAATATCTCTAGTAATATTACAATCTATCGGTTTTTACAATTTTACGGTGACATATACAATATTTCGCAAGTCTAGTAAAAACGCTCCATACTAAAGTAGACCTACAAATGACGTCACTCTTGGATTAAAGTGTATGAAGTAGGTATGAAGTATACGGCCGCAGGAACATATTTGTAAATATCTTCGATATTTGTGCGTTTAAGTTAATACTTACCATAATGAATGTTTTTGTATATTATGATGTAAGTAAACGAATGATGACGAACGGTAAATATTACAATATAACGAAAAATAATGCGTACAATTGTAAGAAGAAATTTTTATTTGACAATCTGTCGACTTTTTACAATATCTCTAGTAATATTACAATCTATCGGTTTTTACAATTTTACGGTGACATATACAATATTTCGCAAGTCTAGTAAAAACGCTCCATACTAAAGTAGACCTACAAATGACGTCACTCTTGGATTAAAGTGTATGAAGTAGGTATGAAGTATACGGCCGCAGGAACATATTTGTAAATATCTTCGATTTTTGTGCGTTTAAGTTAATACTTACCATAATGAATGTTTTTGTATATTATGATGTAAGTAAACGAATGATGTAGGTTTTGTTTACTAATTTCGCAAAAAAAAATTGTACTTTTTCAATGTATTTAATTAGTAAACTACACATAAAATAATATATTTTTTTTACATTTACCAAGTAGTAATGAATCAATATTTCTAAATATATTAATAAAACTAAATATTTCAGATATTGTCCGAATTAAAAATAAAAAAGCCTATGAAAGAACTTATAACATCAGCTATCAGCAGTCCCGTGAAAAACGGTCCAGCCGTTTCAGAGATTAGTCGGAAACAGACCGACAGACAGACAGACGGATGGACAAAAATTGAGAAAATTAATTGGTATTTTATTATAAGTACTGAATATACTTTCAGATGCATTATGTGAAAAATTTGAAGTTACAAACAGACACTTCAATTTTATTTATCTGTTATATGTATATACTATATAGAGTATATAGATGTATAGATGGTGTCGTTGTGGTGATGGTTTGTGAGTGATTCCCAAAACGTGTCACGTCAATATTATTTTCTTTGGCATATAATATTCAAAAAGCATTTACCCAATACCTATGTGAAAGCTTAAATCTATTTATACTAGAGTGCAGTTTCAGGCGTTCCACCATAAAATCGTATGGTAATGGTATGCGGGTGGCTGACAGCTACAATATGACGTGAATACTGGATAAAGCCTTCACACGGTATCATGTCCACTGCGATATGCAAAAATAGAGTCGCGCTAAATTCTTTATCTATTTTTTACACTGGTGTTATAAAATTCTTATGTTAACTAATATTAATCCTAATTTTTTATTAGTTAACGCCAATAGCGTTTAGCGTTTGTTTGAATATCATGCCTTCCTTTTCATTAATACAAAGACCGAGGGAGATAGCTTGATAATATCTAATCAACGATTAACTTTAACAGGCGTCGGTGAAATTGGCACTTAAGTTAATTTTTTAAACTAAGAATACCACGACAGCCTCTGTTGTAAGTGTTTAGAGCGTCGGCGTACAAGCCGGAGGTCGCGGATTTGAATCCCGTCGAGGGCAAAATAGTGTTAAATGTTCTTGATTCATAGATGTGTATTGAATATGCATATAAAACATAAATATATTATGTATAGTTTTTTCATCTGTGGTACGTGGTCTAGTGGTTAGAACATTGGCTCTCGACTCGGGTTCGATTCCCGTATTGGAACAACAAAAAATGTTGTTTCCAAGTTTGGTTAGGACAATGCAGGCTGATCACCTAATTGTCTGACAAGAAAGATGATCCATGCGTCGGATGGGCATGTAAAAAGTCGGACCTGCGCCTGATCTCTCGTCAGTCGTATCGGTTACGTTACTGGGTTACGAGAGTAAAGGAAGAGACTCTTATGCACTGCGCACAGACTTGGGAAATATAAAATTACTTCTGCGTAACTGGCCTGATTGCAATGAAAACGGCTACCGGTGTGAGGAAATATTTCTTTTATTTTATTATTATGTATAGTGTTAAAATATTAAACATAGTTCTCTTTGTATGGTACCTACCAGCACGCTCAGCATAACCGCCGTAAAAATAGTTTCTTTCTGGAGAACCAAAAATTGACAAAGTTACAGACTTGTAAAGGAAAGTTATAATTTTGTCCATGATTAATTGTCAGTATGTCTATTCTTGTGTCGACAAAATGCATTTCTATGGTGGTCATGCTAAGCGTGCTTCTGTGTTAGTTCTTTAAATTCTTAGCACGGGGCCAGATTGACGTGGTGTGAAGCATATATAGACAATATTATTGTCACTACTATTTTTATAGCGGATTATTTTCATTTTAGTTTCCTGACGTTATGGCTTTTTTTATCTTTAAGTTTACCGCGATGTATTGCTTTCCAGAATTAGTCCCTTTTAGAAACACTACCGAATGCTATTGTTAAACAGGGTGTATATTTTTTTCAGAATTAGTCAGTTTTATCTCTCCGGTTTTCTATGAGACGTATTTGTATCGAAACATGAGCCATGACTCCCCCACGATGAGAAACAACTTTTCCGCGTTTCACAGTCCAAACAAAAGAATATATATCCTTTTGGTTTTTGACGTCTACACAAAAAATACTATTAGTTAAAATTTATGGCCATGCAAAGAACTAAAGTGTAAAAAGAGACCTTTCTTATGACATTGCGTGTGTGTATTAAGTAGGTAAGACAAAATACCCCTTTGCTTTTACGGATACATTACATCAGCTTCTAAGTCAACTTATTTCAATAATTCAGAACTGTTAGAGGCAAACAACCAACAAATAAGCGTAAATTTGACTGGAAATTTTTACAACTAAAGTTTAATATTTATTAAACATTTGCTCAGAAAACGCACCTAAAAAGGTTTTATGCAAAACTGAACACAACTTTGTTTAGTTGGTATAGAAAAGTGAATGAAACTAGAACAAAACTGTTTGCTTTAGAATTTCTCGACAAACGTACTCACTAAGCCTAACGTGTGACAATATGTTTTGTTGGAGAAAAACATTGCCAGAGAGAAAAATAGAGATGTGAATTAAAAAAAAAATAGAACGTAACAACGTGGTTCTTTACAGGGTTGTTAAAATACCACGCTCCAGTGCGAAACAAAGACTTGAAACGTTCGACAATAATGTCCTGTGGCACGCAACACCGACATATCTCATCCTGGCATCAAATAGAGCCGTCAAAAATATAATATAATATCAAAAGAACAGAAATGAACGATAACAATGATTAACTTTATTCAGTTAGCTGAAGAGGAAAATTGAGAAGTTGTTTCATGGAAAAAAATATACTTGCTGAAAAATCTTACATTTTGTTAAGGTATTTTTTACCTACAAATTATTCCGTGCGCATAAAAGCCGCCTACAATAAATTGTGTTTTTAACTTAAAATATTTTTCTTTACATTTTAATAATTTCAAGAACCTTTTTTTGCGCTTGAGTTATCATTTTAAATCAATTAAAATCTGAAATGAGTTACATCATAATATTCTACTTGAAAAGCTATTTGTAAAAATTACCAATTTGTGTACACATTAATTACCAGTGGCGAAGGCTGGTTCTACATAGGGAAGCCCTAGCCTGTATAATATGTAGGGATTTGAATGAGGGTTTTTAAAAAGTAAGTCGTAACTGAAGCCGACAGGAATGGAGTTATAGGAACACCACGCCACTGTTGATTACCTATTTCTTTTCTTTATTTTATTCAGAATATCCTAAAGGAGTTTTCCTTTCAAAATGTTCACAGTAGACATTAAAAACTTTCTTATTTCGAACCTTGAACCTAAATAAATCACCATTAAACGGTAAAAGGAAGAAAAATCCACTAATTCTTCGTCACCGACACTGTAGATTGCATCTACTGGTTTATTTACAGTGGGACTACGAAACTTGGCGACGTTTATAGACCGAGTAATGTATTTATGTTCTTTTAATGGCTTCGAACATTATCCCAGCGCCTGTGCTACGGCGACTGAAAACAGGACAATTGTTGTTATTTATCGTCACTTGTCTATCTTCCAAGGAAAAGGTATTTTTGGTGACCGAAAATGAAAGACGTCATTATTTATTTTTTCATTTCCTCAGTCAACATGTCGTGACTCGTGACATGGTGGGGGAAAAACTACTCGAAGTCATTGAGTAGACGTTTTATAAAACCCCTCAATTACCGTTACTACTCGTACTTATGTAACGTAAATGTTTTGTTTCATATTATATATTTTCAGTTCTTTACTAGCCAGTAGCCAACTTTTTTACATTCTACAATTTCAATTACTGATATTTTGAGCTTCTGACATAATAAGACGTTTAAACAGAAAAATAATTATTGACATACTAGAAAAAAAAAATCTTTATATGGGCGAGTTTGCGTTTTGTGTGACTCTTCTCCCATACATTAGATGATTTTTTTTTACTTTGAGTATTACAATTATTTTTTTACCTAAACGTCTTTACATAAGCAGTGGAGCATGTGCCCGAAGCGTCCGTAATTGATTTTCGAAGACAATATAATATTACCTTCAATAACGAGCTTTGCTAGAACTCTATTAGGTTGCTTTAATAACTGATTGCAATAGGTACCTATTAGTTATTATTATGTCTCGGTTATTTTATAAATTTTGCAGAACTTATTTAGTTTTTAAATGTATAATTTACCTTGTAAATCTTTTTTTAACGATATTTGAAAAAAACTCAAAAATATGACTATAAATTACACATTATTATACCACCGGGAGTGTCATTTAAAGAGGCGAAATTATTAAAATATTGTGTCACCACGAAAGAAAAATGATATTATATTTACTTAGAATACTCAGTTTCGATTTTTCTGCCCGCTGCATACTGAATTTCATGGAAGAGATGTTTCTTGGATTCTGATAACACATGTACAAGAAATGATTTTTGAAAGTAAAATACTGAAACAGCTGTTGAATGAGCTATTGATTGAAGAAAACACAACAATAGTATTATCATGTCAACTGAAGCTAAACCTGTACCAATTAGGGCAATCCAAACCTCGTATTAGACGTCGGCAATTTAGTGCGAACATAAATTCTGATAGGGGGCGCTCCGGGCTTGTTTAATTTCACGACTGAATAAATCCAAATGTTATACCGCGGAGACTGGCCCGGCCCCGTAAAACTCCGAAATCACCACTTACCGTTTCAATAAAGTTATCACTGGACTTACGAGTTTATAATGAACGTTTAATTGCTTTTATTAGATCCAGACTTTGGAATTTGCTTTGTAACGAATTTAATTTGCAGCAATACTTTATGTTCTTTGCAGTTAAGCGATATGTATAAAATTACTAGCTTTTTCCGCGGCTCCGCCCACTGAAAATCTATAGTTTCTCGGGATACAAAGTACCTTTATTTTAATCCAGAGCCTAAACTACTAACCATACCATACCTCATCGAAATCCATTCATTAGTTTTTTCGTGAAAGAGTAACAAACATCCATCCATAAATCCTCACAAACTTTCACATTCATGATATTAGTAGGATGTTGAAGTTGAATGACGAATTGCATAATCCGACATTACATTACAGCTAGCTGGTATAAAGAACAGGACAGTTGAAATACGCTGGTTCAGTTGGGTCTGCGGGTGAAATATTATTAAATTTTATTTATACAGTCGAAGTAGATTTATAGGTACTGTACGATAGATACCTAGGTAACACTGAAATTGTTTAGAAAATGAATAACCTAACCAAGAGCATGTCAGGACATGTCTAAGGAGGGTTCCGTAACTTTAAACGCGTAACATGCTTTTTTTTAATAACTCCAAAAGTTACTGTCCGATTTGGTTCACAATAATTTTCCTAAAGAGTTTTTAGCATGTTTTATCAGCATGGAAATTTGCAAGTTTCTATCTCCTATAGTTTAAAAATGCTAGGGGGGGGGGGGGCAACTTACAAACCACTTTGGAGGCCGATTACTCGAAAATCGTCAACTTTATAAAAAAGTAACGTATGAAACCTTGCCTTTATTTTAAAAGACCTATTCTACGATACCCCACACGATGGGGTAGAGTGAAAAAATATTTTTCATCCCCACTTCACATGTATGGAGAGCCACCCCTCTTAAATATAAAATTATTATTTTTTTATGATCCCGAAACCGTGATCTATACACAATCTATAACTGCACCAAATTTCATCAATTTATATTCATAATTACAGGAGCTAGAGGCGCGGACAGACAGACAGACAGACAGACGGACAGAGCGAAACTATAAGGGTTCTTTAAGTATTACGGAACCCTAAAAACGGCTTAATGTAGAAAGTTGCCAATACTTTTATTGTTTTACGAAGTAATCTCCGTTCCTCTCTACACATCGTCGCATTCGATAGAACCACTGAGAAAAGCAGTGGGCCCAATCTTCCTTAGGAGTCTCTTCTATGGCATTTTCGTACGCTTTCACCGCATATTCAGGGCTCGTAAAACGAATACCTACCTCGAATTTTATCTTTACTTCTTGGAAATAAATGAAAGTCGCAGGGCGCCAGGTCAGGACTGTATAGCGGATAACTCATTATCTCGACACCTGCCATAGTCAAATATTCAACAGTCCGTTTTGCGGAGTGCGCTGAAGCAATGTCGTGGTGAAGGAGGATCCTGCTTCGAGGGCGCTGCTGTCGATTTTTTTCCAAGACAACAGGCAAACAGCGATTGACATACCTACCAGTCTGCAGTAACTGTCCTTCCATCGTCTAGCACAACTGTTGCAAAATGACCTTTCCGACCAAAGAATGAGGCAATCATCTTTTTTCCTTGACTTCTTCCTTTCTATACCATTCATAATAAATCATTGACCGAAATTTTTCTCGCGTTAGGTTCATTTTCACGTGTAACAAGAGTTTTAGATTTGCCGCCAATTCACAAAAACAAATTACATATGAATGCAATACACTACATTAGGTTACCAAAGAGTTCTAAAATTGAAATTCAAAAAAAGTTTTCTTTAGCAATGTTTCTAACTGGCCAGTTCTAAACATATATTCTAAACGTATAAGTAATATAATAATACTCGCATAATATATTGAAATAAAACTTAAATTACATTAAGAAACGTTAGTCAAATAATATTTTCTTTTTAATTTTAATAACCAGGAAAAGATAAATTGAAGCAAAATCATTTATGAAGATGCCTGAGGCGTAGGAAGACAGAAATGGAGTTTATTTTGTAATATAATCATATTAAACCTACCCAGTGGCAATATATATTCTTTGCCAGTGGCATATAAGAATTAATAATAGATATATTTCAAAAGTTTCTCTTTAACAACTTTGAAGGTTTCTTTTTTACGTACTTAAGTAGGTCTGTACCTATACATAAGTACGTAAAACCACGTAGGCCACGGAGCTCACATCTGTATGTGAGCTCCGTGGCCTAGTGGGTAGACCGTTTGATTCGCACTCGAGAGAGTGCAAGTTCGAATCCCAGGTTGTGGCGTGTACCAATGAGACTTTTCAGATCTCAAGTACATTGTACGGACGCTCTAACGGTGAAGGAAAACATCGTGAGGAAACTCGCACATAGTTGGCCCCAGACGTATTGACCAGTCCATCCCTCTGGACTAGACTGACTATGTTGTGAGAATGCCGTATGTGCTTGGCCAACCATACGACATTTAAAAACCGACTGTCCCAGGCAATACAGTATTTCAGGAGTGGTTACATCGCTCGGAGAATACTGTATAAATCGTCCAATAAGGATGAAATGGCCTAAGTTTTTAAGTACAGATGCCAGATGGTTAAGGGTCAGTTCACATAGAAATGAAATGCGTTTTTTTTAAAAAGCGATTCAAAATTTAACTTTATTCACTACACTACACTACACTAGAAAATACACGTTTCATTACAAGAATTCGAATTTCGAGCTGCATCGCCCTTCGCAGCTATTAATAGTGCAGCGCCTCGTCTCGTCGTAACGTCTCGTCGCGTCTCATCACGCTCGTCGTCGCAGTGTGAATTGAATGGCAAATGATTATAATTTATTTAATTTATAAGAGATAATATTACAATAATAGGGAAGGAAGTGTCTAGTGGCAAGTGTTTCTGTGATTTATTTACCTCCTACAAGTGTTTGGATTTTACAGTCCCGTGGGATACTCACGCGAGCGAAGCCGCGGGAAAATGCTAGTATTATAATATAATGTACTAGGTTTTCCCGCGGCTCCGCCTGCGTAATTATAGTATACTTTTTCGGAATAAAAAGTATTACTACCTTGTACACCTATACCAAATTTCATCCATCCATCCATCCTCATAAACTTTCAAATTTATAATAGTTTATTAGTTTGTAGTAAGATACTTGTCACTGCAGTTGAGCGTTTACTTTTATTCGGCCGATGGGGCGAAATTAATACCATATTTTTAAACAACCAATATTAATTTTACATTTAGAAACATTAGAAATAATACCGTAAAATTATAGCCAAGTCACTAAAGTCGATATTACGATATGTTCAGCAAAAATTCATCGATGCCCATAAATCCGTCAATACATTTCTCCGTCTACCCTCTATAATTGTTCTGATGTGGCTACCGAGCCGGAAGATATGAATTGTGATACGCTAAATTACACACAATATTCTTTCAAGTATTAGGAAACCGATGTTACATCGAAATTACTACGGTAGAATATATTTGCTATGACATAAATCCGAGTTGGACTCGCGCACAAAAGGTTCCGTACCGTTTTTTTAGGTTTCCGTAGTTTATGTTTCGGAAGCTTTAAGGTTTCGTCATGTCCTTCCGGCCGTCCGTCCGTCTTTGGCCTACGATCCAAACGGTTAGTTAGATGAAAAAGTTAGATGAAACTTTGCATTGATTTTTTTTCTCACGTCTTCCTCTCATATTGTGGGGTATTATTGGATAGGTATTTTAAAAACATTGAAAGGTTATAAAGACGATTTTTTGATTTAGCCGTTAGGATATGATTTAACTATTAAATGCCTAACTTGTAAAATGCGCTTACTTGGAAAACTTCGTACGAAAATGTTATGTGAGCGATAAAGTGTTAACGCCAATGATTTCAATACTAAAAGGCCATACTAATAGTCCAAGCTGCAAATCCAATGGCTAGCCGCACACGTGCAATATTATTGACAGAATAAATTTGTACATACAAAAAAACGGCAATAATAAATACAAGGAATATTATTGTCAATACGGGCATTATTGCCAATAATATGGTGTGTGTGCGGCTAGCCAATAGCCTGTCAATAGTGTAAATTTTAGGGTTCCGTAATACTTGAGGTACCCTTATAGTTTCGCTCTGTCCTTCCGTCTGTCTGTCTGTTTGTATGTCTGTCCGCGCTTCTAGCGTCAGTAATTATGAATATAAATTGATACAATTTGGTACAGTTATAGATTGTGTATAGATCTCGGATTTGGTATTATAAAATAATAAAAAAATTATATTCTAGGGGTGGCTCTCAAAATGCGCTTACTTGGAAAACTTCGTACGAAAATAACGAAATAAAAGTAAACATGTAAAATATTGGTATAGTGATACGGACTCCTACTTGCACGAGTCCGACTCACACTTGGCCGGTTTTATTTATTTCTTTTTAAGTAATTACATAACTCAATATGCGGTGAATATCTCATAGTTTAGAAATGCCACGGGGGGCACAACTTGTAAGCCACTTTGGAGGACGATTACTAGAAAATGGCTTACATCGTAAAAAAATCATCTATAAAACCTTACCTTTATTTAAAAATGCATATTTGATCCACATGATGGAATGGAATGAAAAAAATATCATCCCCACTTTACATAATATATGGGGAGCTACCCCTAAAATATAAAATTATTATTATAATTTTATAATGATAAAATCGAGGTCAATACACAACTTATAAAAAATAATTTCATACATTTTACATTTTTCATACATAAACATAATTTTTTATGCATAATTACAGAAGTTATAAAAGCGGACAGACAGATCGACAGATAGACAGTCGACAGTCAGAAGGACAGAGCGAAACTATAAGGGTTTCTTCAGTATTACGTAACCCTAAGAACGGGACCCTTTTTACCCTTTGGGTAACTTTCTGAAACAGAAAAATTACTGAAGTAGGGTGACACACCCAATTCCTAGCACCGTACCTATAGTAGAATTATAAGCTTCTCTGTAATTAATTTTTGTTTCCACTTAATAAAAACAAAACTTTAATGTTTTTGGAATCTACTGCCAGCGACACCATACTTTAAACTATAAAGTATTTTTCTCTGCAATAATCGAGGTTACAATTTGATCATTTTTTTAAAGTGCTGATAATTGGTACTCTTACCCTATCTATTTTTGTCATACTTTTGGTGCATAGTTATTTTGATATCTGAAAATATTTTTCTAGAAGGCAAGCAAAGCCAATATGTACTAGCGTACCTATCTAAAATTAGTGCAGTCTCAAAGATATCGTTTGCATACGAACGCGTAGGTAAATAATTTGCATTGTTATGAGGGAAAATTGAGTCCAGAATACAACACAGTAATACTGTTTCATTCCGTTCAATACGACCAAAACAATATCAGTATATTGAACGGTGAGCAAACCGAATCGCGACTACAATATACTGTTTCTCTTATTGAATATTTACTCTGTCGAGGCGGATCGGGTCTTTAGTTTATGGTAGCTTTATTAGACTGACGCTGCAAGGAATTCCTTGAATATTTACACTGTAGTAAAGAACTTTTATATCCAAGGATTTTTTATAAGTAATGTAAAATATAATAAATTCGATGTGTTACTTACAATTTACAATCACCTATTAATTACTTCAGGACTTAACAATACAATAGTCCTCTTTTTAAAATTATACATCTATGGCAATAGTACTTAAATTGTTTTAGCAAACAATTTCTGTATTTTGATCTTTTGTTTAAATGTCACCGTAAAATTGTAAAAACCGTTAGATTGTAATATTACTAGAGATATTATAATTTATAATATGTCGACAGATTGTCAAATAAAAATTTCTCCTTACAATTGTACGCATTATTTTTCGTAATAATTATTATTATGAAAAAGCAAACAAATATGGCGGCGCGGGGCACTTACCGTTTAACCAATCGGCACGGTAAATAGTACAATATAACGAAAAATAACGTAAAATTGTAAGAAGAAATTTTTATTTGACAATCTGTCGACATTTTATAATATCTCTAGCAATATTACAATCTAACGATTTTTTTTCAAATTTAACTGTGACATAAATAACTTGTTTTTGTTCTCGGCTTTGAAAGGCTTATCGACCACTGAGGGTTTCAGATTATTACAGTACCAATATCGCTATCATAATAAAGGTTTGTGTTAAAAGGGTGCAAATTGTGATTTTTTTTTGTATTTTTTTTTAAACCAGAGACTATTCGACAGAACCAGCAGGAGCGGGAATAAAAGCTATACTTTTGTTTGTGGAAATCACGGCTTACAGTTAGCCCCTAATTATGAGAAGCAGTGGGCTTGCGTGCTGCCCGGTGCAATTACGCTAATCCTATTAGACTATCCACTTCGCTTCGTGCACTTGTAAGTCGACAGTACATTTTTGTTGTATCGTGACGGCGCTAACAAGTTTCGTTTTAAATATCTTTGATAGCATGTTCGGATACACGCCACGATAGAAACCTTTATGGGAAAATAAGAGCACGTGATTAAGGTTTACTGCCTTTACAAAGGACTGCTCCAGTTTTATGTTGGATAACAACAATAGCCATCAAGTTAGCCACTTATAAGAATAAATGTTTCTTTTTCAGTTTAGTTTTTAACTCTACAGCTTTTGTTGTCATCAACTACAAAGTTATGTGAGCGATAAAGTGTTTACGCCAATGATTTCAAAACTAAAAGGCCATACTCACGGTCCAACCTGCAAATCCAATAGCCTGTCAAGTGTCAATCATTTTTAGGGTTCCGTAATACTTGAGGAACCCTTATAGTTTCACTATGTCCGTCCGTCTGTCTGTCTGTTTGTTTGTCTGTCCGCGCTTCTAGCGTCAGTAATTATGAATGTAAATGGATAAAATTTGGTACAGTTATAGATTGTATATAGATCTCGGATTTGGCATTGTAAAGTAATAAAAAATATATATTCTAGGGGTGGCTCTCCATATATTATGTAAAGTGAGGATGATTTTTTTTCTTTCTACCCCAGGTATCGTTGAATAGGTCTTTTAAAATAAAAGTAAGGTTTCATACATAACTTTTTTATAAAGTCAACCATTTTCGAGTAATCGGCCTCCAAAGTGATTTATAAGTTGGTCCCCCCTGGCATTTCTAAACTATAAGACTTAGAAACTTGCAATTTTTTGTGCTCATAAGCACATAACGATGAACGGATCATGCAAAAAATTCTTTAGTAACATTATTTTGAACCAAATCGGACAGTAACTTTTGTAGTAATTTGAAAAAAAAAAAAACATATTACGCGTTTATAGTTACGGAGCCCTCCATGTCCTGTCATGCTCTTGCTTAGGTTATTATTTTTGCCTACAAGTCCACTTCAATTTGAAACTATTGTCAGGCGAATGGCGCTTCTGTATGGGCTTTGACTTCAAAATCATGGGTGGAAACCAATCGTCAAAATATCAAGATGATGAAATATTATGTCAATCCTCGGCTGCCCCAAACAACTCCAAAAGCAGGGGTTGGGGCAGTTTAAGTGTAGACACTTTTTGCTTTAACATACTTTGTCTATAATAATTTATAATAATATGTTATAAAATCTATGATTTACGCCGTATTTCTATGACAAGAAATTATTATTGCGTTACATGTATGTAACTGCGCCGACATAATTAATGTCAAGCAATCTGGCGACGTTTTGAGCACATGTCACTGTTCTATACATTATGCGTCCCTCACACGTCCGCACGTTAATTGTTAACTGGGCATTTCACATCATGTCAGTACTAATAAGCATAACAAATAGTGGAGGACATCGGCACGTTTTTGCTTCAAATTAAAACTACTTAAGGCAGGAGTTCCCAACAAGTGGGGCACTCCTCCCTAGGGAGTAGGGCGGGGGAAGTTGTCAAGGGGACTTAAACCACAAATTCAATATATTTTTATCATTAATATTAATCGACACGAAAATAGAGTTGTATTGAAATACATAAATAAATATAGAAAAAAATCAATTTTTGCAATAACAATATCACAGGGGTTCACACCACAAATTAATATTTTATATAATCCTATTCGCTTTGAAAAAAGGCTAGGTAATACAGTAGAGATAGCTATCGTAATAAAGTAAATAATAGACAAATAAAACGTTACCATAAGTATGTTTCTATGATAATATATCATATCCATTAGTCTAGAATGTTAATAATGTTATTGGAATCCAACATTAATTTTCATTTAATATTGAAACATTATAAAGTAATGCTTCTAGTAATTCTAGTAAGATAGTAATCCTGTATATCCCAGTTCTCGTATTTGACTTAGTTTTTTAATTTACTTTCAATGACTTATGAATGAATCGTCTAGGAGTTTGGATCAATCAAAACGCATATGACGTTGGTTTAACGTTTCAGAATACAATTTTGCTCTTTTAACATAAATAAGACTGCTTTGAAACTCTATTTTTGTAAATTTAATTAGCAGAATCGAATAGCATGCAGATATTTAACAATGAGCACTGCCTTAATCCTTTAACGAACATGTTGGAACTCACACAATCTAATGAGCTACAAGTTGATAATACGTCAGGCAATTAACCCAGTTAGATAAACCCAACTGATACAGTCTGTTCTGACTTATCGTTATCAAAAGTAGCTGCACGAATATTATGATGATAGTTCTGACGTTAATACGTCTCAAAATTGATGTGCTATCACAGAATACAGATGATTTCTGTATTCTGTGGGTGCTATCAAGGAATTTAATTCTTAAGCATGACCGTTGCCATAATTTGTTCGTATTATGTTATTAATATAAAATCAAACTGATATGTCATTAACAAAACGCTAGGCGACTGTTTTTTTTAATTACATAAATTAATAGTACTTTTATTTAAATATGAGTTACCTCTCAAAAGAAACAGTATAAGCAATATTTACATAGCTACAGCGATTTTTTTACAAAATTTCGGAACTCTCGTGAAAACGCTCCATACAAAAGTTGTACCCTTGGGCCCTTTTGCTGTCACGCGTATTACCACACGCTTGCGGGTCTCGGCCGCATGCGTGCTGCCCGTATTCTATCATTTCATACATATTTAACTTGTCCTGCGGGCAGCACGCATGCGGACTGGAACATCCTATCACCGACGTGTGGCCAAGTGCGGCCGATACCCGCACGCGTGTGGGAACCCAGGTGTATGAAATA
This sequence comes from Glaucopsyche alexis, assembly GCA_905404095.1. Lineage (NCBI taxonomy): Eukaryota > Metazoa > Arthropoda > Insecta > Lepidoptera > Lycaenidae > Glaucopsyche > Glaucopsyche alexis. Next base: position 19,294,217 of record FR990049.1, on the reverse strand, counting down.
TAAGGCTGCAGGAACATAATTATTAGTAAATATCTCCAAGATTTGTGCGTTTCGGTCCATACTTACCAAAATGAGTATATTTAGGGTTCCTTACCTCGAAAGGAAATAACGGGACCCTTATAGGATCACTTTGTTGTCCGTCCATCTGTCTGTCAAGACCCTTTTTCTCAGTAACACGTGGAGGTATCAAGCTAGAATTTATATTAAAGTCTCAAGTCTACTGTCCCTTGGAGCTGTGAAAAAATCGAACTATTTAGCCAACGTAATCAAAAGATACAACCGTTTTATATGCCGCCCGAAAAATTTTAGTCACTCGCAATGAATCAAAACTTACTTAGTACTTCCCGTGAACTCAGAATCTTGAAATTTAGTACGAAGCAGTCTCTTATAGCACAGACAAAGGGAAAATTGCGAAAACCGTAAATTTTTAGTTATGTCATAAAATAAAAATATTTTTAATAATTTTAAACTTACTACCCCTTTTCTCATGAACGCGTAGAGGTATTAAATTGAAATTCATATCAAATACTCAGGTTTATAATACCTTTAAGCTGTAACAAAATCACTGCATGTTTGTACGGAATCCTTGGTGCGTGGGTTCGATTCGCACTTAGCCAGTTTTTCGTATAATATTATGCAAGTAAACTAATGGTGTAAAAAACGTGGATTATTTTTTATTAATTTACCAAAACATTTTGAAACTTTTTGTATATTTTAGATATATCTAATAACTAAACTATGTACTCATAAATTGATATATTTTTGTACGTTTATCAAGTAGTACGTTTATCAAGTAGTACCTTTATTATTTATTTAAGTTGTCTTTCGGAAAATGTAAGACTTTTGGTGATTTAAGTAATATGTTTGGATATATGGTATGGTTCCTAGGCGGACGTTTCAAGACCGAATCGGGGACGTCTTGAAAAAAGGCCAGGTCAAGAGTACCCTAAACTGAGGAGCATGTATGAAGGGAATTATGAGAGTGGATGAAGCAAAACTAGTAGGATCGTAGCAAGTGGAAAGAAGTGGTCTCTGCCTACCCCTACGGGAAAGAGGCGTGATTATATGTATGTATGTATGTATATTTCCTATTGTTATTTCTACATAGATAAGTATTATTCATTGCCCAAAGTAATCACAAGTTTATTCAGGACGTAGAACACATCACGTTTCACCCTACAACGTCACGTTTTGGTTTCCCTGCTGGCTTTCACGTGATCCGTTATTGTTATAACAATAGCGGATCACGTGAATCAGGTTTCCTAGGAAACACATAAATGTGTTTTCTAGGAAACCTACGCAACACAGGCAAACAACTTTGATGAAGGCCAACAAATATTGTTAGTACCTACTCCTGCGGGTTATTAACAGCAATGTTTTCGTAACGTTATCGAATGAGAATTGTCGTTTGTCTCTGCTAAGCACCCAGATCAAAGACTAAAAAAAAGTGAAAATAGAGCTTTGACAAAAAAACTGAGCTACGCACTACTTACATAAAAAAACCACACACGACGACAGCTCGCCTTACAAGGTATGGCGAAGTTTCGTTACATGTATGTGCGTGAAGCCTAGTTCGCATTAGGCCAGTATTTTAGTCAACTAACTCACTTTCAACTCGCTACTAACCGGAAAACTGTTCGCACTTGCGTTCAAGTGCAGTTCACAAGTGAGGCGTGTTTTACAAAGTGAATAAACTGATTAATCTAATTGTAAAAGTTATTTTAGTAGAGGTGAATGAAGAAGTTTGTGTCATAAAAAAGAAGCTATATGGATAAGAAAATGGATCAATAGAAATACATTATCGAAATACATTAGGAGCAACTAACTGCCGTCTGAAGGAAGCGTTGAAAGATCCGAAATAATACTTCGATACTTTAAGAATGACCGAAAATTGTGAAAATTTTCTGCTATTTTTGTAGCAACTAATGAACTCGACTATCGCCCGAAATTAATAATCAATCCTAATCTCAATTTAGCTATCTGAGATCAAGATTTCAATACATTTCAACGATCTAGGATTGACTTTACGTCAATTTACGTCAAATTTTGTTTGAGAATTTAAGATTGAAATCAATCTGAGATTATAGATACGTTATTAATTTCGGACGTAAATCGATAGGTTCGGACTTGTTTAGTCGGTGAGCCAGTGAGCAGGGACGCCTGGTGGGGGGGCTACTCGCCCATGAAAAATAGAAATAAATAGATTGACTCGACTAAATTACTTACTAATCTACTCGACTAAATTTTTGGTGTTCAGACGCGTTTAGCTACTATATTACTCGTTACTCGACTAAAATACTCGACTAATGCGAACTAGGCTTGACACTGAGTAGAGTAATTACACGGCGAGGGGTAGTTTTGCCTGGTATCACTGTACGGTTCGCACTACTCTGTCTTACCTTTTTTATTTAGTCTGAGCTCTTTATTGCACGACGTACATATATGCTTTTTAATAAAAAATGGCACATGAGACCGTACTACTTCGAAAAACGTAAAATATTTCCATGCAAATTTCTTTCTCTTTTGTTATACAGATATTTTATGCCGTAACTGCCAATTTAAATTTACTATTAACTAAAAAAAATGTTTAAAAGTAAGCTACTATAATAGGTATTATTTTAATACTTTTAATGCTTTCTAAGTAGGTAAAGTTAATTTGAAAAATATTGCAGCAAAAATTGCAAAGCTATTTTCAATTGAGAAATATTTTCAGCGAGAAAACGTGTATTTTCCTGTAATCAGTGCAAGGTAAGTAGTAATAGCTAAATTAGTCGAGATGAAATTATCTGAAGGTAGCGGAGCGTCCAGCCTCGGCCGGGGATTGAATTTTTTATTAAAATGTAAAATGCAATTTCCAGCCCGTCGAATACCTACATTTTGTTTGTTCATTTTTTATCACGTTTAAATAGTTTTTCTTCCCATAGTAAGCATTTTTTCATTTACTTTCTTTACCTGTTGTGTACGAAATTAATTATTTTGTAACGGTATTTTGTAAACAAAAGCCCATGATCATCACAAAATTGAACTAAATTAATTAATATTTTGTTTATAGCAGTTTTTCCGCTAAATAATACCCACAACCTGCAAGCAAATGTATGAGTGCACGCATAAGCATGCGCAAAAAAAAGCTTCAGACTTTAGTAAATAAAAATAGATTTGTACAATCCTATACAGAGACACAGTCTGAAGCTTTTTCTTTTCATCCTCGCGTCAAAAACTTAACCAATGTCCAATTTGCCAAGGATGACATGTCACTTTTGGAAAAGGGTCTCAAATATAATATTACTCCTAATATTAATCAGAACGCTTTGGAAATGCTTGCGGTTGAATCAGAGATAGCAACTGTAGTTAATAAAAAGGATAACATGGTTAAGGGTTTACTAGCCAATGAAAACAAGGGTACTCCTTCCGGTTATTCATTTAACCATGAAAGAGTAGCTTTGAGGTCATTAAAAAAAAACAATAGATAATAATGGCTTGGTTATATCTAAAGCAGATAAGGGTAACACAATAGTGGTGATGGAGCGTGACGATTACTTGGAAAAAGTAAATAACGTGATTCGGTGTGATCAATTTCTAAGGGTTCCTTCTGACCCAACTAACAAGTTTATGGTTAAGATTAAATTAGCCATAAACAATAATAAATATTTATTTGGTACCGAATCAGCGAAGAGAAAACTTATTCCAATGAATCCTCACGCACCATCACTGTACGGTTTGCCAAAGATTCACAAAACTGATATCCCAATGCGTCCAGTTGTCTCATATATAGGTGCACCGGCATACGAGTTGGCAAAGTCATTAAATTACATTATTAAACAAAGGATTTCATTTCGGCCACCTTATGCAATTAAAAATAGCTTGCAATTAGTAAATCAAATAAAAAATGTGACTTTGCCACCTCGTTGCAAATTAGTTTCGCTTGATGTAGATAGTTTATTTACTAATGTTCCGAGTGAGGAAACGTTGAGTATTCTGGGGAATGAATTGGAAAAACGTTTGCCTCCTGGTGAAGGTCTGGAATTGCTTACTCTTACTAAAATCTGCATGGAACAAAACTACTTTCGATTTAACAATCAATTCTTTGTTCAACAAGATGGTCTAGCAATGGGCTCACCACTGAGTCCCTTGCTGGCCGAAATATTTATGAATGATTTTGAACAAAGAAATATTGTTAATGACAAAAGTATTTTATATTACTATAGATATGTAGATGATTGCATCCTTTGTTGGACCGGTACAGAGAGACAACTGGACGTCTTTGTTAAAAATCTTAATAAAAAACATATTAAAATTAAATTTAAATTAGAATGTGAAGACAATAAAACACTTAATTTCCTTGATTTATCTATTACTAGAGATAACGATAAACACAGTTTTGGAATTGTTGGCGACACGGCAGCTCTGCGGGGCCGTGGTCGTCGGGTTTGGTAGGAGTGGACTGTATCTGGAAGTTGGTGTCCTGGAGAAGATGCGGGACGAGTTGAATTGAAACACCAGGAGAATCTTGGAACTGCTAGTTGGCAGAGTGTTGGTGCGGCAGAGTTTCCTCAGGCATCTGCGGTGTTGTGAATGTGAATGTTTTTGCACTGAGAAAGTGCGTATTAATATTGTGAAATTGCACTGATACAGCCTATGGGGGTGTATCAGGTGTTGTCGTGTATGCGCAGTCCGTTTATTTAAGCAAAATACAAATTCGTTCAGATTACATTAGCTGACATTCTTATAAGATAATACAATAGTAAACAGGCATTCTTATAAGACTAATTACAGTAAAAAACGTAAAATAAAGTTATAAAATAAAAGAGACAACAATAACATTAACGTGAGACACACTGCGCGTAAGCGAGAAAGGGACAACAATATCAATTGTGTGAGACACAAGATAGGAACATTCTCTATACAAATTATCTTAAATCTACACATTAACAAAATATACTACAACTAAGTGAATTATGTATTATTTTACAGCATAACATAATTCCAACAGTGTAACGTAGTTACATTTTATTTAATTAAATTTCGTAAAAACGATACACCCAACGCCATCTATGGTATATGGTGGTAACTACGGCTATGGGTTCAAGTCGACATTCTCAACGCCATCTATGGTATATGGTGGTAACTACGGTTATGGGTTCAATAGTTATCGACTTATCGATTTGAATCTAATTCTTTTTAAATCTAAACATCATAATCTTTTTTTAAACAACTTAAATACACCAGTTTTGCGTTATTAGGTTATCATTCTAAATAACTCAATATATTTCTACTGTGGCAAAAAGTCTTAGCTGTGTAGTCAATGTAATTTAAAAAAAAGTTTTTTTTTTGGTCGGGTATATAAGCCTGACGCGCGATTGTCATAGCCTTTTTCATAACTCTTTTTTTTGGACATCTAAAATTGAGTGTGGTTGCTTTAAAATTCCACGTTTCTAAGTTCAAGTAGTTATTTTATATATTTTAAACCCGTCTTCACGGTGAGTCTGTGTATCTGTGTCGTGTAACTCTTATAATTGTGTAGTTTGTTATATTGTTCTTTTCCAAATTAATTTTATATCAAATTGTAGGTAATTGTCAAAATTGATTTATGGAACACGTGGAGGTTCCCCGTTTAACTTATTAGATGCTAATATCATGGTGGGCCTGTTTTATCAACACGCATTCTTGTAATTTCGCCTAGTTTTATATTTTTTATGTTTATGCGTGTTGTAAATTGTAACCTGTCAAACTTTTTTTACATCATTTAATTTTTGCATTGTAAACCCTTTAATTATTTTTTAACGTACGCTTAGTACCTTTCATTTAAAACTGTAAGGGACCACAGCCCTGATCTCGAGGTTCCGGGATCACGGCTGCGGCACTAAACAGGCTCTGCATATCTGGACCTATCATTCCAGGGTTCTGAGTTCCGGCTGGAACAGTTCCTGTATGGACTACACCTGATCCGACCAGATACCATTGTTCCGGTCTGGACAATCCCAAGCCACACAGCATACCAAGGACTGTCGGTCTGAGCTTGGCCGTTAGAGTTGTCGGACCATCGTCACCGGACCTCGCAGACCGTGGGATACTCCTGACAGCCTTCGATCAGCTAAGTGCCGTGTGCCAGTTATCCCAATACTACACCTCCACCGCCCAGGGCTGAACCAGACTTTGTCGGCTAACCGACCCACGCCCCTATCTAGTCATTTTAAATTTTCAATATATTAATTTTGTTACAGTCTTGTGTTTCCTTCAAAACACCCCGTAACAACTGGCGCCCATACGTGTTAGTCTGGTTCAGCATTGGATTGGATTCAGGGTCTCTGGTCCCAACCTGTGTGTGTGTTGTGTCGTCGTAGTACTAAGGTAGTTATTAGTACCCTATTATCTTGGTGTAGCGTTTATATATTGTAATAAACTCTATACTGCTCATTTTTTTTTATAGACTGTATACTTAGTACTGCATTATATGTAGAACTCATTTTGTAGTTAGTTCTTATATCTTACTGATTTGTAAATCTTATACTTTTTTTTGTATTTTTTTGGAGAATACATCTCATTATTTTTGTATTTTCTCGACACAGATATACTCACCTTTAAGATTGTGGAAAAAAAATTCTTGAATTTAATTGGTAATTTAACTTTTAAAATAGAATTTAACTTTTGATAAACCCGCTATTGACTTATACTGAGAAAACTTAATTTCTTTTTTTAAACTCAAATTTATTTAGTAACTTAACTTAATAAACATTACAGTTGACTACTCACCTAACCTACTTTGGAAAAACTTTACTTTCTTTTCAAATTTTAAACTTTTTTTTTTTTCAAATCTTAACTTTTTTCAAAAAGTTTTTTTTAATATGCCTGGAAAAATAAAATTTATTTCTCTTCAAAAGGCAGAATTGGAATATGAGGTCTTAGTTAGGAATGAAATACCAGCTTCTACCGTTGTGGAATTAAGAAAACAAATACTAAAATTAGTTGAGCTTTACCCGTCGGAGGACATCTTAGACTCCTGTCTTCCCGTAAAAGATGATTTGTTAGGAATTGAGGAAACCCTGACAAAAGTTAAATCACAGTTAGATTCTCACTCTGACGGTAACTCGTTGCTTAGAGCTGAAAATAACTTAAACCACATCGAGTATAGAATTAATAGAATTTCATCCGATAATATTGAACCTTTTGCCGAACAATATAATTCTTGTTTACAAAAACTTCAAAATTATTTAGGTTTATTACACCAATTGAAGGGGTCTAGTAGTAATTCTGTGTTGCCAGCTCCTGCTGCAGCACCTATACCTCCTTTAAATATTACGGTACAGTGTGAAAAAAATAATTTGGCTGATTTACATAAAATTAAGTTTGATGGCAAGTCTTGTGTCCGCGCGTTTATAACCAGGGTGAATGAGTATTGCACACAGCATAACATTAGTGATTCAAAGATTCTTTCTCATGCTTTTGACCTTTTTACTGGTGATGCTTTACACTGGTACAGAAGCATTCATCAAAATATTAAGAGTTGGTCGGAACTTTTAAATCTTTTATATAGTGACTTCGACAAACCGAGTTTTGATTATAGGTTCATGTCAGAGATTCGTAATAGGACTCAGGGCGAAAAGGAGACCATTACCATTTACGTTGCTATTATGGAAGGAATGTTCAACCGTCTTGTTAAGCCTGTCCCAGAGAGTGAGAAAATAGAAATCTTATTACATAACATTAAACCTTGCTATGCAAACATCTTAGCTTCTTCACCTACGGTTGTCACTATTGAGCAACTTAAGTCTCTTTGCAAAAATTATGAGGACATTCAGTCTCGACTGACCTTATATCACGAACCGCCTAAGGTAACGTCGGATACCTTAGCGCCTGACTTAGCTTATAATTTTAATAATGATAAATCTGATAACAAACAAAATTTTAATAAAACTTTTAGGCCTTTTCGTAATAATAATTTTTCCAATAATAATAATTTTTCTAATAATAATTCTAATAATAATAATAACTTCGCTTATAAACAATCCCATAATCAGGTTAATAGTTTGCAAACAAATAATCCTAAATTTTGTTTACGTTGTAGGGTTAACTCGCACAGCTACTATGAGTGCACAGCTGATAAATCCAAGATATTTTGTTTCGGCTGCGGCAACCCTGGCGTACGACGGCCAGACTGCATCCGCTGTCGTAGTAAACCTACTCATTCAAAAAACTAGTCTTATCGGATCGTGTTATACCTAACCATACCGACCTTGAGGATCGGAAACAATGGGTTAAAACCGTAGGTACTTTTTTCAAATTCTATACAATTAATACGGTCCGATGTATTGATAACAATAATTTAGATTCTCGACCTTATGTCAATATACATATAGACTCTTTTAGCATGCGCGGTCTTTTAGACTCTGGTTCTTGCATTTCTTTGTTAGGTAATAATTCTCATTTAAATATTATTGAGTTAGGTTATCCTCTCAATAATGACGATAATAATATTTCAATTTTTGCTGCGGGCGGTCAATGTTTAAAGTCTATAGGCTATATAAATTTACCAATTCATTTTGAAGATCAATTTCATATTTTAAAAGTATACATAGTACCTCAGGTTACTTATGACCTCATTTTAGGTATTGACTTTTGGCGTATTTTCAAACTTTGTCCTAAATATTTAAATTCAATTAATTCTAGTACGGCTAGCGATCCAATCACTTCTCATCAGGTGACCCAGCCGGCTATTAACGGCTACGAACATTTAAGTTCGTCTGAGCGCTCAATAGCCGATGATATAATTAAACAATTTCGTTCTATTTCTTTTGAAGAGAAAGGTTTAGGTTTAACTTCACTTATTACTCATAAAATTGATACGGGCGTTGCGTTACCTATACGTCAACGTTATTATAGGATGTCGCCGGAAAAACAACGTATTTTAGTTGAACAGGTTGACGAAATGTTGTCTATGGACGTCATCGAGCCGTGCCAATCTGCTTGGAGCTCTCCTGTATTGGTTGTGCCCAAGAAGAAAACAGGTGAATTTAGATTTTGTTTGGATAGTCGTAAATTAAATTCAGTAACTAAAAAAGACGCTTATAGTTTACCGTACATTTCCGAGATTTTGGACAGCTTACACGACGCTCGTTATTTAAGTACTATCGACCTTTCTAACAGCTTTTGGCAGACAGCTATTAACGAGTCTGATCGTGATAAGACTGCTTTTTATGTTCCTGGTCGCGGAATGTTTCGTTTTAAACGTATGGCTTTCGGTTTGACGAACGCACCTGCTACGCAGCAGCGTTTAGTAGATGCTTTGTTTGGTAATTTTGGTCATAAAACTTTTTGCTATTTGGATGATATTGTTATTATTAGTGAGGATTTTAACGAACATGTAGCTACTCTTTTGAGGGTTCTTCAAGTCCTCAAAGAGGCAAATTTAACTGTTAAGTTTGAAAAGTGTAAATTTTTTCGGCCTCAACTTAAATATTTAGGTTATTTAATCGACGGTAACGGTCTCCGTACTGATCCTGATAAGGTAGCCGCGATTGTAAATTTTCCCACGCCTACTTGTAGGAAAAGTGTTAAACGCTTTCTTGGCACTGCCACCTGGTACAGAAGGTTTGTGCCTAATTTCAGTACTCTGGCAGGGCCTTTAAATAAGTTGACGTCTACACGTAAGAATGCCCCTCCTTTTGAGTGGACTTCAGAGGCGGACTCGGCGTTCAATAAACTGAAGGAGAGTTTGGTCTCCGCGCCAGTACTGCGCTGTCCCGACTACAATGAACCCTTCGAGGTTCATACGGATGCCAGTAGCTATGGTATTGGGGCCATGCTCACCCAGAAGTTCGAAGGGAAAGAACACCCTGTCGCATACATGAGTCGCTCCTTGACTAAACAGGAGAAAGTCTACGGGATTACTGAGCGTGAGACGTTAGCAGTTTTGGTTGCTTTAGAACACTGGCGTTGTTACCTTGAGAACGGTAAAAAGTTTACGGTTTATACCGATCACAGCGCGCTTAAGTGGTTCCTGTCTTTGTCCAACCCCACTGGTAGGTTAGCTCGCTGGTGTGTCAGACTATCCGAGTTTAATTTTGAAATTAAACATAGGAAGGGCTGTGACAACGTTATACCGGACGCTTTATCTCGTGCGGTTAACGTGAACGCAATTTGTAGTTGGACAAACTATACCGGCGCTGATACCTGGTATCTTAATATTTTTAACGGTTGCCATAATACGCCATCTTCTTTTCCAAATTTTACTATTAAAGACAGTAGATTATTTAGGCTTTCTAAAAATAAACATAATTTAACTTCTGAATTTTCTTGGAAAGAGGTAGTTCCTAAAGATTATCGTGAGGAAATTATTCGCGCTAACCATGATGAGCCCACTGCTGGTCACATGGGAATTTTTAAAACTTATAGGCGGCTCGCACTTAATTACTTTTGGCCTAATATGTATCGCGATGTCGTCACTTACATTTCTAAATGTTCTAAATGCCTACAATATAAGTCTCAAAATCATAAAGTTTTAGGTGAAATGGGTCGTCCTAAAGACTGTTCACGACCATTTCAAGTCATCTCGGTTGATATTATGGGACCTTTACCTACTACTAGAAAACGTAATAATTTTATTTTAGTTGTGACTTGTTGTTTTTCTAAATTTTGTCTTATTTTTCCTATGAAACGTGCTACATCCGATATTATAATTAAAATTTTAGAAGATAGTGTTTTCTTAGTGCACGGTGTTCCACAAACTATTTTAATGGATAACGGTCCTCAGTTCATTAGTAACGAGACCAATAGTCTTTTCAAAAAATATAATATACCTAAAGTTTATTTAACACCGCGTTATACCCCCCAGGTGAATACGGTCGAACGCTACAATAGGACCATTATCACTTGTATTTCGACCTACGTAGAAGAAGACCATAGGTCATGGGATGTACATATACCCGAAATACAATTCGCCATCAACAACTCGGTGAATGAGGCAACCGGCTTTACACCATCTTTCTTGGTGTATGGTAGGGAACTAGTGTCTTGCGGTACTCACTACTTAGATACAGATAGTATTAAAGACCTTGTGTTTTCGCCTCGTGACGCCTACGCGGAAAATTTAGGGTGTATGTCATCTATTTTCGATAGCGTTCAGATGCGTCTCTGGCAAGCTCATGTTAAGAGCACTGCTCAATATAATCTGAGACGTAAGCCTGCGGAATTTAACGTTGGTGATGTCGTTTTTAAGAGAACTTACTTTCTAAGTGATAAGGAGAAACATTTTAGCAAAAAGTTGGCTCCTAAATTTATAAAATGTAAAATAGTAGGTAAACGTTCTCCTTTAGTTTATGTCCTGCAAGACATGCAAGGTAAAGACCTTGGTGCCTGGCATTTGAAGGACCTTAAGCTTCCCATCTTATCAAAATAATGGGTCAGCTGTTGTAGGAAGGCTAGTAGATTCGCGCTTTACTCAGACGCTGTTCGTTATCCTTTTATAATAACGATATAGCTAAGAACTTTAATATCTTAGACTGGTGTTGTTTTTTCCTTTTTATGGAATACAATACTCGTATGTTAGGGCGTCTCGGATCATTATGTTGTGTCCGAGTTGCAAAATGCAAGTCGATGTATGTATGTGATGTATGAATATAGTGTGAACGATGTATGAAAGGTTGTCGGTTGTTGCGCGTTGACACAAGACTAGCATTTAACTTCCACTGTCGTAATTTTTTCTTTAAACCTTTTTTTTTTTTTTTTAAAGTTTTTTTTTTACCCCAACCAATGTTTTCTTTTCTTTTGTCTGTTTTGTAGTTGTTTCAGGATTTTTTCCTGGCAGCAGGCAAAAATCCTTCGGTAACAGGGGGGGATATGTAACGTAGTTACATTTTATTTAATTAAATTTCGTAAAAACGATACACCCAACGCCATCTATGGTATATGGTGGTAACTACGGCTATGGGTTCAAGTCGACATTCTCAACGCCATCTATGGTATATGGTGGTAACTACGGTTATGGGTTCAATAGTTATCGACTTATCGATTTGAATCTAATTCTTTTTAAATCTAAACATCATAATCTTTTTTTAAACAACTTAAATACACCAGTTTTGCGTTATTAGGTTATCATTGTAAATAACTCAATATATTTCTACTGTGGCAAAAAGTCTTAGCTGTGTAGTCAATGTAATTTAAAAAAAAGTTTTTTTTTTGGTCGGGTATATAAGCCTGACGCGCGATTGTCATAGCCTTTTTCATAACTCTTTTTTTTGGACATCTAAAATTGAGTGTGGTTGCTTTAAAATTCCACGTTTCTAAGTTCAAGTAGTTATTTTATATATTTTAAACCCGTCTTCACGGTGAGTCTGTGTATCTGTGTCGTGTAACTCTTATAATTGTGTAGTTTGTTATATTGTTCTTTTCCAAATTAATTTTATATCAAATTGTAGGTAATTGTCAAAATTGATTTATGGAACACGTGGAGGTTCCCCGTTTAACTTATTAGATGCTAATATCATGGTGGGCCTGTTTTATCAACACGCATTCTTGTAATTTCGCCTAGTTTTATATTTTTTATGTTTATGCGTGTTGTAAATTGTAACCTGTCAAACTTTTTTTACATCATTTAATTTTTGCATTGTAAACCCTTTAATTATTTTTTAACGTACGCTTAGTACCTTTCATTTAAAACTGTAAGGGACCACAGCCCTGATCTCGAGGTTCCGGGATCACGGCTGCGGCACTAAACAGGCTCTGCATATCTGGACCTATCATTCCAGGGTTCTGAGTTCCGGCTGGAACAGTTCCTGTATGGACTACACCTGATCCGACCAGATACCATTGTTCCGGTCTGGACAATCCCAAGCCACACAGCATACCAAGGACTGTCGGTCTGAGCTTGGCCGTTAGAGTTGTCGGACCATCGTCACCGGACCTCGCAGACCGTGGGATACTCCTGACAGCCTTCGATCAGCTAAGTGCCGTGTGCCAGTTATCCCAATACTACACCTCCACCGCCCAGGGCTGAACCAGACTTTGTCGGCTAACCGACCCACGCCCCTATCTAGTCATTTTAAATTTTCAATATATTAATTTTGTTACAGTCTTGTGTTTCCTTCAAAACACCCCGTAACAACAGGAAATATATTCATAAAATACCTAATACGACAAAAAATAAAAACCTAAACTATATTTTACATAGTGCGAAAAGGACAGCAATAATTCAATATGGTAAAAAATGAGACAAAAGCGTAACTTAGTTTTCTAATAAGAAATAAACAGGAATAAAACTAAGCTATTATTTACAGGAATCTTTCGCAAACCGACATATACTAATACTACTATTCATGCATCCTCATGTCATCCTTGGCAACATAAACTCGCGGCTTTTCATAGTTACGTTCACAGATTAATGTCCATTCCTCTTAGTAAAGAAAATTATCAGAAAGAGTTAAACATAATTTACCAAATTGCTAAGTCGAATGGGTATAATCCCAAAATTATTAATAATATTTTAAATAATAAAATTAAAAAGGAATTGGTTAAGTTTTTGTACGCCTGATAAGGAAGTGGTTTATCTAACCAAGTCCAGTTTGACCTACATGGGTGAGGTATCTGCACGTTTATCTAAAATAATGAGAAATAACGATATGCACGTCGCATTCAGGACAAATAATACTTTAAAAAATCAATTGTGTCATAATAAAGACCGGATTGATTTAAAGTACCAATCCGGTGTCTATAAAATCGATTGTCCTGAATGCGATAGTGTATACGTAGGTCAAACTGGACGTAACTTTGAGACTCGGTACAAAGAACACATCGCGGCTTATAGAAATGGTCATCGTGATAAATCACATTTTGCTAAACACCTTTTAGATAGTGGTCATAGTGTACCCGATGGCCATTCCTATAAGATATTACATAAATGTGACAAAGGCTTTCGACTGAGCGTGTTGGAACAATTAGAAATAATAAAAGAAAAGAACAACAATAGACATGCATTGTTGAATGACCAAACTTGCTTGACTACGTCACCGCTCATTAATATGTTTGGTGGGGGTACTAGTAGCCAGTAGTCTATATAAGGTGGCGGTTTGCTTGGCAGCATTACTAACGAACTTTGTTCGCAGGTCCACTTCCTGAGGATGCTCCGGGTTCGGGGCGAAACGCGCGTCGAGTTTTGCAACCTGCATGGTGGTGTGGGGCTTTGCACGATCTTGCCGACATTGTTGCTTGTGTGGTGGTGGTGTTTGCACGATCTTGCATCTGAGTGCACGCATAAGCAGTGTGGGAGGAGGGAGGTGCGTTACGCATGCTTATGCGTGCACTCATACATTTGCTTGCAGGTTGTGGGTATTATTTAGCGGAAAAACTGCTATAAACATAATATTAATTAATTTAATGCTGTGGATTTCCGCAAAGTAACGCCTGATTCTATTAACAAAATTGAACATCCAAAAAATATAAAGGAAGCTGAGAAAACTACTAGGTCGAATCATTTGAACTGTGATTTGGCGGAAAATGTTAGTTATCGTTCCACACCTATCACACCATGGGCAGCACGAATACTCCACCACAGAGAAATTCGTGGCACCAGCCCCAACCACATCGTTCAGTTTATGAGCAGCATAGGCCTGGGGTAGGTTCTATAACGCGATTTTAACCTGCCTTCGGAAAAAAATCAAAATAATACGTACTAGCTTTTCCTCGTTTCTCTGCCCGCGTATATACATCCATCCATCTATATAGTCCATATTAGTTATTACTTCTTATACCTCCAAGAATATGTGTACAAAGTTTCATAAAGATCCGTTATAGTAGAGGAGGGGAAGAGGGGATTTCGGGAGTAGCTCGAGCGTGTCAGATTAAGCTTGTATAGGCTTCCGACATGTGTCTAGTTGTCATGGTATAGAAATCAGATTTCTAACGTGGTGGGTTAAAAAAAAAATTTTTTGAGTATTTAAATGTCATCCAATCTGTCAGATTAAGAGAGGGGCTGTTTAGTATACCCCAAAGAAGCTTCCATAAAAAGCACTGACGATTCAAAGGTTAGGTAAGCCTGTAGGGAAATTTTAAAATATAAAAATATAAAGCTTCATATTTTCCTAACTAAGCTTTGCAGATATTTTATTTTGCACTAAACTAAATGATTTAGTCCTTGTTGTCTAAAATATAATAATAACTGACCGAAATAAGCAATTTTATGAATATATTTTCTTTTCCAAAACTTTAAAATGGCCGCAGTTTCTGAACCCACCGCTAAAATAAAAAAACGCTCTTATTATTTTTTTATCAGTTTTACCTAATGTAAAAAACCTACTAGGTCTCCATGACGCTCGAGTGACTACAAAATTAGCACCTTCCCCTCCCCTACTATTAAGGAGTTTTCGCGTGAAAGCGTAACAAAGAAAATCACGTCATAAATTGTATAATATTAGTATAGATTTCTACAGATATTTCTAGCAAATTAATTTTAAACGGCAAGTATTTTGGATTGACGACAATTAAATTTCGAGGTAAGAATAACAAGCGGGTGATTTTTTAATCTATTTCGAAAGAAACAGAGTATAAAAGATATATGGTAAGTATATACTTAGTTTATTTTTTTTGCCTTTTTTTCTAATTTCATGAAAATTTGTTTTAAATCATTGAACTACAAAATTAAAATCATGATTTACTCGCCGTCGCCCCTGCAGTAGGATGATCAAAATGCATGATTATTCTAAGATTCTCCAACTTTCAAATACTTATACCAAGACTTTTGTATTATAATTTATTCAATTATTATACAAAACATGCTCTAGTTGTTTCTCTCGAAACGGGATAAAACATCACCCAGTATGCTTTTCCATGTGCACGTGGGGATTCCTCTTAATTCATTTGTCACTGGGGAACGGTGTCCGTTGAGCTGACAATACGCAATCTGTCAGCTCGGGAACACACAGGCGCGAACAGATCAAGACTGATGGTGACCGCTTACGCTGCCTTTTTCCAGCTTTGCCAGTCACGTTAGATCCTTTAAGCTTCATACCCTCAATAATCCATATTGATTGACATTTCAAGAGCAGTCTAGTTTATCTATATCTACTTTTAACTTAAAAGTATGTCTATATAAATATATATCTATCTATATAAGAAGTAAAGCTGATAAACTGATGTATCAACGCACAGGCCAAACTCTTAAGGTTAGAACTTTGAAATTTGCACATAATATGACGTAGGCATTCACTCCGGAGGATTTTTCAAAATTCTACCACTAAGGGAGTAAATAGAGGATGAAAGATTAAAATCTTATTTCACATTTTAATGCTTTAGTAAAATTAATAAAGTGTATGTTTAATATTTCAGTTAGCACTATAATATGCATAATAATATTATGATAATAGATACGTCATACGGTACAAACACCAAAAAATCAATTTTTTAATTTTTTGTCTATCTGTCTGTTTGTTCCGCCTAATCTCTGAAATGGCCATACCAATTTAAACGGACTTTCTCTGGCCAACCTGATGTTATATAGCAACTAGTAAAGCAACTAGGCTACTTTAAATTAGGTTTAAAACGAAGTTGCGGGCATCTATGGATACAAATTATAGAGCTAGCACCCACCGTCGAAAAAGGAGCTCATCGAGAACAAGCATTGGACCACTGCAGATCGCTAGGGGCCTTAAAGCTTAATATAAAACCGCCGGTCTGGCGGTCCTAAACCTGGCAGATTTTTTTTTATTGACCAAAATGTGTGAAGATTTTTTTAGTAAAAAAAGCTCATAAGGAACAAGAAAACTGTTGTTATACACGGCTGCGCGCCAACTAGAAACCGATAAAAATGCAAGTCTGGCAGTCCTACTCTTGACCAGTTTCCAGCCAGACCGCCCTGAACGTGTAAGAATTTTGAGTAAAAAAAGCTCATAGAGAACAAGGTCAAGTTATATGTCAATCTGTTCGTCTCTTAATCCTCTTTTGAAAATCGTTGGTCTAGCATGTTCAAACCTGGCCAAAACTCAGCCAGACCGGGATGAAGTTACCTCCTGTGATGCTTACTACTAAGTAAATAATGAGTATTTTGCACTTAATGAAGCGTGATTTTAATATATTTGTATGTATTCTTTCCGAATTTAAAATTTGCTACCCCATATTGCTACCACTGGATCCGCCATCTTGAAAAAATGGCGATAACTTTCAATATTTTGGCTATATCTCTTTACAGACGTACTTTACGATAAAAATATGTTGCACGAATATAAACTATATATACAATTTTTTACAATTTATTTTATGAGCATTTTTGTGTCAAATTTATAGTTTTAACGCTGCAGAGACTTAGAGTGAAATTTTATTTGTGTTGGTGATATTTTTTATAATTCAGTATATTTTACTTTTTATGCCCTTTTAGATGATACCCATATCGCAAAGTTTATAAATAATTATAGAGACCGCCAATTTAGGACGGCGGCCATTTCGAATTCACAATCATTTTAAATATACTAAATTTCTTTACTTTTACCGCCAATTTAGGACGGCGGCCATTTCGAATTCACAATCATTTTAAATATACTAAATTTCTTTACTTTAAAAGACTTGCATTTTTATCGGTTTCTAGTTGGCGCGCAGCCGTGTTTAACAACAGTTTTCTTGTTCCGTATGAGCTTTTTTTACTCAAAAAATCTTCACACATTTTGGTCAATAAAAAAAAATCTGCCAGGTTTAGGACCGCCAGACCGGTGGTTTTATATCAAGCTTTAAGGCCCCTAGCGATCTGCAGTGGTCCAATGCTTGTTCTCGATGAGCTCCTTTTTCGACGGTGGGCGCTAGCTCTATTATAATGAGGAAAGATTTGTTTGTTAGTATGTATGTTTGTTTGTTTGCATTGAATAGGCTCTTAAACTACTGGACCGATTTTGATGGGTACATATACACGGGATACAAATAGGCTACTATTTATCGCGGAATAAAACTGATTGTTTCGTGGCATAAACTATATTATATTAAACTATGAATCCTAAATGAACAGCTTTATAAGCGACCTACTATATTTCCCATTTTGATATAATTATAAGGTAGCGACTGTAATTATAGACCAGCAATGTGACAATCAGCTCCCATATTAAGGTGGGTTTACTTGGTGTATAATTTTGAAGTAATTGGGATGTACCTACGACGATAAAGTGGAATGAAATTTATTACTTAAACATTGGTAGGTACACACTTGTACCGATTTATTCTGAGCATTGATTTTATAAGGTTCAATTTATCTTAGGGGGTGATTCTCCAATTTATTAGTTGGTAGAGGGGTCTCAGCAAATATCACGTAATTTTTTTCTGGCAAAAATGACTATTACAATATTGAGACTTCAAAAAGTAAGAAAATTAGGTTAATTTGAAACGTTTGAAAAATCCAATTGTGCACGTCTCTTGTTACCAGTGTTATTAAAAGTAATAAATTAAATTGATATTTTTTAAACAAACAACATATGGAAATAAAATTGGCAACACTGAAAACGTAAACTTGAGCTCCTCATAATTGATCGAATTAAAATAAAATTAGTGCATATTAGTTAATAAAAAGTGCTAATATTCATTGCAATTTAGTATATGTTTGTGTTTACACTTCAGGCGCAAAGAGCAGAACAACTTTGTAATTGTAGAACATAAAAAATATTTCAAAAAATATAGAAACTGACTTCCAAAGTAAATCACTAAAAAGTATAAAATAATTCTATTGCCGAAATAGTTCCCTTTTAAATTCTGCTAAAATGTTAGTATTTTTCTACTCAATATTCTTACTTTTGAAGTCGGTACCAGCCAATTTGAACGTGAGTTCTTTAAAATATTATTTGTATGTAAAGACGTAGTTGTGTTAAAATTAGTCTTTTTTATTAAAGGATTTATACAATTATTTGGGCTGGTACCGACTATCAGCACGGAACGTACACACTACACAGTGCACGACATTCACTCCTGAGTCCTGAATCTAATCGTGACTGTAGTAGAATCAATGCCAAACATCTCTGTTCTAAGTTTTCATGTTAGGAACTTTGGTTATCTGTATTATCGCGCACCAATAAGTAACAGACCGCTATAAATTCTCTGAATCTCTTCAAAGTTCAACTTACCAAAGTATTTAGTCTATCATTAAGCTCATCGCTACGATTCATATTAGCTGGATTTAGATTAGATACTTGGTTGATTGATGTAGTACTATAATTATATATATTGATTATTGTAATTTGACTATGTCAATTCACAATAATTACAATAATAAAAATTACAAGTATTCAACTACGAATATATTTCTAATATTACCTACTTGATATGTTAATACAATATTATTATTTATAGACCTTTCACACCACGCCATTCTCCCAATAAAAATAAGAAGATAAAGAAGTAAACCGACTTCCAAAGTAAAAACATTAATCTTATGAATGCTCTAAAAAGTATGAAATAATTCTTATTCTCGAATAATAACCTTTTTTTTCAGCTAATATTTAACTATTTCTCTACAAAATATTTAATAATTTTGAATTCGGTACTAGAAAGCTTCAATGTGAGTTCTATAAAATATTTTTTGTATTAGAATATTTTAAGTTCCATTACATTATTTTTCCAATTCAAGGATTCATATATTTTTTCAGGCTCGTGGTAGAATTATTATATATATTAGTAATATAATAAATAGTGCTTAAGATAGAATAAGAGAGCAACAACAGATATATAAAAAACTGAAAGTTTTGGATAATACTCTTTACTTAAAAAAATAATTTTAAATATAGATATAGATGCGCACAAACTGCATAGTAGATAATATTTGTAAATTTTACAAAAAATTAACCTACCCAATAGACTACCGAGACATGGCAATCGATTTAAATAAATATGTACATGACTAAGGAGGGCTCCGTAAAGTATCGACGCGCAATAGATTTTGTTATGGTTTTCTTTAAATTACTTCAAAAGTTAGTCTCATTTTTATCAAAATAATTTCTCAAAGTAAAATTCAAAATAGTTTTTAGTATAGCATGCAAACTTACAAGTCCTTCCCTCCTCACTTCATATGTATGGATAGCCAGAGAATTTAGGGGTCTAAAATATGAAATTATTATTATTTAATGATAAGAAAACTAAGATCTATACACATTATGATGATATTAAACGAAAAATCGATTTATTTGAATAATTTCAGAAGGTAGAAAATGGTAGAAAGTCGGACAGATCGGCAAACGAACAAACAGAGCGAAACTA
Organism: Glaucopsyche alexis; assembly: GCA_905404095.1. Taxonomy (NCBI): domain Eukaryota; kingdom Metazoa; phylum Arthropoda; class Insecta; order Lepidoptera; family Lycaenidae; genus Glaucopsyche; species Glaucopsyche alexis. The sequence goes on along the minus strand of FR990049.1, from coordinate 19,274,012 downwards.
TGCAGCTTCTTTGAGTATTTCGAAACCCTTAATATAGCCGCAGCCGAACATAGTATAACCGCCTACTTTTTGGAAATCGGTTAATATAGAACATACTTATAGAACTGCTTTCCACACTAACTGCTTTAATTTTCAAGTTGTAGAAGATAGCTATAAAGCTATTTCAGATATAGAAGCGGTTAAAAGTCGAAGTTGTAAGTGCCTTTACGTGTAGTGGTGTAGTGGTAGGCGCGGTCACGACGAGCTCAACAAAGTTCTTATATCAGACATGTATCCATTACACTTAAGACTTATTTCATCCAGATTAAAGCCAATTTCTATTGTTATATTTTAAATAAAAGTTTATTTTTTGATTTAAAATTCGTGAAAAAAAAAACGTATTCTCTTGTTTTAAATATCAAGATTCTTATGGAAAACAACGCACAGTAATAATTTAGTGTAAACTGAAAAACATTTAAACAAAATTATAATATTTTTTTCAATCTGTTAAGAATTTTTCTATCTGGTTGGTTTATCATCCGTTTCATTAATTAAGACCATTCTCATAATTTAAAAGTCTATTTAATTTTTATATGTTAGATTTAATTATAAAAATAATAATATAAGATTTAATATCATCAGTTTACACCGAGACGCGACGCAACGCGGCGCCACAATTTTAAGATAGCGATTCTCAATTTTGTTTCGTAGAACCCGGTAAGCTCTACGAAGCTACGAGGATATTATTTCGTAGAGCGCGGTAAGTCCTATGAAACAACATGGATTTCGTTATTTCGTTGCGTAGAACGCGGTAAGCTCTACGAAGCTACGAGGATTTTGTTGCGTAGAACGCGGTAAGCACTACGAAGCTACATGTATTTTCTTGCGTAGATTGCGGTAATATCTACGAAGCTACGTAGATTTTCTTGCGTAGAACGCGGTAAGCTCTACAAAACTACGTGGATTTTGTTGCGTAGAACACGGTAAGCTCTACAAAGCTACGTAAATTTTGTTTCGTTTCGAAACCAGGCCACTTACGCAGGAGTAATTTTATAGTGCCCAAGTATGTGCGCAGGACTTAAGATCACTCTCTTTTCCTTTACGCTCATAACCCAGTAGGACGGATAACCGATACGACTGAAGAGAGATCAGGTACAGGTCCGACTTTTTACATGCTCACCCGACGCATGGATCATCTTTCTTATCAGACAATCAGGTGATCAGCCTGTATTGTACTAACCAAACTTAGAAACAACATTTTTTGTTGTTCCAATGCGGGAATCGAACCCACGACCGCCGAGTCGAGAGCCAAGCTCTAGACCACGGAGGCTGTTATCTCCGCGCTAATCCTTGTATTAAATTTAGACAAAGAGAAGTAGATACTAGATGCATTAACATAATCCTAGTTCAGCAAAAACTAATAGAGTAAGTTATTCGCTTTGTATGTTTATCGGTGACTTGCAAATACTAACGACGTAATATATGACTCTAGTTTCAGAATAGCGAGCAATTAAGAACCCATTACCGATAGACGATACTTTGGTTAGTAACCACCTATTTGAGTAAGTATTCGTATGGTGTGGTATGGTGTTCTATATTGTCAGGAGTATTTCTTAAGGAACATTTGAAAAAAATATATAGTATCATCTTCAAGGATTTTCCTCGAATGAAAAATACGCGAAAAGCTCTATGAAATATGGCGAGTATAGCCGCAAAACCTTATTTAAAATAAAGTAAAAATTTTAAAACAAGGCAAGGCAAACATTTGTTTTCTTTATATAAACATATTTGTGCATACACACAAAAATAAATTTTAAAGATAATACCCATCTGCCCTCCGGGCGCTGACTTGAATGAACTTTAATGCCTCCTAAGCTACCTCTAAAGTCTAAACTAAATATGTAGCTATTGCCCTAAAATTATGATTTGTCGACCCCCGTAGAATAAAGCTAAATAAATTTTATTAAATCCGGGAACAGTTTACGACCAGACACGTCAGCGAGTCCCATCTATTGAGCTTAGGGTTGCCAAAAATGATAAATTGCGTAGTCTTCGAAAAATACCATATTTGGTGGTAGTAAATTTTAAGGACTGGAAACGCACTTGGACTGCTCTGGTGTTACTAGTATCTACGTTTAGCGGCAATCGCTTACCATCACGCGATCCGCTGCTCATTTCTTGGCTCCATTAAAAAAAGTTTGTAAAATATGGCATCTTTTACAAACTTTTTTATTATAACTTTAACAAAATATCTTTTTCAAATGTATGTAATGTATTTTGTTTTAATTTTTATACTTGAGTCAATAAATGCAGCCATTTACATTCATATTAAATGTCATAGTCAACAAGAAATAATATTTTAGATTTAACTTAGCCAACCCTATTTACTCTAAGACCGGGTTCTTAATATAATAACTGTTTCTGCTGACTGCGCTTCTTTGAAGAATATTGGTGTGCTTAACTGTTTCGAAAGATAAATGTTTGTAATTTGAGATTTCATCGAGCAAAGGTAAAATATAGTTCAGGTATTTTCGCAGTTCATTTAAACGTCCGATTGCACAATTGCCGAGGACAATAATTTATTCTTATTTCAAGAATTATTGATAAATAATATTTTAAATCAAGTTGAGTCAATATTTTCCTATTAAGGTTTAACAAATTAACTAAAAACCTCCAAGTAAAACTGTGTATGTTCACGCTCAGTTCAGTAATCTATATTGAAAATATAATATTATCCAATCATGCATTATCACAATATCTGGCGCACGACAATTATAGGCGCTATGGCACTTTTAAAGCACTTAAATTTTAATGGTATAATGTAAAAGTATGAAATTGAATTCGTTACATATGGCGTTCATCTCTTAATGCGATAAATTGCAAATATAATAGTCTGTCATTTAATATAATGACGTTCGTTCAGGCAAATTATTGAACGGGCCGGCGTGGGCCTGGCGAATATTCCTTTAATTCCGCTACAAATTTTGTAACATTACTTTTGAATTACCAACAGCCGCTTGATGACGATTTTATTTCCCACCGTCGGGGAATGAGGCAGGCGGGATTGTACGGACATTTTGCGGATTCATTTTTTCGTTTAATTTTCACGCGAACGCTTTAAAAGTTACTTTCGTGGAATTTTTTATCTGTTCTCTGTTGGTTCTCCGAGTGCAGCAGTTGTTTCGTACGAATAATATTATAAATAACGAATATGTATTTCTTGTTTTTAATTTTCTAACTCAAGTAATAATATAGTACCTGGGAGGCCGAGCTTTGCTCGGTGTTTTAATATAACAATAAAATAATTGAAAAAATATAAAAGAAAAAGAAATGAAAAGAATCAAAAATCAAAAATCTTACCTGGATTCAAACCCACATTCCGAATTTCCAAATAATGCTTAGATTATACGTAGGTATGCATACCAAGCTGCCCATCAGACTGACGTAGATAGTCGAAATTATTGATATTATATTATTGCACGACGGAAGAAAAGAATATAGATTGCTTAAAATAGCACTGCTTCTGAGATAATACCTAGGCTAGATCGATTTTTCTCCACCAAAACTCCCTGCTTACCAAATTCATGGTAATACTTATAGCCGTTGCAGATATACCGATTATTTTATATACAAGATTGTCTCGTTTAAAGTATAATGATTATTATAACATATATTAGTAGGTATCTAATATTAAACAGTCTCTATGAAACGTGTAGGTCCAAGTATACTACTAGGTTGGTAAATTAGATATAATATTTAGCATCAACTTTTGTTGTCAACCTATGTTAAATATAAAAAAAATTAGAGATACCTACTAGCAGGTAGTTATTTTATTAATAGATATCAAGTAGGTGCCTAAACTATTTAATTGAGTTTATATATTTTATACAACAGAGATTTTATACGTAAATATTGCAGCTCAGAATGTTTTCATCGTTAAATTTCAATGACTTATGGTTCAGCAATTTTTAATCTCAAACTTTCGTACTTGCTGTCCATACCTCCTTCAAGCCAACATAATTGACAGGAAAACTTGAGTGTCACGGAGTGGATCGTCTATAAGTTTACAAACTCCAGGTCGTTATAGTATTTTTGCTCGAAGTTTTGCGATTTATTTCATAACTTCGATAGTTTCACCTGCTTGAAAAACTTTGTTATATTAATAGCTATCACGAATTTTTAAGTGTAGTAAATTTATTTTTATTACAAGGCCAATAAGGTTTTGCGTCGAGTATTGAATTAGGAGTTCGATATTTGTTAACTTTTGGGTCAATACTCTCTCAAGCGTAAGGGTACGTGATATGGCGCTGCGTTTTTAAGAAAGCTATTTAAAATTGAATTTTGTTCATTATACAAATTATTTTGAAGTAAAACTTCCTAAGGCGTGACTAGGGAGTAACTCAGATTTTTTTCTGACGGAAGAAGCTATTCTATAGATTAGTCTATAGTCTAATGCCACCAGTTGTCATTTGCATTATTTGTTAACTATGTTATAAGTTGTTTACAGATTTAAATTAATATTTTTGTACAAATCGTTATTTAAACATATATTTTACTAATTAAATAAAAATTTTGGTATGCGTATCGTAGTGTTTCTCCGTAATTTTATCGAAATCATATTTGATATTTTGCGTGTTAAACGTTATATTTCTTGATTTTAATCTGTAGAGTGTAATCACTCTCAAACATAATTTTTAGTTTCCAAAATATATAGTTTTACTCAGATATTGCATCTATGGTTTTACTTCAATCGCGCCTTAAGGTTACACACACACACACACACACACACACACACACACACACACACACACACACACACACACTTTTTTTTAAGTTTGAAGGCAAATGGTTTCTATTAGGCAAGGTCTATCCTGCTATTATAATAAATTTAAAAGTTTATGATTATGGTTGGATGTCTGTTACTCATTAACTTAAAAACTAGTGATATAATATATATTGATGAAATTTGGTATGTTAGTAGTTTAATCTCTGGATTAACACAGCGGCTACTTTTTATCTGGAAAAAGTGCAGTGTTCTCGAGGGTTACTATTTTTACGCGGGCGGAGTCACGGGCAAATGCTAGTAGTTATATAAAAATATTACTAAATACTAATACATTAAATTTGCTGTTCGTGTTTCAAATTTCAGTAGCGTACTCGTAGTATCTCAAAATGGGAGACGTTTGAAGCATAAGAGTGCTGAAACAGAGACGACTTTCATAATATTAAGTCCTAATATAATTAATTATACTTTAAATGGACGTCACTCATAAGTTCCGTTGCATACGTTCTAGTTGCCGGGTAGCCTGTGTGTATGGACATGTACCGCAATAGCTTTAATACTAACATATTAAATTAATTATCATCAACGTTCGGTTTTAGATGTAAAGAGTAATTAAATTAAGCCGAATTTTTGATAGTTGATAATCGAAATTCATTACTCAATGGGCGGCAAAATATTCAAAAACGCTTCTAAATCACAAAGTAAAATGAAATGCAAAATTTTATGGCACGTCTATGACCTCATTAAACATTTCCTTTCAAAAATGGCACGTTAATATAAAAAGGTTCGCCATTCCTGCTTTAAAGGATTTAAAAGTAATACCTACGCTTACTTATGTACCTACTGACTTTTACCAACTGCATAAAAATTTGTGCAGTTAAAAAAAAGCTGCACTATAACTGTAGGTACATCCTAGAATCATTTTGACTCACGGCACAAAAAGTTAAACATTTAGAAATAGCTCTGTATTTATTACCTTGGATATTACATTTCATGGAAATCGGTACAGATTTTTATTATTTTTCATACAAACTTTCAACTTATTTTACACTCTCAGAGGGTGAATTTTAATAAATCTTGAAACATGTTTGAAATCAGTGCATATTTAAAAAATCAGTAAACATTTTCAACCCCTATTTCATCCTTTTAAGGTTGGAGTTTTTCAAAAGAGTTTCTTAGTGTGCGTCTGCGTAATTTAAAAATGTCGTGGTTGATAACATCCACTGCAGAACATGGCCTAATATGTCCGTCATAAATTTCCAGTGCGGCCTGTGGTCTACACTCGATAACCTTTCGGCCCCAGCGGCCATCGGTTCTACGGGCTAACTGCTACCATACCAAATTAGGTACTTAAAAATTCGTTCAGTAGTTTTTTCGTGTAACAAACATCCACTAATCCTCACAAACTTTGACATTTATATTATTAGTAGGACTATCTAGATTCATGTTACATAAAAAAAGTAAATATACTTACGTTAAGTTATTAAAACGCATTTTTATCACCACAGCAGGAGGAAAAACATCCTAATTAAACAATAATTCAAGCGCCCTCATAAACGTGCCCCACTAAGTATTTTTCGGATAAAAATACGCAAAAACCACGTGATTTATAGTCCGGTCTCATTCTCTTTGATTTACGATTTCGGCGTGCGAATATTAAAGATTCGTATTGATATATTATTCCTTTATCCCGCCATTCTCCCTTTGCCTATTTACGAGAGTTTTCCCCCGCTCACATAACTTTCTTCCTTTTACAGGGTCTTATAAATTGGCATAGATTCTTTGCAATGTGGGGTTATTCTTGCAATTCAATATTTGTTAGATGACCGTTTGTTGCTTAAATTCACAGAACATTGTTGCGAATATAACAAATAAAGGATAATTTTACGAGGGCTTCGGTCCGTTAAGATTTTGAGCGATGAAATGATTATATTTTAATAATTAGTATACCATTTCCCAATATAAGCACTGCAAAGTTTTGGATTGTTGAAATTTCAAATGATCTTCTTTTTTCACCTATTTTAGTGCCCAACTTAATATTTAGATTTTTGAAGTTAATATTAAAATCATCAAGTGACCGAATTAATGATTTATGTTATTTGAATAATTATTCAAGTAACTTTTGTGTATCAGGAAGGTATCCAACAAGCAACATCTGACTTATGCTAATTTCTATACCATCTCACCTTTTCTTCTACTATATTATATTTACTTTTATGAAGTAAAAATATCACCATCCTCACAATATTATTCGTACACGCACAACGCTTTCGCACACGCACAATAGCATCGCACTCGCAGACGCACGATGCTGTCGTATACGTGTGTGTACACGTACACACAAGTGGCTTAATGTCGCTGGGATGTGTCAAAGTAGTACACAAACGGCTATCACAGTCACACACGCACGAGCTGTGTCAGTCGCACACACACGATGCAGTAATTGCAGATGCACACGCACAATAGGTTGCTGTCGAACTCGCATACGCACGAGTGTGTCGTACTCGCACACACAAGTTGCTTGTCGCTGGGATGTGTCAAAGTAGCATACGCACGGCTGTCACAGTCCCACACGTACGAGCTGTCGCAGTTGCACACACACGATGCAGTTGCAGATGCATACGCACGATGGGATGCTGTCGAACTCGCACATACACGAGTGTGTTGTACTCGCACACGCAAGTTCTTTGTTGCTGCGATGTGTCAAAGTAGCACTCTAACGACTGTCACAGTCCCACATGGCGAGCTGTGGCAGTCGCACACACACGATGCAGTTGCAGATGCACACGCACAATAGGTTGCTGTCGAACTCGCATAAGTACGAGTGTGTCGTACTCGCACACACAAGTTGCTTGTCGCTGGGATGTGTCAAAGTAGCACTCTAACGACTGTCACAGTCCCACATGTCGAGCTGTGGCAGTCGCACACACACGATTCAGTTGCAGATGCACACGCACAATAGGTTGCTGTCGAACTCGCATACGCACGAGTGTGTCGTACTCGCACACGCAAATTCTTTGTTGCTGCGATGTGTCAAAGTAGCACTCTAACGACTGTCACAGTCCCACATGTCGAGCTGTGGCAGTCGCACACACACGATTCAGTTGCAGATGCACACGCACAATAGGTTGCTGTCGAACTCGCATACGCACGAGTGTATCGTACTCGCACACGCAAGTTCTTTGGTGCTGCGATGTGTCAAAGTAGCACTCTAACGACAGTCACAGTCCCACATGTCGAGATGTGGCAGTCGCACACACACGATGCAGTTGCAGATGCACACGCACAATAGGTTGCTGTCCAACTCGCATACGCACGAGTGTGTCGTACTTGCACACGCAAGTTCTTTGTTGCTGCGATGTGTCAAAGTAGCACTCTAACGACTCATAGTCCTACATGTCGAGCTGTCGCAGTCGCACACACACGATTCAGTTGCAGATGCACATGCACAATAGGATGCTGTCGAACTCGCACACACACGAGTGTGTCGTACTCGCACACGCAAGTTGTTTGTCGCTGGGATGTGTCAAAGTAGCACACGAACGGCAACCACAGTCGCACACGCACGAGCTGTGGCAGTCGCACATACACGATGATTGGAGCTAAGGCATTTGAACAGAACCTTAATTCTCATGTGACTTTTTATAATATTACTAGCGTTTCCGACGTTGTCCTCTGTAAACTGTAAAATGGAGTAAATGAAATAACTACACCTATACACATACACCTGCATCTACGCCTACCAACCTACTGGAGTCAGCCGATTTTTTTTAAATAATACAAACACAGCTAATAATACATGTAACATTTTCTACCCGCCAAGCTTTGGTTGATGCAGAGACAGACGGGTAGATATATAATAATATAATATATTAAAAGGAAACAGATTAAGACATTTCAGTACCTATTATTACTATTTTTATAATTTATAAGCAGGTACTTAGACGCATCATATTCGTAGCGAGGATGTGCGTGTCATATGGAAAAAGAGACTAGATATTGCCCGCGACTTCGTGCGCGCAAAAGGAAATCTCGAGGGAATCGTACATTCTACCGCAATAAAAAATAGCCTATGTCCTTCCCCGTGGTCTACTCTATATCTGTGCCAAATTTCATCAAAATCGGTCCAGTTGTTTCGGAGCCTATTCAATGCAAACAAACAAACAAACTTTTCCTCTTTATTATCTATCTTCTAATAATAGGTTGGGGAAAAAGTCTTTTCGCATTATAGTATGTATGAACTTGTCATAAAATATCTTGGGCTATACCAATTGTATCTGGCTGATTTTGGTATCATTAAAAAGTTTTAATTTTACAGAAGTCAATTCCAAATTCAAATTAGGTAAATTTGAGATTTTCATTTGTTTTTCTTATTGTTAAAATGAGTGATTCTTATGAAGAATTTCGATACATTTTAAAATTTTATTACAAAAAAGGTAAAAATGCAACACAAGCCGCGAAAAAAATTTGTGATGTTTATGGACCTAATGCAGTATCTGTGAGAGTAGCGCAAATTTGGTTTAAGCGTTTTCAATCCGGAAATTTTGATATCAAAGATGCACGTCGCTCTGGTCGCCCTGTTACGGATAAAACTGTTGCCATTTTTGAAAAAGTGGAGCAAGATCGGCATATTAGTAGTTACGATGTAGCTGAAGAACTGGGGATTGACCACAAAACGGTTTTGGCGCATTTGAAAAAAGCTGGGTACACAAAAAAGCTCGATATTTGGGTGCCTCATGAGCTCACTGAAAGAAACCTAATGAACCGTGTACTCATTTGTGATTCTTTATTACGACGTAATGAAACCGAACCATTTTTGAAGAAGCTGATAACTGGTGATGAAAAGTGGATCACGTACGACAAGAACGTGCGAAAAAGATCGTGGTCAAAGGCCGGTCAGGCTTCACAGACTGTGGCGAAACCCGGGTTAACTCGCAACAAGGTGATGCTGTGTGTGTGGTGGGATTGGAAGGGCATTATTCATTATGAGCTGTTACCGCCAGGCAGGGCCATCAATTCTGAACTGTACTGCGAACAACTGATGAGATTAAAGCAAGAAATTGAGAGAAAGCGGCCGGAATTAATCAATAGAAGGGGTGTGGTTTTTCACCATGATAACGCTAGACCTCACACATCTTTAGCCACTCAGAAAAAATTACGGGAGTTTGGCTGGGAGGTGTTAATGCATCCGCCGTATAGTCCTGACCTTGCACCTTCAGATTTCCACCTGTTTCGGTCGCTGCAGAATTCCTTAGGCAGTATCAGGTTGACATCACAAGAGGACTGCCAAAACCACTTGTCGCAGTTTTTTCATCAGAAGCCCCAAAAATTTTATAGCAATGGGATCATGTACCTACCAACAAGATGGCAAAAAGTTATCGAACAAAATGGCACCTATATACTTTAGTCACTTGTAAATAAACTTTATAAAAAAAACCTTTTGAATTTTTATATAAAATGCGAAGAAACTTTTTCCCCAACCTAATATATAAAATTTCCATGTCACAGTGTTAGTTACCGTACTCCTCCGAAACGGCTTTACAGATTTTTACCAAATTTTATATGCGTATTCAGTAGGTCTGAGAATCGGCTACTATCTATTTTCCATATAGAAATAATTTATAAGGCAAATCAACGTTGCCGGGTCAGCTAGTATTAGTATAGATAGAAGTTTAAATAACACATCAAGATGTGAATAGAAAATTATATTTTGTACAAGCCCAAAGCTGAATGTTTTTAACACAGTGTGCAAGATTATGCAGTAGGATAGAGGTCTCTCCACCCGCCATTGATAATTTTTATTTTTCTAAGGAAAAAAAGAAGGTAAGTCTAAACGTAAACCAAAGACGTAACGACCAAATTAATGTGACATTGTATTTCTTTAATGCAGGGTAAATAAGTTACATTTAAATTGGTAGCATATTAGTATCTAAACAGTGAACAAAGTTTCATATATTTGAGTAAATTTTTAAAGATTTTTTTATATCAAAAATGAAACATACTAATGCATTAAGACATTCGATAACAAAAGCTTTAGAGGTTTTCATAGGAAAAACAAAGCCCTGTAACAAGTTTAAGAAAGGATTACAGTTTATAAAGACCTCACTCTTAGCTTCGTTCGACGGGGTTTTATTCCTCGACAACACCGAGATCGATTTCGCAAAAGCTCCGACGCCACAGACATAATATAAAATGAACTCGACATCTTAAGGTAAATAGAAACTAAGTTATGCAAACTTTTTACCTGACTACTGAAGTCAAAAGGAAGAGTAATGATTTTAACAATCTATGTATTATTGTTCCATCGTAGCGCCTAAACGATCCGATTTAATAAGTGAAATAACAATAGCTTTGTAATGATGGCCTTACGGCCGAATACTGGAACGATAGTTAATTTAGGTGACGATCAAGTCACATGCTGTCCTTGTCATTTCGGCTAGCAGAGACAGCGACAGCCTGTGAATAGGAGGGTTCTTAATTTTGATTAGCGTTTCGGTATTCGGCCATTAGTAACTTAATCTATAAAATGTCGGGTTAAGTTTTTACCGTTTGATTATCATCTTGCAGTAACACAAATCCATCCATATCCCAAACCATTCCTATTATTATCAGCTTCAGACAAAAATAATTATTTACAACAGGTTTTTTTTCGAAGAAAATATATAAGACACAATGAGTACCTAAGCATTCTATCCCGCCGCCCACAGGTCAATCTTCTTAAAATATTATGTCTACGTCGCTCATTCGATTTACCTGGCGACGCGCGTCGTGATACGGAATGAATAAAAGTCGCATTCCCATTGTTTCTCAACTTTTATTTTTTAACTTTTCTCTACTTGATAAGACACATCTCCAAGTTTGCTTTATTTACATATTGAAAGCATTCATCGCGAGGAAAACGAAATAGCTTTTGTGTTTGTTAAACTTTTTCATCACAATACATACCTATATAATATTATCTAAGGATATATTATAGCGGACCATGGAGAGACGCTTGGCTACGTTGAATGTAAGAGGCGGAATGGATGGTAAGAATAAAAGTGAACGAAGCGAAAGAAGTATGTAAGGATCGTAGCAAGTGGAAATAAGTGGTCTCTGCCTACCCCTACGGGAAAAAGGCGTGATTATATGTATGTATGTATGTAGTATATACTTCAAAATTCTTTATAGGGACAAATGTACGTTTTACCCATAGATGTATTATATTAAAAATCACTGGTTTTACCTGCAACTAAAGGTATGGAAAAGCAATATAGGTTGGTTACTTTGTTATTTTTAGATATTGTGCTACTTTATATATTATACAACTTTAAACGAGACAATATTTTTTATAAATATAATATATTCGGTTTCTCGAAATCATCTGCAAGTGTTACGATAAAGTTTTATATTCAGGGAGTTTTGGGGTAGAAAAATCGATCTAGCTATTCTAGATAGCGGTGTTACGCCTGGGAAACTGCGCATTTTAAGGTATACATAATATAATATTTTTTTTAGTCATGAAACTATTCGATTTTATTATGTCAGTCCAATCAGCAGTATGGCATGCGTATAAATAATTTTTGCTCTGTTCATTAATTTGTAATGGTGGGTTTGAATGCCGGTCAGATGAATATTTTTGTAATTATTTTCGTTTATTTTATTTACGTTCAATTCAGAACTCTGAGCCAATCTCGGTTACCCAGGTAATAATGTTAATATTTCGAATATAAATCTACATCTAAAACTAAATTACATGCGGTACCTACATTATGACACCGGCAAATTAGCATAGTTTAGCCAAATTAAGTTGCACTGGTGCTCCACCTGGGATATAGTGCATTTAATATTAACCAACTTTTGCAACATGCATTTCTCCCTAATACTGCGCTAAACTTTCAAACAAATATTATGCAGAGAATTTTGGATATACTTTGAGTTATATTATAATATCCTACGCTAGAAGTAGGTGCAGGATAATGAATGCTTAGTAAATTGCTGAAAGTTTAAGCTTCCTCACAATATTGTGTTTGTTTTATAATGAGATATTGTCATCACCACTCACCAGTTATTTATATACATGTTAAGTAATTAAAAAGTAACATGAATTTTAAAGCGATTTATAAAGCGAAAACGACAATTTACAAAATTATATTTATCTATATTAATATAATCTATACTAATATCATCATGATCAGCCAATCGCCGTCCACTGCTGAACGTAGGCCTCCTCCAATGAGCGCCAACCATCCCGATCTTGGGCAGCCCTCATCCATCCGCTGCCAGCCACCTTCTTCAAATCGTCGGTCCATCGTGCCGCAGGACGTCCTACACTACGTTTGCCTAAGCGTGATCTCTACTCTAATACTTGTCTGCTCCATCGATTGTCTGTCCGTCTGCAAACACTGCATACTAATATAATAAAGAGGAAAAGTTTTTTGTTTGTTTTCATTGAGTAGGCTCCGAAACTACTAGACCAATTTTTATGAAATTTGGCACAGATGAAGAGTAGACCACGGGGAAGGACATAGACTACTTTTTATCGCGGAAAAATATACGGTTTCTGCGAAATTAACTTTTGCGCGCACGAAGCTTTAAGCGACATCTAGTTAATTAAATTATTTTCCGACCAAAAATATGATTTTTATCAGAATATGGCTTACAATAACTTCAAACACAGACTTATTCAATAAGCTTTTTTTTGGGCTCTTTGTCGATTTTCAGAAAAATAAGTACATATTGCTAAGGTTTCCATATACTACAATAACAGACAAGTGTTGAAAGTGTAGATACTAGGTAGGTATATAATAAAATGAGCAATAAAACGAACCTAAATATAGTGCAATAAATCCCAACTGTTATTCACATAATATTGTAAGGAGTTCCTTTATATTGGGACTTTTACGAGCTTTTTATATTTATTCACCCATAAACACGAATCACACAAACATCATGTACAAATGTGTACATTGTTAATAATGTGCTGAGTTGCTGACAATCTCACTTTTTGAACACCAGAAATTGCGGCGTTCAATCAGTTTTTTACTGTAGAAAAAATTATTTATCTCCAAAACATGATATTGTAGGAATATCTATACAGATAAATAAAAATTTGTGTCTGTTTGTATCTTCAAAATAACAGCTTTTCACATAATGCATCTGAAAATATATTCGGTACTTACAATAAAATACATTTTTTTTTAAATTTTTGTCTGTCCATCTGTCTGTCTGTCTGTCGGTCTGTCTGTCTGTTTGTAACTTCAAATTAACATCTTTTCACATAATGCATCTGAAAGTATATTCGGTAGGTACTTACAATAAAATACCATTTTTTTTAATTTTTGTCTGTCCGTCTGTCTGTCTGTCTGTCGGTCTGTCTGTCTGTTTGTTTTGGCTAGTCTCTGAAACGGCTGGACCGATTTTCACGTGATTTTCACTAGCAGATAGCTGATGTTATAAGGTCTAACATAGGCTACTTTTATTTAAGGGTTCCGTTTAAAAAAATCGGGTTCCGCTTCCGTCAGTTCTGCGCAAACGAAGTTGCGGGCATCAGCTAGTAGTTAATATAATTAGGCGTTATTTTGCGGAAATCCATAGCATACAATTTAATTACCCACAACCTGCAAGCTAATGTGTGAGTGCATATGCATGCGTAAAGCACCTCCCTTCTATCACACTGCTTTTGAATAATCTTATATTATCACACAGACAATTAATATGCCAGGTCCCATGGCCAGGTCTAACAGGTATTATGTCCATATCGGGTATTCTTAGGCCTTTTCATCTGTTATTGGATTATTTATACAGTATTCTCCGAGCGAAGTAACCACTCTTAAAATACTGTAGTGCCTGGGACAGTCGGTTTTTAAATGTCGTATGGTTGTCCAAGCACATACGGCATTCTCACAACACTGTCAGCCTAGTCCAGAGAAATGACTGGTCAATACGTCTGGGGCCAACCATGTGCGGGTTTCCTCACGATGTTTTCCTTCACCGTTAATGTACTTAAGATCTAAAAAGTCTCATTGGTACACGCCACAACCTGGGAATCGAATCTGCACTCTTTCTAGTACGAATGAAATGGTCTACCCACTAGGCCAAGGAGCTCTTCGGGTATACATTGGTCCCTCATCAAAGACATAGTTTCATGGTCCTCTAGACTGCCCTAGAGAAAAACACATTCATAAATTGAAATAGAGAGTGCCGGCCTTTGTAACGGAAATAATAGAAAGTTTTGGGTACAAAACTGTTACGTTATCAACAACATCTGTTAGCTAAACTATTCAAATAATATGGACATGGAGTTCGCTAGAAATGTAGGTAACCACTTATTTGACTGTTCGATTAGAAACATTATTTTAATTTTCTTTTATGAGCCAGGAAACGCCGCTCATGGACACTGTAAGTATACCTCCTCTGTTGTTGCGACTTGCGTTCCCAGTCCCCCAAGTCCTCTTAGGCCTCCGCTGAAGAGCGAGGTAAGGTGTATTCCGCCTTATGAGTGAGGTTACCGGAGGCTCTCACCTCCTCACTCATTCGGTGAAATACATTGCAAGCGTTATTTCACACCGGTTTTCTGTGAGGCCGTGGTATTTACACGGTCGAGTTGACCCATTCTTGCCGAAGCGAGGCTCACCCACATAATTATTATGAACTACAAAATATTTTACAAGACGTGCTCAAATACTTAGTTTTCGCTGCAGTAAGGTACCTAGTACTTACCTAATATTGAACACATCAGATCTGCGCTTTGGACTCAAGTTTAGCATTAAAACTGTAATACTGCCTTCGACTCTTACTTTCTGCCCATTTTGTGGCGAGTCATACCTATTTAAACAATATTTACTATATTTAATGGAATAGGTATAGGTTAGAATATTTCGTATTTTAAAATCTTTTTCAACCTGTTAACCATGATAATATAATAAAATAAAATCCACAAAAGCTGGCAAAACATTTGAAAAACGTACTTCTATTTTATTCCAAATATTCGTGTCGAACATGAAAATAAATATTGCAAAATAAAACAATCTTCAATGTGATTTTTGCAAAACTCATGTTCTTCTTTTTTTGGGTATCCGTTCTCTTTGTATAGGGTGTCCCGTTCTGGCCGGAGCTGTCCAATATGAGCAAAAATCAATTTGGTCTGTTCGCGCCTGAACGCACCTTTTGTGCGACATTGAAAGGTTATCGTTGTTCGTTTTCACGGCCCACTAAAGAGGGTAGGCGAGTAACGTGGGGGCTTCGGCCTAACAAGCCTGGTCACACGCGCTTCGCCCGTGATTGAAGTTACACAAGCAATGTTTTCGTAAAACTCAATCATGATTATCTGCTTCCATAGACATTATGATGACTATGTGCTCAGTTTCAAGTACCTCAGACATTATCAATAATTATGTTACGTTGGCTGATATAGAATGCGAAATAAATAGAGCGTGAGCGTAGATCCCTTGGAAGTCTAAATAGAGCGTTAATCCCTTGGCTGGGAGTTGTAATAGTAGTATAATGTTGGCTCGCAGGTCCGTGTAGTAAGGGGCAAAAATTTGTCAAACCTTTATGACAGAGAGCAGTGGACTGTAGGTATGCACTTTAAAGAATAGGGATCGGACTTATTTTAAATTGCATAAATTAATAGTAAGTACTTTTAAATATTCAGAGCAAGTTCTCAGAAGAAACGGTATATCAAAAGTCAATATTTTAAAACGTACCTACAGTGATTTTACATTTACCAAATAGTAATGCCTCGATATTTCTGAGTATATTAATAAAGCTAAATATTTTAGATGTAGTCCGATCCCAAATTGGTAAAGTTCGAGTTAAGTACAATAAAACCATTATTGTGCTTAACTCGAATTTTATCAAGGATTATTACCAAGACAATTTTAGGATACTGTTAGGTCTGCCGCGGTTTTGTTCAGCATCGGGTATATTTGCAAACGAGCATACTGATGATTTTCATACTATTTTGGGATAAAACGGGCTAAGTGCGAATTGGAATCGTGCATAAAGGAACTGTAGGTCAGAAGTGGGTAACAGAAACACTTCTAGACTGTAAATGTATAACAGACGTACTCTGAGGGTCAATTGTGCTAAATAAAACCTGCATTAATACAATAACAATCAAGTTTCGATCCACGAAATCCACTTTAAATACGAGAATTGAGGTTCTGGTCGGTGGTCGGTCTTGGAACAGCAATGAGAGCTTGAGCTGCCCACCAAGTAATAATAATAATTATATCTATGGATGCTTCACACCACGTCAATCTGTTCCCGTGGTAAGTTCTCGAAGAACTTGTGCTACGGGTACCAGACAACGGAAATATATTTAATATTTTTATACTATACACCTAATTAAGATTTTTATTATATTATACACATATTTAATACACATCCATGACCCAGGAACATAGAAAAACTTTTTGTTCCTTCGGCGGGATTTGAACCCGCGACCCCCGGCTTGAGCACCAACACGTTCAACCAACTGAGCCACAGAGGTCGTCCTGTGTGAATAATAGTGAATACTACCAAGTGAATACTAGTTTACCACTACTCTAATACCGATACCACGCCCCACAATTGTGCATTTATATTTATTACTATTAGGAACCATTATTATCTAAACAACTTAGTACACATATCGAGAAAAAAAACAGCGAGATTTTTTTTGTTTGGGAGCCCGCTTAAAATACTTACCACACGGTATCACATAATACCCGCAGTACGTTTGCACCACGTATTTTAATATATGACGATGATTTGGACTCGATAAAATGGTGACGTTTCTAAACGGGTACTAAGTGGTGAATAAAGATATTCACTGCATATTATGCATAATTCTATGGTACTTGGCAATCTTGGCATAAGACTTAAGTCGACATGCGCTTGAAGTTATGACAGCTTAGACTAAAAGCCTCCTGAATCCTCTAAACGTACCATGTAACTAGGTACTAATCAGTTATTCTTAACTCGCATATAGATATGTAATAGGCGTTAGTTACTTAAATTTTATGACATTTAATGTGTACCATTGGTCGTCATTTTAGAGTTGAAATTTAAAAAGGTTATTTAGCCTCGGTAGAAAAAAAAATTAAATATTGTGAATTGTGATCAACTGGTAACTGAATTATAACATAGGCTACTTTTTATTCCGAAAAAAACACAGTGTTACCGAGGTACACTATATTTACGCGGGCGGAGCCGCGGGCTACAGCTAGTAATATTTAAACTTTACTTAAATGGGTTGTTACTACAACCTCAGATCAAATAAAAAACCTAGATTGCGCATGGCGCTTGTTTCAACTGAAGCCTCAAAAACTACGCTACTTTGTGTAAACACACGCGGTCACGCACACTCATGCAAAAAAAGTACGCTACTTTTCGTCAGTATCGAACGAGTCGTCGTGCAGTGATTTTGCCACAAAAATGCCGTCCTGCGCTATTAAGTGGTGTAAAAACTGTACGAAGGCGAACAAAAAGTGTCAGGGAATAACATTTCGTAAGTAAGTACACACAAAACTGTAGTTTGTTTAAGATAATTTATCATAATTTAGAGGTTACTCGAAACAAATACTGACAATTTCATAATGGCGGATCGAGAGAGTGTTGCCAGGGTTTCATATTCTCAATAGCCTAAAATAAGGTAAGTAATTTGTAGGAAAATTCTTAGCAAAATTATGAAGTAGAGAGTCAGACTGTGTTTTATTTTTTAATTAGGAAGTTTTGAAGTTTGAAGCAATTTAAGGTAAATGCCCCTATATTCGGTATACGGAAAATATCGGGAACGATAATTCCGCCGCCTGTGGACCGATTTTCAAAATTCTTTTTTTTTAATATAAAGGGTATAATCCCAAGTTGGTCCGGTTTTCAAAAAAGTGGTGACCTGACTATGGGATCCATGAGGAATCGAGGGAACTCCTCGAAATTTTTATGGAAATTTATGGTGATTTTGACTTTTTCTGAAGTAGTCCAAGCATATGCTACCAAAAAGTAAGATTTTGCGGCGTCGATTCGGCGTTATTTAAAGAACTGCAAGCATATGCCACCATGTCAATTAAAGTAATCATCATCATCACCACCACAATCACACCATACATCATCACATTTTGATGATATAAAAGGTACTTCTTATAGTATTTTACACCAACACGGAGATCTTTGAATATTACTCTGTCGTTTATGAACCTATTAGCAAAATTATTTTATTGCTGTAAAGGGTATAAATTCGAAATTGGTCTTTTAGTCACTAAAGTGGAAACTTGATGATGGGGGATCCATGAGGAATCGAGGGAACTCCTTGAAATGTATATGGACACATATAATGATTTAGATTTTTCCTGAAATAACACAAGCATATTATGCTACCAAAAAAAAAATAGGCAACTGGTACACAGACTTGTCGGTGACCGTATAGTAACTATCCTATTACTTACCATAATATTATGTATTGGTACACCTAAATCGAAACTTTTCATCTTTACCTATCCTTTATCTAAATTTATCTATAAATAAATAATAAACAGAATTATCACTTTCTGTTTTTTTTTCCATAGTTAAAGACGTTTTGAACGCAATAAAAATGTTCTAATCTAACCCATTTTTAGAATTCCATAGTTGGGGAGAGTTGTGACAACGTTATTTCGCACCAGGTTTTTGTGAGGCCGTGTTACAACTTTTACGTAAAATCGAGCTCTGCAAAGTTTTTTGACATAAAGCTATGGAAAACGAAACATAAATGTCACAGAAACGTTAACATGGCCGAATTCCTATACAATTTTCGAAAATGTATTAGGTATATTGTTATCTCGAAAACTACGGATCTTATAATTTTGAAATTTTGCGAAATTACTGCGACAGTAAAAGAACTTTAAGCGGTAAAATGCCATAAACCAATTAATAGTACAAATATGGGATGTTATTCGAAAGTTTAGCCAACATATGGCAATTAAAATTTAGTATGGCAACACCGGCTCACGCACACAATGCATACAAAACCGGCTTCATTATGTTATTCGTAGAAGTCCATCTATACTTTTTATTTGATCTGAGACTACAACCTCATTTGTATTACCTGCCTACTGTATAGTTACTATCATAGACGCATATAATATAGACAAGGCATGTTGACGCAAAAAGTATCTCCAATTCAATGGCCCCACTTTAATTTAACATATTTTAAGGCGTCCTAGTTCAAGGAAAATATTTAGAAAGTGGTCGAGCAGGAACTTTGTCCATATTGTATTTACATAGAATTTAATTTTAAACTTTTTTCTAGTTAAATAGATTTAGATTATTACTGGTTGGAACTTATTATTAACCAACTAAGGTACCTACTTATTATAATGATAACAATGAAACTATAGACAGACATATTTGCATTTTACACGTGTGTTTGTGAGGTCTACAAAGACCTCTTTGTAGTTTTACAAAAACTACCTTCAGAACCTTAATTTTTCACATTTAACGATGGACGTTCCCAACTAAATCCTGACCTTTTTGTTTGATTCCGTTCAAAGAGAGGTAATACCCTTAGCGGACCCTTTAAACCTTTAGAATAGGAGACACATGTGCTCTACTTGAAGAGTTATTATCCTGCATTATGACACCCAGACGATCGTAAAATTATTGAAATCGGAAAAGGTACTATGATAATAACGATACATTTTTTTATTCTATTTTCCTTTTTTCTGAATTTACGAAGTCTACTCACGAAAGTAGCACCTTGATTTTAATAGAGCAAGTAAATCATGTTAAAATAACATAATCAAGTTATATTATATTCATTTACTTTACAATAATAAGTTACTGAAGTGGAAGACGTTTTGGGCCAAATATTTCAAAATTCAAGATAGGCTTCGACGTACATTTGACAGACCAAATCTTCACAGTTTAAAAAGTTACGCTATCTTGGTTTTCACCACACTCAAATGTCAGCCATCTTGTTTTCACCATAGGTACTTCAAATTACAAAATGGCCCGAAAAGTCTCAAAAGTGGGGCCATTTAACTGGAGATTTTTAGAGTTTGGACCAACCAAAACGCGTTAAACCTTAGTTTGACGTTTGTGAGAAAACTATTTTGCTGTTTTAACATATCTAGACTGCATCAAAACCGTATTATTGTAAAATTTAATTAGCAGAATCGACCTACTGTGTTAATATTTAAAAACATGCAAACATATTTTATGTGACTTGAAAATTAATACTTAAATCATAATCACTACATTATAATTATGTCAGGAGTAAGACAATCAAATAATAATCAATAATTTATACTAAAACGGTAAGGTACTTACTACTTATGTAGTTTAGATAGCAAACGAAATATAAATTGAGCTTGAAATGAGAAATTCCCGCGAGAAATCCAGCCAAGCTCACGGCTGCCTGTTAGGGCGGTAAAGAGGTTAGTCCTAAGCAAATTGCATTCTACACCGTGGAATAACACGCCAAATTTTTTCCCTCAAGTTATTTCAAAATAATACAGCAGTTGCTAAAAGAAGAAAAAATGTTTAATACCTGAGGATAAAATATGAAAATGATCTTTCTAAGGCCGTAAATAATTTTGCGCAAGCGAAATGCCAGCCAAGCCACTAGAGCGTTTTAATCAAAGCTGTAATATTGCAGTTTTATTCCTGTCTTATAGAGAGTTTCATAAGGCTGCCCTCTTTGAGCGATAGTAACAAAGCACATGCCTTTCTGTTAGTTAAAATTAAACGACAGTAGAAATATGACAGTGCTTGGCGTTTCGAATATATTTTCGTGCAATATGTATGTTAAGTGTGTAGGACGTAGGTGCTTCTCTACATTGCTTAAAATGTTAATAATATTTCATTTTCTAGGACTATTGTAATAGACATTAATTGATTTAATAATATATTTCCCAGAAATACATTTCCTGTTTAATAGTGTTTCAATCATAAGCTGTATTCCACGAATCAATGATTCAAGCTGTATTACATAATATATGCTATATTATGCCTATGACTTCACCTACCACAAATGCGGCTTACAGTGTCATAATATGCACGTATGGACATGTATAAACCATTTTCAGGAAACTCTGTCTATAGAAATAAATAAAAAAATACCAAACTCCCGAAATGTCAAGCTCACTGCTTGACATTTTGGCGAGCTGATGATGATGAAATATACCTAAGAACACTCTAGATCATGACAGCTTGAGTCACGTACACAAGCGCAAACACATACACAAACGCACGCACACACAAAGACATAAAGGCACGTCAAATTCTAACACCTCTCTATTTCTGTTTGTAGTCAAAACAGGATTAAAATCGAAAAAATCGATTCCGTCGTCTTAAAGATATAAATTGTTATTTACAGTTAAAAATGTGACAACTGAAACCCATTTAGTAAAAATTACCTGAAAATACTGAAAGTCACTAATCATTAATTAAAAGTTATATGCGAATAGGTAAGACAACTAGTTATAGTAAGCCAGTGTAGTTAACATAGGTTATAATAATAGGTAATATAAACTTATTGAAATTTAAATTCAAATGCTTTATTTCCGAAAAATACATTTACACATTAGTAAGACACATTGTTGACAGACTATGATGTCTGTTTTTTCCGTCAATAAGAGATCGGACTACATCTGAAATATTTAGTTGAAATCAAATCCTTGGTCGATAAAATTAGAAAATGATTCTGTGGACTACTTCTTGCCGTTTAAAATATATTATTCAACAAAAGCTTCCGTGGTCCGCTGCCAATTTTACAATTTATTTCAGTCGCTTTTAACATTTTGAATCACTTAATAATACTAAAAGTTATTGATTCGGGGGTGTTTTAAATTCCACTCCCGTAGGAATTTTCAATTTATCACAACCCTAACTTGTCATTTTAGTCCAGGAGCTCTGTGAATAATAGTGTGCTTTGTGTGACGTCAGACGTGGGTTCTCACAGTGAATTTCCTGCGAATGGGCTATTGTCCGTTGATCTCGTCTTAGCACTTGAGCGTCTTCACTCGTCTAGTGCTCTCTGTATCGAATATTCAATAACACCTTTATTAACAATGATTAATTTTATAATTATAAAAACGAAACTGGCGGTAATATATAAACTAATATTTAAGTTTGTTTATTTGCATGGAAAACTATTTCAAATTAATAAAGTTAAACCGGCCAAGTGCGAGTCGGACTCCGCGCACGAAAGGTTTCGAACAAAACAGACAAAAAAATCGGCGGTTACAATAAAATAATAATGATAATAAAATAAGAGTTCCAATAAAATATATTATATATTCATTTTATTGTTTTTAATATTTAATAATAATATCTATAGACGCTTCATACCACGTCAATCTGGCCCCGTACTAAGTATCCCAAGAACTTGTGTTACAGGTACCAGAAAACGGGAAGTATATTTAATCATTTTATACTATACAATATATATGAAATATATTTGTTATATTATACACATATTTAAAACACATCCATGACCCAGGAACACAGAAAAACTTTTTGTTCCTTCGGCAAGATTCAAACCTGCGACCCCTTTGAGTACCAAAGCGCTGTACCACAGAGGTCGTCTGTGGCTCAGTGGTTTTTATTTAGTATTATATTGGAAACATAAATACATCATGTATGATAATGTTACTGTTTAGCTATCACGATACCTTCAGCCGCGACAGACAGACAGACTGACAGCGGAGTCTCGGTAATAGAGTCCAGTTTTAACCCTTTGGGTACGAACTACTTGAGAAACTAATCCTTATCCACCTGTATTCCTAAAGGCCGAAGTAGTTTAGGGTAAGTTATTATTATTAATTACCTACATTCGAAACTTTACAGAGCCCCTTCAACTTTAATTCACTCAAAAAATATAAAATTTTAATTTCAGTTAAGTTATAAAATGATTTGGTTCAAAGGAGACACAAGAAATAACTATTAAATATTATTATAAATTAGTTAGTAAAAAAATATTTTAGTTGACTTCCCTTACTTTTCATAAAATTGATTAATTGAGTAGGCAGCGACGTACTAATTTTTATTATTATTAAAACAATGAACAATTGCATAAGACTGCACCCTTAACACCAGAATTACGCACGCACCGCAAATTAAGCGACCAATGTAAAATTTTGGTCGGGCTCATTCAATCGAATTTCCCCTCAATACCACACATTCTCGGTCCGTTGCACCTTTTGGAGTGCAATAAAAATAATCTTCTTTGTTCAGTGGTCCGTTTGAAAACAGAACGAGCGTATGATAACAAAAGCGGCTTCAGCACAACATACCTTGTTATTTCAATCCGAGCTTGATACAATTGAAACCGACCAAGTGCGACTCGGAATTTGTCTCAATGGGTTCCGTACAAAATGAAAAATAGATCACGTTTTTTGTATGGGAGCCCTACTCAAATACTTATTTTGTGTTTAAAAATCAGTCCTAACACAGTTTTTCCATCGGTCACTTGTGTAAAACTAATACAATTGTTAACCAAAGCAAGTGGACAATGCTCATGCTTTTGTTAAATAAAATAGTAACATTTACAGTGTCAACAAACAAATGCAATAATGAAAGCTCTCCATTGCTTTTTATTATGCAAATGTTTGTTCTATAAGAATCCATGGCATTTATTCAGGCCATTAGTGTTTGTGGGCTGCAAGCAACTCGCTGCGGCAGACGGTAATTTAATAACATTGCGATAAAACTTGAAGAAATATTCAGTGTATTTGAGGATATAAAAGCAACGATAGCTATGATTTCTTCTACTTTGCTTAGCAAAATGTTTAAGAATATTATTAGTTACTCACCCATAATATATAAAAAATAGATTACGAACGATTCTCAAACCTTCTATAGGTTTGAAAATCGGTCGTAATCTTTTTTATATGCAAAAAGAATCATAAGAATCGGTCAAGCCATTT
Source organism: Glaucopsyche alexis (assembly GCA_905404095.1). Taxonomy (NCBI): domain Eukaryota; kingdom Metazoa; phylum Arthropoda; class Insecta; order Lepidoptera; family Lycaenidae; genus Glaucopsyche; species Glaucopsyche alexis. The sequence continues at coordinate 19,249,382 of FR990049.1, read as the reverse complement.
CACAGGAGTGTGTCCCTAAACACTATAACAAGAGAATTTTATATGTAAGAAGATTAGTTGAAATCGGAACCCCAATTCTCGTATTTAACTTAGACTTTCAATAAATTATGAGTGAACCGTCTCGATTTATTATTAACTTATTTCTGGAGTTTAGACTGAGGATTTACAGTAAATTGTAATAATTATCCTAATTAAAATTTTAACCGATCCTTGTTATTTGTGTCCTATTTTACGCATTTCTATTAAACATTGTCAAAATGCTAGAAATTGCTAGAAGTTACTGTAAGAGCAACTTCTTCAAAAGTTGATGTTTCGTACATAGTACGATTCACTTACGGCCCATTTTAATAACCTATCTAACTATAACTCTTTGTTAGAAACGTTAAATTTGTATCGCGAAAAACCGGCAAATGATTGAACGACTACGTTTTTAACAAAATATAGTTAAATATAGACAGGTTCTTGAAACGGGCCGTTAATGTGTCCATTTTACGCCTTGTTTACCTATTATTTCTTAAAAAATAAAAATAAATATTGCCAGGTAACACAATAAAGATCATTAATTATTAATCATGTAATGTAAACGAAAAAACTTATAAGAGTTATGAGAGTTATAAGAGTCAATACGAAATTACTCACGAATGAAGCTGTTTTTACACAAAGGCTATTCAAAATTCTTATAAACTCAAACAGAATAAACAAATAACCTCCCCGACTTCAGTTATTAAGACAATTAAACCGCCGAGAACAATAATTGGAAGATATAGTAAAGGAGTTAAGTGAGTTAAGACGAATTCGAATTTAAAATTAGGTAATTTTATATATTTCATAACTTGTGAAAAGTCAAAGGCCTTAGACGATGAACTATGAAGCCTCGACACAACATTTATATACATAGCTTGATGAAAATATGTCAGCCGTTATATCTTATATATTTCCGTATATCTTTGACAATAATATTGATATCACTATAAGATAACCTATTTTCTCCAAATACAATATTATAATAAAAAATAGCTACTGGCGAGTAGCATTTTAAGATAGCGATTCAAAATTCAACTTTATTCACTATAAAAAAAAAGATACACGTACATCATTGCAAGAGAGGTGCGGCGCGCTGCGTAGAAGCAGCTCGAAATTCAAACATTTGCAATGAAACATATTATGTATCTTATTGTGGAGTACCTAAATAAAGATCAATTTTAATGGCTATCTTAAAAATGTCACGTAGCGTCTCTGTTTAAACTGAGTCGTGGCACAGAGGCGACACCCTCTACCGATGGTTCTTTAGGGTTGAAACCTAAATAATTTTAAACATCGCGTCATACATACTATGAAATTTTATTGTCAATTATGACAAAACACGAAACGACAATCGGCCGTGAACTAAAGTCCTGGCTAAAAAAAACTCACGCCCCGCTCGCCGCGCGCAGCCCCGGCATAAGTTTAGCCACGCACACATGGCTGCGACTTGTCGATCGTGTAAATCTATCGAATGACGATTCTTTACGTTACTTATAAATATTCTTTAGCCTTGGTAGTGTGCTGGAGCTCACCGCGAACGCCGCCAGGAGGAGTATGATTTAACGTATTAAAATTTTTTATTGGTACTTGATTGGTATATCCCACCAAAACATTTTCATGTAAAGTGATACCAAGACCGCACTGTAAAAAAGTTATCAGATCCCGTGTAAAACCAAGCTTCTGACTTACACCTTAACTTTACAAACCTAACTCCATAAACTCTACACCTTAGTCAATTAATGAGAGACTAAGGTGTAGAGTTAGATATATGTAGAGAGTAGATCCTAACTTTCATCCCCTAGTTTAAGGGGTTGGAGGATAAAAGTTCAACTTTGACAATTATTATGTTAATTGTGTACTTACACCACCAAATTTCAGCTTTCTAGGACATTCGAAGTACCATATAATTTTGTTGATCATCAGTGAGTCAGTGACGAAATCAGGGGTTTTTAGATATAAATTTAATCAAAAGTATAATAACTATGCAATCAAAACTTTACATGTTTAATAAGCCCGCTACTGTGAACATAGGCAGCTGTTGCTAGTCGTCCGATTATCGGATGAATAAAAATAACTTAATCGTCCGATAACATTAGAGCTGCAGCAAACCGGATATATTCGGTACTGAGTAACGGGTGCGCTAACTCGTAACGACTAACTAAACGTTACACACGAATATATTTCGTTCCTCGCAGTTTTACTATTGTTAATTAAACAGTTAACTCAGTTAACCGGACGATTAAGATAATTTATTCATCCAATAACCGGACGATTAATATATCTTATTCATCCGGTTATCGGACGACTAGACACATCGGTGAAAACATATTCTGAAAATTTCATTTATCTGGTAAGATCCAAACCCAAGTTATGAAAGCTAAAAAAATCGACGAAACGCTTCGAGAAAATGTGGTCTGGTAGTGCCCTTGCGCTTCGCTTGGCTTATCTTGGCGGGGCACTACCATGCCCCCAGATTACATGCCATTTTTTCCTCAGACGGGATAAAAATTAGCCAGTATATAGTCATCAATCACTCATACGTAGAATCGTACGTACCTATAATAATGATGATAAATAGCTTGTTTGTTTACATATTGTGATTTTATTAGTAGGGCAGCCCTTGTAACTTGAGCGCATCAGAATAAGATGTCCCACATGTCTCTGGTAACCAAGGTACAAAAATAAGTGTATTTGCTTCGGGCACTAAAAAAGTATCACGATTTAATCGGATCCGTCAAATTAGGACATGTTAAGTGAGGCCTACATAAGGAGCACTAACTTAAAGTATTGACGAATTGAATGTAAAATTAGTTCGAAAGCTAGGCCGATTTAAAATTAAAAATAAAGTAGAAAATTTAAATAATAATAATAATATAATTATATCTATAGACGCTTCACACCACGTCAATCTGGTCCCGTGGCTTACCACGTGAAATCTCGAAGAACTTGTGTTACGGGTACCAGACAACGGAAATATGTTTAATAATGTTATACTATACACATATTTAATATTCTTTCTATATTATACACATACTTAATACACATCCATAACTCAGGAACACAGAAAAACTTTTTGTATCTTCGGCGGGATTCGAAGCCGCAATCCCCGGTTTAGCACCGATACGCTCAACCACTGAGCACAGAGGTCGTCATCAGAAAGGAAAAAATAATCGAGCTCCTCAGATATTTTATATTGGACGCAGCTTAACGAATGAAGTGTTTTTTTTTCTTTTTTTTAACAAAATACACAAATTAGTTTTGTTTTCGCAGACATTTTGGAGACTATAATACTTTTCAACCGACTTCCAGAGGAGGTTTACAATTCGTGTGTATGTTTTTTTTTTTTTTTTTGTGTGTATGTTACACGATTACTCCGCCGTTTGTGGATGGATTTTCAAAATTCTTTTTTTGTTGTAAAGGATTGACTCCTGGATTGGTCCCATTGTCATCAAATGGTAGATCTGGTGGTGGGATCCATGAGGAATTGAGAGAAATTCTCAAAATTTATAGGGACACCGATAGTGATTTTGACTTTTTTTGAAGTAACTAGAGCAAATGCTACCAAAAAGTGAAATGTTGTGCCAAGGTATACCCTGGATCCAAAATCACTGAACGGCATTTCTCAGTCTTTGAAGATATACGTTTGAAAATTTCAGCAATGTTTATAAAACTGCAAGCAAATTTCAGTATTAAATAATAATTATCATCACCACAACCATCATAATCATACCATACATCATGATAAATTATGATGATATAGGTATTTTTCATAGTAATTTACACCGATATCGATTTCTTTGAACATTCACAGCTACCAACAATTGAAATGTTATACCAAGGTATCCAGGTATACCAGGGTATCCAGGGATCCAAAAGGGCTGAACAGCACTCCTCAGTCTTTAAATATACACGTTTGAAAATTTAAGTATTGTTTATAAAACTGCAAGCAAATGTCACTATTAAATAATCATCATCACCACCACCATCATCACACCATACACCTCGACATTTTATTGATATCTAGGTGTTTCTCATAGTTTTTTTTACACCGAAATCGATTTCTTTGAACATTCACAGCTACCAAAAGTGAAATATTGTGCCAAGGTATACCCTGGATAAAAAACCACTGAACGGCATTTCTTAGTCTTTAAAGATACACGTTTGGAAATTTCAACGTTGTTTAAAGAACTGCAAGCATATGCCACTTTTAAATAATAATCACCATCACCACCACCACCATCGTCATCATCATAGCATACAAAATGAAAACATTATGACGATATAGGTATTTTTATAGTATTTTACACCGATGTCAATTCCTTTGAACATTCATAGCTACCAAAAAGTAAAATATTGTGCCAAGGTATATCCTGGATCCAAAAAGGCCCAACAGCACTCCTCAGTCCTTAAAGGTACACGTTTGGAAATTTCCGTATTGTTAAAAGAACTGCAAGCAAATGTCACTATTAAATAATCATCATCTCCACAACCATCATCACACCATACATCATGATATTATGTTGATATAGGTATTTCTCATAGTATTTTAAAGTGATATCGATTTGTTTGAACATTCAGATTCAGACCTACTCAAAAGTAAAATGTTGTGCCAAGCTTATATACCTTCCTACTAAAAGTGTTACATTTGGATAATGATAATAAGGATAATGATAACTATGGGATCCACGAGGAATCAAGGAAACTCTTAAAAGCAATGCTTATGATTTTCTAAACATTTTTTTAATTTCCCCGCAACTTTTTCTGTCAATACAATACACAAGATTTATGAAAATTTGTCTAGTAGTTCATGCAATGAATGAACAAGACAAAAGGGGATTATTTTTAACTTCCCGCTAAGAAAATCTAAGATTTTCAAAAAATCGGGAAGATACTGGTTTTACCCCGTTTTGCAAAAATCTAATTCTCATCAGATCTCGACGTTCTGAGGTCACAGGAAGCTTCCCTGACTACCCCCGCGAGGGTGTCACTACAACTTCATGGAGATGTTATATGCATAAGTGCTTAAAATTGACATTGAAAACACATAATTTAAACTATAGTAGACGTTACTCGCTACTTCGTGCGCGCAAAAGGAAATCTTGCGGGAACCGTACATTTTGCCGCCATAAAATGTAGCTTCAGCTGGATGGTAGAATGGTAATTTATACGTTGTTTACGAATTGGCCTCGAGTTCGAAACCCGGTCAATAAAATTTTTTGTGATCCTTTTTATTTCTTTTCTCAATTTTATTTATTTTTAAATATTTCATCGTCCTACGAAAACTCCGAACAAAGCTCGGTCTCCCAGGTACTAGTTAATAATATTATAATATCACTGAAAAGAAAAAAATAAAACATATTTAAAAAAATATAAAAACCGACTTCCAAAGTGTAAGCAATAACATTCTTAAAATCACTAAAAAGTATAAAATAATTCTTAATGTCGAAATAGTTCCATTTTAAATTCTGCTAAAATTTTACAATTTTTCTACTCAATCTTCTTATTTTTTAAGTCGGTACCAGCCCAAATAATTGTATAAATCCTTCAATAAAACAGATCATTAATTTTAACACAACTACGTCCTTATATGTATATAAGTATAAATAATATTTTAAAGAACTCACGTTCAAATTGGCTGGTACCGACTTCAAAAATAAGAAGATTGAGTAGAAAAATTGTAAAATTTTAGCAGAATTTAAAATGGAACTATTTCGACATTAAGAATTATTTTATACTTTTTAGTGATTTTAAGAATGTTATTGCTTACACTTTGGAAGTCGGTTTTTATATTTTTTTAAATATGTTTTATTGACAGGACAGCACAACAGTAACTAAATCAACTGGTCGAAAACTCAGCAGCAGAGGGTAGTATTTCTCTTTTATTCATATAAGTTGGTCACACCCCATTAGGGTATACTTACTACAGTCAATTCTACTTGAAGGCCAGAATAATAATTTTTAGGAAAGGTAAGTTAGAGTAGTGAGACTCTTATTGCTTGGAATTCCTTTATGTTACAGTACATAATATTAATAATTATAATTTAAAATCGTCACAAAAAGAATAAATATAATGTATTATTCATATTAAATTCATATTATATTGAATTCAAAGTATAAGAGAATTTGAATGTTATAATAATAAAATAAAAAAACAAAGAATCGTTGTCAGGCTGATTGTTTGTGGGTACAAAGATCGTCAGTTTATTTTCTAAAGAGACTATGCAACGCTCAAATCAATAGTAGCGCTTAGAATATTTATCACGTTGACTGACGGTCTTACCTCCGTCAAAAATACAGCTGACGATTTTCTTCATTATTTTAAAAGTATAAAAATTTAGATGTATAAATTTCATACATACATACCTACATATAATCACGCCTCTTTCCCGTAGGGGTAGGCAGATACCGCCTCTTTCCCATAGGGGTAGGCAGATACCACTTTTTTCCACTTGCTACGATTCTTACACACTTGTTTCGCTTCGTCCACTTTCATTCTTACCATCCATTTCTCCTCTTACATTTAACGTAGCGAAGCGGCTCTCCATGGGCCATATGGAGTGGTATAAATTTCATATGGCATAAAATAAATTTATTTTTAAAAATTTCAATGGAGCTCATGCACGTGACTGACATATATAATCCCCCCTTGTCAATACAGCTGACGATTATTAAAAAAATGTGATTAAAATGATAATTTAATAAATTTTTGACACAATAATTATTTGCTCGGTATAAAAATCAATAAAGCGAATTATTTTTCATGTCTGCTTCACCACTACCGGAGCGTGACGTTCAGAGCTGTTATGTGTTAGGGGAAAACTATTATTATTATGATTTTCAGCCGGTATAAAATGACTCGCTCAACTATAGCGCTACCTCCCGTTTTATTGAAATTTACCGACTTTTTAAACCGCTACATTGTAATAAAACCGCTACATTGTAATAAAACTAGTGAAATTGTAAAATGTTGATAATATACTTCCGGCGCGAATATGCTGCCTATAATTTAACACATTATTTTTCATTAGATTATAAGCATATAAATAGTTTCAATCTTTCGACATATTTTTTACAATCTTGTTAGTTATTTTACAATCTAACGGTTTTTTCAATTTTACGGTGACATATATAATAATATATTTGAGTATTTAGTAGACTACCGAGTCAATGAACATTATTATTAATTTTTGCAGTGAATCGTCATCGTAAATTAATTTGCCAATGACGAATTTGTCGTATTCACAATAACCAATTAGAGTAAGCCATTTTGTCATTTTCACTTACGATTCACTGCAAACTTACTGGTACTCGTTAAAATATTTTTTAAGAATGAATTTTGTAAGCAAAATAATATTTCGTTTCTAAAATTCTTATAAAAGGTAATGATAAAAAAAAATTTCAATTAAATACTGTTGCAAAATTGAAATAGGTATGTAATAAATATGTATTTATTTATTAGTATTACAAGCCTTTCGAAACTTCAATTGAAATTGTGAAATGGATTTTCATTCTATCATTGAATATTGAATACATCTCTGACTTGGTATCGATAATAATATAACAGGCGCAGGGACGCCAGACGACTAGGAATAAAGATTTATAGCATTGAAAAGTCTTCTTTATAGCTTGACAATAGATTCAGACATTTCAATGAACTAAATGCGTTTTGCTTGTGTTTTATTAGCAACGAATGTCCCGAGTTGGATATAGGGAATTTGTTCTACTTTTATAGTTCTTTTTACTATCTAAAGCGTCTTATTTGTCTCGACTACTACTGCTTTAATCAAAGTTTTTTATTGCCTAGGTGCTTTTATTAGATATTTGTTTACTAAACTTTTGTTTTTGCCATTTTTACGAAGCAATTTACAGAGCAATCTCTATCTACGAATATTAGATTTCGCATTATTCTAGGAACACTCAATGAACAAAGAACTCATTAAGATTTTCGAGAAACGATGTGGGCGGATGGAATATTTCAAAACGTATCTATCTATTTTACTATTCTACGTAAAATAACTTAACTTTCGAATTAAAATATTAAAGTAAGGTTCAACTAGATGCAAAATATTATTAACTAAGAGAGAAAATCATTTATATCTCATTCTTGAAAGCGAAATATCAAAATAGCAAAATAGCAATGTTGATGCAAAAGGTTTTGCTATATAAAATCTAAGTAGGGTATGAGGTACAAATATCTAAACCTATTCATCTGACTGATTGCTGCAGTACCAATTTTCATTTAACATTTTTTCATTTAATAATAATAATAATATCTATGGACGCTTCACATCACATCAATCTGATCCCGTGGTAAGTTCTCGAAGAACTTGTGTTACGGGTACCAGACAACGGAAATATATTTAATACTTTTTATACTATACACATATTTAAGATGTTTATTATATCATACACATATTAACCCTTGGCATGCCTGGTAGGGTCTGTCAGACCCACACCAACGCGTGTTCCGTTGTAGTTCCTTCAAATTTGAATTGCGCACCTCACCGTTCTCAGTAGCTTAAAACTAACCGCGGAATGTTTTCCGCCTGCTTTCCCAGTTCGCAGCTTGCTGGGAGCGTAGAAAAATGTGCGTAAAGTGCGCGCGGGTCCCATAGACCCCACCAGGCATACGACGCGCCATTATTATGTAAGTATTAATTTCTTTGTTTTTCTTATGATAATTGGTATTTGTGTGTTAAAATGTTGTTGTTTTTACAAATTTCAGATTCAACATGAATAAACGTTTGCCAGACGAGAACATAGCTGTGGTGCTATCAAACTAAAGCTCAAGAAGATAATAATGCAAGTGATGCAGACTAATATTTTGTTTGCTACGTTTAAGTATATATATAAGTGCCTTACACTTTATGAAAGTCTGATAAAGATCTCTTTATTTTTAATACTTATTATTATGTTACCAAAGTTATAATATCTAAATTTTGTTTCAAAATATGATTGTTGTTTAATTTAAAAAATATATATAAAGTTGGTTAATTCCTAATATGATTTGATTTATTATCGCTTGTTTTCCTTTTAAACATACTTTTTAACGCATTAAATCACTTTATATAATACAATTAACATTTAAAAAAATCAATTTGACAATCTGGATCTGACAGACCCACCAGGCATGGCGTGTAACTTTTGACCACTGGCATCAGCGGCGTGCACAGAATTATGACACTGGGTATGCGGCGGAGTAGTCGGTCACAAAAACTTTTTTTTTATAGATATTTAGCATAGCCACAGCCAAGCGACGGATCTCTAAGTCGGAAACTATGCCAACAGAACTAACAGAACTTCATAACTTTTAACATGAAACTTTCGAGTTACATTCCCTTTTTGCTGATTTAATTGTTGTAACTCGGGTACACACCTACCTTTAGACAACATTTGAATCTTTTCACTGAATGACAATTGTGAGAACTTATTATTTTTAATTTTTAATAAACACACATTTTCAACACAACATTTTCAAATAACATTTTTAAAAAATCAAATCAATTAAAAAGCAAATCACTACAATTTTTATAGAACTTCAGTAATAAACTGTTAAATGTACACAATTTCAAATGTTAAAATGAAAAATCTTTTAAGAAAACTATAAATATTAAATATAATAGCAAACGAAAAATAACAATGCGTTTTCACATGAAAAAATGGCTTCATTGAAACACATTTCTGATATTTAAACAAATAAAACCTTACTAAAACAAAATTGCATCATGTGCATACATGAGTAAAGATTTTACGTCAATTATAATTAGTCGCATTATAGGCCACCGTGCCACGAATATACCCGATTACTTCCGAGACCCGACAACTGCCGAACTTCGCCGAAGTCGATAGCATGCCGCTGGAGGCGGACGAGTCGCGCCTTGGGATATTCATAGGTGTGTGCGTTTGCGAACTGTGTACGGACACTAAAATTACTACACACATGCGAACAAATTTCCTGCGAGACGACAAGGTATGACTCATGAGTCGCATCACCAATATACGCCTGGCAAACATAATGTTCATGCAAATAGGTGCTATTATAAAATATTAGGCGTTTTTAAGTTATTATATTTTATGTATTCATTTATTTACTATTAATTAAAGTCATCTAAAACGTACGAACGTTTTATTAAAATATCTGTGAATGGTAAGTAAAGCACTGCATTTCTGCCTTTAAGGAGCGCACGCCCCTGCCTGGCATGCCAAGGGTTAATACACATCCATGACCCAGGAACACAGAAAAACTTTTTGTTCCTTCGGCGGGATTTGAACCCGCGACCCCCGGCTTGAGCACCAACACGCTCAACCAACTGAGCCACAGAGGTCGTCAAATTCATTGGCCCTCAGTGAGGATTGGCTACTAATACTCAAATCAAAGACATACTTAATATTTACTAAACATTTATAACGATTGTCCTCGTTTTTCTTACCCTTACGACACAAATAGTGTACTTAATATATTTTTATTGAATGATAACAACCAAACACATAAACGAAACCTAATTTACAGGCCAGGATTAATTAAAGTAAGATATACTTTTTTTTTTCTCAGTTAATATTATTATTTGTATTGTATTGGCATTATCTTATCTCGTTGTAATAATTATATATTTTATATAATATTGTATGTAGGTATATATCTCTTATTATTATTTTGTATGATTATATAATGCCGCTAGTGTGTATCTGTCAATCGCCTGACAACAACGAGGCTCCACAGAATACCAGGGATTGCGGGATAGTTGTGTACTATGCCGCGATCGTTCACCTGAGTGGAGTCCTTTTCGACAGCTGCTCGCATTACACTGCCTTATACCTTCCTTTTTTGTCTATTTTGTTATTTGTCTATTCTTTCTCTGTTTGTTAATATTAATATGTATAATTTAAGTTCTTTTTTTTTCTCTCTCTATGTGGTTTAGGCAAATGTCCATTTTACTCATATTACTGTTAATTGTTATTTTATCGTGACATTAAACATGTCGATGTTTGTTAATAATGTAGTGTAATGTGAGCATGTTTGTTGAATAAATGTTTTATTATTATTATTATTATTATTAATTATATTGAAATGTAAATATTATAATTATAAAGCATACAAAATATGGTAATTAATAATTTTTATATCTAGCAATAGCTATTCGTGTTTATAAAACTCGTTTGGAAAATCCAGACACAATTGATATGATGTATATAAAATTGATATAATATCTAAATTACAATTCATGATTTTGTATATTACTATGCAGCGATTCTTTGAAGTGTATATAACGTAGCAAGGCGTGTAAAGATCATACTGACATCAAAAACGCGTGCATCGTCACTCTTTGTGAACCTTTACAGGCCAACGAAACGAAGTAGAAGATCTTATTAAATACTGACTGATGCATTAAATACTTACTAGGTACAACTTAAGAATATTATGTTTTCACCTTGTCTATTTATTGATTAATGGGTATGAGATAGGTCAGCTTTTGCAACTACTTAAATGGATGTTCGCATAAGTTTCACATCTCATTAGTGGCTTTTAAAGCAAAATTCGCGAAAATCAAAAGAAAACTGATTATATCCAAGACAGATTAACTTACACAAGCTCCGACGTGCCTACTTCCTAAATCTTAAAAAACTATTTTAACCCATAGGTTATTATAGGTCATAGGAAAGTACTAAAAGAGATTCGATATTTCTCTACTGACAATTTCTTTATACGATAACCTGATTGCACGTTTGTCCACATTAAATGGAACCTTAAAATCTAACGCTTTCATGTGGCGGTACTTATGTCTATCCGTTTTATCGACAGATTGCGTGAACGATCCACTTATTCTATAACACTGCGTAATAGAATGCTCGATATGCTATTTGCGTTAAAGGGTTTATCGCTGCAAGGAAATTCGATGTGTTCATGTTTTGTGGGCGTATGCTCGAATACACGTGTTAAAGCAGGCACGCGAATAAAGGAAATGGGGAATATCAGATGGGATACAGGAGGTATTATGTCGCTATCTTAAAATTCTGCGTACAAAAACGCTCAAATATTTTTCAATTCACATTGAAATCGGCCTTTATAATGTCTATTTTTTTTTTTATATTCAAGACCTATAGTCTACTATAACTATACTACCTATAGTCTTCAATATTTAAAAAATGTTCAACATCTAGATGATGCCCGCGGCTTTGTGCATGCAAAAGAAAATCCCGCAGAAAGGTGCTATGCAAACAAAAAAAAAACAGAAAAAAAATGTTCCTCTTTATAATAGGTATAAGTATAGAAAACGATAGATATTAAAGAAAACGGTAGACTTTGAGGACCTGCTTCTGAATTTACCAACAAATAGGTACCATATGATACCATTTTGGGCTATTCTGTATAGCAACCACAGTTGTAATTAAATTATGGATAGCTGCACAGCAGAGCCTTGATTGACATTCGAATTAGATGCAGACCAATAATGACTAATCCGCTAGGTAAGCCAATTTAATCAATTATGTTACCGTCTGCAATTCGGTTATCAGGAACAACTACTAGAACTACTAAAACTTAATTTAAGTCCAATTTACTCGAATTAAACCACAGGCTATAATTGCACTTCTAATTTCAGGTTATCAACCTTAAGAAATAGCTACTCTAAGGAAAAAGCCTCACTCTAGCCTAAAACAAAACCTTAAGGTGGGACCTCAATGTACTTAATTACGCGGTAGTGGAACTACGCGACGCGGCACTCTATTGTGGTAATACTAGTAGGAACGCTCCGTCTTACCATTATTTCCAAACAGTCGGGTAAAAATAATAGCATGTCATCATAATTTTGCCGATAAATAAAATTCCTACTAAGTACGTTGCAAGCAGTCAAGCGTCGACGCTCTACTTGGGAAAAATCCCTGAGACATAAGTATGTGGGACCTTTCGATTTATATGCAACTTGTATTACTTATGAAGTACTATTATTAAATAACCGCAAATGGTAGAAACGTGAAATTTGGACAGAAGTTTTAATTTACAATATATGCACAGTATAAAAAGATTTTTCGAAATACCCCATGGGAGTACAATAGGGCTTCACGCATTTGCGTCGAAGCATCTTCCTGGCTACTTAAAGACATTTTCCGCAGAACAAAGATGTTTTTACAATAAAATGTTATCAATTTGCGAATTAGGAATAATCTTCTAAAAATATTATGTTCTACACTCAACATTCAAGTGTATTTTATTCTCAAAATACATACGTGTTTTAAATATTTCAGTGTATAAAAATTGTTAGTTAAGGTTTCACAAAGAAAATAATTTGTTTTGATTTTTTGAATGAATTTCTGACAAAATCTATTCGTGGCTTAGGAGGACGACGATGAATGTTTAAGTTTTGGATGTTAAACAGTATCCAAGTCTATACGGCATTTACTCGGTAACAGTACTTATATTCTGAATTACTTCGGGACGTTATTTTAGTGCAAATAGGATGGTGATCAATTTAATCGATTTTTCGATAATTTTCTATTTGAAGTTTGATAATATATGGGTATGTTTTTGTAAGACAAATCTAAACTAATATTAAATTGAGGAAAGATTTGATTGTGTGTTTGCGTTGAATAAGCTCTGAAACTAGGTACTGTATCGATTTGATCAGATTTGGCACGGGGAAGGACATAACCTACTTTTTAACGGTAAAGGCTATAGACAATAGAATGTATGAAATAAAAGGTGCAGGCACATAATTATTTGGAAATATCTCCGAAACTTGTGCGTTTAAGTTTATACTTTTTAAATGTACTTGTTTAATACAATGTAAGTAAACTAATGATGTACGTAGGTTTTTTTTAATTAGTAAAAAAATTGAACTTTTTTGTATATTTAAAATTTATTTCAGTAGGTACTATACTGTAATAAAATATTATATATTTTAACGTATATATTTCTGAGTATGTATATAAATTAAACCAGATATTTTACATGTTGTCGTGTCTCCAATTAAAACTTTTTTTAATCAATAATACCTGAAATATATATTTATTCATGGACATTAAACTATACAGGTTATAATACCTTGTTTTTTTTTCTTTTTTGGAAAATCACAAGTAAAAAGTATCTACTAAATGTATATAACGAATAAGCTTACTTACATAATATGTCTGATTGCAGTAAAAGATGAGGCTACGTTCTAATTTCGTGTATTCTACTGTGTTACATTTACGTCGTAGAATTCCAGTCTCGGGCGAGGATTTACGTTACGTAATAATTGTACGAATATTTTCGTGTAAAATCTTTGTTTATTTCCGTAATTTGTTTGTAAGTTATAAATAAGATCATAAATTTACGCAAGCCAACAAGTCTTTGCAGATTATGCACAAAACATGTTTATCTCAGGTATATTTATTTATTAAAATAGATTAAGCTCGCAGTTTTGATCGTGGAAAAGCTTCTTTCTCAGGAATGACTTGATTAAAGAATTTTTCGAATGAACAGCATCAGCAGGTCTAAAACGGCCACATTGAGTAAATCGTACTATGAAACATCAACTTTTGAAGATGCTTTTAACAGTAACTTCTAACAATTTTAATTTAACGTTGCGAAAAAAAGGAAGAGCCATACTTCGGCGCGAATGGACCAGATAGACTGGAATAATGTCACGGCCTCATAGAAAAACTATCCATGGGCGGCGGTAATAGCTTACCATCATACGGTCCTTAATTATACTCATTTCCTGATTCATTCATAAAATGTGTCTTCAACTCTTCACTGGTGTACCTATTTATGGATGATCAGATAACAGGGGAGATAAGCGATGGTGAATGAAGCAAGCGTGTGAAAACATTCATTCTTCTGTTAAGTAAAACCCTGAAAAGATAAATACCTAAATTAATTAAAAGTTTATGTGAATTTACACGTAAAAAAGTAAAATTAAAAATTTTAAAAACCCCCCGACACAAAAAATAAACTCTAAAAAATAATAAATAATATTTTAAACCTATTATAATTATATTATCACATATAATATTATGTAAGTTGAAATATTTTTATTTTCCAATCGTCGCCTCGTCGGGGGACCGCTAAAGTTTATAAATATTTTTACAACAACAGCTAATTAATTATTACGAATTACATTTAAGTAGGTATGAGCAAATTTTTTTCAGAGTAAATTCTTTTGTTCATTCTGCGACTACAAGTGTTTTTTTCACATAGCGGTCCCCCGACGAGACGACGATTGAAAAATAAAATTATTTCAACTTACATAATATTATATGTGATAATATAATTATAATAGGTTTAAAATATTATTTATTATTTTTTAGAGTTTATTTTTTGTGTCGGGGGGTTTTTAAAATTTTTAATTTTACTTTTATTTTATCCTTTTTAAAGTAGGTATAAATAATGATTACCTTACCATATACATACTTTCAACATCATTGAAGTAACATGGTACCAAATTTCGAATCGATAGGACATGTGGACGATAGTCAGATCCCCTCATCAACTAATAAAGAAAAGATGATCTTCAAACGGCTAATCAGGTCATGGTTACCTTACCATGTTCTTTAAATATCGTTGAAGTAACACGGTACCAAATTTCGAATCGATCGGACATAAGAAAGTTAGTCAGATCCCCTCATCAACTAGAAAAGAGCTGATCATCTTCAAACGGCTGATCAGGTCATGGTTACATTAGCATGTTCTTTGAATATCGTTGAAGTAACACGGTACCAAATTTCGAATCGATCGGACATAAGAAAGTTAGTCAGATCCCCTCATCAACTAGAAAAGAGCTGATCATCTTCAAACGGCTGATCAGGTCATGGTTACATTAGCATGTTCTTTGAATATCGTTGAAGTAACACAGTACTAAATTTTGAATCGATCGGACATTGGAAAGTTAGTCAGATCCTCTCATCAACTAGAAAGAACTGATCATCTTCAAACGGCTGATCTTCCCACCACCAATTTTCTCATCAAACGAAGCTTCGAACACTGTCGATTAAGTCATCAATATTCTCTTTCAGTGCGCTTTCATTTGAGACCTTACTCGAGTATATTTGCACATTCGGATTTTCTTCCCCGCTTTCACCCCCCACAACTTTTAAACGGCTCAACCGATTTTCATCAAACATGTCTAAGAACACTCGCATGTAAGTTACCTTTAATACAAAAGAAACTAAATTGAAATCGCTTCATCCGTTCGGGAGCTATGATGCCACAGACAGACAGACAGACACACCCACAGACAGACACACCCACAGACAGACAGACAGACCGACAGACAGACAGACAGACAGACAGACAGACAGACACGTCAAACTTATAACACCCCTCTTTTTGCGTCGGGGGTTAAAAAATCAGTTTCAACAAAATGATAGTAGGTATTTGACATTCGAATATCGAATAGAATATTCTGAAGTTTTTCATTCAAACGATAGGTTGAAGGATGTATAAACAATTCTAACAAACCCTGCGATATATGCGTGGCACGTATCCCTGTGTCTGACAACTGCATACCGAGTTCAATCTTACTTTGCCAATCAGCGTTCCCCTTTGTAAAATGTTTGTTTTGTGCGTGTTTTTATTAGTACTGACAATTTGCAAATTTTCTCAATCAAACTGTGAATATGGAATTTTCCAAAGTAAATGTATGTACGTTTAAGGCTTAAGTAAATCAAAAAACCAATTTTTAAAAGATGTGATACACGTAGCCACTTTCACTTATCCTATTATCCTGTGTACTGAGTGCGAGTTTTAGACACTATTTGCCGTGAATAAGTTAACTTCGGACGGATAGACGGACGGACGGACAGATAGACAGACAGATAAAAAGACAGACAGACAAATGAGCAGATAGATAGATGGAGTGTTAGTATTAGAGTCCCGTCTCTTTGAGTACGGACACTAAAAAAAGAAAACAAATTAAAAAATATATGAAGAGCATGTGTACGTGGCTTTTCTATTCGCTCTCTTGTCCCTGCTTATAGGACACCCGTGATAGATCAGATGTCATGTTAAATAGCTTTTAAATATGTTGTATTAGGGTCAGCTCATACCGAGACGCGATGCGGCGCGCACTTTTTAGTCAAAGTCAAAGTCAAAAATTTTTATTCAATGTTGGTATTTTTATACACTTATTGAACGTCGGTATACATGATGCCTACCACCGGTTCGGGAACTAGCCCGGCGAGAAGAACCGGCGTAAGAAACTCGCGCGGGGCCATCTTTTACCAAAAAGATGGAAAATTGTTCTTTTAAAATAAAAAAATGTATAACAATGTTATGACTAAAACTATATAACTAGAATACAATAGTATATGGAAGTAGCCTTGCAGGGGGCCACCTCATTCCCAAGGTGTGCTATCATTCATGAAATCATTAAGTTTATAATAAGCTTTACTACACAAACGTTCTTTGATTACTTTTTTAAATTTATTGGTTGAAAAATTTTGAACGTTTTCTGGGATCCTATTGTATATACGTATACATTGGCCTTTAAACGAATTCTTTACTTTACTAAGTCTAGTCACTGGTACATCAAGCTTATTCTTATTTCGAGTATTTCTATTGTGGTTGTCACTTTTTTTTTTGAATAGGCTTACATTTTTTTTAACATATAGTACATTTGATAGAATATACTGAGAAGCTACAGTTAAGATCCCAGTTTCCTTAAACTTATCTCTTGATGAAGTGTTGGGGGCCAGCTTGTAGATTGCCCGAACAGCTCGCTTCTGCAGCACAAAGATAGTATTTATATCTGCAGCATTGCCCCATAGCAAAATGCCATAGGACATTATACTGTGGAAGTAACTAAAATACACAAGCCTTGCTGTGTTTTCGTCTGCAAAATGTCTTATTTTACTTACTGCAAATACTGCTGAACTAAGTCTGTCGGCCAATCCAGCAATATGAGGGCCCCACTGAAGTTTCGCGTCTAATGTAATACCTAAAAAGACGGCTGTATCTACTAGTTCCATACCTTCCCCATTTAATAGCACATTGGTTTTAGTTTGCCTTACATTCGGCAACGTGAACTTTATACATTTAGTTTTTTTGCTATTTAACAAAAGATTAAAATAACGGTTCGATTCGATCGTTTTAAAATAACGATTCAATATTGAACTTTACTACACGTTTCATTGCAAGAGGGGCGCCGATGTGCAATTCGATCTCTTGTAATGAAACGTGATCTTAAATCGTGTTGAGTATTTATTATTTATTTATAAACTAAGAATACAAACATGAAAGTTATTATATACAGTATGACATAAACTGCTATTCGTCGTCGATTCGCTCCGTGCACGACTTCAGCGCCACCTAGCGTACGCAACTTTATTGGCTCTGACCGTTCTGATTTTTTTAAATTTTTTGGTGGTAGTGTGATTAAATATTAAAACAATAATTTTTCTAAAGAGTTTTTAGCATGATCTATCAGCATGGAAATTTGCAAGTTTCTATCTCCTATAGTTTAAAAATGCTAGGGGTGGGACCAACTTACAACTACTTTGGAGGCCGATTACTCGAAATGGTCAACTTTATAAAAAAAGTAGCGTATGAAACCTTGCCTTTATTTTAAAAGACCTATTCTACGATATACCCACACGATGGGGTAGAGTGAAAAAATATTTTTCATCCCCACTTCACATGTATGGAGAGCCACCCCTAAAATATAAAATTATTATTTTCTTATGATCCCGAAACCGTGATCTATATACAATCTATAACTGTACCAAATTTCATCAGTTTATATTCATAATTACAGGAGCTAGAGGTGCGGACAGACAGACAGACGGACAGAGCGAAACTATAAGGTTCCTTAAGTATTACGGAACCCTAAAAATACTATTGTATTATTATTAATGTAAACTTCAAAATTACTGTGATTTGGGTGGACAGTGTTGTGTAATCATTTTTGGGCATTCAAATTAGGTATGGTAGGTAGGTAGGTAGGTAAAATGTGGTAGGTATGTAAAATCTATCCAAAATGTGTTTTATTTTGGTTATATCTGGATTTGCTTACTTCTTTTTTAATTGTAGTTTTACTGTAAAACAAGAAGATAAAGCTACTTTAATGGTTCTATTAAATAATAATAAATTTAATTTAATTAAATTTTAGTAATAAATTAAATATTGTTTTCAGATCAAAATGAGTATTATTTTAAAGACCGGGTTTGTAAGTATCACTCAATATAAAATTTCAACCACAAACCGTTTGTAAAGGAAAATTGTTGGTATCTGCTGGACAGGTCCGAGATGTAGCGGAATGAAGAACAAAACAAGGACAGAGTTCTATAGGTAATAGTTCTATAGGCTGTGGTTCTATACTTCAAGCCTGCATTATCAGACAAACATCTGTTACTTTGATACATAGATATATAATATTAAAACTTTGATACGTTAAAAAATGCTTTTAGAATTTCAGAAAATTAAAGATTGCTTCGGCATTGACAGATGACAGAGCCTACATAATTTCTACTTTTTGCCACCATGAGCGCTGCGATCGATTATGATACCTAGTACTTCGCACCCAGCGAATAGCTCATTTAATTCATGTGTATTTAGTTATATTTAGTTAGACACTGCTTAAATATTATATAATGATAAGGTAGTAAATGAAGTTCATAATTATAAGTGCGCGTTGCGTCGTGTCTTTATGTGTACTGATGTTTAGTATTCTCAATATTCCATATCTTTATTTATAACTAGTTGTTTCCCGCGACTTTGTTCGCGCAAATAATTTGCTAACATAACTCTTATTAACTTTAAAAATTACCAAATTTCACTTTTAAAATTTACTAACGTACGCATTTACACGAATAACAGCTCGCGGTTGTGTGTGTGGCTGGGCGAATGCGGGTTCCGCCTAGCTGGAAAAAATCCCCGGCTGGGCGGGGCGTGAGTTTTTTTACAGCCAGGACTTTCGTTCACGGGGCTGACCGCTAGTCGTTTTGTGCTTTGACATAATTTATAATATTTATGATAGATTTGTCTGACGCGACGTTTAATATTATTTAGGTGTTAACCTTTTGTGAAAGTGTCGCCCCTGTGGTAGAAGGGAATTTTATATTTTAAATACCATACATAAAAAGTAACCGTTTTTTAACGCGATACAACATGGAAAATAAATAATATTTTAACTTCCTACAACACTTACAGTATAGTGAAAATAATTAGTTTAATGATGATGGGGTATCCAATAATTATTACATTATGCCCCAGTATAATAAATACATCCATGATTATGTCCTATATAATCATTCAATCATATTAAAACTTGATTGAAAATTACATTAAATAAAATATTATTATGTAGTGATAATTACATGGTTATTGGTTATGTTAAAATATTTACTCAACATTATATATATTGTATTATCATAGTGTAAATACTAGATGTTACGCGACGTCGAGCGCACAAAAGCTTAATTTCGCAGAAACTGCACATTTTTCCGCGATAAAAAGTAGCCTATGTCCTTCTCGTGGTCTACTCTAAATGTGTTTCATCAAAATCGGTCCAGTAGTTTCGGAGCCTATTCAATGCAAACAAACAAACTTTTCCTTTATTGTATTAAGTATACGAGTATATAGATACAGCTTGATGTATCATAGCACAGGCCAAACCAAATTTGAAATTTTGCACACATATTTCTCATATTATGACGTAGGCATCCACAAATAAAGGATTTTTGAAATTTCTACCTCCAACGGGGTAAAACAGGAAATAAAAGTTTGTTTGAAACTTTTTATTCCTTGGAAATATTATTTGTATGATATTTCGTATGAATAAATGGAAAAATAATGAGTTACGTATTTCAGCATTTTCTAATATTTTACCCCTAAGAGAGGAAAATTAGGGATTGAAAGTTTTAAATTATCTATACTAATTTAATAAAGAGGAAAAGTTTGTTTGTTTGCATTGAATAGGCTCCGAAACTACTGGACCGATTTTGATGAAATTTGGCACAGATGTAGAATAGACCACGGGGAAGGACAAATGCTACTTGCAATGGAAAATGTACGGTTTCTGCCAAATTTATTTTTGCGTGCACGAATTGGCGGGCAACATCTAGTCATTAATAAAGATATCGTTTAAAACCCTATTTCAAATATCTAATATTTTAGGGAGCAAATAAAATTCCTTTGAACATCTACACTAATATATAAAGAGGAAAGATTTGTTTATTTGTATGTTTGTTCGTTTGCTTTGAATAGGCTCCGAAACTACTGGACCGAATTTGATAAAGGGATTTTCTTGTATAAGGTATTAAATTAAGAATGCATTAGATATTTAAAAACCGTGATAGCTAGTCAGTTGAAATTTTCACAGATGATTACATACATACATTGACATACATGTCTGTTGCTGCTACAACAATGAATGCTAAAAAAATATTTAAGTGGGGTTCCTATACAACAAACGTGATTTATATTTTGCTGTTTTGGCTCGGTAATGATAAAGAAAACAGGTAGATGCTTGAAATATTCACGAAATATTTAATTGTATATTTACATCAAAAATAATTGACCGGTTTATTAACAACTAGCTTTTGCCCGTGGCTCCGCCGGCGTAAATACATTATCCCGCGCGGGAACACTACCTTTTCGGGATAAAAAATATCCTATGTCCTTTCCCGGGACCCAAAGGATGCCTATACCAAATTTCATAAAATCGGTTCAGCGGTTAAAGCGTGAAGAGGTAACAGATAGACAGACAGACACTTTCGCATTTATAATATTAGTATAGAAGTGTAGATTTATTTTCGTATCTCGTACGTCAAAATATGTTTCGCCTGTTATAATCACTTTACTATGATTTATCTTAATAAACTGCAGCTATATATCTCTGCCAGATTGATTTTAATAATTTCATGTAAGCACCATGCCTCTGCTCCAAATAGTAAAATATAATGCATTCAGAAACAAAGTTAGATACCCTTTATTATCTATATTTAATATTATAAAGAGGACAAGTTTGTTTGTTTGATTGATATTCAATAGGCTCCCAAACTACCGGACCGATTTTGATACTGATGTAGAGTTGTCCACGGGGAAGGACATAGGCTACTTTTTATCGCGGAAAAATATACGGTCACGACGAGAATAACTTTTGCCTGCATGAAGTCGCAGGCAACATCTAGTTTTTAATAAAATTGTATTACTTTTAAGTAATTCTACACCTAAATAGGTACTTACCTATTTAGGTGAGGTGAGCAAATTGGATTCAATAAATTTCTATGAAATATGTAAAACAAAACTTCAAACGACTTTTACTTGCATCAAATTTAAAATTCATACCTTACCGGTCATAGTTTATTCTCAGTATATTTTGTATAGATAGTCTCAGGAATCGTGCAAGCCATAGGGCTTGCAATGTAATAATAGTATTACATTATTAAAATGATCGGATATCACACGTTTTTCAGCTCACGGAAAGAGGATAGGCAACGGACCGCTTGTTGCGAAATTTGAATTACCGAAAACAGCGATTTTGATACGTACCAATTAGTATTCTGAAGTACCCCCCTTCCCACATGGAAAATGCCAATGACCGAAACGAAACGGTACGCGACGTGGCGCTGAATTTTTAAAATAGCTTTTCAAAATTGAACTTTACTCATAACATAAGAAGATAAACGTTTCATTAGTTCCAATGTCATATTATACCGCGCTGCACAGCGCATATATGCACTGTAAGACTGATGTGAATGAAACATATATATTTTTTTAATCAAAAAATCAAAAGTAAAATATTAACGAATAACAACCTTAAACTAAGCTGAATCTAATTATTTTAAAGTTTGTGTTGGTGGCAACTTAAAATGTATCGAAATAATGTAGCGGTAGCGACGCGTCGCGGTTTTCGGTAGCCATTTTGCACAGAGCCATGTGTATATTGTCCAGAAAGGACTATCCATCAAGATTTTCACACGTACAGGACACGCGAGCATTGTGGTGTGGAGAATTGATATCGAAAACTTCTTGGACAATTTCGGTAGAAAAAATTAATTTACACGCAGTAAGCACGCGACTTTCGCGCGTATTTTGAAGTCGCTAATTTAGTGGCCAACATAATTTTCAAGCGTGATCACGAATCCTTTGCATTTTGTTACAACACCATATTATCCATTGTCATGACGCTTGTTTAGCGCACGAAATTATGGAAAATATTGCAAAACGTGCCAATTAATTACTATATTATATACATACGTAATATTATAATGTCCTATTTTTGTGATCACAATTTTTCCAATGATCAATTAAAATGAAAAATAATAATACAATGATTAATTTTAATGGTAAAGATCAACAAAATTATGGAAACTAAACATATCTATTGTATTTAAGTAGGTAATTGATATGTGCACTATGCAGCAGTGGCGAAGGCTGGTTCTCCTTCATAGGGAAGCCGTATCCTGTATAATAGGTAGGGATTTGGATGAAGGTATAATGAATAAAATTAATAATAAAAGGTAAGCGGTAAGGGAAGCCGATAGGAATGGAGATAAAGGAACCCCTCGCCACTGCTATGCAGCAGTTCTTGTCCGACATAGTAAAAAGTTACCTGATCTTCAGCTTCTAGTGTGTGTTTAGTGTTAACTGCTGAGCTAAACGGAATATTATAACTCAAAAGCACCATTAGGTAACATCTATACTAATAATATAATAAAGAGAAAAGCTTGTTTGTTTATTTGCTTTGAAAAGGCTCCGAAACTACTAGACCGATTTTGATGAAATTTGGCACAGATGTGGAGTAAATCACGGGGAAGGACATGGACTGCTTTGTATCGCGGAAAAATGTACGGTTTCTGCGAAATTAACTTGTGTGCGCACGAAGTCGCGAGCGACATCTAGTTCACTATAAAATTTTCCATATGCCGTATAATATTAGACTTTTTCATAAATACGTTGATTCATTGTTCAATTCATCTACATAGCGATCTAATTTTATGAATTGAAATCATAAATTCACAATCTATACTTAATCATATCGAGGCATGATCTCGAATATGTCAAAACCAAGCGCAGATATTATCAGTCGTGATTGAGTGTTTTTGTTCCAATTCTAATTACAACAAAGCTGTTAGGAGTTCATTAATTAGACCTTATATTAATTTTTCCGCACTAAAATACTTCCTTAATTGAATTAAGCGATTCCTGTTCGCTGTCACTTCGCTGACTACAAACGTGACTTCGTGTGAAAGGACACAACTTTTTAGGGTTACGTATTAGGTACTACCAAGGATTTTGTGAAATAATTTCGCTCTGTTCGTTCATCTGTCTGTCTGTCCGCTCTTCGAAGTTTTGTTATTATGAATATTATAAAATAATGAAATTTGGTACTGTTATAGACGATAAAACGATAGGAATATTTTATCTTAGGTATGGCTCTCCAATCTCCATATTTTAATACTTATGTGAAGTGGGGATATTTTTTTTTCATACTAACCCATCGTGTGGGGTATGGTCAAACAGATATTTTAAATATTAGCAAGATTTTATATACATGACTTTTTTATAAAGTGAACAATTTTCGAATGATCGTATAATGCGCCCCACCCCCTATTTCTAAACTATGAGCAGTAGAAAATTATCACTCATAGGCTATGTTAAATACTATTTAGGAAAAATTGATTTGATCGAAATCAGACAGTAACTGATAAGTAATTTGAAAAAAACTATTGCGCGTTTATAGTGACGGAACCCTCCTTATACATGTCTTGATATGCTCTAAGGCCGGAATTCTTGGTCGTTGCTTAAGAAAAGACTTAAGAATTTTCGAATAAGTTTTATGAGTTGTATGAAATAATACTTAAGACAATGCTTAAGTTACGACTGCGAATCGAAATGTCACCTTAAGCATGTCTATAAGGCGAACTTAGAAATAAGAATCGACCAAGAATACCGCCCTTAGTTAGGTTATTTTTAATAAAGTTTTTCTAAGTCACTTGAGATCACGAGAACGTGTGAGTTAAAATATGGTTAGGAATTTAAAATAAAAAATACACATCCGTGACCACACAATCAGAAATCGATGGAATTTTTTCATTCCATTTTCTAAATTTGATACCTGGGCCCTGGCCGACCTTCGACGTAATTCACATAACTATAATATAATTAGCCTGGAGGTTTGTCAAACTCATTTGACTAGCATAAGGGCGCGTGTCGACGAGCCAGTTTCTACCCGGCACGGCGCCGGGCCGGTGCCAGTTATGTATGAAACCGGCTTCCAGTCAGACCGGCGCTAGTGCCGGCGCGTCGACACTGTATGACCGGTTTCATACATAACTGGCAGCGGCCCGGCGCCGTTCTGTGTAGAAACCGAATCAGTTAAGGGATGTTAAGTAGCAACGGCTTTAAGAAAATAATATTCATCACAACGAGTTTCGAAATAGGAGCGTCAGAAAACGAATTTCTAACTGAATTCGGAAACTGATTTTTAACAACGAATCCTTAAAAATGTAAAAACATAATCCGTACAAAAAATCCCACTTCCAAAAGGATCAAATATGGTAATGCTTAACTTAACCTAAATCCATTATTGAAGTAGGTAATCCGAAATCCGAAACGAATTCTGCTACGTGTTTTTAAAAACCGTGCGTTAGGTTACCAGTAACAATTCATTGGTAACAAAAAACCGTTTTGTGTATCCAAAAAAAAAAAAAAATGTGTAGGTATTACTTTGTATTTTTATCAACGTCCTGCATGACATATCACTATATTTTTAACTGTAACACCGTGGTGCTAGTCGATTATTAAAAAAAAATGCTGGTCTTTACAATATGTTCGGTCATATGTTTTACAGTTTTTATTATATTGCCTCGCGGTTATCCTTGGGTAGTCCCAAGGAGGCAATAGAATAAAAAAATTACAATTCTTTAAAATGTAGGTACTCCAAAACATGTTTACGAAAAAATGCATCGTTTCTTCATGAAAACATTCAAGCAACGCTCGTATTAAGGTTTTCGGTTTTTAAAGAGCCAGTAAACCACGAGCGAACGACTAGCGTTTAGTTTTAGTGTTTCAGTTTAGAGAGCCATTTGAAACGTTTACTCCCTGGCAAACAACTTAAGAGTTTAATTGGAAAAGAAAAAATCGCCAAGTTTGCTTAAATCTTTGAGGTTGTGAGCTTTCTCACATATAAATTCACGAATATTAATAAACTTCTTCATTCAGTATATATGTAATATAAATTAGATACACTAGTTTGTATTAGGATTCATTACGAGGAAATAAGAAACTTTATAGTTTCACTCGGTCTGTCTGTCTGTCTGTCAGCCTTCTAACTTCTGTTATAATAAATAATACCTAAATAGTTAAAATTTGGTGTAGATTTGGAATTAATTTTGGCATTATTAAATAATATTTTATATTTTAGGGGTGGCTCTCCATACGTGTAAAGTGGGGATGAATTATTTTTCAATGTACCCTACATTGAAAAAGAATTCATCCCCATCGTGTGTGGGGTATCTTGTATCGAATAAATATTTTTAAATAAATGGGAGGATTCTTACATGGCTTTTTTAGTGTACATTTCAACATTTTTCGAGTAATCAGCCTCCCAAGTGACCAGATTTCTAAACTATAAGAGGTACCTAAAATCTTGTAACTTTACATGCTGATAGATAAATAGTCTCTCTCGTCTCCAGGATTATTTTTATCTAATATTTTATAAGGATATTCGTCTAGAAGACATATCAACCTCATCGTATCCACCGTAAAGAAATTAACTCATAAACTTCAATTGCCAATTTATACACAGCCAAATCTACGCTTGATGTAGGTGTGCTTAAACAGCTCTGTATCCACTCAACATTTAATGGATTATACTAAGTCTGTCCATGAGCGAGTATTTTTTTCTTCTCTCCTTGACACATTCCATCAAAACATGCCAAACTCTAGAAAATTTATTTTGCACGGAATCAGACAATATCTATAATGTAATTTTAAAAAACCTATTGCGCGTCAATAGTTACGGAACCCTTCTTAGACATGTCCTGACATGCTCTTGGTTATGTTATCTTTACAATAATTATTTTGTTGATATGCCGGAAACTGCAAAAGTTCAATTTTGCATTCTTCATTGTGGATAAAAAAATTGGCAGCCGAATTATTTGAGCAATATTGATCGATGACATATTATTATAATGATCGACAAAAATAAAATTTAATTTAAAGTAAGGTATGTTGAACTATTTATACGAACAGCAAGGAAATTGAATGTTTCATAGTTTAACATAGGAACCAGTGGCGAGGGGTTCCTATAACTCCATTCCTATCGGCTTCACTTACCCCTTACCTTTTGTAGACCCTCTTCCAAATCCCTACCTAGGCTACGGCTTCCCTATGAAGGAGAACCAGCCTTCGCCACTGATAGGAACCTACATATCTACTTCAAAATTATTGGTCAAGTTACCAATTAGTATAAAGTTAGTAAAGAACATTCAGTTAATAAAACAAAATAACATATTGTATTTACAAGGTCTGTTTTTTACTTATAATTATAACGGAAGAAACGGTTGTTCGGGCAATTAAATTTGGTACGTTTGGTGTTTTTTGTACGTTTAATTGAAATAATTTAGATATTAACATTCTATTGCCACATTTCCTAGATCTATTTTTTCAGTACGAAATTAAGCGATTCAAGTAGTTTACTTTGTCTGTAGAAAGTTAAAATGCTTTTTTTTTTTTTTTGGAGAACAGTCATGCACGTATCGTGTACCTTAGCCTATTGTCTTTGTAGACTAGACTTTTTGTATCTACTGACTATTTGCGTCGTATAGGTACATATTTATATTGTAGACTATAATTTTCAAAAGCACCCATGTCCAAAGTGCCCGAGCATAGTGTACCTACCTACTCTATGACAAACTCGTCGCGAAATCGAGTTGTTGACGATGCGGAATTTCGTTCGTGAATCGTGCGTGAAATATAGTATCGTGCCAACTAACCATTACAGATTAAATCAGATCATAGGATAACACTTTGTAAGTGCATTATTAGAATCCGCGACTATGGGCTTAAGCCTCGAGATTCAATTATAACCCGGCTAATTAACATAACATACCTACATGTTTTGGTTCATCAACGGTTTTTTTTATTATTTTTTTTAATTTTTATTAGATTTTTGTAATGATTTTATAGAATACATTTGTTATTTATTCATTTTTTTTTTATTACCAAAATGGATATTTTCAGTATGACTATGAAGTACCTGAATTATTTGAGGGATGATAGAGTAGGTACTAACTGATTTCTTTAGTGAATCCAGTTTAGAATAAAATAACTGATCACTGTAGTGTCTGTACGTTAGCGTAATTTTTTACCAATATGTTTGGCATGCAAAATATTTTTGCGAAAATTGTGTATATCTAGACAGTAGTAATTACTAATTAGTCACATTTTCAATTACAAATAATAATTACAAATTATAATTTCCTAACGAGGAGGAATTGCTATCTCAATATATCTTAAGTTTTAATTGAGTTACATTCAAAATGATTTTTATTTAAATTTTAAATAATTTGTTAACATTTAAACTTTTGGAGCTATAATTATGTAGTCAAAGAAAACCTTTAATAAATAATATTCATGTTATAATTGAGATTCTTTTTTATTTCTATGAATTTTATTTAATTATTGTACAAAAAAAATCAACAAATATCAATTATATTAATATTATCAATATTAAGTATGGCACTTTGAATTTTGGGTATGTCATACCCCACTTCATAGTTGTTGCAACTTTTTTTGACCACATTCACGCCGGGTTAACCATACTACAAAGTACCACTTGACTTGATGCCTGCAATGTACCTACAGCTGTAATCCAATGAGGCAGCAAATTATGGCATTCATGGATTGACGTCTGCATGCACACTTCGATGCATTTAACTTGAAACCTGATATCAACATCGGAGTTACTTCATACTAAAATACCTAGATATTAATTTGCTAAGTTATCTCCGATTTTGATACACTACCTATTAAAAGTTATTTTTTGATTTTTCTTTGAAATAAGGCCTTATTATTTAAAAAATGCAGCGAGATACATGACATATTTAGCGGAGTCTTAGTAATATGGTCCCGTTTTTACTCTGCTACGGTACGGAACCCAAAAATGGTTTAAGAAAAAAATGGAAGATACACACGAAACGTTAACTGATCACATTATTTACAGCCTGTTTCATTAACTTATCTATCTATAGCTATTTGTTAGAAACGTCAAATTTGTATCGCAAAAAACCGGCAAATCATTGAATGACGATTTTTTTAACAAATAGTTATATATATATAGGTTATTGAAGCGGGCCGTAAAGTAAAGAATATAATAAATTATTAACGTAGACTACATTTACATTTATGCCGTTTATGCCGTTAGACTACAAAATTTTCAGTCCCTTTTTCTCTCTCTCGAAATAAATACGTTAGTGTCCAGTAACGTAGTTAGTAAACAATGTGTTTGCTCTCACGGTAATTGTGTATGGTAATTCTGTCCATTTACGTAGTAATGAGATAAACGGTTAATCACCGCGGTAAGGTATTTTAAATATATCCTCGGCTAATTACACATAGATCAGCTTCGGTGTGAATCGGGGCCTTCGATCCACATCACCATTGACCATATATAGCGAAGTCACCTGAATAGTTCTAAGGGGTTTTTTTCTGCAAACAATGCCAGTTTCTACTTAAGGCTCCGCTGTGACGTGTGTCTGGCGAATATTTTTTTTATCGAGGCAAAAGAGCCCTTTGTTGAATCTTAAAAATGACAATATGAATTATTATGGGCGAATTTCGACCATAGGGCGACATTTTCTATGAATAAATTCTTATTTAGTAAGTCACAGAATGTTATAACTTAAAAAAAAGTATATGATGTGCTCATCAATAATTGGTACATAACTACGATAAAATGAATTCTCAAATGATAAAGATTTAAATATAATAAGGCCGTGTGGTGTCGTGGGAACGGGCTTCGGTCGGTGTCCAAATCTTAATCTGAACGCGTAAATATTTTTGTCATTCTTTTAATTTTTTCAAATATCGAACAGGACATTTACAATTTCCGCCATATTCTCTTATAAATAATAAAACCGAAACAATAATTAATAGGCACTTATTGCAATCCATTTTTTACATACTTAAATAATGCGTAATTATATTAATAATGAGTACGAAATATTAAAATACAAGTATTAATAAACATTAAACTATACAGGTTAATATCTATAGCTAGCTAAGTATTAAAATATTTACAAACTATAAAAGTAATACAAAAAACAAAAATTAATAACTACTCCAAAACATAAAAGGCTACAAAAAAAAAAAAATCTGCCAGGTCGTCCCCACCAGGCAGAGTACCTAGAAGTCTCAAAGAGTTTCCTATTCTGTATCAATTTCAGAATTGATACAGTATTAATGCCTAATACTTACGTGAATATACTCGTATAAGCAAAAACAAAAATGTCAATAATACAAATTCTCGAATGTTAACATTGTAAAAGCCTTATGAATTATAACGTTTACATAAACAGATGTTTTTAATCATTTTTTTGTTGCGTTGCGAACGCTTTGTTATGGACAACAGTTACAGTAAATTAACACGTCCATATAAGGCTAAGCTGTTTCATATTTTGTATTTTAAACACCCATTAGGACAATCGTGAAATACATCTTGCCAAGTATATAGTCGTTTAAATACGAGTAATGGGTTTCTCTTACATTCTTATTCTATTGTAGAAAAATGCAAACTGTATCAGCTCTGACACCCAAAATGCAGTATAATATTTTTTTTAATAACACGACCATGAATACCGACAAGTCGAGTAAATTGAATGTTTGGCAGTTTGGTATTCGAACGGCGTCTGAAGGGCGGCAGTCGACTAGAAGTACATAGGTACTACCAAATTATTGTACTAACTACAAATTTGCTACATAGGTATTTTATATAATTATTTGACTGTAGTTTGTAAATGATTATTTTTAACAAGAACTCATGAATTTATCAGAGTTATTTCTCCAAAATTATGACAGGTCCGCTAGAAGTTTTTGTTGCTTCTTACTTTAACCCCTTTACTAATAAACGCTGTATAAGCTTTAAATAGTTACACAGTGTTTTGTCTTCTTCAATCGAATTAAAAATGTGTGATGTGAACAAAACACTGTATAACTATAATTGAAAGCTTGTACAGCGTTTATTAGTAAGGGAGTATGAGTTTATACCCTAACCCCCTTACTAATAAACGCTGTATAAGCTTTGAATAGTTATACAGTGTTTTGTTCACGTCACACAAGTGACATTTTTAATTCGATAGAAGGAGACAAAATACTGTGTAACTATTCAAAGCTTATACAGCGATTATTAGTAAGGGGGTTATAGTTTTACTGAATTGATTTTTTAATAACCTGTCAAGTCAGTATGCAGTGCTTATTTCAACAATATTGTTGTGTGATAACAATCACAATCGCATTTGGTATGCATTTGGATCACGCGAGCAATAACATTATGTATATCGTTGTCTGTTTATGTTTTTGTTCTATTACATGCTGTGGCTTATTGTTATCATGGATTAACATAACCAATCACATATCTTATGTATCAGTTCCTAGTCGAGATTGTGCTGTGACTGGAAAATCGTATGTGTATCGTACTGTGTCTTCTAATACAATAGCAATTAGATTAATCAATGACAAATTGGTTGTTACCTATATTAATGCATTGTTTGCATTTGAGATGTATTCCCAGGTATGACTAATTTAATTGAATGTACCAATACGCCTGACAAACCTACGACTCTTATATCTATATCTATAAAAGGCAAAGCTGATTGACTGATGTATCAATGCACAATGCCAAACCTTAAATGCTAGAAATTTGAAATTTTGCACACGTATTTCGCATATGACGTAGGTATTTATTAAGGAAGAGTTTTTCAAAATTTAACCCCCAAGGGGGTAAAGTAGAGAATGAAACTTAAAACCTAATTTCACGCGGGCGAGGCTAGTTAATTAATACATGGGAACTCATAATATTTTCGTTATTCAAAGAGAAGTCTTGAGCACCAAGTAAGTAATATACGTAACTAGCTTGGTTTTGCTATTCAATAAGTTCTGGAAATAGCGTTCCCTTTATTTCAATGTTCATATAGCTCAGGTGAAATTTCTAATATGCACCTTCCTCAAAGTTATTTAATGTTGCCATGTTAAAATTAATTACCACGAAAGTGGGGAATTGTTGGCGGCGTTCCCTGCACTTGGCAGCGATCTTGAATATCAATCAGGTTTTATTGCCGTATATAGAGACGTCTCTAGTTTGGCCCGACGTTTCGTCTGAGCGTTTGCTTGTCGATTCATTGTTAGATAATATTAATGGTATGCATGAGTACGCTTATTTAAGAAGAATACTATTACGTGCTAGGTTCTCTGTATATATTTAGGTTATTGAAAAGGTCAATAAGTAGGTATTAAAGAGAATTCAAACTCTTTACTAATAAAATGCCAAACAACTTATACCTATGTAATATATAATTTAAAATTTCGAAAAAAGATTATACTTACTAAAAATACATAACGCTCTTTACGGTGCTTGTTAAAGTCATTGAACTCACTCATCTGATTGTCTTGATGATTTAAGCAAATTTTTAATGCACCTGTTTCTATGAGGTTAATGGCCTTAGCGCTTTAGAGAGCGCAATGTAATTTTATTCTGTTTTTTTTTTCGAAAGTTTTAATTACTTTTAAACGTCTTTAGCAGTAATGACTGTTACTACTGTTAGCAGTACATAATATACTCAAAATACTCGTAATCGATTCTAAATTGACATTAGGCACTACTCATTTTAAAACTGATATTTGCTTCTGTAAACAACTAATGTGTAAAGCAACTATTTTCGTAATTTACTTAAAAAGATTATAGTATTAACCGATAAAGGTGTACTTTGATGTACCATATATAATATGGATGCCCAAAACAAGAGTTTGGAAACACACTGGTCAACATAGCATAGAAATTGAATTGATGCTATTTTATTTACTTTCGAAACAATATAGTCTTCACTTTTTGTATGCAGTTTTTGTTTACAAGGGTATCCAATATCCATCCAATCGTATTACAGCTATCTAGTCGGATTTCTAACTGGCTACCGAATGGACTCATAGGTACTAAAGTTAGTTTGAAATTCTTGAATTGCTTCTACATTTGCTACTGTGTTTCATCTTTGTTCCTGTTCTTTTCATTCTAAAATAACCTAACCAAGAGCAACAAGAGCATGTCAGGACAATTTATGTAGTTAACCGGCCATCGTCACCAAAATCGGTGTTGGAAGTTATAGCATATGGAAAATATATATCTCTAAATTTAGGAATGCCGTAACTAAAATAGTATAAGTAATCAGGGGTAAAATTTGGGGAGAAATATTTTTTAAAGTGTTGGTATCACTACCCGTTATCAATGAATTGCGGGATTCATCGTCGTCGTTTAAAGACAGCACTGTAAATAGAACTCTATGCTATAGAGTAATGTAATAGAGTATAAAATCGAACACACGAGTGTGAGCTTTACGGTCCACTGCACCGTACCATATCCGTGCGTATGTAGCGACACCAGATTCGGTCTCCGGATATGGTCCGCTGTACGCTCCGTACCAAATTCGTGTGGCTGTAGATAGCATTATTGAAAAATATCTATTTGCCTGTACCCCACACGATGGGGTTAAATGAAAAAAAAATTATCCCCACTTCACATGTGTAGGGAACTACCCCTAAAATATAAAATTATCATTATTATTATTATATTTTACAATATTATATTTTATTATTTTACGATGCCAAGCCCGAGATCTAACACAACCTTATATTACTATACCCAATTTCGTACATTTATATGCACAATTACAAAAGTTTGAAGATCGGACAGACAGACAAACAGGCGAACGCACGGAGCTGAACTATAAAGGTTTCTTCAGTATTACGGAACCCTTAAAAAAAGGTTGCAGAACCCTGACATGTCATTAATACTGTGCCACCGTGAGTGATATTGTACTACCGGCAGCCGTTTATGACCGGTATGTGGAACCATTGGCGCAAATTTCGTGAATGTTTATTGCTTTAATAACATGTTTTGGCTTTGAATGAAAACGATAAATTGCTGTTAGCTGTTCGCTACTCCCCTTGGTGTCAAATAACAAATTACGTTTCATTTAGGAGACAATTGTTCCTGTTCACTAATTGTTTTACATAGGTCATAAGTTTGTATTTGTTGTTTTAATTTAAATCGCAATACAATATTTATTTATCATATGCATAAAAAATCCATACTAATAATATAAACGAGAAAGTGTGTGTGTCTGTTTGACCGTCTTTCACGCCAAAACTACTGAACTGATTTAAATGAAATTTGGTACACAGATAGTCTAGAGTCTGACAAATTACATATGCTACTTTTTATCGCGGGACATATACGGTTCCCGTGGGTTACTGTACTATTACGGGCGGAGCCGCGGGCATCAGCTAGTAATGTATATAACTGAGAATCCAAGTCGTTGAAATTTTAGTGGACTTTCTTGCAAAAGTATCAGATAGTAATAAAGGCTTGATAAAGCATGATGACAGTGATATTGATATTAGATGCGTACAACTCAATTCTGATTCAGACCACAAATTCTCATTTACCGTTCACATACGTAGAGGATATATCAAATATAATATGGATGTAGTGTTTAGACAGCGTGCGGCAGACGTCGAGTGTTTAATATGTGCATGGCTGCAATATACGGCGACGTTACTCACCAATAAATTGTATAAACACTAACTGAACTAACTAGAACTGATGAAGGTTCCATAATACTATTACACTAGATGGTGCCCGCGTCTTCTTGCGCGCAAAAGGAAACCGTATATTATGCCGCAATAAAAAGGAGGCTAACACCCGTATCACCCGTTGTTTCCTCAGATCTGCCTCGACTCAACCTAAACTGAGGTATCCTTGAGAAGTTCCTTGAGTTTCATATTCTTAAAAGTCATTTGTACTTCAGCTGTTTGCTCCTCCAGTAAGGTTGAGTGGAGGTATAACGTCATAGTTAATCATAGAAAAAATATTTTTTTTATTTTAACACCATATTTAGTTACCATTAAAACTCGATCCGAATTTGACAGAATCCTTCGTTTATCTTGTATTGTCGTATTGCGACGTTTTAAAGAATTGTTTTATGGGTGAAATTGGCAGCCCCTGTTATTTCCACGAATTGGTAGGTTCAAAAGTGGTAAATTCACTTCTACCATTGTGTCTTTTGAAAATCTAAATAGTTTTTTAAAGTCGCAGTATTGAGTGTCGCGTAAATAATTACGCGCTGCATAATTATACGGAATTTCCTAATCCAGAAACTCCAAAAAAAAATCCATACTTGTTTTTATATACGTAACCCTCTGTAATTGCGTAATCGCTTCAAAGAATTATATTCTGTTGATAAAAAAAATGATATAAATGTCGGAAATAGACGCTCGAAGGAGCCTCAAGGTATGTCCTGTGGTACCTTAATTTGACAGTTGATTCCTCGACTTGCATTATAGAAATTTCTCAAGTTGAAGATATTTTGTTGAACTAATGATACAATTTTTTGTGAATTGATATTGAGTCGAGTGGAGAAAATCTCGAGGAAACAACTAATGATATGGGTGTATGTATGTCTTTCCTCGTGGTCTATTCTATATCTGTGTCATATTTTATCAAAATCAGTCCAGTAGTTTTGGAGCCTAGAATAAATAGACAATACAATTAATACAAATACAATGACCTAAATCACAAGGAAATAATTATAAATACATTAATATTATCTTAATTCCATATTATGTCCTATGTAGCAGCCCTGATGACGTCATTATATCTTTCTCTAATGGGTAACGGCGGATAATTACGTACAGCACTCGCTCGCATACATCACGGAAGCGGTTGTAGGAAACGAGCAGGAGTGTCCAACCTTTTGTTCTATTGTTATTAAATAACATGCATGTGACACAAAACACCCCACGACCGATGTGTCAATCATATTTAGTAACAAAAAATTATGACGTATGTCATGACATATTAATACGAATGATTAACATGTTTTATTGATATAGTCATGATACGTATTTATTGTGTTTCTATTACATTATTCTAAGCTTTGCAAAATACGTCGAAGTTACAAGCTTTTGTTTTGGGACTTTAAAAAAAATCGTGAATAGGAAAAATGAAAATTGTTTTATTTCTATGTAAAACCTATACAAAACTATTTTTGAACTGTCATAAAAATCTACCACAGTTTCAACCCTAACCCACCGAGAAGAACCGGCGAAACAAAAAAGGGTGAAACTCGGGAAAGTTCATTGTTTTAAACACTTGCGGATAGGGCGGCGGCACGGGAGGACCACGGCTGCTGGAAAGTAGCCGAAACGTCGGGTAAAAGAAAAGTGCTCCGCGACAAAATCCGTAAAGTGTTTAAAACAATGAACAATATTTGCGTAAACATAAGAAATCAATACTCGGGAAAGTTATTATAATATATATTAAGATTTGTATGATAACATTAGATTGTTGATGTTGTATGTGTTCATTATTTGTGTAGCGGTGTATATAATATTATACATAATAATTCAATTCAGCTACATGTGCATGAAGCATAATTGAGACACATCGCTGGATATAACATTACGCAAGCGGCTGCATCTCTATAATCTAAGGCCATCGATGTTAAACTAGATGCACGATAGATATTCGTGATAATTTACTTGGTATGTAAAAACACTAACGATTTATTTAAGTATAATTAAGAGTAATTATTAGTATCACTATTAGAACTAATGTGCTAATATCGCAATATTAGCATCGCAATTTTTAAACAACTTACGAAAATTACTTTTAATTGAGTACTACGAAAATAGCTAAACTAATCAGCTTCTCGGTAATTGAAAGCAATTTTCGGAAGTCGTTTGAAAAATATTGCGTTTGCGATACGAAGATTGTAAACACTGAACTTTGAAAGATGAAAAGCTTCGACCTTTAGAAGAACATTGGTGCTTTATAACCGACTACAAAGGAAGGGTAATGATTTTGGCAGTCTATTAATATAATTATGTTTATTTGCATCGTAGCACCTAAACTACTAATCCGATTTTAATGAATGAGGTGTCAATAGATTCGTAATAATGCCCCGGGAAATATCTTCGATATAAAATTCTTGTGTCATAGTGTTCACTGTTCGGGGACAAACTCCTCCGAAACGGCTTGACCGATTCTTATGAAATTTATTTTGCATATTCGGTAGGTCTGAGAATCGGTCGTAATCTATTTTTTCAACACCTAAATGATAAGAGTAATTTTGTGACACAAATTAATGGCACAGAATGATCTTTATATATGTACTAGCTTTTGTCCGCATGGAACAGTTACTTTGGGACATCGCTAAAATTTACCCGCGACTTCATTTAGGTACGTAGAAGAAAAAGCGCTTCCACCACGACTGCCCGCCGCGAGCCGTACGTATTATTATTGCGCGCTCGATTATTTTATTACTGCGCTATCTTCTAAAATACTCATTGAAATCAAATGATGTAAACGGCAAATTTATTCTATATTAAATGCTTGTAATGAATAACGTATTTACTTGGATAAGGATAAATATCATCTATATGAAAACACCTTCACAAATAATGCTTACTTTTAGAACAAATTTGATAAGCATAAAAAGGTTAATGTGAGCCAACCTTAAAAGATAGACATATTATACAGTCGCGGACTTTTTTTTTTTGAACTTTTAAAGGGGAACAATTCAGTCATACATAATTTTAGCGAAACTGTAACCGTTTTCGCAGTATACGCAACGAAAGCTCTCAAAAGGAAATTAAAAACGATTTTGTAACGTTCTTGATTGGTGCTCCGCTCGTATTGAGCTTAGCGTGATGTTATATAGCCTAAAGCCTTCCTCGATAACGGTCATTCTCCGATTCGACATTCTTTGCCTA
Source organism: Glaucopsyche alexis (assembly GCA_905404095.1). Lineage (NCBI taxonomy): Eukaryota > Metazoa > Arthropoda > Insecta > Lepidoptera > Lycaenidae > Glaucopsyche > Glaucopsyche alexis. The sequence goes on along the minus strand of FR990049.1, from coordinate 19,211,398 downwards.
ATTACCGTAACCTTTTTTATTTTTCACTGATTTGACTTAAACACATTAAAATATGAAGCAAATCAAAGATACGTATTCAATAATTAATGAGGCATGTAACAATTAATTGTGGTTTTCTAGATAATGAGACTTTTATGAGTATGAAATACTCATAAATACCATACTCATAAAAATTTTATGAGTATGGTAATTAGAAAAAAATAATATTTAATGTAACGGTAATTAGAAAATATCACCAAGTCTATGTAAAAATGATATAATAACACACATTAATAATTGAAGTGATAGAATTAACGATGTCTCTCATAACTATAACCTACCAATAGTAAAAACAGACACTTTATCATTGCTATCATTTAATAAAAATTAAGACACTTTTTTGACATTTCTTTTGATTGCTGATACAAAATATAGTAATTTTAAAAGCTTTTATTTAACTTGCAATGTATATTAGTTCGGGTGCAATGTAGTTAAGATTCCAATCTTGCTACTAATTTGAAAGCAGATATCTTCAACCGATTGAGCTGAAATTTTGTACACTCGTTTAGTTTGGATGACAATATTTAATTCGTTCTCGGCGTTGTTGAGCGGCAAGCCTTCTCTTTTCTTTAACTTCCTCTTTGGTCTTTTTGGGTTTTCCCATCCTATAAATTAAATAATTTGATGAATGGTCAGCATATGATATAGACATATTTACGGACAATGATAATAATAATCTACGAAAACCGCGGGAAATCTTTCCATTGGTACGACATCGCGGCTTCAGTTAGTAAACAAGTATTAATTTTTCATACAACGGTAATTATAAACATATGGTAATTAGTATACGGTAATTAGAAAACGATAGATTTTCTTAAAAATGTCGCAAACTGACACAGTTTGCAAATACTAGCTTATTACAACATACGGAGGCCAAAGTACTGTCTCCATTTACATGATCAACTTGGGTCTATCTTAAAAAATCAAGTATTAAAATAAGAACAACGGTAATTACAAAAGTTTTTAACCAAGGCTACGGTAATTATATTATACTCACGTGCTTCATTGGCGGTACACTAAAGTTAGAGACGTGCAACTGCTGATGGTCCTCGGTACACACGGAGGATACGCGACTCGTACGGTAGTGGTGTGCCAAATACTTTTATTTAGGGATATGCACCCGAGAACAGCAAACGTTACGGCAATTATAACTTTCGATTGGACATGCGCTTACTTAATGATAATTTATTATAGACTGGTTCTATTGAGTCGATATTTTGTTATGCGATACAGGTTGCTTAATATCGTTTAAAACGTTGAATGGATCAAAGTAAATCTGTACGTTATAAAAATTACAAGCAAGTTTTAAGATAAAGTCGGTGTGCGGACACGCCACGGTAATTAGAGAATAGAGGTTTTTTGAAAATAATTTAATATAATTAAGTCTTAATTACTTAAAACAGAAGCCAATGTTTTTGTTTACAGCTAGATACGGATGCTATCTAACATATAAAAATAATGCATGATTGAATATGATCTTATTACGGATTATACAAGCCCGGACACATAAAATTTGCTAATCGGAGAATGGCCGATAAATGGACTATCCAACACAAAAATAATTTTTCAATTCGTACCAGTAGTTCCTAAGATTAGCACGTTCAAACAAAACAAACAAACTCTTCAGCTTTATAATATTAGTATAAATAAAAGGCAAAGCTGATTGACTGATGTATCAACGCACAATCTAAACCCCTAATAGGCTAGAAATTTGAAATTTTGGACACGTATTTCTTAAATGATGTAAGCATCAACTAAGAAAGGATTTTTCAAAATTCAAAAATTGGGGATGAAAGATTAAAATTCTAAATTCACGCGGGCGAAGCCGCAGGGTAGTATACAATATAATTATTTTGATATTATGTTTTAATTGGCCTAGTCAAATTAATATCACAAAATAATATACAATAGAGTTTTTGGTGAGTTTCACAATCGTTTTAATCACAATGTGAAGATAATCTTTGAGTCGCGTATTGAGGACAATGCCAATTTACTTAGTTATTATTACTTATGTGGGTAAAATAATGACTGAATAATATTACCTATTATGGGACCACTCATGTCATGGTCGTCGGTTCAAGGAAACAGTATCAAGAGCCGAGAAAACAATCTTTATAACAACGATAATACGTTGGTTTAAATAGCATATTATGTATTATGTCACTTATGTCAATATATAGTGAGATACTCATCCCAACTTACCTGTCCTGTGTTGTGGTATAGTATACGAGTATGTGACCCCGGCTTCTCTAACTATAATTACTGTCCTATCCCTTGCCCTCCTGGGCGGTAATATCCTACATTTCCTAATTCCTACTCTAACTTACCAATCTTCCTTTCCACTCCACCACCTTCCCTTACCCTATTCCCACCTTCACCGCCAATCCGTGGAAATGCAATGGATAATCATAAAATAATTTAATTATCCAAAATGGCGACGATGTGGTTCGCCACCCATCACGTCTCGTTCTCGCGGAGGCGAAAAGTGGCCCATGGAGAGCCGCTTCGCTACGTTGAATGTAAGAGGAGGAATAGATGTATGTAAGGAAACAAGTATGTAAAGATCGTAGCAAATAGAAAGAAGTGGTCTCTGCCTACCTCTACGGGAAAGAGGCGATGTTAAATAGCATATTTAAATAACTAAATATATATTTGCTGAATAAGCTTACCTAAAGAAACATTTAAATTTGCAGGCAAAATGCAGGTGGGGTGTTAAAATCTTAGGGGCTTAAAACCATCATCTAACAGTGGAGTGGCGAGTGTTAATGGGCGGCGTTAATCGCTTTATATTAGACGACATATCTGCTCGTTTGTCGTTCAAAGGTTTTATGCATTAGTACATAATGAATTAGAAATTAGGAAATAGTGTAGGTATGTAGTTGAGTAGGTAGCCCCTAGTAATTAGTATAAGGTTACTCCCGCGCTCCGTCCATCTGTCTCTCTGTCTATCTGCCACCGGGCTGCATTTATTTAAAAAAAACTAAAAACAAAATGTGTTTTTTGTCGTCGGATACCTTCGTGGCGAGCCCGACTCGCGCTTGTCCGGATTTTTCAATACACCGTAGTGAAACAAAGGTTTAACTGCCGTTCAAAGGTTGGTGTGATGGACTTTATATTTAAGGAATGATTAAGGGCATACCTGTCACTTGTTTTATCGGCATAATTTGCAAATCACGTAGATTACATATGTAATGTGTAAGATATGAGTTTATAATGAATGGCATGCGTTTAATTCAATAAATTAAAATATTCAGCTACTGAATCAAATTGCGATAATATCAATTTTAATTAGATAACATTAATAAATCTAGAATAAAACTTGTGATTATTTAAATACATTAATAAATTTATCTGATACGTTAATATTTAATATTGTAAAAAAAATACTTAATTTAATGGCAAAACAACGTTTGCGGGGTCAGTTGATAGTTTATATAATATGATACGTTACGATTTAATATTGTGAAAAAAAAAACAATCTTCGGATTAATGTGCGATATTGGTTTACAGTTCAATTTGTAATAATAATATATTAAACTTTTGTACTAACCTAAGCCATACGTCGTAAGTAGGATACCGTATACTTACATATTATTATTGCTTTCTTGTAGGTAACTATGGTTTTAGAAAACCTTATTTTTTAAATAGGAATTTCTTAATTTGTAGGGCTGATTTAAAAACTTTTATATTAAGAGAGTAATTTATTAGATTTTGCGACTTAGTATGCGCAAAAATAAATCCCGCTGGCACCGTTCATTATGCCGCAATAAAAAGTATATACCTAAGGTATGGTAAAATCAATTTCAGAAACTTCAATTTTCTGGCAACGACACTACCAGCCGCACTACCAGTAGTGTCGTTGCCAAATGAACGACACTACCGTACCTATTTGGGATCAAATTGTACAGTCAACAACGACACGTCTTTCGTTAGTACTGAGACCAAAGAGATTAACTCAAAGTTATAACTTATGATCAACCTCTTGGATGATAAAGTAGTGCCATATTCCTAAGTCACGCTATCGAAGCTTTCACAATTCACCACCCGCTCGGTCGGAGATCTCCCTTTGTGGCCCTTCCATGTTTCCACATTGGTGACCCTCGATAGAATACGCCTCCTGCTGGACATTATCTCCCCCGCCCGACCCTCCGTGCAACGCCAGCCAGCTTCAGCCTCATCGGGTACCTCGACCACCAGCCTCAACGCACCGCGGCCTGGTCGAACCATCATTGGCTTCATCGAGCACTTTCACTTCAATGACCTATCAGCAATCGAGCATCTCTCCTAGTCAGCACGTACACGTAGTATCGGCCCCTCGGGTTAAAATTTTGTATGGAAACCGAACTCCATGCGGACGAAGTCGTGAATAATAGCTAGTGATATTATATTAGCGTGAATTGTTACGAAAACATTCGACAACTTACCAAATTGTATTCTTGTTTTCGTCAAACACAAGTTTACCAAAGCCGCTGTTGTTGTTCATAGAGCTACACGATTCGGTTGTCTGTGGCTCATTTAATACAAAACTTAATTTACAGTTGATTTAGATTTATTACACTTGGTACTTCGCGACAAACAACACCACGAACATTAATCCTAATACGAAAGTATCAAAAGTTGTGTGTTGTTTTGAGTTTGTTCACCGTCGTTAACTATGAGTAATGAATGGAACAGGAAATACTTGGAAAACCGTTCAAGTGTTAGACAACTTTCAGTTTGTCTATTTGTAATTTGTAACGTACAATTTTTTTGTATTAAAAAGTCATCTTAGTATTTTGAAACAGATAACTAACCAATTTGTTTATTTAATTAATCTCCCTACTGCTGCAGGGTTGCCTGGATCGCTTAGAGCAGTGTTTTTCAACCTGTGGGTCGCGACCCCCTGGGGGGTCGCGAAGCTTCTGTAGGGGGGTCGCCGGAGGTAGAGAGAACTTTAGTAAAAAACCAATGAAGATTAAAAAGATTGATTTATTAAGTAAGAGAATTTTAACAGAAGGATATTATACTCATAAATCGATCATCGATATCATCGATGTATTGTATGTAATTGTAAAATAATGTGTTTGACGTACTATATTATGTACTTATATCTGAATCCCAATTATGGAGACGTATAAATTGTCGTATGGAATAAATATTTGTAACACTGTAACATACATGATAAAAAAGCGAAGGGTCGGGGGGTCGCGAAATATTTTTTCATACAAAAGGGGGTCGCATCATGAAAAAGGTTGAAAAACACTGGCTTAGAGCGATAAGGCCGCCCTGGTCCACATTTAGGCCGGGACTTTATTATTGTCCAAAATCCGTAAGGTCGAGGAAAATTCAGAGCACTGAAAATAGAACTCTGCGCTGATACAATAGAGCTGAAAATCATAGACGCGAGTGTTGCGTCAAATGTCAATGTACATTTATGGCTCGACCCTCTACACTTCTAGTTAACTAAATAATTTTACTGTACCTACTTAAATGTGAGCAATAAAGTGTTTAATATAATAAGTACCTGGGTAACCGAGCTTCGATCGGAGCTGTAGTAGATTAAAAAAAATATATTACAAAATATTTCATCAGGGTTCGAATATATACCTAACTTAAAAATGCGCAGTTTCTCAGGGATATAACCACCTTGACCGATTTATCGTCCCCGAAACCCCCTGTATACTAAATTTCATGAAACTCGTTGGAGCCGTTTCCGAGATACAGATTATATACAAAGCTTAAAAATGCGCAGTTTCCCAGGGATAAAACCTACCTAGACCGATTTATCACCCCCGAAACCCCCTGTATACTAGGTAAATTTCATGAAAATCGTTGGAGCCGTTTCCGAGATTCAGATTACAAGAATTGCTCGTTTAAAGATATGGGATGTCTATCTTGTCTGAACCTAACATTCAACAACATCTAAGACCCATATTTTAGCAGGTATTAGAATAATTTTCAAATTAGAATATACAGCTTTCAATTAATGATATTCCATGATATAACTACCAATTTCTTGTAAATATAACAACAATCATTTTCTATAAATTACAAGAGTTACATTGGGTCTTATTTTATTTTATTGCTCCCACCCAAGGATTTAATAATCTTGTTGTTTGTATGAAATTGAAAAGTTATGGAAGTTTTGTAATCTGGCAGTACAAATACACGCCTGTACAAATTTTCGAATCCAAACTTCACCTACCTAAGTGCTTATACAAAATTAATTTTATACAAAATCAAACAAGATAATTAAGAAAGGTTTCCTTTGAGAAAATCGGTACACAAGGGTTATTTGTTAACATTAATTAACGTTTAAGCACTTATCGAAAGCCATGTCGTTATATGAAAATAGAGTCAAGTGAAAGACAAGAATATAAAATGAAAATTGTGTTTACCGTTAACTTTTTGTACAAAATAATGTTTCAAAATAAAAAATTGACGCAATAGAGCTCAAGAATATTCTCATTTAATCTTTCATAAGGTTTGCCACAAGCGACCGCAGTCCGTTACCCAACAACCTGTAGGGAAAAAGCCGGATAGTTGCCCCACTTTTTAAAAAATCTCTGTAGTTAGTAAAATCATACAAATTAAGAATAATTCAACGTGTTCATCCAAATTTGGGACATAAATGTTTTATAATAACTATTTTTTGTAAGCTTAATTAATACGAGTTTTAAGCAAATCCATTTTCACTGGACCTCTAATAATAGTCGCCTAAAAATGCACTAAATCATCACAATGCATCGGGAGATAGTTGCCTAACGTAGGTCATGTATCCCATTAGTTTGTTTTTTACCATGTAATTAGAAAATTAAACAATCGAATTTTAATCAGAACTAGGTATATTTTATACTTATGGTTACTGCATTTTTTTTTAAACAAACAATAATATAAATTTGTCTTTACTTGTTTAAACAATCGAATATTATTTTAGTTAAAACTATATTTTTATAGTTATGATCGCTGCCAATGTTTGAAAACAAACAACTAAAACTTATATTTTGTTTTAGAATGTATGTTTATTTAGGTACGGATAGTTGCTCCTAGAGCAGCTCTAGGGGCAACTATCCTCTGAAAAGATAAGGGCCACTATTATTTTTGATACGGATATTATATTTAAAGAACTTCCGTTCAAATTGACTGGTAACGACTTCAAAAATAAGAAAATTGAGTAGAGAAATAGTTATAAGTTTAGTAGAATTTTACGGGGAACTATCCGATACTAAGAATTATTTTATACTTTTAAGTGATTTATTTATAAGAATGTAATTGCTTTTACTTTAGAAGTCGGTTTATATATTTTTTGAAATATTAATTTATTATTTATTTTTTTTTTTTAAATTAAAATTTGAAAGATTAATAAAACATAATTTTTTGGAAGTTCAAACTGTCATTACTTTGGAATGAATCAACCGATTTTCACGCGATTGGCGACAATCGATGCGGTTTTCATGTCCTTTGAAAGAATCGACAACAAACATTATTTAGATGAAAAATTCCGAAAAAACAAAAACAGCTATCACGATTTACAACATATATCCTGGTAACAGACATACGGATAGACGGACTGACGGACAAGGAAACAGACTTAGTAGTAGAGCCCCCTTTGGGTGCGGAATCTTAAAAAGCAGCAAAAAATTATTTAGATAGGAAGTATCATTTAAATTAATTATGTTCTCAACACCTTCCTACGTGTCGCTCCAAATAGAATGATCTGTCAGCGTCGCTTTGTTGCTTCATTGTGCTATTAATATAAAGCAGTTTAAGGCCGGCTCTGGGCGGAGCCTGCATTGTAACATCACAAGCGTTGCTTTCCGGGATGCCAGCTGACAATTAGTAAGCGATATTTCAGTATCGGGTGCAATGTAATATTTGTGAATTATTCATATCACAACCGGAATTAATGATATTCAAGAATTATATTGTAAGGCGTTTATTCCTAGTATGCCATAATATTTGCAGCGCATCGACTATTTTTTTACCGGCAACCGTATAAATAGAAACGGCATGGTATGTGCAACAGCAAAAAAAGAATTAGGGCCGATTCACACCGAAATGGCAGGGGCCGGCATCGGCAAAGGCGTAGGTTCGCGAAGCCGTGAAATAATTTTAAACTTTATCTACATTCTTATAAGACTTAGTATCATTTAAAAAGTTTGAAAATATTCGAAAAGGCTCCGTTGGCAGCCTCTCGGCGCCGTATCAGTCTTATAAGTATGTAGATAAAGTTTAAAATTATTTCACACTGAAAGTGCTTAATCTCTCATTTGCTTTGAACACCAAGAACGCGACGTCATCTATAATCATGTGTGTTTGTTTGTTTGTTTGTTTGTATCGAATAGGCTCCGAAACTACTAGACCGATTTTGATGAAATTTGGCACACATATAGAATAGACCACGAATTCGCGCGCAACATCTAGTAGTGGATAAGCCGCTGTTGTGATCACAAACAGTACCATTAGGCACATTATTTTGGTAGCACAATTTTATTTAATAGACAAACTTTTGATCGAAAATTAATTGCTACCTACATCTGTTTTAAAATCACAAACTAGTTTAACTTTTAAACTGTTTGAAACTGAGTTCGATCGTATAACAATTAAAAGTTTAATCACAAAACTAATTCTGATACCAATAATAATATAAAAGCCCCCACACCGATTTTGGTGACGGTGGCGGGTTTCATTGAAACCAAGCCAGCTACGCAGGAGTTATTTTATAGTGCCCAAGTGTGTGCGCAGTACACAAAAACACTCTCTCTTCTTTTACTCTCGTAACCCAGTGGGACGGATAACTGACGCGACTGACGAGAAATCAGGCGCAGGTCCGACGCATGGATCATCCTTCTTGTCAGACAATCAGATAGCCTGCATTGTCCTAAACAAACTTGGAAACATTTTTTGTTGTTCCAATGCGGGAATCGAACCCACGACCTACGAGTCAAGAACCAAGCTCTAAACCACTGGACCACAGAGGCAGTTAGACCAATATAAAAGATGAGATCACTTTATCAACACACTAGCGACCCGCCCCGGCTTCGCACGGGTACAATGTATATAATTATATCTGTATAATCTATGGGTACAATACTGATACTAATACTGCGGCTACCTCATAGATCTAAACTCTCCTCCCGCACGCACACCCCCGCCTTGGTGACGCCTACTTCGCAACGGGCCGTGGAGCAGAAATCGTAATATTTTAATTTCGCCATAACTTCAAAACCAAACGTCTAATTTTAATCATTCAAAGACCAAATATTATCTGCATAAACTGTACTTAGTGATCAAATAATTTATTTTGATAAGAATTAATAGCATGAGTAAAATAAACGCGTTTAAATGTAGTCCAAAAAAAATCAAGATTTCTAAATAAAAAAATTGTTGTTGTGCCTCACTCGACATAGATAGGTATAGTGTGTCGCGGACTTTTTTGTAGATATTTATAAGATCTACAATTAATTAGAACATTTTATGGCTCTATCTTTTATAGTTTAGGCAGCGTACGCAAAATAAATAACTTTTCTGGTTAATTTTTTACACGTTGTGTACGATAACCCCAAATATCTTACGGAACCCTATTTTTTTCCAAAATGAAATTTAGCCTATGTTACTCGTGAATAATGTAGCTTTCGAATGGTGAAAGAATTTTTGAAATCGGTCCAGTACTTTTTGAGCCTATTCAATACAACCAAACAAACAAACAAACATACAAACAAAGTTTTCCTCTTTATAATATTAGTGTAGATAAGTTTTCTAGTATGTGTCCACAATTAATTGTAATTCGTCATTAAAATTTTTGTCTTTTACATAAATGTAAATTACATGCCAAAATTATCTATGGAAATTTAGATGAGTCTACTGCCTTAATTGTTACATTCAATGCCAAAGCTTGACCTTTTGTGAACAAAGGGTTTTGTTCGCATTGTCCGAGCTTCGATCCGCTACATTTGAATAATCCAATTGTAATCTTAGCGTTTTCATAGTTGGCTTTAGAAACAGAAGCTTTAGAAAATATTTTCATAGGCTGCTTGAGCAGGCGTAATGGATATTAGCGTAATGGATATTAAAATATTTGCATATTACAAAAGTTAATCATATCTAACAGAGAAGTTGTTGCACGCGACTTCGTGCTTACAGAATAGACAGGCTGTTTACACATTTTGAAGTACGAATCTTTACGTCGTTAAAGTCATTTTACGCCGTTTATCTGTGAAGCCATGGTGCCTTTTTATTTGAATTGAAAATTTCAAATGAATGATTTTAGAATGATTGATTTTCATTTTAATAACATCAATTAATATTAATAAAAGCTTAATTATATTGAGAGATTTATTCTAACCTTCATTTTCTCGTGCTAAATTTCTTACTAAAACATCAGTTTCCAATAACATTAGCGTCGGTTATGATCCATGAAATTGGTCGGCGTCTGAAGGCTCCGCCGGTAACTATCACGCTAATAACCCTCAAATAACAGGCTCAGGATGACGTGTAATTGCCATGATAATTCACGGTAATGGCTGGCTTTATGTACCAGTTTAATTTACGTTTTAATTATCCTGGTTTCTGTGTTATGGGATTTTATTGGGCTCGTTGATTTGAAACCCCCAAATTGTTGAGATTTAGAACCTTATTTTTGTAGTGTAAAAGGCGAGTTAAGAGCGTTTTGCTGTACCTACAGTGAAGATTATATAAAATCTTATGAATGTGATCAAACTTATAGAACAAAATGTCGTAGGTGCTCCTATAATAATCTCTCATCAATGATAGAAATATTGTAATATTGTATGTCCCCATAGTACTTTTACCAACATGATCCTACTAACCGGTCTGCTTGATTATACCTTTGAACTTTGTTCGATTCAGTTTAACATTATCACTTATACCATCAAAGTAAATGACACAAAGGCACTTATGAGTATTGATTTAAATAATATGTTGTTCTAAAATAATTGTTTATTACAAGGTAACGTCATGAGGTGGGCAGGGTAGAGCCTTGAGCTTGACTCGTTACCAGGGCTGTCACAAAACAGTTTTAAATAAATACTATGCGATTTTGTGCGTAACTTTATTCATACATTTAAAATCTCGTGAACAGATTCACGATACACAGATTCGAAGACTCAGAAAACTATTAAGTCGACATTAGTTACAGTATAATTTGTTTTAACATAAAAGCTAGGATTATAAGTATTTTAAAGTGTAATTTACGCGAGATAGGAAGTTAACAAAATAGCGGGTAACAACGTCGATAACGTTAAAATGGATAGTCCAAAGTAAATAGAATTAATGATTAAGTCTGGTACTGCTGCGGTTCTGGACATTTACAGTAATAAATATTGAAAATTAAAAATTACACAAAATGACGTTGTTGGGTAACTTTTTTAAACCTAATAATATGATTTTGGGATTAAATAAAATAATCATATTTTCGTTATAATTTTAATATAATATGAAAGGAATGTTTTGAAGAAGCAGCCCTATTCACAATCAGGTACAACATAAACACTTTCGAGTATCAATGATTCTGAGAGGAATATAATAATTAATTATTATTATTATTAAGTAAACCTTTATAACACTAAAATGTTATAGTTTTAGATTAGGATTTAAGAAGGGTTAAAAAAGAAAAAATTCCACAAGGAATCTTTAAAAATCTAGTACATCTGAATGACATTTACTGGCAATTACATTACCGAATAAAACATATTACCAACCTAATTCATAGTTTAAAATTAGCTAGTCATTGTTAGGATTATCTACAATAATATTTCTACAAATTTTTTACATTCCTTTGTCTAGAATTATGTGTTCCGTTTGAATAAAATACGTTTACACTTCCATTAGTTCCACGCAAACGAAGTTGCTCGCACCAGCTATTAAACAATAAATTGTTTCATAGCGTAATATACCACGCAGTCGTTAAGCGCTTAAAAGCGTCACAGACTGCGAAGATACTATTATATTTTATTTGAAGGTGCCTGAATATATTTCACACTAGCTGTTGCCCGCGACTTCGTCCACGTCAATTTATGTTATTATGATCACGATTAATGTTTAATTTTGAATAAGTATTTAAAAAATGCAGCGCCATGTCTCGTATCGTTTCGGTGTCGCAATTCTTCAGTAGCGATTAAACTACAAATAAAAATACTATATAATAGTATCATTATTCGTATTATTATTTTATTCGTAATGATTCAACCAAATTGACTTACGTATAAGAGTTCTTAATCCATAACTAAGAAAACTCAAACGTAAGTCGATTCGGTATTGTGTAAATTACATTTACACAATACCGCAATAGAGTATATTAGTAGAATCTAATCTCAATTTAAACAAAAATACAATTATGCTACCAATTTAAATATCACTTTAACGTGCAACAAATAAATACTAAGAAGCATTAATTTGGTTGAATTAATTTTTTTCGTGTAGATTTAGATTAAAGTCTATCGGAAAATAATAGTATGTAGCTACTAGTATACCTATTTCATTAATTTTTCACAGAATTTTAAAGTATCTTTTTGCGCATTTATAATGCATGTGCATGCTAAAGTAATGGAAGGAAGCATGTTGTGTTGAGGTCAACTACGTACTTCAGAACATCCAGCAGAGAAGCTTTCCACACCAGCCTCTTGCTGACGCGACCGTTTTGCGAAATTTAATTTCGAGTATAATACGTATCTACGTCGACCTACGTATAAAAGCATAAATAGAAAAAATATTAAAGTTAATTTGTCTGTTTAACTTTGCCAACCAACGTTTACGATGGCGCTTTATCCAAAATCGTGTCGTGACCTTGAAATTTCACTCTCAACGCAGCTAAGAAGTTTCACGTATTTACACCATAATAGATTTATGTGTAATTTAAAAACTATTGTATCAACGAAATCCATTTTAAATATGGAAATCTGAATTCCAAAGGATATTTTAGGTATGAAATTTGTGATTAATTCAACAAAGTTGGGAATATTCTACGTTATTGAGGTCCCATACTCTCCGTTTACTATATTATTAACTTCTGGTACGTGACAATAATTTTAAACCTCTAAATGCATTTTCCTCAAGAAGCAGTGCAAACACGGTTTAAGCTAACGACAGTGTACACTGTCGAAACTCCCAAGTAGGTACTAAGTAGGTAATATTTGTTCTTAGCTGCGCTGATGTGATTTGATTAAATGATTCTATTTTGATAGTTTTAAATCGACCAGTCCAGAATCCAGATGGATCTTTTTTTTTTTTTTTGTAAGAAAACTGACATAATCGAGAATGTTCTAAGCTACAGTTCATTATATCAGGTCGCTCACTTGACAATGCTGAGCATAAAATTTTAAATTTTGTTTATATTAATTTTTATTCATTTAATAATACAACAAGTGCCACGGGAAAAGCAAGTATTTATAATCTGAACGCCGAAACAATAATAATTTATGATCCGCGTGATATTCTGGGGTGTCGAAAATGTCAATAACGCTAAAGCCACCCCCATTCCCAGCCCACCAGTCTTCGCGGGGCTTACAACACCCCTTCGTTAATTAAGTTATTTAATCTCGACATATTTAATACATAACCTCTTTACAAGAAATAAGGTCTTATGCTTAAATGTTTTGTTTCAACTGAATTGTATTTTGTATTTTTCTGATAAGATTTGTGGATGTTTTTTTATTATGAGAAACATTATAGACTTACTAGCTTTTACCCACGGCTCCGTACACGCAAACACAATATTCCACGGTAACATTGTTCTTTTTCGGAATAAAAAATACCTTTATTTTAATCCAGAGCCTAAACTACTACCATACCAAACTTCATCGAAATCCGTTATGTAGTTTTTGCGTTAAAGAGTAACAAAATCCATACATCCATCCATCCATCCTCACAAACTTTCACATTTACAATAGTAGTAGGATTAAAATTTAAAAGTGACCAATCTTGATTCGTCGACGCCTAGTATATAATTATATATTATGTAAAACGCTTTATGGTGGCGCTATACAACATAATATTATGTAACTAGCTGATGCCCGCGGCTCCGCCCGCGTAAGTACAGTAACCCACGGGAACCTTATATGTCCCGCGATAAAAAGTAGCCTTTGTCCTTTCCCGAGGTCTACTTTATGTCTGTGCCAAATTTCATCATAATCGGTTTAGTAGTTTTTACGTGAAACTGTAAATAAAGTGTCCCACGGAAACCGTACATTTCCCCGAAATAAAAAGTAGATAAAAACAATCCTTGATGCGGATTATATATCATGCTAAAATTTCAGCTCGATCGATGCAGAACTTTTTGAGTTTTTGTAGCGTACACAAACCAACATAACATTTTATATATAAGTCGTGTCGTCGCATAACTTGGCCAAGGTTCGCAACCAGAGAGGCAATTCTGCTAAATAAAACCTGCATTAATACAATTACAATCCAAGTGCCAACAGGCTAAAACTCAAACGGCGTTTTTATGAACGTTAAACCAACGTGAAACGCGCTCTGATTGGTCGAAACGTCATTAAATCCGTTCATGATAACATGTCGCTTTTTTTTCAATCCAAACAAAGTAAAATTAAGTCTTGTTCCTATGAGGGTGACATGCTCGCAAAGCAAACAAAACCCTCGTTAATAAGTAAAGATAAAAAAAAAAATATGTCTACTTAAAATACGAGAATTGAGGTTCTGGATTGATCCATCAGATCAGATGTTTTAGATCAAAATTGTATGAAAACAAATATTCGTTTAGGAATCTAATACAATACATTAATATTTGCACAAAATGTTATTCTACTAGGATTCCGGACGTATCTGCCGGTATTGGAAGAGCTATCAAAACAATTTCTTATATTGAACGACGTCATTACGGTCGGGGTACGAACAAGCGCTTGTCCCGGATATGGCCTGCGGAAGGCACCAGCGTGCCAATAGACTTGTATGTGTAGCGAAATGGAAACGTGTTCATTTACGACCATTGAAATCACAAATAAAATAAAATAATAATACATTAACCCCCTAACTAATAAACACTGTATAATACAGTGTTTTCTTCACATCACACAAGTGTGAAAGAAGGAGACAAAACACTGTGTAACTATTCAAAGCTTATACAGCGTTTATTAGTAAGGGGGTTAAAGAATTAATACTCACCAATTTATTAAGTACTAGCTGTTGCCCGCGACTTTGTCCGCGTTAACTGATAGCGCAATAATGCATTAATTTCGACCAAATTTGATTACCATAAAAAAGTTATAGTGAGTCAATCTTAAAAGCTGATAGACATATACAGTATATATCTATCAGCTTTTAAGATTGACTTATTATAACTTTTTTAAGGTAATCAAATTTGGTCGAAATTAATAAATAATTAAAATAACAAAATACAATTGCCCAACCGAACAGGTATCACACAACACGTCATATCAAAATTATGTCATTTTGATGTGTGTTGTGAGCAAACATTTTGTAAACTAAAATTAGGTAGATAGTTATATTTATATACTAGCTAGTGCCCGCAACTTCGTTTGCATAGAACTAACTGAAGCGGAACTCTATTTTTTTAAACGGAACCCTAAAATAAAAGTAGCCTATGTTAGACCTTATAACATCAGCTATCTGCCAGTGGAAGTCCCGCTAAATCGGTCCAGCCGTTTCGGAGATTAGCCGGAACAAACAGACCGACAGACAGACAGACGGACTGACAAAAATTTTAAAAATTGGTATTTCATTGTAAGTGCCGAATATACTTTCATATGCATTAAATGAAAAGCTATTAATTTGAAATTACAAACAGACACTTCAATTTTATTTATCTGTATAGATAATAATAATAATAACTAAATAACTCTTTATATTAATAAATGCGAAAGTAAGGAAGTATATTTCGACTACTGCTACAAACAATATCGAAACTGCAAAAATGCGATTTTCGTTTTATTGCACTAATGATAAGTAGATATAAAGATATATAACCCTACATTAAAATTTTGTAAAAATAATAATTAATTCGGCTGTTTTTCAATTGAACACTATCGAAAATTCATAAAGTAGACACGTAATAACATTGAACTTACCATTTTCGATTATCTTCATGATCAGCGGTACGCGCGGGCATGACGAAATTACCTGCTTCGTTAGTATTCCTCCAAATGTGAGCAAGTATCCACGGGTTTTTTCAGGTTAAGTTTAGGTTTGTTTTCGTTTTATTTATAGTTCAAAATGAATAAAAGAGGAAAAAACTAGTGAATATGATAAAAAGAAGCAATGAAAATATGTCAGGTGTTGTTATTTCAAACACTATTAATGATGACGACCCTGGTAAGTTTTCCATTATTTACGATTATTTATTGTTATAAGCGTTTATTCGAAAGCTCAAAGGTAAGAATAAAATTACTATGTATACCTACTTGTTATACAGAAATTCAATTATGACAAAAGTAAATCATTATGAAAGTATTAAAATAATTGATTTAAAACTATAGAATGTGGTAGATTCGATACTTCATTAGGACAAGTGGATAATGATTTGTATCGAATGTACCACTTTCCATACTATACTAGGACAGATAGCTATTAAATTCTATCGAATCTACCACTTTCTGTATTATAATAGGACGGATCGCTAATGAATTCTATCGAATCTACCACATTCAATACTATATTAGGGAAAATAGCAAATGAATTCTATCGAATTTACCACTGTCGATAATATATTAGGACAGAACGAACATGTTATTTATATAATCTACCACTTACGATGTTATTCTCTGATAGTGATCCTTAAAAAGTTACTGAAAGTGGGACATTCGATAGATTTGTCTGCTTAGAGTGTATCGAATGTGGCATTTTCGATATTTTTCTACGTCAACGTCCTGTATTTTTGATGGTCATTTCAATATTTTAATTATTATTTTTTTATATTTTCAGCTTCTCCTGTGCGTTATAAATTCTCATATGAAAAATGTATATATTTGAATAAAAAATGAGAAGAAAATGAAGCAATTCATGATAATTTTTTGCAAAATAATTATGAAAACGTTATTTTAGATTCGTATGAACTCCTGTTCAGTCACCAAACTCTGATAAAACTTATAACAAAGATGCAGAACATGATTCCAAAAATATTATTTTAAATCGTAATGAATTATCTCCTGTCCCATCGTGTAGCTCTGAACAAATTTGTAAGAAAGGTGCAGAACATACAGAAGAAATTACAGGAACTGGCAACAGGGGAAAACATTCGAATCACTTAAAAATTGACAGCGTTATGATACAAAATGTTTGTGATCACATTAAGTCATTTCAGCACGTTGAGTCCCATTACACTAGGAAAAGCAGTACAAAAAAGAAAAGCCTGGATAACAATCTTGGTTTTCCTAAGATGTTTGCTTTGTATAAAGAATGGGATCAACTGAAAAATTACAATTATAGCACAAATAGAGAGGCAATATAGAACTATAGTAAATGATAATATGAATGTTGCATTTCATATATCGAAGAAAGATTTATGTGAGACATGTCATGCGTTTAGTTACATTGAAAACCCTACTAAAGATGAAAAAGAAGCTCATACTAAGCATCAACCAAACACGCAAACTGCGCAAAAATATAAATCTGAAGATAAATAACTAGATATGAAAAACCAGGTATAATAATTTGTGCAACTTATGATTTTCAGAAGGTAATTAACTGTCCTAGTGGGTATGTTTTCTTGTTTTATTATAAATGAAAGTTGTCGATGCTGAAATAAAAGTTGTCTCATGTTACATGTGGCCTAAAAATATGACCAAACTTGAGCCAATGAAGTAGCGAGCTATTTGTTAGAGTTTTATACAGTTTAAAACAGCAGATGGTGCACAAGAATTGTGATTTTGGGCGGATAACTGCGCTGGAATAAACCGTAATAGGCTTGTCTATAGCCTCTACATGTTCGCCTGTAAGAAATCTAAAATTGATATTACGCACAGATTTTTAGAGTCAGGTCAACAAGAAGCTGATAGTGTGCATGCTCTTATTGAGCGATCTTCTAAAGGCAAAATTATTTATACACCTAACCAATCATGGTACACGCTAGTTCGTTGGGCGAAAACAACTGGCTCTCCTTATAAATTATTTGAGATGACTCAGGATGATGTGGTGTTGACGTGGGGTTCCTATAACTCTATTCCTATCGAACACTAATAAAACACAATGTTTCGTGCACTTTTTCCACTATATTAAGATATAATTATAATTTTTTACAAATAACACAACCGGTTTCGAAATAAATCATCATCAGGTGTTTATCTCGCATTCGCATTATGATATTATACATAATATATATATCCCTATATATGTATAATATCATAATTTCTACAAAAGTCTTCAATTTTATCATGGGATGTATATGAGTATTTATTTTAAACTTTAGTTATTGTCTATAGACAAGTAATAAACTTTTTGTAATTAAGGTATGTTATAGGAAATTAAAAAAGCAATTTAAATAACTAATTAATCTCAATATTTAGTCTGTTTTAGATTATGAGTGAGAAGAATGTTATTTTTTTGTTTTTAAACTTTATATAAGTATAACTGCTGTGATAAAATGGGAGTCTATATTTTTTCCTCTTATTAAATAGAGTATTAATACGAGGGCGGCACTGAAAATTTCGGTAATCAAGGAAGTGACACAATATTACTATTGTAGTGGCCCTCAGAACCCACGACTCAGCTCGGAGGCCACTTATATTCACTTTTCCACAGTCCACGATGTTGCAGTATCCAGCACGGCAGCCAGACACTGTCCGGGGGGCCACTATCTGGCCTAATACAACGCACCCTCCGTTCCAGGTACGCCGTATATTACGTTCGTGGACCGCCTCGATAGCTCTGGGGAAATTTCGATTGAAACGACCATTACACGATTGAAACCCGTTCGTTTATTTTCCCCATACAATTTCCCCGTAGCACAGTATTCACTTTTCACTATACTAGCACTACTTTCACTATTACTATTCACTATTTTTCCTGGGTTTCTTCGGGAGTCTTCTTCTTCCAGACTCGTGACTGCTTCGACACACAGTGAAGAACCCGGAATCCGGCTCTATATTTATAGCCAGAATCAAAGAGGCCCCGCGGGGTTACGAGTTCGCGACCCCCCGCGCCGCGGATCATGCTATCCCTCACCGCGAGGTGCGTCTCTTTTCCGCGCACACATATTCGCCCGCGGTGATCGGATAGGCCCCTTTGATCCTTAACAGTACAAAAAAGTAACCTAGGACCTATCGACTCGATACAATGCAAATTATATACAATATTTACAAAATGTATCGGACATATTCTGTCGATATTATGCAAATTAACTTACATACACTTATCCTAGCCTATTCTAATACATTTCAGTGATTCTTATCCTACTGAAACTGTACTATTTACAAACAAATATACAAATTAAGCCTATTTACAATAAAACTTAATTCTATCCACAACAACTATTTAAAAATGTATTTATTGCTTTTCGAAGTATTCTCCGCCAAATTTGACACATTTTTCCATACGATGGAACCAATCATTGAAGCAACCATTCCATTCGGAAGTTGGAGTCTCCAAAATGGCCGTTTTGTAGGCGTCCACAGCTTCTTCAGGTGATGAAAATCTCTGACCACGCAATTTATTCTTTATTTTAGGGAAAGTATAGAAATCATTGGGGCTTAGGTCGGGGCTGTACGGCGGATGGTCTAATAATTCTATGATTTATTGCTCTAAAAACTCTTTTGTTCTGTGCGCGGTGTGAGAACTCGCATTATCGTGATGGAGGATGATGCGGCGGTTGCAGTTCTCTTTACGGAGTTCAGAAATGACCTGTGGCAAACAAATGTTAGCAAACCATTCTGCATTAACCGTTCTTTGTCCCTCAAGAGGAATAGTCGCAACATGGCCGGCTTTGGAGACAAACTTGGCCACCATTTTTTTTGTAACACTCCGTGAACGAACAATTTTTGTTGGTTTTAACTCATTTTCGAACACCCAAACTCGTGACTAGTTTTTTGTTTCAGGTTCGTACGCATATATCCAGGATTCGTCACCTGATACGATGTTGTATACAGCATTTGAGGATCCTGCGTGGAATCTTTCGAGAGTTCTGACGCACCAAGTAACGCGAGCCGCTTTTTGCTCTTCACAGAGCAAATGCGGTATCCATCGGGAAAACAACTTTTTTAAACTTAATTGTTCATGCAAGATTATTTGTATTTGACTCATACCAATGTCTAAAGTTGCCTGAATTTCGCGGTATGTCACAAATGTCGATCTTCCTCAATCAGCTTACGCACAGCATCAACGTTTTCTTGGGTGACTGCAGTTTTTGGATGACCTTGACGGGGATCATCACTGAGCTTGACACGTCCACGTTGAAATTCAGCAAACCAGCGATAAATTGTGGTTTTGGATGGGGCTTTATCACCAAATGCAGAAATCATCCGGTCAACACACTGTTTTTGTGTTAAACCACTTCGAAAGTCATAATAAATCATCGCTCTAGAATTTTCTCGAGTCAATTCCATTTTCTCAACGACTAAACAAGTTTGACAAGACCTTGTGACAAGACCGAGAATCCTCGTATCTATTATATTATTATTATAAATAATATTAAATCTGTCTGTTTTTATAGGTTCTTCTTAAAAATGTAGAGTAATTAATTATGCGTAGTAAATAATGAATTATTATGATAAGAAAACAAATTTTGATCTATTTAATCATATTATGTGCTATAATGTGATTAGTTGTAGTTGTTATGCACTGGATACAAATTAATATATTACTCTAATATTTTAGTCAGTATTGTATTCCTGTTATATAATCTCAGTCTCAGAGTCATCGATATTTTACGAAATTCAATTTAAGAAACTTTTTTAATATTTTTTTTTTAATTTTGGTTTAAATAAAAATTTAATGACGCTAATGAAATTATTTTCCTAACTTCTTATTTTTGTTACTACAATATATTTTTTGATTACTAATATATTGTTTTTTTCTTTATTCGTCATAAATATCCCCAAAAATAAAGCAATAACAACTTAGTATAATAAAATAGCAGTTATCGCATATCGAAACTAGTCTTATAATGTTACTTGACTTGAGAAATGCAACACACAACAAAATCGAAAGTGCCACATTCGATGGTTTAGTACAAATATCTGTCGAGTAATAGTATCGAAGGCACCACATTCGATGGTTCAGTACAAATATCTGTCGAGTAATAGTATCTTAAAGGGTACATTCGATAGTAGTCAAGTGAATTTTGTCTCAGAACACTATCGAATCTAGTACATTCGATAAAAAATTAATCAGTAGAAACCAAATAAAGAATCGAATGTATAATATAAAAAAAAACCATAATAGTTATTAAAAACTGCAATACATAATGTAAAACAGTCAACTATTCCATGTATAAGACAGTGGTTTTATAAAATATTGTAATGTAATATTTCATAAAAATCGCAATTGAAACTTTAAATCGCTCTCCTGTAAAGTAGTGATATTGCACTTACGATAATGTTTGTGGCAGCAGTCGATTTGTTGTTTTTTCACGGAAACATCAGTGTACGTATCCAAATGAAATTAGCCACACATGAATAGTACCTATGTTACCTGAATTAAGAAATTAGTTACGTTTTATCCCAAAAAAATGTATTTATGCAAACAAAGGCTAGCTCTAGAATATTTATAGTCTATACTAGTATAATAAAGAGGAACATATTTTGGTATGTTTTTTTTTGTTTATTTGTTTGCATTGAATGAGCTCCGAAAGTAGTGGACCGATTTTAATAATATTTGGCACATATATTGAGTAGACTATTTGGAAGGATACGCTATTTTTATTATTGTGGCAAAATGTACAGTTGCCTTGAGATTTCCTTTTGCTAGCAACGAAGTATCGAGCAACATCTAAGTTGAAATAAAGATAACGTTACTCACAAGGTTACAACATGATATTTTAAATAAGTAAACGTTTTTAAGTTGTGCTTACTTATTTTATTTTATACTCAAGCAAGAAATTAAGTAAATCGTACTGAGTACATATCATTCACTGTGAATTTGAATAAAGTTCAATTTATATGCACGGTGATCGGGCTATCGAGTATCGATGTTATATGTAAATATGAACTTAGAGCGTTATATTGAGTTACTGAGTATACATTTGTCAGAGAAATACATTTCTAATGCATATTTGTGAAATATCTGTCATATAATAAGTATTTTATATTGCATATTGATTTATGTAGTTATTTTTTTTAATTCTCATACATATATGTTATTTCACACCTAGTGTGTGATACCGTCTATAGTTTGAATGGTCTAATATTAATTTATATTTTTTTTTCTAATATTTTTCCATATAAACTATGATATTTGAATAATATTACGTCACTTTATTAATGAAAGAATATGAATAAAAATACAAGACAGTAGGCATAATAAATAAAAAATAGCTCCCCACACCGATTTCGGTTATTGGTGGCCGGTTTCATTGAAAACCAGGCCAGCTACGCAGGAGTTATTTTATAGTGCCCAAGTGTGCGCAGTACACAAGGGCACTCTCTTTTCCTTCTACTCTCGTAACCCAGTGCGACGGATGACTGACACGACTGGCGAGAGATCAGGCGCCGGTCCGACTTTTTACATGCCCATCCGACGCATCATCTTTCTTGTCAGACAATCAGATGATCAGCCTGCATTGTCCTAACCAAACTTGGAAACAACATTTTTTGTTGTTCCCATGTGGGAATCGAACCCACGACCTCCGAGTCGAGAGCCAAGCTCTAAACCACTAGACCACGGAGGCTGTCAAGTAGGTATAATATATTATGGTTAAACCATGGAGCTACCAAAGTTCTAACTACATGTGTTTAACGCACAACATGTTTCCACTTCGAACAATAATCTAAATTAGGCTGAATCGATTGTAATTACAAATAATATAACGGAATCTTGTAAAACAAACGTTTGTAAGAGTCAAACACCTCAGAGGTCAAATCAGCATTGTTACTTTCCTTCATTAAACGTCGTGTCTCCGGGCTACAGGCGCAGAATTAGCTGTCGTTTATTTAATACTCGCAACTCGCGACAATCTCACGGGTAGAGTGTGACAATCGTACGGGTAGAGTGTGACAATCTCATGTCATCTCATTACGCCTTTATACAGGGGAGACAATTTTCTCCCTTATATTTAATCTTGTTCTTTCACAGGTTTTGTTATGTTATAATTATGGAATAATGTTTGTTATGTTATAATTATGGAATCTACAGACACACGAATTTGGTACGGAGCGTACAGCGGATCTGGTACGCTCCGTACCAAATCCGAGCGTGTGTAGGGCAGTCCGGCGAACATAAGAAGAAGGCGAAGAGTTCGCCGTTGTCCGCATCGGATTTGGTCCGCTTCGTACTAAATCCGTGCGTGTGTATAGTAGTCCGGCGGTTAGGCCGTACAACGGTGTCAGTGTTGCCAACTTAGGGATTTACCCCCCAAAATTAGGGAAAATATCTACGGAGGTTTACTAGAGTGCAGGATGCTTAGAGTTTATTCCTTATGGATCAATTTTTATGTAATAATAATAATCATATAGCCAGGGATACGAAAATGTATTGGGAGTGAAATCAGATTAAGACACGTTAGTTTTATGTTATTCACACCTAAGACTTTATGTTAAACACATAACCGTTTTTTCTAGCTTATTATCTCTTAGACCTGTAAATGGTATAATCAATCAGGGGTAAAGTTTGAAGAGAAATATTTTTGAGAGTTGGTATTACTGCCCGTTATCAATGAATAGCGGGAATCATCGTCGTCGTCTAAAACAGCACTGTAAATAGAACTCTGTGCTAATGCAATAGAGCATAAAATCGAACACACGAGTGTCGAACTTTTCGGTCCACTGCACCGTACCAAATCCGTGCGTGTGTTGCGACACCGGATTCGGTCCGCGGATATGGTCCGCTGTACTCTCCGTACCAAATTCGTGTGTCTGTAGATACCATTATTGAAGTCATTCAATTTCAATCACGTACAAGCTAATAATTAAGAGAAAATTGTAAATCGAGTGGATTATATAAGGTTTCGTAAAATTAATTACGAATACTTCGGGCACATGATCTACTGCTTATGCAAAGACGTTTAAGCAGAAAAATAATTGTACTCGAAAAAAAAATTTTTTCTTTATATTGGCGAGTTTGCGTTTTGCGGAGAGTCACCCATACATGATTTTTTAGTTTGAGTATGACAATTATTTTTCTGCCCATACGTCTTTACATAAGCAGTGGATCATGTGCCCGAAGTATTCGTAATTGATTTTACCAAACCTTATATACCATTAACCTTACACTGCTTGCGATACACGTCTATCTTCCCTTATAACTTAAAACGCTATAAATTCTAAGAAAAAATTTGAGCTTCTTTACTTAGTATATTTGAGCAATAAATTACAATAAATAAGTCTCAATTATTATCGATAAAAGACCAGTAATAAGATCTGTTTACTTCACAGAATTGTCTAAATTGTTTCTCATGTTGGATTTCAAAATTCTGCGAGAATTTAATGATGCTTTTCAAGAATGTCATAGCGTCCTGTTGTTATTTTATCTGTAAAATTATATTTATTCGTGAAATTATTTAATATAAACTAAAAAATGTGGTATAAATATTATTAAAAAAAATAGAGGAGTTTAAAAATATTATGATAAACATAGATGAAAAGAGATGTTCAAGAAATGTATGAGGCCTGGGCCAGCCCTATGTACAGTATATGTATATATAGCTACATAATATAGTAACCGTTTCCTATTATTTATTTTGTTTAATTTCACTTCGTTTCCATGTACATTTAAATTAACTTCATCAAGGAGAGCAACACAAAGTAAAATAAAACATGACGGATCAGATCAGAATTAAGTGAAGAATGTAATTTTGTCAATGACATGGCTTTTGACAAAGAAAGACGTATGACTTTCAAGACGACGTCTCTTCGTAAAACTGTTTACTACGTCAAAAGTCAAGTCCAAACAACTGTCATGGCCGCCCTAAAAATAGTGTTCTCGCCATAAAAAAACTCTTCAAATAATCATTTTTGTACGCATGTACCCTTCTTCACATTAATTTTTTCGTATTTTTATGATATTCCCACATTTTTTCCTATTTACCTTTGTAGTGTACATAGAACTGGCTCAAAATCAAACATCTCTTTTTTATAGTAAAAGTAAATTAAGAGTTCAAGGTAGCGTCACGACATGGTTTTGAATATAACACCACCTATCAGATGCTACTTATACTTGATAATACACAGATGGCGCTAAGTCAAGAAACCTTAATTTTTATATTATTTTTTAAAGTGTTGTTTTTAGGCACGTTGATAGTATTTTTGGATTTAGCAAGATGAAGTTTCTTCTGCCACGTGTACTCTGTATGTTCGTGTTTTCCGTTTTAAATATAAATTCAAAGCAAATCAATTGGACATTGGAATTAAAACAATATTATCTACTGTACATAAACTATTTTAAAACTAATAATATTCATATAATTAACCAAAACAGCACTAAAATATATAAATATTAAAATAAATGACAGTAAAATTTGTTTCACCGCACAAAAATCTAAAATTGTATATAGAAAATGTGATATTAACGTTGTCCGCTTTAGTGAATGTTTACGTCAAATGCAAGAAATTGCGGTTCAGCGATAAGACCGCAACTGCGGTGCCCCGGGTACGTCAGGTACACTGTTCATTCGATACTGCTCTCAATTCGTGTACTCCAATATAATCATTATCGACAAGTAACGTTGACACTCCTAGGACAACTTCACCTCCGTGGTCTAGTGGCCTAGAGTTTGGCTCTGGCCGTAGGTTCGATCGCTGCATGGGTACAACAAATATTTTGTTCTTGAAGAAAATATTTGCGTAGTCAATAGCGGTAAATAGAAGTACTAATTTGAAGTAAATAGATAAACTCTTAAACTTGCGCGACAGGTCACGTGTCCTGATCGAAAATGCGTAAGATGCAACTTGCAATTGTTTGCTGTCTTGGTTTATGCGAGCACGAATCTATTTTAGTTCGTTTTGACTTCTGACCCCAACCTTCCCAACACATTTGACTTTTGACCTTGACATTTGACCTTTGAACCCAACCATCCCCATCACTTTGACCTTTACATTGACCTTTACCTCCAATCGTCCCCCCATGAAACCTTTTTACTTCTGCCGGCACTTCCGAAGTTCAACCCGTCTTTTATAACTATGGCAAAGAGTAATTAATATCACAAGTGACTATGGCTAGGACAATGTAGGCTGATCACCTAATTGTCTGCTAAGAAAGATGACCCATGCGATGGATAGTCGGTAAAAAAAAACGGTCCTGCGAGTAATCTCTTACCAGTCGTTTCGGTCATCCATCCCACTGGATTACGAGAGTAAAGAAAGATAGAATGCTCTTAAGCATTATTTATGCACACGCTTAAGCACTATAAAATTACTCACGCGTAGCTGGTCTAAATCGAAAAAACCCTTTGATATGATTTCAAGGGTGCCCGAGCAACATGCTAAATCTATCTTGGGACCCGCAACGAAATTAATTAGAAGAAGAAAAGTATTCCAGTTTTCCTTCCCAATCAAAGCGGGTTACAGCCAAATTGTAATGTCAGAAAAAGCTGAAATAAAAGGAGAAGCACCATGGGAATAATATATTATAGGTATTTTATAATTACAAGAGTAAGCGGTAGTAACTATTAAGTAATCTGAGGTATGGTCTCAAATACACAATTGCGAATTCGCGCGAATTCGTATTGCATCGGCGAGATTGTATACTAGAGCCCATATACGAGCTCGCAGATAGGTATTTACGACCTAAGTATCCGAAGAACTTGTATATCAGATCACAGGTACCAGATAACGGAAATATATTTAATAAAGGTATTTGATAACGCGAGATAGATTATTATTAGTGTAAGTGTTATACTATAAACATATATTTAAGATTTTTATTTTACTATACACAATATATTTATCACACATCCATGAGTCATGACCCAGGAATACAGAAAAACTTTTTGCCCCTTCGGCGGGACGCTATCCACTGAGCCGCAGATCAGCCTTATTAGGTCTGTATTCTAATCTCTTCTTTATTATAATAAAGAGGAAATGTTTTTTGTTTGTTTGTTTGTTTGCATCGAATAGGCTCCGAAACTACTGGTCCGATTTTAATGAAATTTGGCACAGATATAGATTAGACGAGGAAGGATATATGCTACATTTTAATGCGGCAAATTGTACGGTTCCCGCAAAATTTCTTTTAGCGCGTACGAAGTCGCGGGCAACTCTAGTCGTCTTATAAAACTAGAGATAAAAAGATCGAATAAAAAAACGAACTCAAATAGCAGTATGAAAGGAAAACTCTCCTCTACTCGTCTACATTTATACTATGCCATAAAACCGTTAGATCTAAGAATATGCAAATAAGATTATACCTCATGTGAGCTGCATACGGAGACGTTTTATGATCTGTATTTGAATTGCACTTAATCCCAGAGGACTTTATGCAAATCGAAATGAAAAAAAAATCTAACTTTATTACCGTCAGGAGGTATAAATACATAGAAGGTATGAAATATGCTCAAGTCAATTAAAAAGTTATCTATGAGCATTAAGGCTATTGATATAGCGACCCCAACATTATGTATGTAGAATCCATAGTATTAATAGGTATATTCACACACTTGATTGTTAATTATAGTATTCACTCAGAAAAACTAGAGTTTCTTCTGAAAAAACGGCACGCCTGATTTATTTTTTTCTTTCATAATAGATACTTTTATAGGGAAACGCTGCCGACATAAATTCAATATTTGTGCTGCAGAAGCGAGCTATTCGTACTATTTACTTATACAATGTCCGCTTTTGGATCTCTGAGAAAAATATTGAATAAAAATGGTGTACTGACTGGCGATTTTCAGTATATTTTAGACTAGCTGTTGCCCACAGCTCCGCCCGCGTAAATACAGTATCCTACGGGAACAATGTAATTTTACGGGATTAAAAGTAGCTTATGTTTTAGTCCAGAGCATAAACTACTACCATACCAAATTTCATCGAAAACCGTTCAGTAGCTTTTGCGTGAAAGAACAACAAATATCCATCCAACCATCCATCTTTCACTCAATCACAAACTTTCACTTTTATAATATTACTAGATATTGCCTGCGACTTCATGCGTGCAAAAGGAAATTACATGGGAACCGTACATTTTGTCACAATATAAGGTAGCCTATGTTCTTTCCCTTTCCCGTGATCTACTCTATATCTGTGCCAAATTTAATCAAAATCGGTCCAGTAGTTTCGGAGCCTATTTAATGCCAACAAACAAACAAACTTTTCCTCTTTAAAATATTAATATAGAAAACAGGATAATTTACTATTCGTTACAAAAAAAAAACTATATTATACGCCTTAGTACTTAAGTAGTTAGTAAGTTTAGGTGCATATTTATTTGGCCATGCCATGTCCTTTCTATTGCAATAACTAGAAAACCACTGTGGGAGCAAATGGAAAAACAACTCGCCTTCGATTAAAGTAAACAAAGTCTGTTCTAATCTTTGTTAGGTGTATTTATGTAAGGGGCGGTCAATCTGTATCCATTAGGGAGTCGCAATAACGGTGGGCAGGGATCCATCAATATGGCTGCACTGATTCCCAATACGTAGACTTAATACCATTCGGATTATTTTTCCAAGCGTGATTCTGAAAATACATTTCAAAGGTTTCGAAATGGAAGCATACAAAACGTTTTGGAGGAACATTATGAATAGATACCACCATGTAATTTCTTAAATTGCAGGTCGGTTTTCATTTGGTTCGTAGTATGATAATAATACAGGATTATTTTTTCACCAGTACACTAAATCAACATACCTACGTAATAGTTGTCAAAAATAAAAAATACTAGCGATTTTTGTTACTACCCCTTTGGAACAAAAAAACAAAATTATCAATCCCCGAACTTATCCGCTAAACTAATACAAAATGTGGATGCATTATGCATCTATCGATGCTTTGTTGCCAACTCGTGCGCGGCCCGGCCAATCGCTTACCCCACCCCGCCGCCCCCTACCTCATACCGCACCCGTTGACGCCTTGTAGTTAGTGCGCCCATGCGGTATTAAATTGGTTATAGGATAAAATAATTGAAATGAAAAAAAAAAATATATTTTTTTTTATTTGTGAAATGTACTCTATTATCGATACCAATGACGTGGTAAAATTTATTGTACCGATGAAAAAGTATTCCTGTATATTCACGGTACTAACTCTCGTCTCGTCTGAGAGTAATAATTAAAGGCAATTATTGAGCCGCTTACGATTCGTATCCGCATACACTGGCCTGCAAAAAAAGTACCAAACTTTTGAAAAGGCTATTTTTCTTTTCGAAACTGTAGAAGTTATAAACTTCAAATTAAAAATGTTGTACCTAATTTTATTGACTTTCTGAAAAAAGTGGAAAGCCGATTTATTTTATTTTAAATCACAAGTACTTCTACAGTTTTGAGAAAAAAAATATCACAGCCAGTATCCTACTACTATTATAAATGTGAAAGTTTGTGAGGATGTATGGATGGATGTATGTATGGATGGATGTTTGTTCCTCTTTCACGAAAAAACTATTGAACGGATTGTGATGAAATTTGGTATGGTAGTAGTTAGTTTAGGCTCTGGATTAAAACATAGACTACTTTTTATCCCGAAAAAGTACAATATACTATAATATACTATATTTTACACAGGCGGAGCCGCGGGAAAAATCTATTACCATGCTTGTCTTTTAGATAAGACAGTAATATTATTTAGTTACGTTGTGAGTTATGCTTTTATACGAGTATGTTACAATCGTTCAAATCAATCTTGAGCGCCAACGTGGTCAACTACTGATCCACAGAGGTCGTTAATTGGTCTGGCGTAACAAAATATTGTTCCTTTGACGACCTCTGTGGCTCAGTTGGTTGAGCGTGTTGGTGCTCAAGCCGGGGGTCGCGGGTTCAAATCCCGCCGAAGGAACAAAAAGTTTTTCTGTGTTCCTGGGTCATGGATGTGTATTAAATATGTGTATAATATAATAAAAATCTTAAATATGTGTATAGTATAAAAGTATTAAATATATTTCCGTTGTCTGGTACCCGTAACACAAGTTCTTCGAGAACTTACCACGGGATCAGATTGACGTGGTGTGAAGCGTCCATAGATAAAAAAAATAAAAATAAAATACTAATCGTCATTAAAAATTCAGGCATTGTTTTCAGGAGTGTAAAAAATATAATCCGCGTAAGTGCATAAAGTTAATTAATGAAAAACGAATACGAAATATAATAAGTAGATGTGGCAAAGCCAACCCTTTTATCCATATCCAATTGGGGCAGATTATGTAAAACAAGCCAAATTGTTTGTTTGTGATATAGCGGAACTGTATGGTAATAATGTCGTAAATTCCGTCACACACCCGGGACCTGGATTCATAAAATTCCACATTTTATTATACTAATAGGTCTTTACCTATGAAATTGCCGTTCTGCAGTACTGGCCATTTCAAATCAAAATAATTTTTGTTTGGCAAAATAAAATTAATTTGAAATTAGAATAATTCTTATTATTCTAATTTCAAATTAATTTTATTTTAAAATCCTGGAATTCTTTTTCCAAAAGTAGTCATTTATTTATTGATTTGTGTTATATTTTCATCGCATTTCAATCTTTTTCGTCATCATGGATACGTTAAAAATTCGAGTAATTATGGAATATGAATACCGTCGCGCGTCGTGGCAGCAACGCGGCACAAGCGGCACGCAATATCAACGACGTTTACGGAGCTAACACTACAAACCAACGCACCACCTGTAATTATTGGTTTGCTCGCTTCCGTTCTGGAAATTTCTACCTGAAAAATGAACCTCGGTCGTCCGAAGACTTTGGTCAACAATGACGAATTAAAGGTGATTGTGGAAGCTGATGATACACAATCTACGGCTGAATTAGCAGCAGCTTTCGACGTTAGCGTCAAAACAATATTGGTCCATTTGCGTCAAATAGGCAAGATAAAAAAGCTTGCCTATTTGACTGTGCCCTACGAAAGAATACGAAATGATCGCCAGCGCGAAGTATGCGTCGAGACGTGCCTTGTACTACTCAACAGACACAAATAAATGATTTTTAACCGCATTGTTACCTGCGATGATAAATGGATTCTGTTTGATAGCCGCAAGCGCTCAGCAAGTTGGTTCGATCCTGATTTAGCACCTAAACAATACCCTAAACGAAAACTTACCCCTAGAAAAGTGATGGTCACTGTTTGGTGGTCTAGCGCCGGAGTGATTCATCACAGCTTGTTACCAAACGGGGTGAGCATTACTGCAGATGTGTACTGTGAAGAACTGAACATAATGATGGAGAAGCTGGCACATCTCCAACCAGCATTGGTCAATCGCTCGTCTCCGCTGCTCCTGCACGACAACGCGCAACCTCATACTGCATAGCAGACGGTCTCCAAGTTGCAAGAACTGGAGTTAGAAGGTATCCGTCATCCGCCCTACTCACCAGACTACCTTTTCCAGAATTTGGATATTTTCTAGGCGGGAAAAAAATTCAATACCCGAGAGGCAGTACAAAATGCCTTCGAAGAACTTGTTGCCTCCCGTCCAGCTGATTTCGTTAAGAAGGGCATCAAAAACTGCCCCTGCATTGGCAAAGATGCATTGATTGCATGGGTAATTACTTCGATTAATACAAATAAAAAATACATAAAAATATTAGTTTAAATTTTTTCATACAAAACGGCAATATCATAGGTAACCTAATATAAAAATAAATCGCTGAAAGTGTTGCTAAGCGCAAATCTCAATAACAGCTGTCCAAAAAAGTCTAAAAACAACACTTGTCTAGATACTCCCATACAAACGATTCGTAATAACACTTAAACGTCAATTTGAACTTTAATACCATACCATACAGTTCAAATTTAGTGGAGAGGTTCCGGGAAGGCAAAACAATTGAGTAATCTTTTGGTTTTGGACCTTTTATTCTAATATTGGAAAAGGTGTAGGTTGTAGGAGTAGGTGTAGGAGTAGATATTCATTCCAGTTCATTTAAGACAGAACAACGTCTATCTGGGTCAGCTAGTATTAGATAAAATAATTATAATAAATCTTTTATAAAATATGAGCTTAATGTTATATTTATCCCGAAGTAAGCGTAATATAAATACAAAAAAATATACACATGAATTGAGAACCTCCTCCTGTGTTTTGGAAGTCTGTTGGAAAAAATGCAAATCGGACTTACGCAAGAAGGGTTCCGTAGAAAACGGCAATAAATTCACGTTTGCTGTATGGAGCCTCACTTAATTAATACTTACTAGCTGTTGCCCGCGGCTCCGCCCGTGTAAATATATAGTATCCCTCGGGAACACTGTACTTTTCGGGATAAAAGTAGCTCCAGGGCCCAAACTACTACCATACCGAATTTCACCAAAATCCGTTCAGTAGATTTGCGTGAAAGAGGAACAAACATCCATCCATCCATACATACATAGACGACCTCTGTGGCTCAGTTGGTTGAGCGTATTGGTGCTCAAGCTGGGGGTCGCGGGTTCGAATCCCGCCGAAGGAACAAAAAGTTTTTCTGTGTCATGGATGTGTATTAAATATATGTATAACTAGCTTTTGCCCGCGGCTCCGCCCGCGTAAATATATTATTCCGCGGGAACACTACTTTTTTGGGATAAAAAAAATCCTATATCCTTTCCCGGGACCCAAAGTATGTCTATACCAAATTTCATAAAAATCGGTTCAGCGGTTAAAGCGTGAAGAGGTAACAGACAGACAGACAGACAGACACACTTTCGCATTTATAATATTAAGTATAGAAGTATAATATATTAGTATATTAATAGTAGTATATTAGCATAGAAGTATAGATTTGGAATAAAAAGTAGACTACGCGTTTGTCCAAAGAATTAACCACTACTATACCAACTTTCATTCAAATCGGTTCAACCTTTAGCAGTGAAAAACAGTCAAATATCCACAAAATAATATATTATCCCTCGGGAACACTGTATCTTTTTGGGAAAAAAGTGGACTGCGCGTTTGTCCAAAGCATAAAACACTACCATACCAACTTTCATTCAAATCGGATCAACCTTTTAGCAGTGAAAGACAGTCAAATATACACAGAATAATACATTATCCCTCAGAAACACCGTACTTTTTCGGCATAAAAAGTAATAGGATACTTTTTATGCCGAAAAATTACGATGTCCTTTCCCAGGACTCAAAGTATGTCTATACCAAATTTCATCAAAATCAGTTCAGCGGTTAAAGCGTGAAGAGGTAACAGACAGATAGACAAACACACTCGCATTTATAATATTAGTATAGGTATTGTAAAAACTTTTGCGGTTTGCTGCAGAGTAGGCATCTACAGACACACGAATTTGTTACGGAGCGTACAGCGGACCGAATCCGGTGTCGCTACACACGCACGGATTTGGTACGATGCAGTGGACCGAAAAGCTCGACACTCGTGTGTTCGATTTTCAGTTCTATTGCATTAGCACAGAGTTCTATTTATAGTGCTGTATTTCGACGACGCGATGATTCCCGAAATTCATTGATAACAGGCAGTTATCAATGAATTTATATATCAACTCTCAAAAATATTTCTCTCCAAACTTTACCCCTGATAATTATACCATTGACAGGTCTAAGAGATAATAAGCTAGAAAGAAAGGTTATGTGTTTAACATAAAGACTTACGCGTGAATAACATAAAACTAACTTGTCTTAATCTGATTTCACTCCCAATATTATATTTTCATATCCCTGACTATATACACACATTTAATAATTTTTATTATTACATACAAATTGATTCATAAGGAGTAAACTCTAAACATCCTGGCCCCTAGTAAGCCCCCGTAGATATTTTCCCTGATGTTGGGTGGTAAAACCCTAAGTTGGCAACACTGACACCGCTGTACGGCCTAACCGCCGGACTGCTCTACACACGCACGGATTTGGTACGGAGCGTACCAGATCCGCTGTACGCTCCGTACCAAATTCGTGTGTCTGTAGACACCATTATTCGTAATAAGATACCTACCAAGCTTCAAGTTCAACCTAATATACAATTACTTAGGCCCGTATTAATAAACCGTTCTCAAACTCGTTCTCAAGACCTTTCTCGGCTGAGATGGTCTCAAGTAGCGATTAGCTTCTCAAGAAGGTCTCTAATTCATAGTATGATCTCAAGACCGTCTCAGTTGATAACATTCTCGAGATCACTTACTCAACTTTTAAGCGTCATTTACACGACAAAGAACGAATGAAATTACGTTTCGTTTACACTTCTACAAAGATCGGATTTATTTAATAAACATTCCTTCAATATTTATTTTTAAAAATGTAATATCTAATAATATACATACCAAAAACAGTTTAATTTGCATTTTTTATATTGAAAAACCTGATATTCATTAATTTTCAGGTAGATATTAATGTTTAATAATCGTTTACATATTCATATCTCTATTTTTAAAACAACTAGGTAAAACGGAATGCGGATCACATACATTCGAAAAGTTCTACTTCTTCTTTTTCTTTAAAATGGCTCCTTAGTGATTCGCCAATCTCAGAATGTGTTGACGAAAACTTTGTTGAGTGGGTTTAATGAATAAACAAGGGTATGGTGTACTGAATGAAGTCTGTTGAATTATAATCTAAAACCTAGAACAAACACAAACATTTAGGGTTAGTACTTACCACAGTTCTATTTTGTTAGTAACAATATATTATTAAGTACATAAAGTTCCAATAAAAGTAGTATTTACAAAACGCAAAACAGATTTAAGGGTGATGGGGCGAGGAATTGTAGGAGGGGGAGGGAATTGATTTAATGAGGATTGGTTTTTTGGTCACCGAAAAACAAGTTCTGCTGTCAAGTGTCAAATCAAGTCACTTTTGTTTTGATATTTATCTTTGGTATTGAGTGCTATGATTTATAAATCAAATAGGTTTAATGTAAATAAATAAATAAAATCGAAAATATTTCTATAAATACTCGACACTGGCAGAATGGTGCAAAACCTTTGCAACCGCGATTGCCAAAAAAAGATGAAGAGGTATCAACAAAAGTATTTTTAATCTTATCTTTGTTTTGTGTTGATTATGTAGCGTAAATTCGAGTTTGACTAATCGTAAGTATTTAGATTATAATTTACATAATTGCAAAACAATCAAAAACACAGCAAATAATTTTCTACTGTATCCCAAGCCGTTCTCAAGTCAGGATTTGACCATGCTTACGAAACCGCGTCTCAAGAAACAGTTTGACAGCTTACTGAGAACACAGTTGAGAACGAGTTTCGTTTATTAATACGTTCTCACTCAGTTGAGACGCCGTCCCTACAGCTGTACTCAAGTACGATCTATTAATTAAAACAAAATCTTGAGAACATTCTTGAGAATCGTCTCAACTATGAGAACGGTTTATTAATACGGGCCTTAGTAAGTACCTATAATATGGTAGGATACTCAAAGACATAACATCAATTTAAAGTTTATTTCACTAAAATTAAAGAAGACGAATGTTATAAAAGTTGAAAATATTTTTTCACAGAATAAAATAGTATTTGAAATTATAAAACAGTTATTCTTCTATTCTGCTCAGTCAATATCAATACGGTAAAAAGACTATGGCTGTGTTCCGCCGAAAATAGAACTTGTTAGCGCTAGCGCTAAAAAAACAGATTATCCGCCAGGGCACATATTTTGCTAACTTCAATAATGCTAACATAATCCGCCATTTTGCTTATTTTATACCAGCGGTTGCCATTGTGCCTACGTTTTATTTTCCGCGGAACACAGCCTATGTATGCGGTTTAATTTTGAATTTCGAACGCAAATATTTCAAGAGCCTGAACGAAATAATATCAAGGTACATTTTTACCGGCTAAAAAAATAGTAGGTAACTTATTAAAGACCACCAAATAAGTTGACCTCTCGTTCAAAGCAAATTCTTAGTTTAAGTAGATCTTGTACTATTGGTTTTTTCCTTCGCTATTTATTATTTGTGTTGAGTAGCATAAAAAATAGATTTATTTTTATAATTTTAATTTAATAGTTTTATTTCAAGAGAAAACATGCGAAAAATGATGATTTATTTCCGTTTGTGAAGCAAGTTCAAAATTACAGTTTTTTCATGATCCCGTGGGAACCGTTTTGGTTTCCAAGAAAAAAAAAATACTGTTAGTTATTTCATGTTCCAATCTATCTTTGTGCCAAGTTTTATTTAAATACGTCGAGTAGATTGCCTGAAATAACGTCAAACAGGTAGGTACAGTTTTTTGAAGATCCCATGGGAACCCTTTAATTTTACGGGATAAAGAGTATCCTATTTTACCCTTCAGGTCCTAAGCTACCTACCTGCCAAATTTCATTTAATTCCATCCAGTGGTTTCGGCGTGATGTGATAACAAACACACAGACAGACAGACAGACAGACAGACAGACAGACAGACAGACATTTTTTTCAAAAACGTTATTTTTAGGTTCTGTGGCCTTTATAGACCCCCCATTTTGATTTTCACTTAGATAACTTTAATGTACAGACATGACCCCTCTACAGATTTATTATATGTATAGATGTATAGATGTATAGATAGATATAATAAAAATCTTAAATAGGTGTATAGTATAAAAGTATTAAATATATTTCCGTTGTCTGGTACCCGTAACACAAGTTCTTCGAGAACTTAACACGGGATCAGATTGACGTGGTGTGAAGCATCCATAGATATTATTATTATTATTATACATACATCCATCCATCCATAGATCCTCACAAACTTTCACATTAATAATATCAGTAGGATTTTGTTCTGTTTACAGAAACAGCAATACATTAATTACCTGTGAAAATTTCAACCGTCTAGTTATCACAGCTTATGATAGGTAGGTACTAACTGTTACCCGCGGCTCCGCCCGCGTAAATACAGTATCCGATGGAAACACTACTTTTTCGGGATAAAAGTAGCCTATGTTTTAATCCAGAACTCAAGCTGCTACCATACCAAATTTCATTAAAATCCGTTGAGTAGTTTTTGCGTGAAAGAGTAACAAACATCCATCCATTCATCCATCCATACATCACTTTCACATTTATATTATTACTAGCTGTTTCCCGCGGTTCCGCCCGCGTAAATTTAGTATCAGATATCCCGCGGGAATACTGTACTTTTCCGGGATAAAAAGTAGCCTATGTTTTAATCCAGAGCCTAAATACTACCATACTAAATTTCATCGAAATCCGTTCGGTAGTTTTTGCGTGAAAGAGGAACAAACACCCATCCATCCATCCTCACAAACTTTCACATTTCTAATATTAGTGGGATTAGTAGGACAGACGACATACAGATGACAGACACAGTGTTGAGTGAAGTCTTAAGCTGGGTCCAGATAAGATTATTTTGTACATAACATGTGAGGACCCAGCTTTAGTTTCGGGTCTCGTCGTTACGCATGTGAGTACGGAACCCATAAAACGGCTTGTGTTGCATTACCCCAGAGATCGTAATTACAATGTCTTGCTTTCCTCGAAGGGATACCTTTATCTATCTCATCGTATTATAATATAGTATGTATCATATTATATATCATTCGTAGCTCCGTGGCCTAGTGGGTAGACCGTTTGATTCGCACGTTTGTGACGTGTATCAAAGACACTATTCCAGATCTCAAGTACGTTATACAGACGCTCTAACGGTGAAGAAAAATATCATGAGGAAACCCGCACATGGTTAGCCCCAGACGTTTGACCAGTCATTCCTCTGGACTAGGATGACTATGTTGTGAGAATGGCGTATGTGCTTGGGCAACCGTACGACATTTAAAAATCGACTGTCCCAGGCACTACAGTATTTCAAGAGTGATTACTTCGCTCGGAGAATACTGTATAAATCATCCAATAACGAATGAAAAGGCTTAAGTTCTTTTTATATAATCATTCAGTTCATGAGCAGCATAGGACTGGGACGGTACTATAACGTGAAGGAGTCATGAACGATAGATCCACTCGAGTCGTGATGACGTCAGGGCACGATTATGATTATGCCTTCGATTAATAATAAAAAAGCCTTAATCTATATTGTACAAATGGACTTTTATGCACAATCTCTAAAGCAAATCAGTTAATATAAATGGAATTCATTACGGATATTCCTTTGGAAATTAGAATATAATTATGTTAACGCTTAAGGCATCTATTGCAATCAAAATAATTGAAGGTAAGAAAAGAAATTATTGAAGTCGATTTCGAATTTCTCCGTTTAACCATGTGTGTCACGTGCGGGATTATAAAAGCTTTTTCCAATTCCACTGGAGCCAGGGTCCTCACGACAGCCACGTAGGCTATATCTTACCGCCGCTTTTATTTTAACAAAATTTAGCTCCGTTGTCGCTGCCGATTATTTTCCATTGTCTTAGAAAAGGGAACATTGGGAATTGCGCGATAAACGATATCTTTATTCACGCTTTGGCTTTTGTTTTTATTCATTTGTGTGGTGTTAATGGAATTTGCAAATGGAAAGCTTTACGTTGAAGGGGATTGTTACATAAGTTTGTAATTTTAAATGATAGTTTGATTTCAACTGTAGATATTCCTTACTTACATTTACACTCTTGCTCCATGTCTAAGAGGAATAGGCTATAATATAGTCTAGTTGAATGTAAGGAGGAATATGCTTTAATATACTATAGATCAATATAAGGAGGAATAGGCTATAATATACTCTAACCCAATGTAAAGAGGAATAGGCTTTAATATACTCTAGTTCAATGTAAGGAGGAATAAGCTTTAATATACTCTAGTTCAATGTAAGGAGGAATAAGCTATAATATACTCTAGTTCAATGTAAGGAGGAATAGGCTATAATATACTCTAGTTCAATGTAAGGAGGAATAGGCTATAATAAACTCTAGCTCAATTTAAGTCTTGTAACTATATACTACCGTCCCTCACTTAGCGTATTGATTTTTTTAGATATTGCTAGTGAATTGTGAAAATGTGTCCCTTTATCGTGTTACTGTCACCGTAAAATTGTAAAAACCGTTAAATTGTAATATTACTAGAGATATTATATGTCGACAGATAGTCAAATATAAATTTCTTCTTACAATTTACACGTTATTTTGCGTTATATTGTAATATTTACCATGCCGATTGGTTAAACGGCAATTAATTAAACGCTGCCATATTTGTTTTCTTTTTCTTAAATAATAATTATAACGAAAAATAATGCGTACAATTGTATGGAGAAATTTTTATTTGACAATTTGTCAAAATATTATAATATCTCTAGTAATATTACAATCTATCGGTTTTTACAATTTTACGGTTACATTACCATTTGTCACGGAAGAAATGATTTTATAAGTTAAAATTATATTCTCTCGCACTACACGTGTAATAACGACGAAAGCGAGAAACAAAAAATACCCTTGATATTTTCGGCGCCAGAGCCCACAATGGGTCGAGTTATTTGTTGTCCCTATTCATACTAATCCGGAAAAAATAAAACAGATATTACGGGCGGACAAACTCTGACTGCCTCTCGTTTTTAGTGCGTCCGAATAACATTTTTATTCAAATATTTCCTGTAGGTAATTTATTTTTGTTTTTTATTGCTTGGTGAGATTTTTATTAGGCAATTCTATTTTATACTTATCAAAGTATTACTTGAGGTAAGTCGTAAGTCTTGACCACTAAGAAATCTCCAATAATACTCGTATTGTGTTTTTTTTTCTAACAAAATTAATTTTAAAAGTAGGTACTTATAAACTTTTATGATAATTTATTTAATTAAAAGGGTTTTTCAATAGGAACGCTCGAACTTTCTCTAGCGACATCTTGATAAAGTAGTAAAATTAGGTAAGAATATACTATAATATTTAGTCGATACAATAATCATGGAAAACTCCAAGCTTCAAAAATCACCGTTCTATTCGCCTGTTTCTCGCGTTGCAGCTTGGTTGTGACTTGCGCCTTATTTATGGTGTTTTAAAAAAGAAAACGTGGCCTAAGATAGATGGTATGTTCTCACATAATATATGTGCTTCCACTGGATGGTGATTTTAATAACTTTAATAACTCCCCACACCGATCACGGTGATGGTGGCCTTAACAACACCATGTTCAATAACCAAGAATGGTACTTCCAGCAAAACTGGCACCGGGTCATAAAACTCGGTTTACGCAGTCTTGGTTGGAAACGAACGTTTCGGACTTTATCAGAGCTGAAGACTGACCGTCGTCTAGTCCCGATCTTAATGCGCTGGATTATGATTTATGGTCAGTTATAGAGAGTACGGCTTGCTCTAAACGCCATGATAATTTGGAGTTCCTTAAACAATCCGTACGATTGACAGTGAAGAATTTTCCCATGGAAAGAGCGTGTGCTTCTATTGATACTGACCTCAACGTTTAAAGAACTGTATTGCAGCCAATGGAGACCACTTCGAATAAGCTTTTTATATTTTAAATGGTTATATTTATGTATTAAACTGACACACTGTAAAAGTAATAAATGTTATTTGCAATAGAAAAAAAAATATTTGATTCAGTATTTATGGCAAGACTTGGTATATTGTAATACAACTGTATTAAATGATATAAGAGTTGTATCACTTTTTTTATTTCATTTCAAAGTTCGATTTCTCCTAACGAAAAATCCTTTATTTCATGAGCTGTGAGTTGTGACCTAATTAGTCATAGTTTTGAATTCCACCAAAATAACGAAATCCACAGACATGAATATCTAAGGCTGGGACTATATTGGTCGCAACCGGTAAGGCCGGGGAAAATTCAAGCCCGACGACAAGGCGGCTGGTGATGTCACCAGCCGTCTTGTCGTCGGGCTGATACATATGAAGGGTACAGGAAAAGAAAAGGCTAATTGAAATTTATGTTATTTAAAGAAAAAGCTATTTAAAGGTTCAGACAATACAATCCTGAGTTTCATAGATGATTTTGTTATGCATGCCCGTATAACAGGAAATCAGCCCCTTTTAGTTTGTTTTGAACACGGCATACTAAAGACCCGTTCAAAATAGGTATATCAACTGCCATTGTTGGTTTGATTTGGACACATATGTTGATGAGCCCGACATATGTCACTAACCGCCTTGACGCCGGGAGTCACCGCCGTACCATTGCCGGGCCGGTAAGTAAAAAAAAACATACGATATGATAATTATCATATCCATAAAATTTTGCTCCCCGGGTAGCAGTCTGGTTGGCGGTGCCTTGCGTGCGGTTGACCATTGACGCACTCAACCACTAATCCACAGGGGTAATCGAACGTTACTGAGGATGGCTGTTTCCACGTTTTTATACATGACTAGCTGTTGCCCGCGGCTCCGCCCGCGTAAGTATAGTATCCCTTGGGAACACTGTACTTTTTCGGGATAAAAGTATCCATCCATACATACATCCATCCATACATCCTCACAAACTTTCACATTTATAATATTAGTAGGATTTCTTATATTTAGCTAATATAAGAAAATAATATTTTTATGTAAGTAAACACGAATTTTATCGCATTTCACTTTTATTTCTTCCGACGTTTCGGACGTTTCGGCCGTTCAAACTACCCGCAGTTTCTTCAATATTATTTGTAATCCGATCGACTTCAACAAATAGGACATCTGTCACCTCTGCCGTCACTCCTCCAATGAAGGTAAACCGCGATAAAAACGGAAATGTTTAAAATTATAACGTTTTTATGCGTTGATTTTGTATGAGTATTAACTCATTTTTTTCCGTGAGTCTACGGCGTGAATTC
This sequence comes from Glaucopsyche alexis, assembly GCA_905404095.1. Taxonomy (NCBI): domain Eukaryota; kingdom Metazoa; phylum Arthropoda; class Insecta; order Lepidoptera; family Lycaenidae; genus Glaucopsyche; species Glaucopsyche alexis. The sequence continues at coordinate 19,169,485 of FR990049.1, read as the reverse complement.
ACATACATAAATAGCATAGAGCCACCGTTACAATATATAGATGCTACCCGCGAATGTTCGTACGCGCAAAGGTGAATTCCATGAATACCGTACATTTTGATGCAATAAAAAGTAGCCTTTTCCGTAGTCTATTCTACAAATTTTCCAAATCCTTTCAAAAACAAACAAAAAAATTCACTTTGTGTAGATATATCTAGAAATAGCATTTACATTATTATACGAAGATTTCTTTAATTTTAAAACTAAATGGATTCTCTTATGATATTCAATTTATTTTATTGCGATGGTAATTGAGGATAATTTAGAAAGGCATCAAACTGATCAAAGGATTAGATAGCGCGAGTGATTATTATATTTTAGACAATAAATATTTTTTTTTTTTGCAAAAAATATAATCGTATCCAATCAATAATGGTTTTAAATGATATAACAAGTTATTCAATCGAATTTGTCATGCCATTGCATAACGAAATACCAAGGATATTAAGATATTGTTTTCTGTTGATTTATCTTTTTTTGTGTTGAATAGTGCAAGGTTTTAACAGCATACTGTTAAATATTTTTCAATGTTCTTACGCGATTAAAGCATGATATCGTAATATTCCAAATATTCGGTGAGTCACCTGTTATATTCCTTAATTATTGGCTGTGTTTCGCGGAAAAAAGCGCTTGTTAGCGCTTGCTAGCGCTAAAGAGAAAAAACTGATTATTATCGGCCAAGGGGTCTAAAAAGGCCTATTTAGGTGTGTCATATATTTTGACAGAAAAATCAATTTTGACAGTTTTCAATAGAAATTCGTAAAATGGCACACATAATATGAATTGCATATGATTCATCTAATGTTCCCCTAAAGTGGCCTTTTTAGACGCCCAGGACACGTTTGCTAACTTCAATATTGCTAACATATTCCGTCATTTTGATTATTTAATCACAGCGGTCGCCATTTTGCTTTGCCATTTTTTTTTGTTAGCGCTATTTTCCGCGGAACACAGCCATTGTTTAGTTAAATTACCATTGACGAATTAAATCCGAGTTTCCAGTCTTCGAATAAGTGTCAGATAGCTAATTTGAATGTTTCGTCTCGGTCGCTCTATATTTAAATTAGGAAAGTGACAAATATGAACACCAGAGAGTTATGCTTGTAACTCCTCTGGTGTTGCGACTTGTGGTCCCCAAAATTTTACTTGCTGATTTTAAGGACCACGAGTCCTTAAAATCACCAGTCCCCGGTAACCTCATTTTCTCGCGAAACATAACGCAAGCGTTATTTCTCGCCGGTTGCCTGTGAGGTCTTGGTATTTATATATATATATATATATATATATATATATATATATATATATATATATATATATATATATATATATATATATATATATATATATATATATATATATATATATATGTTCATTGAATTATAGTTTCAGCGTCTCCATAGTATTTACAAGTAAACTTGATTTGGGACACACACCAATAGATAGGCAATTTCATAAGCTAGATATTCGCCGTTAATTTTTTTTTTTGTCAATTTTGAACTAAGTTATGTGAAAAATTTATGCGGCTGACCGCCTCAAGGTCTTTTGCTCGGGGGAGGGCCTTAACAGTCGGACGAGTATAAAAGTATTTCTCACTAACCTCTCTATGTTAAGTTTATTAACGGAAAATATTCTGTGAACGTACGGTTTGTCTTGGTAGTGCGGGGTGGTTGCGTTCCTTCCGCGTGCCTCACCACATCTATATCAGAATGTACACGGTATTATTGGATTTTCATTCGTTTATTCAACGTCCCACCGCAACTTCCAATGATTATAAATTCCGATCTTTTTATTGTTTTCCCATCGGGATTTTTATACACGCGCTAGCTTCGTGTGTGAATAATAAAATGTTCGTTGGTATTATGCACTTTTTCTTTTTAATTTTCTTTCGTCTCGTTTTGTTTAGTTTTATACTATGTAAAAAAATACCATAATTTATTATAATCACTTTCCCTTGGGATCGTTATAACGAAAACGTCTATGAAAATGTCGAAACAAATATTTTCTCTACATATTACTTTGACTAGTAAAAGTTGAGTAATATTTTTACAATATTACAATACAATAATATAAATACGTTAAAATGTATATTTTATACAATATACATATGTCATAAAATATTAGATACTTTGTAAATAAATTACGTAGGAAAAGTAGTCTCGAAATACGAAATAGAAAAACTAAATTGGAACTGATGTATATTATTGATTCCTCCAGAGGTTTGACGGAGTATGCCCTGAAAATATGAGTGGGTTTTCAGTGAGTCATTCCGAAGACCGCCGGGATGGCCCGTCAGGTCTGAGTGTATTGACAGTGACGTAGCACAGAACCCCCAACGTGTCACATCGAGATAAAATAATATAGACTTAGGGTGGTATTCTTGGTCGATTCTTATTTCTAAGTTCGCCTTATAGACATGCTTAAGGTGACATTTCGATTCACAGTCGTAACTTAAGCATTGTCTTAAGTATTATTTCATACAAATAAGGCGGTCTTATTCGAAAATTCGTAAGTCTTTTCTTAAGCAACGACCGACGAGTTCCGGCCTTACGTTTTACTTCATTGAACGCGATAGGAGAATTTTTAATATTATAAAATCACTAGCTAACATGGCAAACTGCTTACTATGCAATTACAATAGAGGCGTACATAAGAATAGCCGCATTTCCTCTACGACAGCCGTATACTAAAATATTTTTTTCAAGTTTTGTGACCCGGATTATTACAGATAATTATTGACGTTGAAAATAAAACTATTTAGGGAGGCACTCAAAATATTAATCAAAGCTCAAAACGCATTAGAATTTATAGAAAACTCAAAATGAACTCGAGTGAAAAAGTCAAAACGTCAACGGCCTATGACAAAATTGGTATAATTAATTAATAATTAATTAATTAACAATGTCTAGTGCAAAATGTATTTACTGTAATACTGAAAACGATTAAATAAATGGACGATATCACGAAATCTAAACATTTTTCTTATTTTTCTCGGCTCCCAGCCATATCGTATGCCATTACATTAGGGCCCACGATGTTTAGTCTCTTTTTCGGTGTTTACGTAGAACTAAATTAAGAGACCTATGAATAAAATATGACACGGTAAAGCTTCGTTATACAACCTATCAGGAACTACCACTTAAGTCCCCCATAAAAGTAAATCTGCTAACATTTGCGATAGATCCCTCTGATTAGAGAATTTATGTTTGCGCCCATTACATCGTATTTGGCGTGCCCATTCGGGACTCTATCAGCATCAGATTTATAGACTACCGAATCGGAGACGCGTTTGCATGTCTGACAAATTAACTGCCACGCTCGTGATAAATGATTTTGGGTGTGTATTTGATTTTGAAAGCCTTCGGCGCTGTTTCCTACGGGGATTTTGCGATGTGATCACCCGCACCGGTCAAAATCGCGTCAGGACTACAAGAACGGTTGCTCTCATCGCGTATCGTAATATAATTATAATATTTTATTATATTAATATTATATTACGAAATATAATAATAATATAATAAAAATATTTTTTATAATCCATGGATGCTTTCAACAACGGAAATATATTTAATACTTTTATACTACACTAGATGTAGCCCGCGACTTCGTAATCGCTAAAGGAAATCACGTGGGAACCGTACATTTTTCCGCAGTAAAAGTAGCCTATGTCCTTCCCCGTGGTCTACTCTACATCTGTGCCAAATCTCGTCAAAATCGGTCCAGTACTTTCGGAGCCTATTCAATGCAAACAAACTTTTCCTCTTTATAATATAAGGTATACAGTATAGATTTTCATTATAAGAAAATACAAATTTTCATGATTCTGGAACACAAAAAACTTCTTGTTTCCTGGCGGGAGTCGAACCAGTGACCTCCGGCTTGAGCGCCAACGCACTTACCACTGAGCCGCAGATATCGTAATAGTGAACGACAACAAACTTTTATTTGTATTAAAAAAAACATAAATAAAAATGAAAAAGAATACACAGTAAAACAGAAATGCAACAGCTACACACAACAACAAGCACACTTAAAAACCTCAAAAGCAATGAAACATCTATTCGCTTCTTTGCTCTACATTGCTTTGAAAATTAACGTCGATGAGATTTAAACTTGTTATTATAAAACAATGGTACTATCCTTTATAAAATGTCAGCGGCAAGACAATAGAATTTAAACGTTTGCTAAGTGTTGCAGAAAAGTCACGGAGAGACGTCGCAAACAAAAGCCGTAACTTCCGACCGCAAGGTCTTGTCTTTGCGCCGGGGACGTGCTTTGTACTCAAGTGATGGCATTAAAACGAATAATACCAACCCCTAACGTGTGAAAATGTTTTTTTTTTTCTGTTCTAAAGTTAAAATATGGAATATTTTTTCTGCGAATCATTGTTAGCGTAGGCAGTAGGACATGTGCCTACACCGACAAAGGTTTATAACTTTAAAAATGGAATGTTTTTTTCTGTAAAGCAAAATGTTATTAATATTCAAAATATATGAAATACGTTTTAAAATACGAAATACGAGCGAGAAAAATATTTTGAATTCAAAGATTTATTTGCAAGGGGTGCGCCGTTTTAAATATTATTTCTCACTTATAAATTTATATAGTAGAGAAAAGAGAAAGAAATAATATTAATGAGGCAGTCAGTGGTCCTTGTGAGTTGTGATATAATATATGAGAGCCATGTTTTGGCACGAATAAGTTGCGTCAACAGGATAAACTCTATGGCCTTAGAGAAAACCGGCGAGAAATAACGCTTGCGTTGTATTTCGCCGAGTGAGTGAGGTTATCGAAGGCCAAAAGGGGGTTAAGGACCAGGAATGCAAGTACGCAACACAAAGGAGCGCAAGGATGCGTAGCTCCTCTGGTGTTCCGAGTAATAGCTTACCATCAGGCGATCCGTCTGCTCGTTTCCTGGTATATTTCGTAAATAAAAATCTAAACTTATTTTTTATACCAAAACTAAATCTTAATCCTGGAGAGAACCTCTTAAGTTTTCTCAGGAGTAAGCTGTAAAATAAATATTCAAAGCTTAAAGCTAACATAAATTTAGTAGTTATTAAAACCTTTATTCTTAGCTATGGCCAGCTTCAGTTTATCAGTGTCATGAAAAGGTGTCTTTAACTAATGGGAACTGCATTTTCTAGCTTAAGGCTGTATATTTCCACTCGCTTTCACAAAATACTGTTACAGAAGTAAATAAAAAATATTTATTGCATGCGCCTAGTTGCGTTCCAGTGTTAGAGCATGCTATCGCTCTCGTACTTATTCAATTTGACGCGTGTGCGATTGCAACTGCAACTACACTGCTAATTAAATAGACATAATTACGTTAATTGGGCTTCAGGATTAGGGGAAAACCAGGATAGTTGCTCCACTTTTTGAAATCACTCCATATTTTCTTTTTCTTCTCTTCTTTCTTCTTCTTATCTTCTTTTTCTTCTTATATATAAAAATGAATTGCTGTTCGTTAGTCTCGCTAAAACTCGAGACTTGGCTAATTTTGATCTTAAAATAATCGTATCAGTTCAGAGAAGGTTTAAACGATAAGAAATTTCAGTTCATAGTTAAGACAGAACAATGTTTGTCGGGATAGCAAGTCTCTTATAAAGTAAAGTTAAATGCTTTATTAATTTAAGCAGCCAGTACTTTGGGTTTTCCTTGACCAATTTATAAAAAATAAAATCCTTGAATATTTTCGGAGTATTAGCGATTTTAGCAGACCTCTTAATTTTGTGACATCTATCCCACGTATGGGATAGTAGCCTGATTCATATAAATCCCGAATACGATAGATATATAGGATAGATAGCCCTCTCTAGAAACGAGACAAGTATCCCTGAAAAACTTTGATCGCATTTTGCCTTCCCATGCAATTAAGTACATAGAGATTTACGACAGAGTGAACTTAGTGGTATCTGAAAAGTATTTCAATAAATAATTGAAACAGTATACAATTCATTCGCAAAACTAGTTATTAAAATCGGGGCAACTATAATCCTAGGGCAAATATCCTGCTTTTATCCTATTATGAGTATGATAAATCACTTTATAACGATTTACGTGTAAGCGTGTAGGTAGTGAATCATCAGTGCAAATGTAATAATCACTCATAGGAAATCTTGAGTGATCGGCCATGTTGGATTTTCGAGATATTCTCAGCAAGCCCTTTCATTAGATACTCATAGTGTAGGAGTTCATTAAAATGACTTGTCGGCCACCTTGGGTTTCCATGATGTTGGATTTTCGAGTTATTTTCAGCAAGCCCTTTTATTTGATACCCATATTGTAGGAGTGCATTAAAAAAACTTGTCGGCCATCTTGGATGTTCTCCCATGTTGGATTTAGAATGACATCACATAGCTAATCATGCATTGTCGTCCAAACTTAACGTATATACAAAATTTTAGGTTAATATTTAAATATATCTTCTTCAAAATTGAGTTGCAAAATTCCACCCGAACCAAATACATACATTGCAAGTTAAATAAAAGCTTTTAAGAATTAACCAGTGACGCTTTAAGCCGTGTTCACAAATTCATTCACAATTCAATCACAGCATACATACTTAATAAATAAGTAAAATAAAATAAAATAAAATAAAATAAAATAAAATAAAATAAAATAAAATATGTTTATTTCAGGCAAAGCCCATAATATAGTTACTACTTAATATACTTATTTAATTTAAATATTTCCGCTCTGGGGCTCCGGGCACAGGCACGTGTGCTTGGACTCAGTATCACAGATGGGGGCTGTCCAGCTTGACGCTAAGCAGATTCAGGATGGTGTTGGGACTTTCACGCGTACGGAACATGAGCGACGTGATGCGACGCCGCAGCACGGTGTGAAAACCGTCTGTGTGTGCATACGCAAACATCGCAGACGCACTACAATAGCGAGGAAGCCCCCACCAACACCCTGAACTGAAATTATACTGTATGCGGAGAGCGTTGATGGCCCGCTGCAAGTAGCTGACCCACAGATTGCAGGCGTAGAGAGTTTGGCAAAATGCTTTAAACAGTGTAATTTTAACATCTGTATCTACTACACCTCGCGAATCTGCGTGCCAACATGTTACATGTTAATACGATTATACTTTCGTATTCAGGGAATGACGTTGAGAAGAAGTGTTCTACTTACATACATACGTCCATAATTTTATTTTTTAACTGCGATTTTTATATAAATTTACCCACTGAACAATTATTATGATCCTGTAAACTGTAAAGTTTATAATATGTTGGCTTGGTATTTTGGAATAACAGATATCGGGATAAAAAGTAGTCTATGTTTTAATCCAGAGCCTAAACTACTACTATTCCAAATTTCATCGAAATCCGTTTGGTAGTTTTTTCGTTAAAGAGTAACAAACATCCATACATACATCCATCTATGTATCCATCCAGACATCTATCCATCTATCCATCCTCACAAACTTTCACATTTATAATAGTTGTAAGATGAAATTATAACATAATTATTTTGGAAAATACAGTGGATACACTGACATGTATAATAGTATTATTACCTCGAGAAACAGGCCAACAATGTCATATAGCCACAAGCAGAACTATTGAACGCAATTTGAATATGAAACTTGATAATGGAAAGGTAGGGTCGATATACGAAAATTACGATAATTTTATGTCGGGTATGTCAACTGTAATTGTGCGAGTCAAGGCTAGATCGTTTTGACTGTCCTATTTATGGTGCATTTCTGAAGGCGCGACAGTTAGTCCGATATCATAACAGAAATCCTTTGATTCAAACTTAAGAGCATTGATCGGCGCGCGACTCAGATTTCACGAAAAACGCTACTTTTCAAATGTATCTATATAGATATAACTACATACTATATAGATATATCTAACAAAAACTGGTTATTCTGATTTTTATATGTAAAAAAACACTAGAAAATATTGTATTCTAATTTTTCCCTTATCATTTATTTTAAAATAATTTCAAACTTTTACAACAGTATTTGTAAACGCTCGTGCGCCTCGATTTATATGGTAGTTTTAAAAATACATATAAAATTCGTTAAACTAATTTAGTTAAAAATTTAAATAGCATATTAAAGATAAAAGGTTCTTCTTTTAGATTATGTAAGTAAGAAACAAAAGGAGCAAGTAAAATACATAAATATCATCATTTTAAATAACTATAATTCCTGATAATTTCGCATTCTTTAAATTTTATTTTTATGAGATAGAAACATATATAAAAATAATCTGACTTATAGAGAATCTAGAAAAGGATCCAACAAGTTTGTAAAGATTTTTTCTTTTTAAAAAATGTAAGCGGTTTTAACTATTATATGTTTTGAAAATGCCCCTGTACCTAAAGTTGTAAAAACTTCTGTTTAGTTTTGTCAGTTTTATTTAAAAGTTTGAAATTATTTTAAAATAAATGATAAGGGAAAAATTAGAATACAATATTTTCTAGTATTTTTTTTACATATAAAAATCAAAATAACCAGTTTTTGTTAGATATAGACGCATTTGAAAAGTAGCGTTTTTCGTGAAATCTGAGTCGCGCGCCGATCAATGCTCTTAAATTTTCCACTTCTTTCTAGCAGTCACTACTTTACGGTTTCAGAAGCACAATTATTTTGGTTTACAGTTCGCAGACGTTCTGCGAGTGCTAAGTGTGAGTTTTACTATTTGCATCGATCATGAGCGCGTTTGGCGTTTAATAATATTGTATAGCGCTTTCTAGTTGTCACGTTTACAACTAGGTACAATCACATACAAATTCTTAGTAAACGCCAAACGCGCTCACGATCGAATGCGAAAAGAGAAACACTTAGCACTACAAACGACTGCAATTAGATTTCGCGGGAAACTTTGTGGCAGTGCGTCTGCGAACTCAATGTGCTCTTTCTAGAACTACTCACCGCGGTACCGAAGTATGATATTTTGGCCACAAGCGGTTATTTATTTCTTAGAAATCCTAAAATTTGCAACGTTTCAACTTTTTAAATACACGACTGACAAAACGTGTAACAGTTTTGTGTAGCTCGCGCCTTCAGAAATGTCCCTTATAACAACTCTCAATTTGTTATCACTAAGCAAATATTAAACATAATTTGATTAAGTAGTTATGTTAAGGTCAATTAACAATTCCCACTGATATCTTTATCTAGTAAATATTGGAAAGGCTGCACGCCTACAACAGATTTATTAGTCTACCGACTAAAAATATACTACTCGTTTTATCGGGCAAAATCTTAACAGTAAATTCATAGCATACCTAAAATGAATTAAGTGTTACAGACACAGGCTGAAAGATAATTTAAAAATCTTGCTTCACTTCATAATAATAACTTAATAATATATACTTAATAATAATATATAATAACTATAGACGCTTCACACCACGTCAATTGTTACGGGTATTAAACAACGGAAATATATTTAATACTTTTATATTATACACATATTTAATACATATTTATGACCCAGGAACACAGAAAAACTTTGTGTTCCTTCGGCGGGGTTCGAACCCGCAACCCCCCGCTTGAGCACCAACACGCTCGACCATTGAACCACAGAGGTCATCTGAAAACATCGAAAGATGCTACGGCGGAGGAGTTTATAATTCGCGCTACGAGGGCCCATCCTTCACAGGCGCACTTCACAGCGCTCTCGTCAAGGCATTTTGATTTCTGTTGTGTGGCGAATTAAATTCATTATTATATCATATTACGTGATAAAAATAATAATAAAAAGCTTCTATTTCTACTTTTCATTGTTCACGTTCCCCTCACACCTGCAACACCGCAAAACGTTCTTAGGTTCTATAGTAACAAATACCAGGTTAACTGAGATATGCTCGGAGGCTCTAGTAGATTTTTAAAAAATTAAAAAGAATCACAAAAAATATTTTACAGGGTTTTGAATTTCCTAATTTCTGAACAATCCAAATATTAAAGAAACTGCCAGTCAGACTAATATTATAAACTCGAAATTATTGATTAATTGTTGCACGACGAAAGAAATAATATCTATAAATTAAAAATGCTTAGTTTCCTAGGGATAAAACTTTCTCTCCCCAAACTCCCTGCTTACTAAACTACATGTAAATACTTGCAACCGTTACCGAGATAACGATTATAATCTATACTAATAAAGAGGAAAGGTTTGTTTGTTTGCGAATAGGCTCCGAAACTACCATTCCAATTTTAATGAAATTTGGCACAGATATAGAGTAGACCACGGGTAAGGACATAGGCTACTTTTTATTGCGGCAAAATGTACGGTTCCCGCGATATTTCCTTAAGCGCGCACGAACTCGCGGGCAACGTCTAGTAATTATATATACAAGATTGTCTCGTTCAAAGTATAAGATTATGCATTTAATTTGTGTTTATGGAACACCAGTAGGTGCAATCAGAAGTTCGTGCAGCGTTTGTATGCAGATCGCGGCATCGTGAAGTCATAGTCATGACCATGAGCATGCATCGAGAAGAGACAATCACTGCATTGCTCGACGCACCTAGGTGTAACAACGTGAGTTATGGCGGGTAGCCGCCGAGAAGGTCGACTCGTCACGCCGTGGGTTAAGGACAGTAGGGTCGATTAAGAGATTATAACATGCATATGTCACCGTAAAATTGTTAAAAACAGTTAGATTGTAATATTACTAGGGATATTATAAAATGTCGACAGATTGTCAAATAAACAATTCTTCTTATTATGTAGAATGTACGTTGAAGGGGACGTCAAAACGTTCTCTGTACGTAAGTATATATATTTTCTACTCTGTTCTGTTGTAGCTAGCATTAGTTAACTTGTAAGGCTTACTTATTTACTAGATGTTGCCCGCGACTGAAATTGTACATTTTCCGCATGAAAAGTAGCCTATGTCCTTCCCCGTGGTCTACTCTACATCTGTGCCAAATCGTCAAAATCGGTCCAGTAGTTTCGGAGCCTATTGCAAACAAACAAACAAACTTCACCTCTTTATTATATTAGTATAGACTATCAGTTCTAGATATCTAGCAGTTATATAAGTATAATACTCGATTAAATATCACATTATAGAAAGTCATACTGTGATAGGCTATTTGTGATCATATTCCTGTTTCGGTTCGCGCACTGGCTCACTCCCTCACGCGCGATAAACGTGAGTGTGAATGCGACACCACGCGGATTGAAACACGATTTTGATCACAAATAGTTACGAGAATTGGGGCTTCTGAACTCAATCTAAGCAGAAACAAATCTAATGAACCACTGGACAGGTCAGGACATTGTGACAAACACAGACATTTCAATCATTAATTTTAGTCGTGTGATATTGAATAAGGAATAGACTGCTATCAATGCGTATAAGCAGGTCAATACATGAATGAAGTTATACTTATGAAAGTTTGTGAGAATGGCTGAATGTTTGTTACTCTTTCAATGAAATTTAGTGTGGTTAGTTATGCTCTGGATCAACATAATATAGTCTACTTTTTATCACGAAAAATACAGTGGTCCCGTGGGATAATGTATTAAAACGGACGGAGCCGCGGGCAAAAGCTAGATAATTTGATGAATAAAAAGTAAATTTGTATTTCCTTTATAACTTTCAAACAACATTACAATTACCATTACAAAAAACTTATTATTTGACCTTCTGAACTAAATTCATTTAAATTGCATGGAATAAACTATGTGGCGCGAATTATCATGTTATGTGTAATTTGCCATAAACGAACATAAACTACGGTCTTACGTCTTGCGCCAGTATAACTGACCACATGGCCAAGGCTCTATGCTAAAGTGAGTAATACCTTATGTAATACAACCGGTTTCAATGTTAGGATTACTATCTTTTACTGCACTCTGCACCGGCAACTTTGACCACATTTGTTTCCTATATAAAAATAAGGTTATGTTGATTTTTTTCCGCCATTGTGTTTTAAATTTCGGATTAATAATATAATATCAAGTCTCTTCATTTAATATTATTAAACTAATTCTATACGAATATTTTCGACAATACCATATTGTCGAAAATGCGCTACTTTATTATTGTACAGAGAACACGTACCTATCTGTAGTAACTGAACTTTCATTTATATTATATTAATTATAACTTTCAATCAAATAATACTCACTCTACGCCTAAAGTTTCATCACTTCAAAAAAAATAATTTAAAGTACTTACTACAATTTTAATACAGGCTGTATTTTTTTTTCAACTGAAGTATTTAACACAACATTTAGCAAAAAATAACATGATTAACATTATATCCTGACAACTCTCATTACACATGGACACCCTTGTACGAAGTGTCGAGCCGGCTTTGAAAATCACGGGCCCGCCGGCCGCCCGCCCGCCCGAAATATCATCCGCGCGGTTATGTATCGAATTTTCGTTTTTATAGGACAATCTTGTCAAAATTTAAAGGTGCATGATATATATTTTTGTTTCGAAGACATCTTGTAGGTACATACAATATAAATATTATCACATTTTCGAACATTTTCTCAAGCGAATTTTAAATACGAGAGTAAATATTATGCGACGATGAAATATTCGCTTCAGAGGCTCAGAGCGCGTTCGTTAAGATGTCGGGGGTCTACTGACTCGGAAAATGCCCAGTAATTCGTCGCATGCCTTTCAACTAGTTTCGCAAATATATGAGGTATATTTAATTTCAGCTATCTTATAATTTAAACGAGACAATCTTGTATATTATATCACCGTAAAATTGTAAAAATCGTTAGATTGTAATATAACTAGTGAAATTGTAAAATGTTGATAGACTCATTAATATATTATATCTATTACGTCGGAAATCAGTACACTTTCGCGTGTCCGCAAACACTACTGGGAACTCTAGGGAGAACAAAGGTAGTTGCCTATAAGCTACACTTGACGAGCTTGTATATTATCTAGATTCTAGCATAACCATAACAACTTAACAATTTTAACAAAAAAACTATAGCCTGACTACGTAAATTAATAGCCTATGTTACCCGGGCTATTATTACGAAACTATTGACAGTGAGTTATTATAATCAGGCCAATAATATAATCTTTTTAGCCTTTGACGTTCTTAATTAATCAGAATGTACCGAATCCTCTAAAAATTTACTCTTTTTATTGAAATTAAAATATTCCAGTGCCGGGAACAGAAATCCCGCAGAATGAATAGTAGCAATTGATTCAAAGGGATTTTATTTTGTAATCTTCAAATGCAGAGCTGTCTTATACTTTAATCGAGTCAACCTTGTATATATTATATAGGTAACGGCTGCAAGTATTACCATAAAATTTAGTATGTAGGGAGTTTCGGGGGAGAAAAATCGATCTAGCTAGGTCTTATTCCTAGTTTCATTTTTAAGTTATTTTTTTTTTTGTTGTGAAACAATATAGTGTCAATTTTGACTTTAACATGTCAGTCAAAACTAGGTTACCCCTCTTTTTAATATTATATATCTATGAGGTTACCTGACATCATCACAATAATTATTATAAGTATATTTGGATTTTATTCCAAATTATGCTATAAATTAAAGCTACCTTGTTCTCATAAGTAGGAAAAATACAGGAAAATTTACAGCAAAATCAGCGTTCCTTTGTTGCTAAAAAAAGGAAACCCATTAGGATATTTTTCAATAAAAGAAAAACGAAAAACTCAAGAGCCTTAAATCGGATAGCCACATTTTTAGCATTTTAGCATCGGACTAGTTGAAAGTTTATTTTAGATTAGATTCGAGCAATGCACTCGGCACACAGTTTGCTGACCAGAGTGTGGCATGCATAAGCAATCGTTTGAGGCAACTGAACCCTGATATAGAATAAATATGCGCCGAACTGATCCACCAGAGCGAGGAATAAAATAAAATTAACAATCAGCTTATTTTTGTTTTTTTGTTTTTCACTTTAGATGAGAACCGTTTATTTGAGCAACTACCATTCTTTGTACGCGGCTTCCCTCTTTTTAATATTATATATCTATGGCGGCTTCGCTTTTCGGGTTTTAAACGATATCTTTATAATAATTTAAAATTTTAATTCTCTACTCTCTTAGAGGTTGTATTAGAGAGTACTCGATTCATACGAAATATTATGAAAATATCCAAGGAATAAAAAGTGTCATACAAATTTTTATCCCCATTTCACCCCATTGGAGGTTGAGTTTTGAAAAATCCTTCTTTAGTGGAGTGCATAGTGATTATTATTATCATTATAATATTATAGATAGATAGATAATCATCTGTCAAATGGCGGTTAAGTATGAAAATAATTCTAAATTAAATTTACCTAAAATAACGTAGGTTATAATTATTATGTACCATCATGTACCATCCTCTTTTTAATATAAAACATCTATGGGTACCATCTTTTTAATATTTTATAATATCTGTGGGTACCATACAATAACCCAAAACATATTTGTAATAAATTTTAGTGAGAATTAATGATTTTGTGTTTTTTATTTCCATAGATAAATCATGGGTGGTCGAGCGCCCAGCGAGACCAATCATTAGTCTATATTTACTTCTAAATAACTGAAAAATTCGTGTCAATAGTGTCAATACTTTTTATTTTTGCTTACAACTCCGCTTCGTTCAAAGTTCCGAGACTGGATTTGCATGCTGGACTGTTAGTATGACCCTTTTAGCGTAGGTTTAGAGGTTTTGAGTGGTCGCAATAGAAATGTAAGATTTGACGACTCGACATTTGACTCTTCGATTTTCAATTCTAGATTGTATTAGCGCAGAATTCTATTTACAGTGCAGTTTTTCCGTCGCTACAACTAAAATACTCTCGTGGGAACGAGGGCTTTGGTGAAAACTGACAACTTTACACCACTTAATCTATATAAAATTACATTCACGTATTAAGGTACGAACGCACTAGGCGGAACTGCACTTCAGCGGAACTGAGCGACACGTCGCATGTTTTTTTGGTAAAGGTACGAACGCACTAGGCGGAACTGCACTTCAGCGGAACTGAGCGACACGTCGCATATTTTTCGGTAAGCCGCACTTGAACTGCAGCGGCGCTACAAAAATATATTCAGTAGCTAGGCAACCTCCGAGCAAGATGGACGACGAAATTGAAAAGGTTTTTTTTTTGTAAATAAGTGTCTACATACTTACAAGCTAAATAATTTTCTCTATGAAACCAATTAACATTGGAGAGGCCGTCGTTCATCCACAGCCAAAAGAAATAAAAAAATTAACTTACCATTTACTCCCATTTCTAGAGCTATTTAATAATAACATCTATCTATGGACGCTTTTACACCACAACAATCTGGTCCCGTGGTAAGTTCTCGAAGAACTTGTGTCACGGGTACCAGACAATGGAAATATATTTAATAGGTACTTTTACTAAACATATTATATTTAAGATTTTTATTATATAATACACATAATATTTAGTACACATCCATGATCCAGGAACACAGAAAAAATTTTGTCCCTCGGCGGGATTCGAACCCGCGACCTCCAGGCCACAGAGGTCGTTTCACTCCAAAGTTGTTTTTTTTTTCCCATAGAAGTGTTCATGTACTTTTTATGCTGGACGTCATAATATTATTATGTCTCCGGATACTGGCTCACGAGTACAATTAATTTTTCTTATCTATCGACATTTTTGACGAACGATTATTGCGCTACCAATATCTCGATTGACTAACTATGAAAATGAAGTTGGCCAAAGCGCACTCCGCGGAAGTGGAACTGCAGTTAACTGCAGTTCGCGACACTTTTGGTCAGTTAATCAAGTTTGTCGCGCAGTTCGCTGCAGTGTAGTTCCGTTACCGCTTAGTGCGTGTTATCTCATATAATTTCATATAAAGAATATTTTGACGCAACGTGTCGCTCAGTTCCGCTGAAGTGCAGTTCCGCCTAGTGCGTTCGGATCTTTATTCACAGAGTGCATAATTAATTAAAAATATGTATAGGTGTACCAGAATCTCATGGCAAATAGGGAAATAAAATTTTGTAGTGTGCAATACTGGGGAAATTGGATTAAACGATCTTGATACTGGTTAATATTTAATTATGTCTTTAGTATTATTGAACATGAATTATAATAAGACTGTATGAAGAATGTTCGGTGTATAATATAGAAAACTAGCTTTTGCCCGCGGCTTCGCCCGCGTGGAATAGTGTTCTTGGAGAAAAAACTACTTCGGCGAATAATTCTCTACCTACTTACAGCAATATACTACTGATACATATTGAAAATGTTTTTAGATTTGCCCAATGCAAATTGTTAAAAATGGGACCCTATCACCTCGACACGACATGCGTGACCACTTGATAATATACTTACATAATATTATATTTATCGCACTTGAATATAAATTTTACCATAATCTTATAATATCTTAAAGACTAAATACTTAAAGACTATTATTTTAAAAACAAATCCGTTGCGTAGATTTAAAGATCTAAGCATACAATATACTATACCTACATAGGGACAGGCAGATAAAGCGACTTGTTTTATATTATGTACTATGTAATTTGTAATAAGTAAAGTTATTTGACCAACAAAACTGACGAACCACCTCTGGATATTCCATAAGAATTAAGAACTGCAGTTACTATTATACGTATTCTGTGCTGCAGTTCAAAATATTCGTGAACCTCTTTATACTGTATACGTCCCGCGTTTTCGATAGCGCGATGTAGAAACGCGAGCGCCCGCGCCGCGCAGCAACACTATATCCCTGCATTTTAAATCTGTTATATCTTCGAAAATATTCATTTAAATTACATGCCGTAAAGGGCAGTATTGATCTATCTTAAATGCACAACGTATTTAAGGTACTTAATTGGATAAGGATTAATACTGTATTGCTTAAAGTCGCTTTGTAAATAAGCTATTTAATTAAAATCAAAGTAAAGGATAAAAAAATGGTTATTGTGGGTTATCCCTAAGAGATAGACATATGCCATCGCGGACTTTTTTGTAGGCTTTTTAAAGATGAATACAACTGTAGTACATAATTTTGATCTATCTCGTAGTGTTCAGCCAGCAATTTCAATGTAAGCAATTTCAATATGTGATTTTTTAGGACTTTAGAAACCTCTAAAATTATTTGTGTACCTCTACTATGTTATGCATGTTACATACCTAAAAACCTTCCCGTTAAATCACTCTATCTGTTAAAAAAATGGCATCAAAATCCGTTGCGTAGTTTTAAAGATTTAAGCATACAAAGGGGACAGACAAAAAAGGGACTTTGTTTTGTACTATGTAATGATATTTCATGAAAAATAAATCAATCGTGAATTACTTTATATACTTATTTATTACGAATAACATACAATTAAATTAGCAACAGTTTATTTAATGTTGTAATTTCCTTTCGAACTGTATAGAACTCGTTTACTTAATTCTTAATCAACTATAAATCGAAACTGTCTTATATTGATTTTCTTTTTTCCTCCTCTCCTCCTTTTACCAGGCATGGAAAACAAACCATCATTCGATGTGCCATCAGCTACGATTCACCTTATAGTAGTACTGGAAACACATTTAAAGAAGTCACAATAATTACCTAAGAAAATATAAAAAAACTAAAAGTATCAAAACAGCTCACTCTAACTTACCGGTCAACTCTACCACAAGCTTAAAATTATAAGATTGAGTTCGATTTACACCTTCTTCTTTCTGTATTTTACTATAGACATAGAAAATAATATTTCTCGCTTGAGATCGAAATGCCTTTTTGGATATTTTCACAAAAACAACAAATTCCAAGAACATAATCACAAAATTTTAACAGCTGTTGACAAATCACGTACTTTGATTTGACGGGTCATACTTGACATTGCCATATGAAAATCACATTTTTTATTTTTTTTAAAATGCTATCAGATTCTGGTAGACCTTTACCTACTTTGTGATTAAAATACAGCAGATTTGAGAGTTTTGCCGGGAATGTCAATCAGCAATGTTGTGTTAATGTATTATTTTTCTAAATTCGTGTTATTTCGGTTTTTAATGTGTAATATTGGTGGAATATTAACCATTAATTATTCGTTGAGGTGCACTAGTATGGAAGAGTGATGCATTCTACAAAATGCGTGCTAAATTGGGTTTCCCGCCAAAACTCCCTAGGAAGTTTCAGTAAAGCGTCTACCACTTTACTGAATCGACTGACTTGACTGATTGACTACCGTGACTATTTATTAGGACTTTGACTAGACTTTGGACTTGACTATTTAGAAATAAGACAGATAAGAAATACCTCAAAAATATAAGACTTGGCTTAAAGGCCTTGTTGCCAGGCCATTAAATCTTATTAAAAAAAAAAGCAGATTTGACTTTTGATTGTCATTTAGTATCAAATATTTAAACTGAGCAATGTCGACTAAATTATAGTTTAAAATAGTATTTTAAATATAAAATCAAGCAATCAAAATAGAAAAATGTTAGTTCAAAAACAGCCAGAAGAACCACATTCTGAAATAATCCAGATTTCAACAATATTTTTTGGATTTATATTAATTTTGCTTATGTTCATGGTGCGTAAATGTAAAATGAATAAGCGTCGCAACAATGTTCGTTTCGACAATGATAATATTATTACTAATAGAAATATAGATTCTTACTTTTCACAAGAATCAGATTCTGAATATAAACCGAAGAAAAGAAGGCGCTCTCGATCAGTGAGATGTTCTTGCGAGAATCACTATGAAGATGATTAGGTAGATACTATCAGACTCAGGAGTCTTAAAACGGGCTTGAATCATTGAATCTCACAAACCATTATTTGCAGATTTTATTGAATTGGATATTGTGATGTTAAAAAGCATTAATATACCTACTATTTAAAAACAATAATTAATTAGTTTATTGTTTTACCCCACGTATTAATTATTAGATATTCTGATTTCTGACCCATACTATGCACTGCGAGCACTGCATAGTGCACAGTGCTATTCACTGTAGAAAAATTCGTTCCGTTATGGACTGCCAGTACAGGCAGTATACTGCTGCAGTACCCTATGACGTCATAAATCGCCGCCATATTCTACTTGTGAGCACTGGTTTTTTTTCGAGGTAAGGTACTCGCAGTACTTTGATTACGCGATTAAAAAGTTCAAACGTCAAAATGAAGACCATTTCTAGTGGTCGGTTGAAGTCCATAAAATAATTAATAGGACAGCAGTTTAACTGGCTATAAGGGAACGGCTTCACAGTATACTGAATTGACGTCACACAGTACAGTGGTCGCAGTGCATAACACATACCCAATATCTAATTATTATTAACCTACACAAGAACGTTTCATTGTAATAGTTTGAATGTCAAGTTGTACCGCGCTGCACAGTGTATCTGCAGATTATGACTGATGTCATATGGAACGTGTATCTTTTTGTATTGTGATCAAAGACCAATTTAGAATAGCTATCTTTAAAATGTAGCGCCGCCTAGCGTGCGTATCGTCGCGGTGTTACCTGACCCTTAGTGCCTCCGATAAATAATATCAAACGTACGGTAGTGTGAGTTTAAAACCTCAGCTCTTAAAACAAACTTCACAACTTAGAAATACATAATAAAATTAATAAAAATAACGATATTTTTATTAATGTTATGTATTTCTAAACATTCTTATAAATATATGATTTTCGCTCACATTCCTCCACATAGAATTTAATTTACTGGCAAAATTTCATACTACAACGGTCGCACAATTATTGTCGTATAACTGTAAGTAGATACTTTAAGTTTTTCCTTTACTGAAACTAAAAGAGAATACTGTCTCGTAATTCACAGTATGATATTAAATTCTACCTATAAAAAGATAGATGGTTGCGGCTGAACAAATTCGTGGTGTTTCGACGTAAAACTTTATTTGACTTGTAATTAGGATCGCAAATCTGGTGCATGCAGTATCATTAGTTGAATGGGATTGGTTATTTTATTCCATAGAGCTTTTCATTTGATAAATTCAGAATAGATAACTTTATTATTTCAATATCAAAAATCCTTTATGTACTACGAGTAGTATTTTTTTTATATTTCAAATAGCTTTTGCCCGCGTAAATTCAGTATCCTAGAGGTATACTTTACTGTTTTGAGATAAAAAGTAGTATATATATTGTGTTATTCCAGGGCTCAAACTACTAGGGTAAAAGCCGGATAGTTGCTCCACTTTTTTCCTGTGTCCCTGTTCCACAAAAATCCCTGTAGTCAGTAAAATTATACAAATTGAGAATAAATCAACGTTAGTTTTAATATTTTATAATAATTAATTTTTGTAAGCCTAATTAATACAAGTTTTGAGTAAATCCATTTTTACTGGACCTCTAAATAAGGGGATAGTCGCCTTACGTTACAAATGCATCGGGGGATAGTTGCCTAACGTAGGTCATGTATCCCATTTGTTTATTTTTTACCCCGTAATTATCCTTTTTGATACGGATATTTGCCTTTACATTTACAAAATAAATTAGAGCTTTTTTACAGTAGAAAGTAAGAAACATAGTAATTTTACCTCTATGCATACAAAGTTACCAAAAAATACTGGACCCTACGCCAGTAAAAATATTAAGAAGAATTGGCTTGCCAGTATAATTATAACGCCCGTCCAAGTCTCACCGTGTAAGATTTCGCTCACATAGACAAAACGGGTGCGCCTAGATTAATTATTTTTAGGGAATTAATATTTTCAAGGAAGGGACTTCTAATCATAATGAAAGTCTACCGCAAAAAACTAACAACTAGTGTTGCCCAAATCAGTCTTGGTCTTGGTCTTGCAGCAAGAGTCTCGCAAGTCTCGCAATTAGCTATTAGCCTATTGCTATTTATTAAACGTTATTTTAGATCTCAGAACAACGTTATAGAGTAGGTATTACGTTACGTTGTTATATTAAGTTGTTCTAATAACTAAAATAACGTTTAATAAATAGCAATAGCTTCTGAATTCGTTGTTACGGTAACAACGAATTCAGAACCGAGGCAAGTATCCAACCAAGGCAACTATCTGGCTTTTACCCTACCATCCATCCATCTGTACATCCATCCATCCAACCTCACAAACTTCACATTTATAATAGTATTGACACTAATGACTGCCATTGCTAGGTACTCTTATACCAAAAATCCAAAACATCTTGGACCCCTGGTTACCTCAACAACTCGGCGTAACGTAACACAATGTAGGCGTTATTTCATGCCGGTTTACTGTGAGACTGTGGTATTTATCTGAACCAGAAGGAGTTCGCGCCGAAGCATGCTACTCCCACGTTCAAGTTATAGATAACTAGCAGATTCCCGACTCCGCTCGCGTAAATATCGGTTATCCCGCAGGAATACTGTACTTTTTAGGGATAGAATGTAGTAGCCTTTCTTTTAATCCAGAGCCTAAACTAAACTACCATACCAAATTTCATCAAAATCCGTTCAGTAGTTTTTGCGTGAAAGAGTAACAAACAACCATCCATTCATCCGTCCATACATTCATACATCCATACATCCATACATCCATACATCCATACATCCTAGATCTATCCTCACAAACTTTTTCTTTATAATATTAGTAGGATTGAAATAGTTTATTAAAATTTAAGTGTAAAATATAAACTAGGTACTACATATTCGAACATTATTTAATTCTGAACTCGCAAATTAGAACATGGAAATTGCATTTCCAACATCAAACGGTGTCGTTAAAAATCTATTTGCGATTTAATGTAATACTAAAATTCAGATAGGCATTAAATATTACGTAATGGCCACATTTTTTAAGCGCAACACTCGTTTAGTGGAAAGATAGATGCAGCGAAATTTTCTTTTCAAGAGGTAAAATTTTCACCCTCCTCCTCATTAGTGGATCCTTTTGAAGCGTTCGCTTTGCGTCTGCGATTCGCTTTTCGCATTTACACATAGCGCCCGCGTGTCTGATTACTGATTACTTTAATGTATCAAACGCGAATCGTAATATAATATTATTTGTAACTAATATTAAAATTTCTCTTTTTAATGTAACATTTCGGTGACGGTGGCCGGTTTCATTGAAACCAGGCCCGTTACGCAAGAGTATGTGAGAGTGCCCATGTATGTGCGTAGTACACAAGAGCAATCTTTCTTCCTTTACTCTCGTAATTCATTGGGACGGATAACCGACACGTTTGACGAGAGTCGTGGGTTCGATAATAATTGCCTTAATTGACATAGTGGCATATGCTAGCAGTTCTTTAAACAATGCCGAAATCCCCAAACGTGTATCTTTAAGGAGTCAAGAGTTCTGTTCAGTACTTTTAAATCCAGGGCATACCTTGGTACAAAATCTTACTTTATGGTTGCATATGCTTGCACTTCTTCAGATACAGCCAAAATTACCATATGTGTCCATATAAATTTCGAGGGGTTCGATTCCTCACGGACTTGATCAACAGGTTGGCAATGGAAAAACTTTGGTTATACCTTTAAACCTGAAAAAAAAAAATTTGAAAATCGGTCCACAGATGGCGGAATTATATATCGTTGAACATACAAAAAATATAAACAACCGCCTCCTATTTCGGAAGTAGGTTAAAAATATAATAAAAGAAAACTATAAAAAATTAAAGTTCCTCGCTGGAAAGTACAATGTGATTCGTCTGAACTTCCATGGAAAATAGTAACCAGATAAAAGCTTAAATCAATATAGTGCTTGGTCACGTACGAGGTAGACGTAAAATTTATATTAGCGGGTTCTTTTTAGGACCTTGCCAAGTATTCTGGTTATTTCATATTATACGCTAGAATATTTTTCCTAGACAAATTCACCATTCAGAAAAACCTTTATTCAACCATTGTTTTCACAATTTTTAAAATCACATGAAATTCACCCTCGTATGTATAATATATAACCTAAATGTTGGTGGTCTACTATATCTAGGTATGTTTTTATAAAAATTTATTTAGTGGGTTCGAAGCCATCAGCCAGAAGAATAAGCAAACAAGCATGCGCAAAAAACAAATATTTCCTCTTTATAATATTAGTATAGATATAGCTTAACTTCAGCGAACGAACTGAAAAATCGTTTAATAGAAAGTGTTACCGTTTACCACCGCCTATGAAACGCTACAAGAGTCATTCACTCAAATGTGTGCTAGGCGCTTTATTGTGTGGGTGTGCTTTATAGAGCTCTTTAATTTGTTTGACAGTGACGCGGCCCACTACGTAACGATACTAGATAGATAGATTACAGAAGCTAGAATGGCAGACCGACAGACAGACAGACAGATAGGCAAATGGATGAACGGACGGCCAGACCGATAGAACGAAACTATGAGGGTTCCTTGTAGTAACGGGACCCTAAAAACAACTCAAAACGAACCACGAAAACTTCACAAATATTTCTTTTGCTTTGAAAGTTGAATGGTTATTAGTACAGTAACATTCGGTACCTGTATCCACGGTCTAAGGCACTCAACTCGAGGGCCCTACGGTGCGGAGATTCGTAAAAAACTCCCAGCTTTAATTGGATTGCCTTTTATTAGCGTAATAAATTTGAATTCCACCCTGCTTCATGAACGCGTTCCGATGTTTTGCGACCCCCAAATGAAACGTTCAATCATGATTGGTAATGGATGGGTGATTTGTTGCACCAAACCAAAGGCAATTACTCCCGTTCTCGGCTTAATCGCCCTAAAGTTATTTTTAGAGTTATTTCAATGGGATTTGTTACCTTGTTTATATTACTATGATGTAGAATATCACAAAACTATAGGGATCATAATAGCGGCCGGCCGTTACTATATCTTTTTTATCGAAGCATTTCGCGGCTTTTTCGGGCCCCAATATTTTCGTTTGCTAGCGATCTGAATTTTTGTCGCGGATAAGCTGTTAGTGGCACAAGCTAATGATTTAAATTTCATAAAAATTAGAGTGCATAGGTCTTTAGGTAGGTAACTTAGGAGGTATTAAGCGGTTAAAAAATGTGATTTTTAAAGATATGGATGGAGGTATGGAAGTAAGGAGAATAAGCAAAATTAAAAGCATACTTCTAGCAGACTTAGAAATGTTAAATTTGCTGCCAGGCTAGGTTTATGATTAGCTGCATAGAAAATAGTAAAAATTCGCACGCAGGGCGCACTATCAACACCACAAGAGTTACGCACTTGTAACTCTTGTGGTATTGCAGGTGTATAGGTATGATGGGCGGTAATCACTTTAAATAAGGAAAATATTTGGAAACGAGCAAAAGGACCACCTGATGGTAGGAAGTTGTAGTAATTTCTTACCATAAGGTGTTTCCGTTTGTACACATACGGCCCGTTTCAATATGTCACATTGCCAAGTCACTATTTAATATAATAAATTATAGAAATGAAATTTTCCACGTACGGTTACAAGTTTTTTTATGAGTAGGTATATAATATATAAATTGACCGAATTGAATCTTAAATTTCAGTTGGTCTCTACAACACCTCATAACCTTTTGCAAAGGAAATACTTGGCTTTTTTCATTTAGGTAATGTTTTGTGGGATAATTACGAGTAATATAATATTACAATTTTAACCAAACACTTTTGTGATTTGTACAATATTTAAAAAGATGTTTAAAAATACCTTGCTAACACCGTCTTCTACATGAATGTAGAAAATAATGCTACGCAAAAAATAATCTTATTACAATGAGCATACGCGTAGTGTAAAACATTTTGTTTTTGATCTTGGCCCTTGCCTTAAAATGAGAAATAATAAATTAGAATTCATAATTACCGTCCACAGCCACTGATTTGTACATTAATTTTAATACAGCAAATTTTTGCTTTACAAATAATAGGCTAGACGACTGAATTTTTTTATTGCATAAATGAATAGTACTCTTAAATATGAGTAACTTCTCATAAGAAACCGTATATCAAAAGTCAATATTTTCAAAGGTACAGCGATTTGTTTACAAAATTTGGCAAGTCGCGCAGTTTGCAAAACGCTCCATACTAAAGTCGTACATAGCTGTGGCCTGTGACGTCACGCCCAGGTTAAAATGTATGAAGTATACAGCCGCAAGAACATAATATTTGTAAATATCTCCGATATTTGTGCGTTTAAGTTCATACATACCATAATGAATGTTTTTGTACTTATATGATGTAAGTAAACTAATGATGTAGGTTTTGTTTACTAATAGCACAATGTTTTTTGTACTTTTTAGATGTATCTAATTAATAAACTATACATAAAATATTATATTTTTTAACATTTAGCAAGTAGTAATGCCTCAATATTTCTGAGTATATTAATGAAACTAAATATTTTAGATGTAGTCGTCTACCCAGTTCTTTAAAATTTGCGAATGTTTTGTAAATTGTAAACTCAACGGGCTTATAATAGTGTGCAAAATACCGTACACAATCAATGAAGCGGCGCTGTTAAAAATCAAAACCGTTGCGATTGCCCGCCGCTGGGCTGGCGATGGCGGCTGGTGAAAATATAATTGGATTGAGCCTGGCGGAATAAATTGGATGTCAGGAATGTTATTTTTACAATGTTTTTTACTCCCTATCATATCTATGTTTATTATTTTTAGATACCTCAAAAATGTACGATAACTTTTTAATCGTCCCGTGAGTTGGAATATCCATCAGTTTATATTTATTATTTTATTCAGTTCACTGAGCTATATTGTTTCTAGCGCAAAATTTGTACAATTTTAATTCATACTCTGTTATCATATACATGAGTTTTATTACTAGATGTTGCCTGAGACTTTGCTCGCTCAAAGGGCAATATAGGGCCTGCGGGTACCGGACTTTTTTGCGGGATAAATATGTAGTAGCTTGTGTTAATTTAGCCTTTAAATAAAATGATGTCCCACTGAACTGACTAACTGTACGTAATAGAAATTTGGACAGTGGTTTTAATTTACGATGTTGACATGATTTTATTTGAGACTTTGAAAATAAAATAAATATCATAATTCCTACTTATACTATAATTGTGAAAGTTTGTGAGGATGGATGGATGAATATCCATACATTCATATGTATATCCATTACTGTTATGTATATACATATTGTTACAATACGGCCGATGTATCTTGGCGAGTCTGAACTTCGCGCAGAAGGTCGCGCAATAGCTGTTTCTAAGTGTTTTCGTATTTATTTTATTTGTACTAATTGGTCAACTGTATTAGGGAAATTTTATTAGTACATAGGCATATAAAAATAATACAATAACAGTTTTCTTCACGAGTTGTACATGCGCTAAAGTTCGCAGAGCCTATGTTCAGACCCGTCAAGATACAGTGGCCGTAGTGTACCTACTCTTTCACACAAAAACTATGTATGGATGGTAGTAGTGGCTCTGGATTAAAACACCAGCTATTTTTTTCCCGAAAATGTAGGTTCAGAGTTTGGGATACTGTACCTATTTACACAGCGGAGCCGCGGGCAGTAGCTAGTTAATAATAAAAACAGGAGTTAAAATTTTGTTTGGAAAATCTTTAAAGCACCTATTTTGTTACAAAATTGAGATGCATGCTTTTTAGATTTATTAGAATGTACCCTCTGATGGTGTGAAATAAGGGTTGAGAGTTTGTATGAAAAATATTTGAAATCTACATCGTTTTCCATAACATTTAATATCTGAGCTAATACATACAAATCATTGAGTAAGTATTTTATAGTTTCTTTTTTTATTTGTGGAAAATAAAGGGTGAAATTGGGCCCAAATTGTGATAATATATCAACAAATGGTCGTATTGCTTTGAATTTTGGCACTCAGATAGTTATTAAGACGTAAACTCCGTTGTTTAAAAGGAGTTTTCGAAATTTATTCCCCACGGATGTACAATCGTGTGTAACATCGCGGACAAAGTCGCACGCAAAAGCTACTTCAGGCTATAAACTAACTGTGTGCCCAATTTCGTTCTAGTTCGTTCAGCAGTTGTAAATGAACTTCTATCTTATTTAAAACCTGCAAAGACCTTCATAATGGGAAATGTCACAAAATCCCTTTTTAGCGGACTTTCATTATAATCTGTCATTATTATCCCTGCCCATCTTTTTAGGTCAATCTCTTTTCGATATTTCGTGATAAGCCACCTTTCGCTTTTATATAAGAAGAGGTAGCCCTGTGGTTTATATTCGATCAAAATTCATATTTTGATTTTTAAAATTTATCTTTTTAGGCTTGTTGTCATCTAAGTTATCAGGTAATAAATAAAAAAAATACAGTTTTTGCAATATTTTCTTTATCTGCGCTATAAGTTGTTGCTTTGTCGTAATTTTAGGGGATACAAAGTAGACTATATTTTAATTCAGAGTCTAAACTACTACCATACCAAATTTCATCGAAATTCGTTTGGTAGTTCTTGCGTGAAAGAGTGACAAATATCCATGCATCCATCCATCCATACATACATATATCCTCATAAACTTGTACATTTATAATATTAGTAGGATTATATGTGACACAAATCGTTAGATTATAAATAACTAGGTCGTAAAATATGTCTTCTGCCAAGATTCTTTCTAACGAATTATAATTTGTTTAATTAACTAGGTAACACTGAAAATGTTTAGAAAATGAAAAACGGCTTAATGTAGAAAGTTTCCAATACTTTTATTTTTTTTAACATAAGATGGGGGCAGGGGATCACGGAAGACTAGGGATAGCGGCGACTGTTGCTGTCATAACCTGAGTGATCACCTTTTCCTTCTTTTTAGGCATTGCACTGCCATAATAATTTATAATTATTAGAGTTTAATTTTGTTTTATTTATTGCTTTTTGTTATTTGTTTTTTTTTCTTCTTTTTGCCGTTTTGTTGTTTTTTTTTCTTAATTAATAAATCAATCTTTTTCTTAATTAAAATGTAATGGTAGTGTAAGACTTAAAATGGTAATAAATTATATATTTATTTATTGTTTTTTGAAGCAATCTCCGTTCCTCTCTACACATCGTCGCATTCGATGGAACCACTGAGAAAAGCAGTGGGCCCATTCTTCCTTAGGGGTCTCTTCTATGGCATTTTCGTACGCTTTCACCGCATCTTCAGGGCTCGTAAAGCGAATACCTCTAATTTATCTTTAGTTCTTGGAAATAAATGAAAGTCGCAGGGCGCCAGGTCAGGACTGTATGGCGGATGACTCATTATCTCGACACCTGCCATAGTCAAATATTCAACAGTCCGTTTTGCGGAGTGCCCTGAAGTATTGTCGTAGTGAAGGAGGATCCTGCTTCGAGGGCGCTGCTGTCGAATTTTTTCCAAGACAAGAGGCAAACAGCGATTGACATACCAGTCTGCAGTAACTGTCCTTCCATCTTCTAGCACAACTGTTGCGAAATGACCTTTCCGACCAAAGAATGAGGCAATCATCTTTTTTCCTTGACTTCTTCCTTTTTTTACCTTAGTTGGCCGATCCTCGAAAGGAAACACCCACTGAGCTGATTGTCTTTTGGTTTCGGGTTCGTAGCAATATATCCAGCTTTCATCACCTGTAACGATGTCAAATACAGCATTTGAGTCACCGCCGTTGAACTTATCTAACATTTGGCGACACCACTCCATGCGTAGGTGTTTCTGGTCGTCGGTTAAAGTATGGGGAATCCATCTGGGACAAAGCTTCCTGACGCCTAAATGTTCGCGTAATATTTTTTGAACTTGACTCATACTAATGCCTAGGCTTGCCCGTATCTGCTGATAGGTCACTCCCTTATCTTCCTCTATCACGCGTCGCACAGCACTGATGTTATCTTCAGTAGTCCCTGTTAAAGGACGTCCCTCACGCGGATCATCATTGAGATTGCTACGTCCACGCTTAAACTCGTTAAACCAATTGTAAATAGTTCCACGAGATGGGGTTTCATTAAGAAATGCTAATCGCAGCCTATCATAGATTTGTTGTTGAGGCCCACAACGAAAGTCATAATAAATCATTGACCGAAAATTTCCTCGCGTTAGGTTCATTTTCACGTGTAAAAAGAGTTTTAGATTTGCCGCCAATTCACAAAAACAAATGACAAATGAATGCAATATACTACATTAGGTTACCAAAGAGTTCTTAAATTGAAATTCAAAAAAGTTTTCATAAGCAATGTTTCTAACTGGCCAGTTCTAAACATTTTCAGTATTACCCACGTATAAGCAGAATATTTAGGTTTGCAGCATTTCAACAAAATTATACATTACTATTATATTCTAATAATCATACATTACTAGCTGTTTCCCGCGGCTCCGCCCGCGTAAATATACTATCGAGTACAATACGG
The DNA here is from genome assembly GCA_905404095.1 of Glaucopsyche alexis. Lineage (NCBI taxonomy): Eukaryota > Metazoa > Arthropoda > Insecta > Lepidoptera > Lycaenidae > Glaucopsyche > Glaucopsyche alexis. Next base: position 19,140,263 of record FR990049.1, on the reverse strand, counting down.
CCGATGTATCTTGGCGAGTGTGAACTTCGCGCAGAAGGTTGCGCACTAACTATTTCTAAGTGTTTTCGTATTTATTTTACTTGTACTAATTGGTCAACTGTATTAGGGAAATTTTATTAGTATATAGGTATATAAAAATAATACAATAACAGTTTTCTTCACGAGTTGTACATGCGCTAAACTTCGCAGAGCCTATGTTCAGACCCGTCAAGATACATCGGCCGTAGTGTATCCCGCGGGTATACTGTACTTTCCAAGATAAAAAGTAGTATATGCTTTAATGCAGAACCTAAACTACTACCATACCAAATTTCATCAAAATCAGTTTTTGAATTTGATGAATGAAGAGTTTTTGCGTGAAAGAGTAGCAAACATCCATCCATTCATACACTCATCCATCCATCCTCACAAACTTTCACATTTATAATATTAGTAGGAATAATAGGATACACAAACACGTCAAACTTATAACATTCCTATTTTTCGTCACGGATTGAAAAGGATTTACGCCACGCTGGAGTCACACAAGAGTACTGTGGCTAACGATACGCTATTAAAACTTTAAATTGGCTAATAGTTTGTGCTTTTGCATTCTATCTCGGAATAATATTTTGCATCAACTGAAGTCTAAGCCAATATCGAGTAGAGTGTAGAGTTTTTTGTTAGAGAAATAGATAACGCATATCAAATATTATGCTGGGAATAATATAATAATATAATATTAGAGCTTAGCTCTCGACTTGGAGGTCGTGAGTTCTATTCCCGCATTGGTACAGCAAAAATATTGTTATTTGGTTAGGACAATGCATGCTGATCATTTGATTGTCTGACAAGAAAGGTGATCCATGCGTCGGGTGGGCATGTAAAAAGACGGACCTGCGCCTGATCTCTCGTCAGTCGTATCGGTTATCCGTCCCACTGGAAGGAAGAGAGAGTGCTTATATGTATTGCGCATACACTTGGACACTATAAAATTACTCCTGCGTAACTGACCTGGTTTCAATAAAACCGGTCAAAGTCACCGAAATCGGTATGGGGAATTATATTATATTATATTATATTATAATACACTAGGTAGAGGTACAGACTAGAATAAAATTACGTACTATGTACTATAAATATTTCGGCCTTCTTTATATTTCATAAATTGTCTACCATTTTCTTACAAAAACGATCAAAAATAGCCGCACCGTAGTTTTCAAAAAGCATTCGCACCGCATATAATTGTATAGATAACTAAATTATAACTTCCTACTTCGCAAAGTTTAACGTAATTCAGTTATAAAAAAGTCCAAAGCGAAAGAAGATTAAAAACAAGCAGTAAAATGTTAAGGAGTTAAATAAGAAAACTTTGTAATTTCGGATTTTATTCTTTTGTTTATGATAAGTAAAAAGATGTAAAAACTTCATGGGTACAGCTGGAGAAAACAGAAAGAGGTGCGTTGAATAAGAGTTTCTTTTGAAAAATATGTCTTTTAGCGTTTTCCTTGCAATGTTCCTGAGAAAGTTTGAATATATCGTACATATTCAAACTTTGTCATGAACTGAATTAGGGAAATAATATGTGAAATATCAGATTCATATTATTATATCGATGTACAATAAGCCAAAAAAAATCAATAAACTAATTTGTTCTCTCAAATTAAACACAATTTACAAGAATTGCAAAACAGTACCGTGTCTTTTGCACAAACAATTGACAACAACGTATTCGTAATTTTGTCAAATCAAAATTATATATAGCTGGTACTAGCACGATTTTCCTATAATTCTCACTATTGATAAAAATGACCCCTACGTTTGAACCTTATCTATTAATATTGGTAAAAATGTGAGTAATGACAACTGGATTTGTCAAGGATATGCACAAAGTGCAGTAAATGATATTTGTGGAGCTAGTTCAAGATTGTTGGATACTACAGTTGGATAATACAGGTACTTTCACAAGAAGATACCTACACGTTTAATTGCAAACGAAAAACTGCTCGGCGCTGCTCTTACAATTAAACTAGTATCTTATTATGTACTGAACAAAGTTCAAATTTGAATTCCTAAATAAAAAATGCATCGCAGCGTCGCGTACAGTCTCGTTTCGATATGAATCCTTACGGATATAGAGCCACCAATCATGTAACAACCAAAATTTATTTCAGTCCGTGGTCAAATAGGAAATGTTTTCGAGGAAATCGCCTATAAATGATGACGGTAATTCACAGAGTTGAAAGTGTCAAGAGCAACAAGCGTGTGATTAATTCCAAAAGTCCAGAGCGTTTGGGATTGATGACGCGACGCGGCGAGTATCGATTAACTATAGCCAGTATGCACGGTCTACGACAAATCCGGTGTAGAGATTAGAACCTTATCGCCCACTGCAGAGTAATAAGTGTCCTGATGGTAAGCGATTACTGCCGCTACAAGTACAACTCCTCTGGTGTTAAGACTTGCGTTCCTGGTCCTTAAAATGCCATGGGCCTCCGGTAACCTCACTCACTCGGTGAAACAATGCAAGCGTTATTTCACTCATACAAGAGTGATGTCGTGGCATTTATCCGGTCGAGCTGACCCATTCGTGCCGAAGCGTGGCTATCTCAATAAGGTCGAAAAAGTACAACGTAAAGTGGTACTATCTACAACCGACGGTAATCAATCGATTTAAAAATTATACGACTTTATGGATTTAAAGAACGATGGGAGTGTTGACCTTCTAATAATAGTCTGATTCACAAGATCCATTTCAGTGAATTTCTGTCCAAGGGCACTGAAAATTATGATCCAGGACTCATTCGATTCGGAATGGCTCTATAAACTTTATGAAAATGTTTAGCTTTTAGCAGTGTTTTCATCTCTTAATTTTAATTATTATTAATATTGGTTATAGAGTTCCGGGAACTAACACTTTTTTAGGATTTTTTTTTCCTCCGAATTTGAAAATTTTCAGGTCTCCTTCAACGGCTATAATTTTTCCACATCGTATTATGCTCGTAGTAGTGCAATCAAATCAAAACCTAACTATGTAGCTGTTTTTATTCTGTTCGTCCTTCTTTAATTTGTGCTAGAAGCATCCGTGGCATCGTAGGTAGACAAGCTTGAATTGAACTCGAGAGGATGCAGGTTCTAGTTTAGGTTGAGGCGTGTATACGCTCAAAAAAACCCCTAAGGAAATCCGCATCCGCTAGTTCATTTCACACAAAACTTTCCACTAGCATTTATTGCCCACGGCTTTGCCTGCGTGAAATTAGGTTTTAAGCTTTTATCCCCTAAGTTTACCCCCTTGAGGGTTCAATTTTTAAAAATCCTTCCTTAGCGGATGCCTACGTCATATGAGAAATACGTGCGTAAAATTTCAAATTTCTAGGCTTAGGTTTGGCCTGTGCGCTGATACAACAGTCAATCAGATTTGCCTTTTATATATAGATAGCTGATAGATGAAGCGAGACAAATCTAGCAACGATTACTGTTAAATTTTAAAGTGCTGACGAAATTACATTTCTTTGTTAATAACATTAACTTTACGAACTGAAGCCAGCGAAACGTAGTATTAACTTGAATATTTAAACTCGCTGAATGATTAAGTTTAAGTATAGCTTTCAAGTATTCAATGACGGAGTTATTAAGGAGTGAAAAGATTGGAGATTTAGTCTCCGCCGTCGCTAATTGCATCCGGTTCTTTGCATCCGCTCCTATTGTGAATGCTCCATCGCAGGTTTTAATGAAGCGCCTTAATTCAAACCCCGAGGAAACTTGCGATGGTCTAGACAAATACAAAGTTTTACTTGGAAATTTTAAGTTTCGCTTCAATCACTAATACCTTAACAAAGTTTTAGTTCTAACATAATTAGGACACAGAAGATAATTACTCATTTTATTTGATGCAGCCTCAACTCGACGATAAAATATTTAGTTTATGCGTAGATTCAATAGAGTTAAACAGCCAAAATGGACGACGAAAATAATTCTATACCAAATTTCATTATAATCCGTTCAGTAGCTATTGCGTGAAAGAGTAACAAACATCCATACATCCACACATCCGTAAATGTATTTATTCTAACACTCGCGTTTATAATATTAGTAAGAATTAGATACGCTTTGGATGGGCATGTAAAACGTCGGATCTTAGTTCAATAGGTTTCGAGAGTAAAGGAGGAGAGAGTGCTCTTGTGTACTGTGCACACACTTGGGCACTATAAAAAATACTCTTGTGTAGCTAGCCTGGTTTCCATAAAACCGGTTACCGACATCGGTGTATACAGTAGAGGATTAGGTAGGTACCTAACCTATCTCTATTGAAGCGAAATATAATATATTGGTTAGTCATCGATACTATCGCTGTTGTCTGTTGAATATTCATGTACCGCCATATCGCGACGCGTCGGGCTGTTAGGCTGGGTCTATAAGATTTGGGATCTGAAAGGCCGGAGAAAATTCAGAGCACTGTAAATAGAACTCTGCGCTAATGCAATAGAGCTGAAAATCGAACACACGAGTGTCGGGTCAAACGTCAATGTTTAAGATAACTCGAGGCTCGACAGTTCATTTTTTAACTCTATTGTATAAGCGCAGAGTTCAATTTTCAGTGCTCTGAATTTACCCCGGCCTTCCAGACTCCGGATCATACAGTCGCAGCTTAATAATCGGCTCTCGCGGATCATGGGCGGGGTATTAGCGCATTGATGGCAAATCACAGTATATTAATCACTGTGCAGGTATATAATAATTATAAACAAAACATGCTACTGATTGAAAAGCCATTTATTTACCGTGTAATAAAGAAATAATATGAGTAATATACTAGCCGACTTATATATATTTCTTTACGTTCGGATAGAATTAGAATATAGATTTTAGGTAGTCGATCTACTTGAAAATCAATTACACCGGCACACAAAAAAAAATTGTCTGTACACCGGGCGCCACCTATCTACGGGCATGTTTTTCAACCCGCTGAATACGAATTTCAAGTCAGTTTAGGCCGTCCAGCCTTCAGTTTCGAGTAAATTGAAAAAACCTCAAAAAAGAAAAAAAAAATTTTTGGCAAGAAAAAATTTTGAGATCCGAGGCAAACACAATTTTCATGTATTTTGATCTGTTAAATACTAATTTCGTTCATACTTTAATCATAAACCGCTTTAAATCTAAAAAAAATTGTAAAAAATCATAAAACAAAAAAAAATCAAAAAGAAAATTGGGATTATCTTGGTATAAAAAATTTTGTGGACCCGGATTAACGAAGATTTTTATGTAATTTAATCTGCTTGATCTGATTTTGCAATGAATTTGGCCCATAGTCCCCTCAAACATTCATAAAATTACAAAAAATCGATAAAATAGCAGAAAATTGCTGCTGAAAAAATGGAAAAAAATATTTTCAACACAATTAAATAAATTTAGTGTATTTTTTATTAACAAAATACAAGATTAAAATCTGAAAATGCAAAAAAATCGTAAAATCTAGAAAATGACGTATAAACAGAATTAGAAGAATGATTTTCCCCACTTTTTTTCTGTTTTCCGGTGGTATCGAACTCTTTTATTTTCAAATGATCTACGGAGTGGATTTCTCTTTCGTTTGTTATTTTCTTTTGGTATATCTCTTTTGAGTGTCCAGCAATAGTCTGCCATCATGTTAATATTCCAATTTCCTTGATACCTTAGATCTCAAAATTTTTTTCTTGCTAAAACATTGAATTTTCGCTATTTTTTGGGGTTTTTTGCAATTTACTCGAAACTGAAGGCTGGATGGCCTAAACTAACTTGAAATTCGTATTCAGCGGGTCGAAAAACATGCCCGTAGATAGGTGGCGCCCGGTGTACAGACAATTTTTTTTTTTGTGTGCCGGTGTAGGAAGTAGTGTGTTTTAGGTGCAACTAGTTATTATCTAGTTTAGTTTAGAGCATCGTTTCTGAACTACTTTTATGTCGCGATCCACGAAAAACCCAAGTCTTGCGACCCCGTTACTATAAAATTATAATTTTATGTAGGTACCTAATGTAGCCCGCTATTTTTATCAGCTATAGGTAGGAAGAACTAAGTTTTTGTATCTATAGGTACGTAGTTTGTATTTATTATTTTTAAACAGACTGCGACCCCGTTTAAAAACAAAGTCGACCCCCAAGGGTCGCGACCCACTGGTTGAGAAGCGATGGTTTAGAGAGAGAGAAAAGTGCTATGGTACGTTACGTACGTATTACTAAGGTACGTTTCTAATGTAATAACCACAACTGTATATATTATTAATATTTAGTGTAAGTATTACCACTCCTTTAAGGAAATCGGATAAATAGGCGATAAGAGTTTTACCTTACTAAGAGTTAATATAATATAATAAAAAGGAATAGACCAATTTTGTTGAAATTTGGCACAGTAGATAATAGAAGACAGGAAGGACATAGGCTACCTACCTCTTATTGCGGCAAAATATACGGTTTTCTTGAGATTTCGTTTTGCGCGCACGAAGACGCGGGCAATATTTAGTATATATAATCAATTTTGAAAAAAAGATTTTGTCATGCCTTTCAGAGTTATACCAATGAGTACATGATACCAAAATATTTTTAATACACAAAAAATATTAGGTGTATTGTTAGGTTAATATTTTTTTATGCATTTTTGTGTGTACTTACAAAAATGAAAACGTTTTCATTTTGATGCTTCGATTTATTTCCTCGTTCATGTACATTCATTTTAGTATTGGATTTATTCGAGAATGCAATTGCGAATTCAACGAATCAGACCCGCTAAATAATTTAAAACCTAAACTCAATAACGAGATCTAGCAAATTTTAATTATAAAACGCTATGAAAATACATTTCGAATCCGGTTTTTCTTTTCCATTTTTTCAAAATCTATTGGCTCTACGCCCGGATACGAAAATATTTGGTTTTCTGTGACGGCGAAGTGGGATTTAATCCTGCCGTACGCACGGACCACTGATCCGAGCGGGATTTACAAACATTATACTTATGTACTTCACGAGTGAAAGACGTTTAAACGAATATTACCTGTGTCCATACGTATCGATGTGGGGATATAGTAATGCCTATTAATTTTTTGGTTAAAATTCCCCCCTATTTTACAACGATACTCATGTCGGAGACACGACTGGTACCAACGAACTAGGTAGGTGTAAATACATTAGGTGTAAGTACATTGTGTTATGCAAAATCAATAACAAATATTTTGGCACATGATTTAATGCAAAGACGTTTAGCTAGTTAGTGCCTAGACTGCCTAGTGAGTGCCAAATGCATTAAATTGCAATGAGTAATTACTCTATTATCACTAAATTAAATATCAAATTAATTAAAATAATTGCGGCCAGTCTCAACCCAAATAAAAAAAAATGATCTGAGCGGCCAGTATTATCACTTCATGTTTGTTTTTTGCTCTCTCTAATTCTACAAGGACCTAGTAATGTCTTTATAAAGTAAATACCTTTCATAGTAATATTGATTTAAGCAAAAGTTGTTTTTTTAGGTACTATTACCTAAAAAGCCAACATTTTCTTAAACCAATTATGTAATATTAATATAAAATTTATTGCACTTCCAATTACTTATATAAATATTAATAGTTGTTGTAAATTATGCAGGAATAGTTGTTTGAATGACTATTAGGTTATTTAGGAGCGAAAAATTATATATACCTAAATGTATAAAATTCGGCTAGCATAGTAATTAAGTAACAGGCGCTGCACCAAGGTCGGTGGTCCTATACCCTAATAGCTTGCCGATATTGTGCAACACACCTTGTTCCAGTTACTAAACTTTAAAGTACAAGTACAAATTATTTAGGACCTGTATTATGACAGTGCATTTGTTCGAGGTCGAACCTTTAACGTAATACGTAATATTTGGTGCAAGGACAAAGTAGGCTTCAAATTCTTGAAACCTACCTCAAATTCCGAACATTTTTTTGTGAAATGGATCAGGAAATGATAAGACGGATTGCCTGATGGTAATTAAGTGTTCACCGCCGCCTATGTACACTCGAAAACCAGAGGAGTTACACTTGTAACTTCTCTAGTGTTGCGCTGTGCGCACTCGCGTTCCTGGGCCTCTAGTCAAGATGCATTCGATAATTTCGACGGCGAACTTTGATATCAAAAATGTATGGGATTTGACATAAGTCATCGTTAAGTGACATGTCGCTTACGATGCAGTATGTCAAATCCCATAAATTTTGTTTTCGAACTTCGCCATCGAAATTATCGAACGCATCTTGACTAGAGGCCCAGGTCCTTAAATTCCCTTGGGCCTCTGATTACTTCACTCACTCGGTGAAATACAGCGTAAGCATTATTTCACGCGAGTTGATTGTATGTTGTAGTACCTATTTATCTGGTCGAGCCGGCCCATACGTGACGAAGCATTACTCTCCCACATAAACAAGCCTTACCTATACAAAGCCTATACATAACTTACATGTTAAAAACACACAGCTCATGATTGCAAATATATGTGAAATTTTATAACACATTTACTTAGAATACGATATTATTGTAAACACTGACAATATTTTTTATGGGCCGTTAGATCTGAAAATTGAGTACCTACTTAATGAGAATGAACAAAAAAAACTTACAAATTTTATTTCCAAATGAAACTTAACAAGCTATTTTCGGAAAGTCAACACAAAAAGATACCACCGGTTCAACCTTAACTACTAATATCACATTGTAAACATAAATCTATGCTAAGTATAATATTATAACAAAAGTCATTGTACACAAGTACATAGAGACAGCCTTGCAGAGGTGCATCTTATTCTCAAGAATCCCAAAGTTAATGCAGGTACGATTTATTTTACATACTTAACTAGAAACTAATGTTTAAAATTTATTCGATAAATTTATATTATTTTAATAAATAGGAAAGTGGTGGTCTCTTGATACTTCTGTGAGTTATGCTGATAGAGTCGTCACTCTATGCCAACTTAATGAAAATTGTTATTAATATATCGTATTGGTATGAAATGCAATATGCATAATTCTCGATACGCCATAATAAATTCATTCATCATAATATTATAGATCGTAGAAACTGTTAGATAGGATCTTTGCCAAAAACCTAGTAAGTATTATTTCCTTTTTGGCGTTATAATTTTTGCAAGAATTATTTTAATATATAGGTTACCTTCTAATGAAAGTAATTTTGTATAATGGATTTAAAATATGATCGAGAGCTATATATTTTTGCAAGCAATATGAATATTTTGTAGATTCCAGAAATATTAATTAGACCTTGAATATAATATAGTTATTTTCATTCCAAGTTATAATAAAAGGCTTTTCAATAGGTCCTAATACCCTAGGCCCGAATACACTTCATTAGTCATGCCGACGGGTTTTCCTCTATCCGCCACCTTGGAGACATGCTCCCTAGGGCTTCCCCGGGAGTATCTTGGTAAAGCTATAACTGTAAAATTTTAGCATAAATACCTGTTTAGTCAGGACTTCAATATGGAAAGCCGCATTGCATAAAATCAGTGTTCTATTCGCATAACATTTGGTGTGCTGCAGTGGCGAAAGCTGGTTCTCCTGACTCCTACATAGGGAAGCCCTAGCCTGTATAATTGTAGGGAATTGGATGAGGGTTTTCAAAAAGTAACTCGTAAGTGAAGCCGACAGGAATGGAGGTATAGAAACCCCACGCCACTGTTGTTTTGAGTCCACAACTCCACACGGAACGATAGGCGATTAGCGATTTAATAAAGAAATTGTGGCATAAGATATACATACATATATCATAATATATGGATCTCAAAAATATGTAGTTCTAATAGAACGGCGCTTTCGTTTCCATGTATGAAGTATTGTTTTGAAATCTTTGGATGTAACATGTTACTTTAATTCATTTCAAGTTTGAGCGCTCTTGATAAAAATCCCTTTATTATATTGCTTGGATCTATGCAATCGAAATAGATTCATAATAATCAAAGGTCCGAAATTAAGGTCTAGTTTTGGTCTATCAATATTTAGTTCAATACTTTGGCGTAGGCGCGGCTGATATATAGCAGCACATTTTAAAAGCAATTAGGTATTGAAACAAAATTGCAATGGAAACTATATTTTGGTAAGGATCGTGAGTCGTGACTAACTAAAGTATTTTAATGCAAAATCTGATTATTATTCAAGCTTAACAAAAATAGTATGTTATTCAATGGAATTACTTATGTAAAATATGAAATTAATAAGAATAATATAACATACTAGCTGTTGCCCGCGGCTCCACCCGCGTAAATATAGTTTATTCGCGGTCGCGGATATGTGAATGATGCAAAAAATAGATAAAAACAATCCTTGATGCGGATTACATATGATGCTAAAATTTCAGCTCGATCGGTGCAGAACTTTTTGAGTTTTTAAAGCGTACACAAACCAACATAATATTTTTATACATAAGATAGGTGGCGCACGCTCCCGGGTCGTATACCATTTCTATTTCATCATTATTCTTGTATGCGTTCATAACTTTTATTTGTATAAATAAAATCGTGAAACTTTTTATGCCAGACAATTTTACATGAGTATTTATAGTATTTCAGTTGGTATTAATCGGTTATGAATTGTTACAAATACCCAGTCGCATTACCCGCATGCGACGAAAACGGCACGATATGTTTAATTATTACAATTTCAGAAATATGACAGTTTTATTTACGTACATTGCGTGTATGTTAACTTACTCGTATCTAATCTTATACTTTGAACGAGACAATCTTGTATATATACTATCGGTTTCTCGAAAATTTAGTATGTAGGCAGTTTTGATGGAGAAAAATCGATCAAGCTAGGTTTTATTATACATATTATGTTTTTTCTTTTGTCGCAATTATGTGTTGTCTTTTGTTGTTGTGACAAAACATCAATAATTTGGACTTTATTATGTCAGTGCGATTGGTTTGGTATGCGTATGTTACGTTATTTTTGCTATGTTCGAAAATTCGGAATGTGGTGAGTTCGAGTACCGTTCAGAGAAATATTTTTGTGCTTATTTTAATGTTAGTCAGAACTCCATGCAAAGTTCGGTTACCGAGGTACTTTAAAATTTCAAGAGGAAACGTTTGATAACCTATTTGTTTGTTTGCATTTAATAGGCTACTACTAAATTACTGGACTGATTATGATGAAATTTGGCACAGATATAGAGCAGACGACGGAGATGGATAAAATGTTCTTTTGATTGCGGGATTTCCTTTAATGTACACGAAGTCACTTACAAAATCTAGTAATATATCTTCATTACAGAATAATACTACCATCTCCATGCTTCTTTTTCGTTAACGATAGTGAAATAATTAAGGACATTTTCAGGTAGAGTGGATCGAATTGACAACGATAATAATTTAATTAATTTAAGTTTCAAAAAATTTTTGTAAAGAACATCAACCATAATAAAAATTTGTTGTGTCGTGTGACCGTCAATAAATATGAACAAAAGAAAAATAGAGAAATTACTGTTTGAATTACTTAGTTATTCTGGATTAAATTTTGATTTATCTTGTATCTGCATGAGTCCTCCATCAATGTTTCAACTTTCAATACACAATATTAGTCAAGGCTCATTTTGTGCTTCACGGTTGTTCCTTTAATAATAGAGTAGGAAAATCCTATACACGTATTCCTTTCCAAAGTGTTGCGACACGACTTGTAGGTCTGTAGGAGGTATAAGGTTATTATCTCAGCACACCCAACAATATGGAACGCACACTCCATGTCGTAATTAAGTAATATGCTAGCGTGTAACGGAGAATGTTACAAGGTATATAAATCAGTTGAAATTTTGTTACACTAAAGCTATAGTGTATAGAGTGTATAGATACACTAGTTTGTTTTAATCAAAAATACTTTAGTAGTTATGATCAGTGATATAATACATCTATGGTTATGATTTTACATGCGTTGAAAGTTCCAAAAGGTTTTGAATCCCGCTAATAGTAGTGTGACGTCACGCTTGTACCTCTGCTTTACAGTCCGGAGTTCGCGCCGTACACACTGCTTAGTCGCAAGTTACTTACCGTCTGGGCCTATTTAAAGTAAAATATCTTCGAAACTTATTGACATATCAATTTAATTATTTCACGAGTATTTTTTTATCCACGGATAATACAGAAAGTTTACGTTTAAAATTACTGAACATTCTCCAAACATACTTGTGTACACTAATATTATAACGATGAAAGATTTTATTATTTTTTGTTTGCATTGAATATCATCCGAAGCTGTAGGAGCAGGAGTCAGCCCAGGACTGATTTTGATCAAATTTGGCACAGATCTATAGCGCTATGACGTTCAAGCCAGAGTGCTGGGCGGGTTCGAATCCCGCCAAGGAAAAAAGTTTTCTGTGTTCCTGGGTCATGGATGTGTATTATATATTAAATATATGTATAGTATAAAAGTATTATATATATTTTCGTTGTCTGTTACCCGTAACACAAGTCCTTCGAGAACTTACCACGGGACCAGATTGACGTAGTGTGAAAGCGTAGAGTAGATCACGGGGAAGAATAATCCACATTTTTCCGGTTACGGCTCCCGCGAGATTTAATTTTGCGCACACAAAACATCTGGAAAATACTATGAATCTATAATGTCTAATGTAACTTGAACCTTAAGAGTTTCTCAGTAGTAACTTATTTACTTTCTCGTGGTTTCAGCCGAAATATATCTGAGTTTTTTTTTTTTTGCAAACACAGAGACAAGATAATTTTATATACAGAATTAGCATTAATTACCCGCGGCTTCGTCCGTGTGAAATAAGGATTCAAACTTTCACCCCCTATTTTACCCCGTTGGGGGTTGAACTTTGAGAAATATGCGTGCGATATTTCAAATTTCTAGCCTCAAGGGTTTGGCATGTGCGTTGAAACATCGGTCAATCAATTTTGCCTTTTATAGAAATATTCTAAATAACATGTAGCACAAACTAATAAAATGTGAGTTATTAGAAACATTCTAATTGTTGTAGTCTATTTTTCACAGCCATAATATTTATTGCTACCAAGCACACTTCCTAAGGAAGTTATTTGGTTTGGTCCATTACGTAACTAAAATATTAGACTCTTAACAAGTTATCAATATAAATACCGAACATAAACCTTCGCACTGGCTCTATATTCTGTGCGTGGGCGCATTAAGTTCGCGAATTCCGTCAAGAAGCAAAAAATCGTTTAATAATAATATTTTTAACGGGTCAAATACGGATAAAAGATTGGTCTTATTGACAGATATCACATGCAAAGCCTATTGTATGCTATTGCGATCAATGGCTTGTATATGTATTAGGCCTTATTAGTATCTTATCAAATGTATTGCAGTAAACTCTGAATGCCTGAGATAATTCATACATTTTTATTAGCGCACGTGTCGAATTAATTGGTAACATAGCATAGATGAATTCTTTACAACATAGTATTAGAATATGTATTGTAATAAAATGTTTAAAAGTGTTAAACAGAACAATTTGCAGAAATCAAGAACTTCCATAACTTTCAAAGTTTTCGGCATAACCTTCATGGAGACACTGATATGGTACTAGTTTTTTTTTTTTAGAAATCCATCGTACGACAAGGAATTATATTTATCTGATTTATCTATATTATGTGCCCATAGTAGGGAATGTTATTATTCGACAAATTTTACTATTCGAATAATTCGAATAATGGCTAAATACTATTCGAATAAATTCGAATAATTCGAATAATACGAATATTGGTAAAAAACTTTAAATACAAGTAATATAATGCGTTTATATATACCTGCATATTTAGTTATATTAAAATGTGAAGTGTTTCATAAATTTCTCTAAAAAATCAATGTTTTTTTTTAATAAAAAAGTATTTTAAGTTTCTAACTTAAAATACTAAATTGCAATAACTTTTTAAAATTATTAACACATGGACGGTTTACGTTTGGAGCAGACCATGAATTTGGTGGCCAACTTAGGGGTTTCTCCCAAAAATTAAGGAAAAGATCCTCTAGGGAAGAGAATTTTTGGGGTTTGTTTTAGAGGTTCGTATTTTTAATTGAGTCAAGCTATTGATCGATTCAACATAGTCAATCGATTTAAAAAGCCAGACCTACAGTCTGACTTTTTAAATTAACCTTTTAAAAGAACACTAATAATACAGAACATATTTTGCTCTCTTCTAATATAATGCAGCTGAAAACTAAACACATGAGTATCGTGCTGTCATAATGGTCTGCTCCAGACCTAATTAGTATATGTGTATATAAACCGTAGTAAGAATAAGTAAACAAGATAAACCGTCAAAATAAAAAGCATTCAAAAAAGATTTTAATGTTATGTTAACATAAGAAAAAACTTCATAGTTGGTAAAAAGTGGGTGGAAAATCTTTAAAACAAAAATAACCTTTTTCCATTTTCAAGTTAGCCATATTTTTGGTCTCTTTATGTTATCAATTTTTTCTTAAATTATGAGTCTTATTACAAAAAGGAAGTTAGGTTAGGCAGAAGGCATCATTGCAGAAGTAGGCATCAGGTTGTACTGCAAGAACAGAGTGTGTCATGTTACGAACCATTCAGAAGATGAAGCGATGGTACAAAGAGACTGTAAAACCATTTGACAAGGCTGTGCAAAAATTAAATGGCAGACTCAGCGCTCGGCAAGACCGTTAAATTGTTTCCACTTGTTGAAAATCAACACTTAGATGCAATTAAGTTCAGAAACAGCTTCTTCAGGCCCGAAGGGACTATGTTACTGACAGCACAGTGAAGAAGACTTGCTTAAGTAAATCTGAAACCCTAAAGACCGAGGCGAAGGGCGAGCGGTCTCATCTCGAGCCCAAACTCGAGAGCCCTAGTATCGAGTAGCAACACTGTGGTACGTCCGTGAACACATACAAAAGGATGAACGAGAATGGTCTAGAATTTTGGTCCCAAATGAGTGGATAAGTTAAGGTGAACTCCTAAAGGGAAGCTAAGTAAACGTGACCTGGTAGGGGATAACTTCAAGCCTACTTTTCAATTGTCATAGAGTCCAGTATGCTCAGGCAGAGTACATATACAATGGGCTGGCATTACCTTCAGGATCCACCTTCATACCGCACTGAGTATGTGGCCATGACAACCTCTACCTGGAGCAAGATATAGTCAAGAGATTCTTAAAGATTATCTTTAATGTCCCCACCTCAACCCGATTAAGTATACCCTGAGAAGAGCTTAGAAAGCTAGTCAGAAGACGCAAATTGTCACCTACAGTTAGTACCCTCATAGCACTAAAACACGCACTGATATAAGAATGGGAGAGAATATTGCATAATTCGGCTCCAAAACCTCGTTTTCAGTATGACAAACCTTCATCCAAGGCTCCTCGAGGCTGTTGTCAGGCCTCGAGGAGTTATTCAAAACCGAAATTTTGTATAACATGTAAATTAAGTCTTTAAGACTAAGATTAAAATGGTTAATTTTGTTAAAACATAAAAACAATATACTGATATATATAATTTATTACTTTTTAAGAAAACTGATAAATCTTGAAAAGTATGAAAATTTGTGCTTAGTTTTGCAGGCCAGTGTAATACTGTAATAATCAACTTGACTAGGTATCCTTCATCGTTTCACTCTGTTCGTCCAACTGTCTCTCTTTCTATCTGCTCTTCTAGCTATATACGTCTAGATATCGGTTTTCGTTTAATAAAAAAATATAATTTTATTATATAGTTAAGTACACTTCACATTGAAAGCCACCCCGACTATCCATACATGTGAAGTAGAATACATGTTGAATATTGTCTTTTAAAATAAAGGAAAAGTTTTATATATGACTTTTACAAAGTCAACCACTTCCAAGTAATCGGCCTCCAAATTTTTTCACCCACCTCTGTCATTTCTGAACTATGAAGATCAACTTACAATTTTCCATGCTGGTAGATCATGGTAAATTCTCTTTAGGAAAGTTATTTTGAATGAAATCGAACAGTAAGATTAAGATACTAGAAATCGTATTACGCTTTATAGTAACAGAATCTTCTTTAGATACGTCCTAACACGCTCTTGTGTTAGGACGTGTGAGTATGGATTTCTTTCGCTGAAGGCCTGTAGGAAGTATTCACTTTAATTTTTATTTTATTTAAAAACAGTTTTGTATTCTTTGACAAACAGTGTAGTAAAATCTGTTTTAGTATATTATTGACGACAATATTAATAAATAATAAAAATTATGTATTAAATAAGGAAACTTTTCCGGTTTATATACAAGTCTATTACTACTATTAACATATTTTTGAAAAATAAATAAAATATTTTTATTATTCGTTTTATTCGAAAAATTCGAATATTGAACCCAGTCATATTCGAATAAAAAAATCGGCGAATATTCGAATAAAACGAATATTCGAATAATATTCCCTAGCCCATAGATATATAATACTAAAAAGAGTTATCACTGTATGTGCCTGATTTGATTATAAATAAATATTAAATAAAAAAATTATACCTATTACGTTTACACTATAAACACAGTCAGGATTAGTAGTTGATGCGCTAATGTGGAACAAACATACACATATACACTATACTCATTTTATTTATATTCTATTTTAAGGTAAATATATATTTTACTAATGAGCATTCTAAATTCAAAATTTATTCGAGAATATTTTGAATTGAATTCAAAATATTCTCTAATAAAGTTTTGAATTGGGCTAAATCCAGTGCTCATGATGGATTTTCATATTCTAAAAGTAACGTGATAGTTCTTATAGTTTACGTGACCATTTTATTAGATATTCCTATAGAATCTGCCAATTTCCACCAACAATACGAACAACAAAACAAGTACGAGTACATACGTACATAGGTCATAGACTGCCAAAATCCTTCATTTTGGTTTCACCGTAGTCGGGTAGCAAGAAGTAGCGTAATGATAATAATTATAATAATAATATCTATGGACGCTTAGTTATTTTACAGATGTTGCTACCTAATAGGTGCATTATTTATTATCTTCTTTAGGTACTTACATATTGTGAAAATAGTAAAATTTATGACGTATTAAATTATATTGTTTGAATTATAATAGTAGTGTCAATTTATTTTATGTCTAGTCTACATTGTAAAATAGACCGTGACAAATTAATCCCTTGGGGTCAGATCACACCGAAACAAGACGATACACGAGTCACTTAAAATAACTGTAAATAAATAGTGATTCAAAATTGAACTTTGTTCAGTAGGTAGGTACGCAAAAATTCACGTGTCATTGCAAGAGCGGCGCAGCGCTGTATAGTTTGATATTCAAAATCTTGCAATGAAATGTGTATCTTCTTATGTAGTGAATAAAGTTTCATTTTGAATCGCTATCTTTATAACGTAAAGAGCATGTCAGGACATGTCTAAGGAAGGTTCTTAACTATAAACGCGTAATAAGTTTTTTTTTTTCAAATTACTTCAAACGTTACTATCCGATTTGGTTCAAAATAATTTTCCTAAAGAGTTTTCTGCATGATCTATCAGCAAAGAAAATTTCAAGTTTCTACGTCTTATAGTTTAGAAATGCCCGGGGGGACTAACTTATAAATCAATTCGGAGGCCGATTACTCGCCCCCCGATGGTTGCACGCCTTGTCGTGGCGGTGGGGCTTAGTAACCGTGGACTGGTCACCCACGGTGAAGCTAAGAGGCAACCGGGGCCGGCCTGTTTGCCGCCGGCTGGCCCGAGGAGGGCGCTCCCAGCGGGCTGAACATGCCCGCAGAGGACGCGCGTGGAGGTGGGACCGCAGAAGAAGAGGAGTGCCGGTATTACGGTGCGCCGTTCTCCCTATCTTCTGCGGCCGTGGAGGGATCGCAGGGGGAGAGGCGTGATGGTATTACGGTACGCCACTCTCCCTACCCCCTGCGAGCTGGCGGGGCCGTTCCGTCGAAACGGCGTTGGTGGGGCCGCAGAGGAAGAGGCATGTCGGTATTGCGGTGCGCCGCTTGCCCTATCCTCTGCGACCGAGGTGTGGTCGGTGGCAGAACCACAGACCTGATCTGCCACCGGGTACCAGTTTATCTGGTACCCATGGCCTCCTAGTAGCAGACTCAGGGGGAGTCTGCTACAGTACTGGTGGAGGCCGAGGAGGGAGGCGCACCTAATACCATCTGGTGCGCCCATCGTGGAGGGCCTTCGGGCTTTCGTGATGGAGCCGCTTGTAGGCGGCTGCCGCCGGCGGGGTCGCGGATGTGTGTATCGTTCCCGTGGCCCCGTCAGAGGGCGGCGAGGAGGAAGATGGGGGGGTTTTTAGTGGGTATACCATGAGTCCCACATAACCACTTGGGTGCCCCCTGCGCCTGGGTGGTATGCGTAAAGCATTTTCCCCCCCGGAAAAAAAAAAAAAAAAAAAAAAAAAGGCCGATTACTCGAAAATGGTTGACTTTATAAAAAAGTTATGTATGAAACCTCGCCTTATTTTAAAATACCTATTCAATGATACCCCACACAGTGGGGTAGAAAGGATAAAAATTTCATCCCCACTTCACATAATTATATGGAGAGCCACCCCTAGAATATAATTAATAATATTTTTCTTCCATATATATTAATAATATTTTTTTTTCCTTCCGAAGGCAGGTCAAGATCGAGCCTGACGTCACTGCGACCCAAGTGGATCTATTGTGACTCCTTCGCGTTATAGTACCTGCCCCAGGCCTATGCTGCTCATAAACTGAACGATGTGGTTGGGGTTGGTGCCGCGAATTTCGTCTGTGGTGGAGTATTCGTGCTGCCCAAGGTACCTGTTTCTGTTCTGGTGGAGTGCCGGACAGTCAAGGAGAAGGTGAATGGGAGTTTCATCCTTCTCCTTGCAGAATCTGCAAGTCGTTGTGTCACCAACTCCTATTTTGTTGAGGTGTTTGTGGAGCTTGCAGTGCCCAGTTAGGGTTCTGGTAAGGATTCTTAGTTGATTCCTACTCATTGACAGCGCTAGTTCCGCATGCTTTCTGTTAAAGGCCGAGATTAGCGCCTTGGAGTGCACAAGGCCCGGGATTGCAGCCCATTGCTTTATGCTTAAGCTGCAGCCCCATTCCTTGAGTGCTCCTTTGGAAGTGCTGGGAGATATTCCGCAGACTGGTTCTGGTCCGTAAATGAGACTTTCGGCTCCTAGCCTGGCCAGCTCATCCGCAGTTTCGTTGCCGGGGATATTGCTGTGGCCAGGAATCCATACCAGACGGATATTGTTGTCACGGCCTAGCATGTTTAGCGTCTCAACACAGTTCAGAACTAATTTGGATGAAATTTCAGCTGCAGTCAATGCTTTCAGCGCAGCCTGACTGTCAGAGAAGATTAGAATGTTTCTATGGACTAAGGCCATCTCTAGGCTCTCTAGTGAACAACCAATAATGGCAAAGATCTCAGCCTGGAACACGGTTGCAAATTCTCCCAAACAAGCATATTTGCCGGTTGGTAGCATGCCCCCGTAGAATCCAGCGCCCGCCTGGTTGTCCTTCCTGGATCCATCTGTGAACCAAACAATGTCATTGGGGTGAACATTAATTGGGACGTTTCCGTCCCAGTCCTCCCTAGAAGGTATGTGAACCTGATATTGCTTCGAGAAGCTGTACACCTTGGTCATGGCATCCGATGGCATGGCCATGACCGGTGTCTCAAGAAGAGACTGCTGCAACTGTCCTAGTAGGGTGGAAGTCCATTTCGTCTTGCCCGCCGTCCTGGCCCTAAGAGCTGCCCTCTTAGCCTCCATCTGTACAAGCAGCGGAAGAGGAATCAGGTCAATCAAGGCTTCTAGTGAGGCGGTGGGTGCCGACGAAAGCGCACCCGTAATTATCAGACACGCCAGTCTCTGTACACTATTTAACGTTGCGATGCAGTTCACCTGTAGAGCCTTTTTGTGCCATACTACGCAGCCGTAAGTGGCCATCGGCCTCACTACTGCTGTATATAGCCACAGCATTGCTTTCGGCCGAAGGCCCCATTTAGAGCTGACAAGTCTCCAACAGGATCCCAGAGCACATCTAGCCTTTTTCGTAATGTGCTCGATGTGCTTATTCCAAGTGAGTCCCTTATCTAGGATGACTCCTAGATATTTGACCTCGCTTGCAAACGTTATAGTTTTCCCAAAGAGTGATGGGGGTTTTAGTCCATCCAACTTCCTCTATTTGGTGAAGGGTATCAAGACTGTCTTATCAGCGTTGACTGTTAGCTTGACCCTCATGCACCAATTTTCGACGACTCTCAGTGCCGATTGCATTAGCCCAGCGACCACTGGTGCGCACTTGCCTACCACTAGTATCGCTAGGTCATCAGCGTATCATTGAGCGTAGAACCTTTTATCATTCAGTTCTTTTAGGAGCTCTTCCACTACCAGGGACCACTCCAGCGGTGACAGCACCCCTCCTTGGGGGCATCCCTGGGTCAGCCTGCTCCTGAGCGTCGAGCCCATGATAGTAGATGACACTACTCTGTTGTTGAGCGTGGCTTTGATCCATTCTATAGTGGTTGGATCTATATTCCTTGAAGCCAGGCTATCCGTAATAGAGCATGTTGAGGTGTTGTCAAACGCGCCTTCAATATCTAGGAAGGCGCATAGTGCAAACTCCTTATTCTCAATGGCTCTTTCAATTCGATCTACTAATTCCATCAACGCCGTTTCAGTAGATCTGCCTTTCTGGTAGGCATGTTGTCTTTCATGCAAAGGCCTTTCAATGAGATAGGTGTCTCTTATGTGAAGGTTGACCACCTTCTCCATCGTTTTGAGCATGAAAAAAGTGAGGCTTATGGGTCTATATGACTTGGGTAAAGCTTTGTCCCTATCTCCACCTTTGGGTATATATGAGACATTTACCTTTGTCCAAGTCAGAGGAATGTAGCCCCATGCAAAACTTGCTCTAAATACCTTTAGTAGCGCCGGGAGGATAATGTCCTTGCCCTGTTGTATAAGGGCCGGAAATATGTTATCCTCGCCACCAGTCTTATATGGCTTAAAGCTGTCAATTGCCCATTTGACTCGGTCAGGTTTAAAAATCACAGAAGCTCTTCTCCAGTCGTCCAAAGTTGGTCTGGTTTTAAGGGATGTGTGGGAGAAGGCTTCACTCACGTCCAGATGAACACTGTTGGGGAAGTGCACCTCGGCAAGTAGCCTTAGTGTGTCCTCCACCGTCTTTGTGTAGGTGCCATCTGGTCTTCTCAGAGTGCTAGGATGGGAGCAAGGGGCTTTGGATACTATTTTATATAGTTTAGAGGTTTGCGAGGTGTTGTTCACTTCTTCGCAGAACCTGCTCCAAGAGCGTCTTTTGGCTTTCCTTAACTCCTTATTGAACGTCGTAAGGGCGGTTCTGTACGCGTCCCAATTACCGCCTCGTTTGGCTCTAATCTAATAATATTACTTTAATCATTTTTTTTTTTTTTTTGTGTTTAATGTATTTGTGTAAGTGTAAGTATGAGTTCGTTTGTGTTGTGTCTAATGTATTTGTGTGAGTGTATATATGAGTGCGTTTGTGTTCTGTGTGTCTGTGTGTTAGTCTGTCTGTTGTAGGTTGTGTACCCGAAGCAGGGGATTCCGCGCTGCTTTGCTGCTGGAATGCTCTGGCGCTAGTGAGGGTAGCTGGGTTGGCTTCCTCACAGCGCAAGCACTTCCAGCGCTGCCGCGCCCGCGTCCACCTCGAGACTGGCCAGGCCTTCCCCTGCTCGTAGTCGCCCTCTGTTGGGGGACCCGAGGTCTGGGGCCGATCTGGGCAGTCAGGTGTCCGCCCCTGCTTGGGTGTGCCCATGTGTTAAAGTGTGGTGTGCTGGGTTGGGCAGATACAGTGGCTGGTGTTGAGCCGCTGATGCCAGACCAGGGTGGTGCCGTGCCTCCACATCCTATTGGGTTCATTAGCAGTGCTGGCTTCCGACCCTTTTGGTGTGTGTGTGTGTGTATGTGTATGCAAGGTGTTGGGCTGGGCGGTTACAGTGGCTGGTGTTATGCCACTGCTACTCGCTTGAGGTGCTACCGTGCTTGCGGACCCCGTAGGGTTTGGCAAAAGCGCCGGTTTATGGCCCTTCAGGCGAAGCTGAATCCGGTTAAAACCGAAAAAGAGTCTGAAATCCCGCTCGGAGAGTGGCTTAATTGCTATTTCGTCGAAGGTTTCGTTAATAATAATAACCGACGCTAGAAGCGCGGACAGACAGACAGACAGATGAACGGACAGAGCGAAACTTTAAGGGTTTCTCAAGTATTACGAAACCCTAAAAATGCAGCGCCGTGTCGCTTCTATCTTCTCGCTTCAGTGTGACCTGACGCTTAGTTTTTATTAATCTATCAAACATTATTAACAGGTTGATAAAATGACAAAAATGCTTCTACAATTAATAAAGGTTCCCTAAAAACTTGTGCCCATGTGTCGCTAAAATCAGGGCCGTTGATTTATCTAATTTCGTTAACGCTTACCGGCATTTATAATCACTGAAGTAAAGGTACATACATATCACAAATATTTTTATCAAGTAAATATTATATTAAGTATAGCTTAAACCTTACCACCAGCTTTAATACTTTGTAAAATTCGCATTAATCTGGGGGCACGGTAGTGCCCCCATGCCAAGACGCCAAGCGAAGCGCAAGGACACTACCAAACCACCTTTTCTCGAAGCGTTTCGTCGATTTTTTGAACCCTCATAACTTGGGTTTGGATTGTACCAGATAAATGAAACTTTCAGGATTTGTTCCCATCAGCGGTCTCATTAAACATGTAAAGTTTCGATTACCTACGTCTTATACTTTAGATTTTATTGATATCTAAAAACCCCTGATCCCGTCACTGACTCACTGATGATCAACAAAATTATATCGTACTTCCGGATGTTCTCGAAAGCTGAAATTTGTTACGTAAGATTGTATTAGTACACAACCAACATAAAAATTCTCAAAATTGAAACTTTCATCTTCCAACCCCTGAAACAAGGGAGTTAAAGTTAATTATTTGTGAAAGCGCCATCTATCGCGTTATTATGAACTATGTAAGTTATATATCGTCATTTATCGCTTGGATTATAAACTAATTGACGTAATATTGAAATAATTGTTTCCCAAATATTCTGTAGTAATTTCAACGGAAAATTTAACATAAAGGTAACATTCTATTTTATTATGTTAAGAATTATTAGCGCCATCTATCGCGTTATTATGAACTATGTAAGTTATATATCGTCATTTATCGCTTGGATTATAAACTAATTGACGTAATATTGAAATAATTGTTTCCCAAATATTCTGTAGTAATTTCAACGGAAAATTTAACATAAAGGTAACATTCTATTTTATTATGTTAAGAATTATTAGCGCCATCTATCGCGTTATTATGAACTATGTAAGTTATATATCGTCATTTATCGCTTGGATTATAAACTAATTGACGTAATATTGAAATAATTGTTTCCCAAATATTCTGTAGTAATTTCAACGGAAAATTTATCATAAAGGTAACATTCTATTTTATTATGTTAAGAATTATTAGCGCCATCTATCGCGTTATTATGAAATATGTAAGTTATATATCGTCATTTATCGCTTGGATTATAAACTTATTGACGTAATATTGAAATAATTGTTTCCCAAATATTCTGTAGTAATTTCAACGGAAAATTTAACATAAAGGTAACATTCTATTTTATTATGTTAAGAATTATTAGCGCCATCTATCGCGTTATTATGAAATATGTAAGTTATATATCGTCATTTATCGCTTGGATTGTAAACTAATTGACGTAATATTGAAATAATTGTTTCCCAAATATTCTGTAGTAATTTCAACGGAAAATTTAACATACAAAGGTAACATTCTATTTTTATTGTTAAGAATTATTAGCGCCATCTATCGCGTTATTATGAACTATGTAAGTTATATAATATCGTCATTTATCGCTTGGATTATAAACTAATTGACGTAATATTAAAATAATTGTTTCCCGAATATTCTGTAGTAATTTCAACGGAAAATTGAACATACAAAGGTAACATTCTATTTTTATTGTTAAGAATTAGGTATTAGGTTAAGAAGTCTCATATAAACTTTTATCATTCAAACCCTTAAACTACAGGAAGGAAAATTGTATAACACGTCCACAAATTTAGCTAGAGGTCTGAAAATTGTTGTGGTTATTATTATTATTAGGGATTTGATAATAAAAATAAAATTTTATAATATAACCATGTACCTAACCCATTATTAACAATAAAAAACACAATAAGTACTTTTAATCTAATATCGACATATTTTATTGTACTTGTTAATGTTACCTTTATGTTTTTCCGTTTAAATTACTAAAGAATATTTCTTCCATTCCTTGACATATTTAATGTTTGAAAAAATTGACTCTGAGGTGGCGTTCGAAGTCAAAACTGCTATCGTGCAAATATTCGTAGTTCACTGGGATGAACTACAATAATTGTATACTTGTGCTGACAATGGGGACACTTATGATAATTCAGGAACTCATGGCTGCAGCAGCTCTTTATCCATTCACTTTTCAATTATTTGATAATATTGTTATAAAAACTTACAAAAAGAAGTGAAATCCCACCAAAAACATTTCCATGTAAAAAAATTATGCCAAGACGATACCATATGACTAGCACTGTCAAAAAGTTATGAAATCTCATGTAAAACCAAGCTTCTTACCCTACACGCCTTAACTCTACAAGCGTAACTTCACAAACTCTACACCTTAGTCATTATATGTGGCTTGGCCATTTTTTTTCGTCGAAAAACTGGCACAATGTATTATTTATCGAGGCCTGTCCATAAAGAGACTATGATATAATAAGTGCTTATTTCGCTCACTATTGTGCCCTAAAATTCTCGTTTTGGCAAAAACACTTGTTCAATGGCTAATTTAAAAAGCTAAAACTACAAGTTTTTTGGTGAGCAGAATAAGTTACAACGACTTACTGGGCTGTCCTTTAGATTGTTTCGAGTCAGTTATTAATTACATCGAATGTATCCCACATAAAATAATTTCAAGTTGCAATGTCCTTCAGCAGAAATAGTTGTTCTGTATAAATTTAGAGCAAATTAGCGAGCAAAAAAGGTGTCAGATTTCACAGGTATGTAGGTTGCATAGGTTATAACTTTTAGGTTTTTTTATTTTACTGAAAAAAGTAGTTTATAATCTAACTAACAGCATATGTCTGGACATAACTAAGTTTTTTAATTTTGTACGAATTTGTAAAAAATATTTTAGCAAGGGCCGATAAGCAGACGGACAAATAGAGAGACAAACGGATTTACTGTTCGGAAATTTGAATGTCCCTTGTACATACAGAACTCTAAAACTATATATTTCGCATACTAAAAGTTACTCAAACTCAACTCAATTTTTTTTATTTCCATGTAGGTTATAATATAACGCTTATAGAATTGTCCTGCATGATGCCTACCATACCATACTATAAAATATACACCTACTATAAAATAGTAGCTCGGTGCACTTGGATTTATTTTCTTCGTAACGGATTTAAATTTCCTAGGTATTTATTAAAACTTAATATTGACTTAAGATGCTAATTTATATAATATTTGCTATATGCGTAGGTTTAAATTAAGTAAAGCTATAGGGGTGCCTTGAGTATTACGTAACCCTAAAATCGTGGGTAAGGTAAAGTGCTTAACTATAGATAAGAATGAAAAATAGGAAGGAAGAAATAACTATAATAGTAATAAATTACATCTAATATAGCCAGTTTTATTCCTATAGGTACATAATATGAATAATAAATAATTTCAATGAAAGAAATAAAACTTATTTAATAAATTGTTAGATTATATAACATCTCAGACTGAGATATACCTAGTTACTATATTCTCAGTTTGCACGGTTACATAAAGGATATAAGTATAAGTATAGATCATAACAATGATAATCCGAATAGGCTAACAACCAAAACTTTGTAGACGAGATAATCCAGGCGAATAACAAATGAGAACAACGCAAAGGCAACTAAGTTTATCTTGTAACGTAATATCGAAAACATTTACTTATCTAGTTCGAGTTATAGGGAAAACTATCTCAGTTTACAAATTGATGGGAAAAGTTAGTACATGGTAAGGAATTTCGTTAGTATACAATTTTAAATTCAGTTTAACAGTTTACGTAGAACCCGAGCCTTTGCGAATCACTCCTACTACCGAAAGCATTTACGCACTCCTATAGCGTATGGCCTGTGTAAACGCGAAAGCAATATAGTATTCGTGTGCGAGTGTACGAACAATACGAGTACGAGTCAATGTACGAAATTCCACGTGCTCTGCGACCGCACTTTAGTAGTAGAAGGAAGTAGTATTTGTAGTAGATAGACTATAGAGTATAGATTCGACGACCTCTGTGGCTCAGTTGGTTGAGCGTGTTGGTGCTCAAGCCAGGGGTCGCGGGTTCAAACCCCGCCGAAGGAACAAAACGTTTTTCTGTATTCCTGGGTCATGGATGTGTATTAAATATGTGTTTAATATAATAAAAATCTTAAATATGTGTATAAAATATTTCCGTTGTCTGGTACCCGTAACACAAGTTCTTCGAGAACTTACCACGGGATCAGATTGACGTGGTGTGAAGCGTCCATAGATATTATTATTATTATTAATTAGCTTTAAGTTTTCAGAACCTGAGTCATCAGTACAAAATATGTTCAAATGGCTTTTGAATATTGCTTTCAATGTAAACACAGCTTATGCGTCGTTGGTCAGTTTTCATATTTGCACTGATAACTCACTGCAAACTTAATGAAAATATACTCTAGTTACAATATTATGTACTATGTAAAATTAATTTTTTTTTTTTTTTTTTATGAAATAAGGGGGCAAACGAGCAAACGGGTCACCTGATGGAAAGCAACTTCCGTCGCCCATGGACACTCGCAGCATCAGAAGAGCTGCAAGTGCGTTGCCGGCCTTTTAAGAGGGAATAGGGTAATAGGGGAGGGTAGGGAAGGGAATAGGGTAGGGGATTGGGCCTCCGGTAAACTCACTCACTCGGCGAAACACAGCGCAAACGCTGTTTCACGCCGGTTTTCTGTGAGCCCGTGGTATTTCTCCGGTCGAGCCGGCCCATTCGTGCCGAAGCATGGCTCTACCACGTATATGTATACCACGTTTTTGCCTTTTTAAGACTTAATTATTGAGATTTATTATACACCATAGGACACAAACTTCAAATAAAAAAAATAAGCTATAATGTTTTAAATATATAAAAGGTCTAATTATTGCTTGATTCGTACGATACATAACCTGAAAAAAAAGATTTCAGGAGCCGAAATATTGCTCTCAACTTCTTGCACAAGTTAATTCAAAATATTATTTTTAAAAGTCGCAACAAAAGTGATTATTTCATTTATTTTCACTTAATCAAGTTAATTATCGTCGCCATATTTAACGAAGGACCCGTCAAGTCCCCAAAACTTCTTTCATTAGATTTGTTTCGTCAATTATTAACAAAGACTAAAGAGTCAATTCGATTTCAGACGAAGGTCAGAATTTCTTGGCAATAAAACTTTTTTACTGGGCATTATACGACTAAAATAATACTGCAAAATGTAGTACGTAAGGTACTTACTTGTAATATTATAAAATCATAATACTATCCCACCAAAAATATTTTCATGTAAAGTAATGCCAAGACGATAACCATATCCACTGTCAAAAAGCTATCAGATTAATTTAAAACCAAGTTTCTGACTCTATCGAACTTCTAACTCTACATGCCATAATTCTACAACTTCACAAATCCTAAAGCTTCTGACTCTATCAAACTTTTAACTCTACATGCCTTAATTCTACAAATCTAACTTTACAAACCCTAAGTAACACATATTGTCTTCTTTACCACTTGTTAGGTTTCATACCTGTAGACAGGTGTAAAACTAAGTTTCTAACTTTATCAAACCTACTCTACACGCCTTAACTCTACAAGCCTAACTTAACAAACTCTACACCTTAGACAAAATATGTGGCCTGACCTATTTTGCTACATTTACTTGGGCGTAAAGTGAATTTATGGACTGTTTCTCTTTTTAAATACTATTCTTGTAGGAATGAAATGGTCAAGCCTACTGGCCAACTTGACTAAAGTGTAGAGTTTGTGAAGTTAGGCTTGTAGAGTTAGAAGTTTGATAAAGTCAGAAGATTGGTTTCATACCTGTCTACAGGTATGAAACCTAACAAGTGGTAAAGAAGACAATATGTGTTACTTAGGGTTTGTAAAGTTAGATTTGTAGAATTAAGGCATGTAGAGTTAAAAGTTTGATAGAGTCAGAAGCTTGATTTTATATGAGATCTGATAGCTTTTTGACAGCGAGTCATAATATGGTATACATGCATGAAACCTAACAAGTGGTAGAAAATACACTGTGTGTTACTTAGGGTCGAGTCACACTTAAACTTGTATAACGAACTTTATCCCTTATGTATTGCGCATGTAAGTACATTGTACAGTGTATGATTTATGTTTAATTATGAAACGTATCTTTTTGTGTAGTGAACATAAAGTCAATTTTGAATAGCTATATTAAAAATGCAGAGTCTCGTATCGTCGCGATGTAAACTGATGCTAAGGAGTTTATATTTAGGAAGATTACAATGTATTTTTTGGCTTGGCATATAATTTTTAAATCCTCATACTATTATAAATATGGAAGTTGGTAAATATGGATAGATGGATGGATAGATAGATGTTTGTTACTCTTTTACGTAAAAATTACTGAACGGATTTCGATGAAATTTGGTAAGGTAGTTAGCACTGGATTAAAACATAGTCCACTTTTTAGTTTAAGTTGAATATCACCTTTGTATTAGAGATAAGTGTGATGTGAACAAATTCTATGTACTTTAAAATTTTAAATGTTACAGTATTCCAGCGCGATCCAGATGTAGGTCGAGTGGCCGACATCGACTGTGACATAAATGACCCAATATGACAGAAGTCCCGCTTCATACATTAACAGAAAACTATCACTTCATACACACAAAACGGAAAAGGTAGACATTGACCATTGCTCAGTAACACTAAATTATTATTGTTTTGGAATAGTCTAGCGCTCCTAAAAAGCTTGCCAAAGTTCGGCCGAAGAAAGGTACAAAAAGAGAGGAGCATGCTAGAGTTTGCCTTTTGTGACTATTTTTTCTGTGTCATAAGGCCGATCAATTTTATCGAGAACATCGTACGATGTAGGAAATATTTTTTTCAATAATACCATTATGCATTATTATCAACAGCCCTGTCCACATGTCCACGTCACGACGTCGTCAGCGTGATACGACGCGGTGTCCCGACGTTGTGCCACGGTGCGTTGCCACGTCGTGATTTTTCACGGCACGGCAACTCAAACTCAAACTTAAACTCAAAATTTTTATTTCCATATAGGTTATGAAATAACACTTATAGAATTGTCCTACATGATGCCTACCACCGGTTCGGAAACTAGCCCGGCGAGAAGAACCGGCGTAAGAAACTCGCACGGGGCCACCTTTTAGCAAAAAGATGGGAAAATTGTTCTTTTCAAAAAAAATATTTTTACAATGTTGTAACTTAATCTATATAACATTAGTCATAAGTACATAGAGCATACTTAAGTAAATAAAAGCAGCCTTGCAGGGGGCCATCTTATTCCCAAGGTGTGCAATCGTTAATGAAATCACTGACTTTATAATAAGCTTTAGCACACAAACGTTCTTTAACAGCTTTTTTAAATTTATTAATGGTAAGATTTTGAACGTTTTATGGGATTCTATTGTAAAGGCGTAGGTATACATGAACCTTTAAACGATTTACTTACTTTGCTTAGTCTGAACGTCCGCTTCGCCGCAGAACGGCGCAAAATGTATCAGATATTACATGGCACGGCGATCCGTCATCATGACGTGCATTTTTAACGCATACACCGCACCGATTTACCAACGCGTCGTCCCATGGCAACGTGGACAGGCCGTAATATTATATACATACAACATAACTAGAGCTCCGATTACTTAAGCGTCTGAATTACGCTGCGTATGCTCAGATAGGCATCTACACTAATATTAAAAAGAGGAAAGATTTGTTTGCTTATATTTTTGTTTATTTGCAATAAATAGGCTCCGAAACTACTGCATCGATTTTGATGAAATTTGGCATAGATATAGGGTAGGCCACGTGGATACTTCTTATCGCGGCAAAATATAAGGTTCTCGCGGGATTTCATTTGCGCGTACGAAGTCGTCGGCAATATCTAGTTCAATAAAATCCTCTTGTTCCTCAGTCCCAACCATAGCCTTTCCGTCCCGTGGATCATAGCTAGCGTGAATCAGGCATATAAGGTAGGTAACATTATGAAAATTATGTGTATAGCTTGATGCAACTCATAAAGTAATACACTATACCTTGATAAAAAGGCAGTAAATATCAATAAATCACGCGTTCATAATAATATGCCAAAATGGCTTACTATGATTGGTTTAATATTTGAACACGACTTATGCATCATTGGTTAATTTGGATTTTTTTTTGACATTTCGCTGGTGTTTAATGCGAATATACTATAATATTATAAAACTTGTAGTCAGTACGTGTCATCAAAAGTTTTTATTACCTATCCTTTAGTATGCCGGTTAAATTAAAAACTGTGCTTTTGAGCTCGTAAAATAATATTATAAAATGTATTAAATATATGATAATTGAAAAAGAAACAATGAAAATGATCTTACTATAATTATATATAAATCATTCTAAAATAAAATAAAAGGAACAAATAAAATTATCGTCTATCGTACAAATTAATATAAATAGGTGAAATCATATAGGTACATACTACAAAGTATAGAAAATCTAAATTAGTTTAATATTTAAAGGTAAGAGTATAAGAGTGTCAATTCTTTATGACAATATAATAATATGCTTAAATAATAAAATTAACAATTCGGAGAAATTTGGGCTTAATTAAATTAATTACTAAAACAAGTTGCTGAAGTCAAACAGCCAACAGGGGTCGAAATTCTAATTTAACTTCTAAGCAATACGTATCCTTGAATGTTAGTGTATAGCCTATACATTTTACAATATTAATAAGAGGAAGCATTTGTTTATTATTATGTCAAAAGTGTAAACTCTAAATCTACTGGTCTGCTTTCGAACTATGAAATCGATCGATGCTAATTTAGCTGAGCTCCACATCAGGGGTTTACGGAAGCGTTTTTTTTTCAGAACCGAAACCAAAACTGAAAGCGGGATAGAAAGAGATGTGAAGCAGGTCTATGAAAATAAAATTACATCAATATTATTCATCATCAGGCCCGCGCCGCCCTTGGCACTATGTACCGATCACCGTTTTAACTTTCGATTTAAATTTATCGGAACCGAAATCAAAATTAATAGTAACAATTTAATCGGAAGATCAGGAGTTTCGGAATTGCTATTTCTGACAAGAACAAGTAGGAAAGATTCTTATATTTTGTTAAATAGTGCAGATATGTCGCAGCGTCAGTCATCCACTACTGGGTATAGTCGACTACATTCGCATTATATTTATTATGAATACACACAATACGCGAGTAATAAAACAATAATTCTACAATAAAATCAGGGGAATTTATTATCTTTTGTTTAATGTTGGCAGTCTCCCGCCATACTCGTAAAATATTATATCATTTCAACTAGGAGGACACTAACTTCAAACGACTCAGCCATAAATTTTCACGGCTCGCTTTATTTCCATGGTTGTTTTTGAAATGCTTCTATGAAGTTATGAGTTTTACAATTATCTTATATCTTTGACTTGCATAAATATTTCTGTAAAGTATAAAGCTCCTTTTGTAGCAATAGGCTAGACGACTGAATTTTTTTATTGCATAAATGAATGGTACACTTATTAATATGAGTAAGTTCTCGGAAGAATATAGTATTTTTAAAACCAATATTTTCATAGGTACACGATTTGTTAACAAAATGTCACAAGTTTCGTGAAAACGCTCCATACAAAAGTCGTACCCATGGAGGTTAGAGACCGATCGCTGTAGCAAATAATGTCCCAGAAA
This sequence comes from Glaucopsyche alexis, assembly GCA_905404095.1. Lineage (NCBI taxonomy): Eukaryota > Metazoa > Arthropoda > Insecta > Lepidoptera > Lycaenidae > Glaucopsyche > Glaucopsyche alexis. The sequence goes on along the minus strand of FR990049.1, from coordinate 19,108,271 downwards.
TATGAACAAAATAAGCGAGTCGCTGTGATCGCTAAGTTGTCTCAGAAAAAGCGGCCCACCAATGCCGCGAAGAAAATTATACTACTTACCGACGGCAGCGCAGCTGGTGGCTGAAAAATGAATTATAAATTCTACAAATTTTCAGGGACAGGCGGGCAATGCTTCAACACATGATAGCGATCGGTCTCCTGTTCTCTAACCTCCATGGTCGTACCTAATTGTGACGTTACGATTAGGTAAAACCAAAGATATACTCAAAGCAAACTCAAAGGGTAAAACTGACGTCTACTGTCACTGTCATCTGTGACGGAAATGCACGAGACAAACTAACTCTTTTCAGTGTTCACATACACTACAGACATCATCTGACTTGAGCGTCACTTAATGTTACTATTATTTCAGTTTTCAGCTCGTTAAATGAAAAAAATAATGTTTCGCGTCAGTGATTAAATATTAAAAGAATTATTCAACTAGAAGTTTAATTACAAACTGTAATCCCCCGACATGTAACGTTTCGTGTTTAAGGTAGAGTTTTTAAACGCAATGCCTTTGAATTTATATTCTACGTTGAACAAGGGTTGTAGCATGAACTGCTTAAACTTTTATTTAATTACTTCTTATAATGCACATACCTCGGGGCATCGTACGAAAATAACCTACTTAACTAATTATGTAAGAGGCCGCCCTGTGGTTGAAATGTTCCCATAATGATTCATATAATTTTTTAGTTTATACATTACTAGCTTTTGCCCGCGACTTCGTCCGCGTGGAACAGTTACTTTGGGATATCGCTAAAATTTACCGCGACTTCATTTACGTAGAAGGAGAACCGCTTCCCCCTCGCGACTGCCCGCCGCGCGCCGTACATTATTATTGCGCGCTTGATTATTTTATAACTGCGATATCTTCTAAAATAATCATTGAAATCAAATGATATAAAGGGCAAATTTCTTCTAAATTAAATGCTTGTAATGAATAACGTATTTGCTTGGATAAGGATTAATATCATCTTTATGAAAACACCCTCACAAATAATAATCAATGACCTTCTAATACACACAAATAATGCTTAATTTTAGAATAAATTTGGTTAGTATAAAAAGGTTATTGTGAGCCAACCTTAAAATATAGACATATTATACAGGCGCGGGCTTTTTTTTATAACTATTAAAGGGAAACAATTCCGTGATACATCATTTTAGTGAAACTTTAACCGTTTTCGCAGCGTACGCAGCGAAAGCTCTCAAAGGGAAAAAAACCGATTTTGAAACATTCTTGATTGGTGCTCCGCTCGAGTTAAGCCTAGCATGATGTTATATAGTCTAAAGCCTTCCTCGGTAAATGGACTATCGAACACAAAAAAAATTTCAATTCGAACCAGTAGTTACTGAGGTTAGCGCGTTCAAATAAACAAACTCTTCAGCTTTATAATATTAGTATAGATAAGGGTACCCACTTTTTCTTCTGAGATATAAAAAACCATACCAAGAGCATTTCAGGACATGTCTAAGGAGGGTTCCGTAACTATCAACGCGCAATAGGTTTTCTTGCTAAATTTACAAGTTGCTATCTCCTATAGTTTAGAAATGCCAGGGGGGCAACTTACAAACCACTTTGGATTATTCAAAAAACACACACGATTACCACACACGATTACTTGAAAATGGTCGACTTTGTAAAAAACTCATGTATAAAACCTTACCTTTATTTTAAAATACCTATTTAACGATACCGCACACGATGGAGTAGAACGAAAATATTTTTATCATCCCCACTTCACATGTATGGAGAGCCACCCTTAAAGTATAAGATTGTTATTATTATTTTAGAAGATAGCCAGACTGGTGAAAGCAATTTTTTGGGGCTGGCTGCAAATAATTTCTTTAGATGAAAAAATTCAACAGAACAGTTTGTCGCTATTGGTTGCCGTTGGAACCCGAACTACTCGTGTATTTCTTGACTTGAGAGTTAAGTTTTAACTTTGTTAGGATGTTTGTTAGTCACCGACCTAAATAACGTTTGAAAACAGCATTTACTTTGTAATTTTTCCGATATTAATTGAATTTGAGTATTACTAATTGGCTAACTATGTTTTCATTTGATAAGAATGAAAAATGACGACCTCTGTGGCTCAGTTGGTTGAGCGTGTTGGTGCTCAAGCCGGAGGTCGCTGTTTCAAATCCCGCCGAAGGAACAAAAAGTTTTTCTGTGTTCCTGGGTCATGGATGTGTATTAAATATGTGTATAATATAATAAAAATCTTAAATATGTATAGTATAAAAGTATTAAATATATTTCCGTTGTCTGGTACCCATAACACGAGTTCTTCGAGAACTTACCATGGGATCAGATTGACGTGGTGTGAAGCGTCCATAGATATTATTATTATTATTATAAGAAGAAATATAAATCACTTGATAGTGTATACTCTTCCTTTGTAAAATATTATTGTACATTGTATGACGAAAATAAGGCAAAGTGGATTTATTAGTTTCAATATTATGCAAAAAGATGGCATAAAGGCTTAAAACTATGACAGCAGAGCTGGCTGAAGCCGACAGAATACATAATATAGCACAGATATGGCACAGTCAGAAATAGACATATTTTACAATTTTCTATTTCTGTGTGTTTTTTGATAGTGTAAAATAATATATTAATATTTACATACTAATCTTATACTTTAAACGAGACAGTCTTGTATATATTATGTCACCGTAAAATTGTAAAAACCGTTAGATTGTAAATTATAAAAAACAAGATTGTAAAATATGTCGAAATACTAAAAATTATATACCTATATTTTATATAATCTAGGGAAAAATAATGTGTTAAATTATAGGCAGCATATACGTGTCGGAAGCAAATCAACATTTTACAGTTCCACTAGTTTTATTAAATTTTCATTTTACGGTGACATAATACATGTATATAATCGAATTCTCGAAAACGGTTGCCAGCATTACCATAAAATTTAGTATGTAGGGAGTTTTGGGGAAGGAAAATCGATCTAGCTAGGTCTTATCCCAGGAAAACGCATTTTTAAGCTATATAATATGTTTTTTCTTTCGTCGTACAACAATATATGTATTAATAATTTCGACTCTATTATGTCAGTCTGATTGGCATCTTGGTAAGCTTGGTATGCGTAATTATAATTTTTGCTTTGTTAGAAATTTTGGAATGTTCGAATCCCGGTCCGGCCGAAATTTATCACAACTAAGAGCAAAGTTCGGTAACCCGGGTACCTACTTACTACAGGTATTAATTCGTATTAGAGGAACAAATAACAGCAAAACGCTTCACTATAATCTAGAATTCTAGACAATATCCCAAGAAGCTAGTCTATGGGATCAACATCTCAGAAGTCGATGACGATAGAAGGTTTTAAAACAAAGTCAAGGGGTGAACAACGAACAGAAGTCTCAAATGGGTACAGATAACAACACGACAAGACAAACTGAAGCGAATGTTTAGCCCCAAGCCGCGATATCTTCGCGCTCAAAACTTGGAATGAAGTTTAAAAGTTTTCACACTACGCGCAGATTGCGACTTTATCTATACAAATAAATAAAACTCTAGTGGGGTGAAAATAACGGCTGCTTTTTACAAAACTAAATGTTAACACAAAGAATTAAACTTTCAAATAAGCCTAATTGATACTTTCACTTACCCCTATTTTATTGTAGATATCTACAAAAAATGGGTAAGTGAAGTAATTACATAGTGAGATTGAATAAGAAGGGAATGCACGATATAGCTCTTTAATTATACTTAATTGTAATAAATTATATTTTTCGTCGACTCTATATTATACATTTTATACTTAGAATTCAAAGATTAACAATTTAACATACCCATCATATTCCTACCTACATTTTCTTTGATTTGATTTGATTTTTGACATTTAATTTAATGACATCGAAATTGAAATGATGCAATGTTCTTTCAAAAACCACATAATATACTGTGTGATAACATTCAACAAATTCATTATATTTTGGCATTTTCATATTTCCGTATATTTTTAAAATAAAAATGTTTAAGCGGCAAGAGCGAAATTTCAAGATCGATACAGTCGATACATACATACGGCGATACATTCAAAATCGTGTCGTGACGCGTGACATCGTCACGACACGATTTTGAATGTATCGCCATCTGTCGTAAGCTACTTGTACTTCTTACTTCAACTTAACTTTCTAAAGTACGGCTCAATATTTATAATACATTTTATTGAAGCCTCGTGCCTAAAACAATCTATCTATTTATGCACGAAGTGATTGTTTTTGGATTTGAAATAACGAATAATATAATAATAATAATAATATGTATGGACGCTTCACACCACGTCAATCTGATCCCGTGGTAAGTTCTCGAAGAACTTGTGTTACGGGTACCAGACAACGGAAATATATTTAATACTTTTAATACTATACTTATATTTAAGATTTTTATTATATTATACACATATTTAATACAGATCCATGACCCAGGAACACAGAAAACTTTTTTGTTCCCTCGCGGGATTCGAACCCGCGACCTCCGGCTAAAGCCTTCTACCACGTGTACTCTAAGTCTGTACACATCATGTTTATTTTGAATGATGACTGCCATTCTATTAATTTACTATAGCGTAGTATATACTACATTGTATATGTATAAAAATACGTCATATTTAAGGTACTCCCAATATGTTGGGAGACCCCCAACATATTGGGGGTACCTTGGATATGTATTTTTAATGACAAATTAAAAGTGATTGATTTACTATGGGATAAAACATGTCCTTAGTTTTATCCCATAGTAAATCAATAAGTAATTTATCAAAGTTTCATATTACCGTAGCAATAAATTAACAATAAAATAAATAAGCTACCGTGGTGTCATGTAATCCATATTGCTTATCGACGTTGAGATCTTTACTAGCGGCCGCTGGAAAAATGTTCATGAATACCGGCTAATTCGCCCACATCCATCATTCTTAAGGTCAGGCTGACCACAGGTGTCTATTGTTAGCGACCTTTAAACGTTTTATCGCTTAAATAATGATTGATTCAATTAATTTGAGGATTCTAAAAATATTCAATTTTATCTAAATTTAAGACCATTGAAAATAATATAACCTAACCTAACGGTTAGGTTATATTATTTTCAATGGACGTGCTTGCAATTACAAGAGCACGTCCGGGAAATGTCTAGGAGGGTTCCGTCTACTGTCTACTACTGTCAACACGCTATAGGTTTTCTTTGAATTTCTTTAAAAGTTACGATCCGATTTATTTTAAAATAATTTTACTAAACAGTTTTTAGCACAATCTATCAGAATGGAATTTTTAAGTTTAAAAATATTCAATTTTATATCAATTTAAAACCATTGAAAATAACATAACCTAACCTAACCAAGAGCATGTCCAACCTAACCAAGAGCATGTCTAGGAGGGTTCCGTCTACTGTCTACTACTGTCAACACGCTATAGGTTTTTTTTTTTTTTCTTCAAAAGTTATGGTCCGATTACGTTTAAAATAATTTTACTAAACAGTTTTTAGCATAATCTATCAGCATGGAATTTTTAAGTTTCTATCTCATATAAAATGTAGTTTAGAAATGCCAGAGAATTCTAGAAATTGGGTGACTTTGTAAAAGGTCATGTAAAATGCGAAACGAAAAAAAAAACAACCGAAATCTTGCCTTTTTTTGAAGACCTATTCATCGATATGCTACATGATGAATATACAATATTATTGTCCCCACTTCACATGTGTGTGGAGAACCATCACTAAAAAATTAAATTGTTATTATTTTATCTCATTATTTTATCACCGAGGGACACTATATTTACGCGGGCAACAGTTATGGTGGAACCATAAAAATGAGTGACCTTAATAGGGAATATTTTTTTTATTTTTTTAAACGTATCTACTGGTTATAACATTACCAAAAATATATATAACACATCCGAAATATTATCCATTAAGCTGGAAAAAATGTTTAAAAATCACTACAATTTTTGCGCGGTTTAAACACGCCATTTTCGCGGGCTTGGGTTGTGACGTCATCGTACACGAAAAAGGCAGTTGACAGTTAAAATCTAAGATGTGTCAGAGCAAGTCAGAGCTTAACGTCAGTCATGTCATTGTCATGAAAGACAGCGTCGTGTAGCGTGACGTCACACACGCGCGTCACCATTGGTCGCGACTCGCGACCAATGGTGACGCGTTTCGCAATATTAAATATCCCGGGCTGATTTTGCATTTTTAATATATGTTTTTTCGGTTTAAATAAGAACTAAATTTAAAAAATTCCTTTTAGTTATAATGTGACGATAATAAAGAACAGGGAAAAAAATATTTCAGGCAAATTAAATTTTCATGCATATTCCCTATTGACACACTTCATCTGTTCAAATCCAATATAATCTTAACGCAAATAAAATATTAAATTCAACCGAATTAATGTGAATTAAGTGTGTTGTATGGTTTTGTTTACAAAAAGGTTATTAGTATAAATTACATCTGAACATCTTTAAACTGGTTATCTAAAAATAAAAATAAAATACCTATTTTTAAACAATAAAATAAATCTATTTAACTCTCATGTTGCATTATTTTAACTTAGACAAAATATCTGGAAATAGTAATTTACCAATTTTATTCGTATCAAATACGATCTTGCACTTTAGATTCTAGCATGGCAACACTTTGTTCTCAGCAGGTGCGGTCTAAATGTCAAATTAAAAACCTAAACCAACAGAAACGAAATCTATAGATGTAATAATTTTAAACAGCTGTACCCAACAGACGTCGTTCTGTATTAACTATGAAATGAAATAAATAAATAACCTATTATAATACGTACAGTTTCTACACCAACAACTACACCTACAACCTTACCAACTACACCTACCAACTACATTCGATTGCTAGCTTAATTGTGTTCCATGCTAGTGCACTAGTGCTAATGCACCAAATGCATATTGCTTGAGAAGTCTACTCAAAATGTATAATAATAAAATTTTAATGAAACAGTCTCTTGGAACAATCGATTGCTAGCTTAATAACTGTAATAGCCACTTGATGTGAAAAACAAATTGAAAGGACGTATTCATTTTATTTTTATATCGAAGAAATCAGTGCTCTGAGTTTCGCTTGTACATTCACAACATAATTACATTCTTATTGAAAGCGGTGATTGTGCTGCACTCCAGCGGCTGTACCTCCACAATTTAAAACTCAATTTGTACAGACTTCAATATCAATTGTTGCAACGCAATCAATTTTCAGCGCTTGCCAATACCACGCGATCGTTTGGACTTATATCGTGACTTATTACTTTTTATTTCATGTACATTGTACACATATGAGAAAAGACGAGCAAAATCAAAGTATATAAAAAGTGTAAATAAGTACCTAAAACTGCCTGTCTATTCTCTAATGGTGTCTACAGACACACGAATTTGGTACGGAGCGTACAGCGGATCTGGTACGCTCCGTACCAGATCCGAGCGTGTGTAGGGCAGTCCGGCGAACATATGAAGAAGGCGAAGAGTTCACCGTTGTCCGCATCGGATCTGGTACGCTCCGTACCATATTCGTGCGTGTGCAGGGATGTCAGACGTACCAACTTCTTGGTACACATACTAGGTTTTGGTTCCACGTACCATGTACCAAGACTACTCAGTCCTTGCACGCAAAAATACCAAGATTGGCCCTTGACCGACAAAAATACACTGACCATATAGAATAACCAGCAAATTTCAAAGATGCATGTAAAAAAAATTCCAATCAGATTTCCCCTTTGAGTATCCAACTATACGGAGACGACATGACAGCTAATTTCTATGCGAAAAAGTCTCGCCACTTTCTGCGGGAGGGGGGACCGCACCGCTAGTGCTTGACACTATCGATGTTTTACTATCGATGAGTTCGGCTAGTAATAATTATGTGGCAAAAGTAAATTTTAAAAATTATATCTATTAAATCTTAACTACAATATTTAATTTACAATTTCGCTCAGTATCATAAAGTAAATAAGTATTAAAATGTTGAAACATGCAAAAATGGAAGCGTCATCCAGCGTGAAGAAGAATTTTAGCATTTTTAGCAGTGTTGCGAATATCATAGTTGCGGAGCGGCTGGTGCGTACAACCAATTTGTAGCATTCCGTAATACTCAAGAAACCCTAATAAATTTGCACTGACCATCCGTCTGTCTGTCCGTCTTTCTAGCATGTGTAATTATGAATATATATAAATGAAATTTTGTATAGTTTATAGGTATTTTAAAATTGAAATAAGAATTTATAAATTACCTTTTTACAAAGTCAACCATTTTCGAGTAATCGGTCTCCATAATGGTTTATAAGTTGGTCATCCTCCTAGCATTTCTAAACTATAGGAGATAGAAACTTGTAAGTTCCCATGTTGATTGACTATGCTAAAAACTCTTAGGGAAAATTATTCTGAGCGAAATCAATTCGAAATCGATTTTTTCACCTATATTTTCTCTTATAAGTTTCTGTATGTCTAACTAGTCTAACTAGCACATAGAATAACTAATGAGAGAAAGTATAGATAAATATTAATTTGCGGTCTAATCTGACTGTACGTCGTTTAAAAAAATATTTGTTTATAAACCTATGTAGTATATAATAATCTATACTAATATTATAAAGAGGAAAGATTTGTATTTTTGTGTGTATGTTTGTAATGAATAAACTAAAAAACTACTATGCCGATTTCAAAAATTATTTCACCATTAGAAAGCTACATTCACCCTGAGTAAAATAGGCTATATTTATTGCTAGAAAAGATTAGGGATTCTTACTAAAACTTTAGTAACGTAACCCAAGGTGTCAAAAATGCCATTAAACAACTTTCGTCGCATGCGCTGCGGAAACTATTGATGATAGAACAAAAGTATGTTTTACAATATTAAAGAACATCCATACATTCACCATCTATCCATCCTCACAAATTTTCACATCCTATCCTAGTAGGTAATAGTATAAAATGTGAAAATTTGTGAGGATGGATGGATGGATAGATGGTTGGATGGATAGATGGTTGGATGTATAGATGGATGCTTGTTACTCTTTCATGCAAAAACTACTGAACGGATTTTGATGAAATTTGGTATGGTAGTAGTTTAGGCTCTGGATTAAAACATAGGCTACTTTTTATATCGGAAAAGTAGAGTATTCCCGCGGGATAACCGATAGTATATTTACGCGGGTGGAGCAGCCGTAATAACTAAAGTAAAATAGATAATAGCTTAAAGAATTAGCCTCATACGTGTTGAAACCCATTATCTAGCACGCTTCACGCTTTTTATTTGTTGTTGTAAAAAAAGGAGTCCGTGGGTCTACCTACGTAAAACAAGTTCTTCGATAACTTACCACGAGACCAGATTGACATGACGTGAAGCATCCATATATTATATTTAAAATATATAATAGTATTAAATAAAAAAAAAACAAAATCGTACTATAATCGTAAGTATGTGTTGACTTGACAACCTCCTTCGGTTTTTTGTCGGTTAAAAAAGGTAGAGCTAAGTAAAAATGCGGAATCGTTTTGATAAATAGGGTCCACCCTAAATACGTTTTTTTTTTGCATTTATAATAGTTCTGTTCCACCTCAATGTTTACCAATGTTCACCATAAGTAGTTCAAAGATTGGTTCAAATTCACGGGCAAAAAGTAGTTAATTATAAAATGCACCTTTAATAATTTCAAAGTTGGCAAGGCGCGCTGTTTTAATCTCCTACTGTTGTTCGTCTGAACAATAAAACATGAAACTTCAAAATGCACCGAGCAAATTGTACTCGTACGTTTGGGAAACCAAGAAAAATGATTAGCGCAAGCTTGGACCCAGGCATTCCTAATCATCCTATTTTTAGGAAATCTAAAAAAAATAATGGTCAGAATAACATACTGATAAAGTCGATATCGATATTTCTTTTACGTTGTCACAACCCTCAGTTTTTATGAAGTGTGGCCTGTTTATAAATTAAAAATGCATAATTTCAGGATAAATTTATCAGCACATATTTTATTGTAATAAATAATAATTAATATAAATAAAATTTTTTTAACACAATTGAATAATTATTTTATAATAATTTGCAAATTTTCAATGTGTTTCGTGAAATAATATCATGAAGAAAAACAAAATTGTAAATAGTGTACTAATTAATTAGTCATGTTTCTTCATTATGAAATAGTAAAAACAAGAACGAATATGAAATAGAAGTTTTTATAAATTACTACTTTTAAATATTACCCTAAATTTGGATGTTGTACGATTTAGTAGCAACATTTGTTCATCGAGTAAAATTTTTGGATTTTTGCTAATATATCGCAATTATTGTTAATATTTAGGCAAAATAATACATACACATGGAAAGTAACACCATCCTTTTGTTTATTTGATGTTTCCGATCTGTTTTTGCAGGAAAAAATACAGCAAGTCGGCATTTTCTGCTCCGGTTCGTTCCGCCTCGCTGTAATTTTCCGAATACGTCAAAAACGCGCAGCAACTAGTTTTATATAACCCTCACGACCGGAGGGTCTAACCTTTGGCAGCGGGGAACGCCTGATAATGGCGTCTCCATAGTTGGATACTCAAAGGATTTCCCTCATAATATAAAACTTTTTTGTAGCAAGCAGTCTCGATAAACACTTACCATTTTCCATGAGTTAATTTGAAATATGCTTGATGGCGTAATGGTAAGGTGCTCCGCTCTCAATCTAGAGGTCCCGGGTTCAAATCCCTCGAATATTTTTTTGATACCGCATTGAAAGTGCAAATATTGTTCGAAAAAAAATTCTATATTTATTCAACGTTTTTTCCATATATATTTTAATAATTTGTTTATATCATTCGATAAAGAATAAAGGTAAAATTGCTCACACGGTTCATATAGTTCACCAAATAAATACCACATCCCCCATCAAAAACCCTCGTTTCCGATAAAAATCTTCTTTATGAATAATTTATCTATTTTTTTTCAATATATTTTACATTTTATACCCGAAATGCAATATAATATCAGAAAGATATGTTTAAAATGACATTTCTTCCGTGCGTTCGACAATTACTGCCCTCATTAAGAGTATACGAAATTAAGGCCCTCCCCCGAGCAAAAGACCTTGAGGCGGTCAGCCGCATAAATTTTTCAATTAACTTAGTTCAAAATTGACCAAAAAAAAAATTTAAGCGGCGAATATCTAGCTTATGAAATTGCCTATCTATTGGTGTGTGTCCCAAATAAAATTAACTTGTAAATACTATGGAGACGCTGAAACTATAATTGAATGTTCATTGAATTATAGTTTCAGCATCTCCATAGTATTTACAAGTAAACTTTATTTGGGACACACACCAATAGATAGGCAATTTCATAAGCTAGATATTCGCCGTTTAATTATTTTTTTTGGTCAATTTTGAACTAAGTTATGTGAAAAATGTATGCGGCTGACCGCCTCAAGGTCTTTTGCTCGGGGGAGGGCCTTAAAATGTTATTTTTATTCACTGGGATGCGACTTCCGACACAGTTTATCTATCAGTGTTTGCAGTGGTTTGCAGCGCCAGAGCGGAGCGCAGGCGTACCAGTTTGCCATCTCCAATACCAGTTTTCAGCCAGCTCGGTACAAGGATTTCCAAGTGGCGGTCTGACATCCCTGTGCGTGTGTAGAGCAGTCCGGCGGTTTGGCCGTACAACAGTATCAGTGTTGCCAACTTAGGGATGTACCCCCCAAAATTAGGGAAAATATCTACGGGGTTTACTAGAGGACAGGATGTTTAGAGTTTACTCCTTATGAATCAATTTGTATGTAATAATAAAAATTATTTTAATGTGTGTATATAGCCAGGGATATGAAAATGTATTGGGAGTGAAATCAGATTAAGACAAGTTAGTTTTATGTCATTCACACGTAAGTCTTTATGTTAAACACATAACCTTTCTTTCTAGCTTATTATCTCTTAGACCTGTCAATGGTATAAGTAATCAGGGGTAAAATTTGGGGAGAAATATTTTTTAAAGTGTTGGTATCACTGCCCGTTATCAATGAATTGCGGGAATCATCGTCGTCGTTTAAAAACCGCACTGTAAATAGAACTCTGTGCTATATGTAATAGAGCATAAAATCGAACACACGAGTGTCGAGCGTTTCGCTTCACTGCACTGTACCAAATTCGTGCGTGTGTAGCGACACCGAATTTGGTCTCCGGATATGGTTCGCTGTACGCTCCGTACCAAATTCGTGTGTCTGTAGATAGCATAAGAACATTTTTAAATCTCGACAGCTGAATCCGCGGTGAGTGTCAAATTTGTATATTATGATTTTTGACACTCGCCGCGGATTCAGCTGTCGAGATATTTGAAAATGTTCTGAGAATAACACTGCTATCTAGATTATGGTATTCGTGGTGACATTCGTGTCGAAACAAAAGAACTATTATGCACACTTCGACTGTGTATGTAAGCTTGAGAGTGTGCGTTAGTCAACGCCTCGAACTCAGCGCGGCGAGCGGAGAAAATGCTTGTTATTTCACCTAACATCGGGGAAAAGGATATAATTATACTAATAATAGTAATATATACTTGTAAGAGAAACTATAGTGCTCACATTTATACTGCTTTGTAAAGTATTTTAAAAAAGCGTCCTCAAATTACTCATATCGATACACAGCTGTTAGTGTTTTGTTGAAAAACTATATAATATTTTTGTCTGAAGTAAATTTATCTCAATTGTTGAATAATCAAACTGTGTCGGTGTGTGCTTGCTTTTTAATTTATTTTTCGTTTGTTTTTTATATACGATCAAAGTTGCTTTAAAAATCTGATGTTTGGAAGCTATGACCTTATAACACGTACCGACCTAGATAAGTGTAATAAAAATCAATATTACGCTAAAATTGGGGTCTTAAATGTTTGACTTTGGAGCAAATCACCAACACCATTTGTATGGAGAAAAAACCGACTAGTGCATTGTGCAGCCTTAAGTAAGTATGAATTTCTTCTCTTATCAAATTCTTGATGTTTTGTATGTTAAACTCTAAGGAACATGACATTATAACTATTTATTTTGCATCCTGTTTTTACATCCCCGAATGAGGGCGTAGACGTGACAATTACCTTCTGAGAAGATAAATAATAGCATCGTTTATTCATATGCAAGTTCGTAATATCGAAGTTGTTTCAGTTAAAAATAAATTTTACCAGCAGTTGAAAACACCACACATTTTATCGATGCTATATCCAAATTTCAATCATAAAGAACCTATTGATTAAAGTATCGTGCCAACACTGATTTTATCTGCCTACGCTCTACACAATTCGCTCTAGTTTTTTACATTTTTTGATTTCAATCCAACATAAAATCGCTACACCGCATACCTATATTTTTATTTTTATGAAAATTTTGCAGTTTTTTTAGAACCTTATTTAATGGTGTTGCCCGATTCTCAATTATTATCAATTACAATAAAAATCTCAAAGTAATAACTATAACATAGAGATTAGAGGCTACTAGTAAATAATAGTAAGGAGAAACATAATATATAGTTCCTTATTCCACATACTAATACTTATTATGAATGCACTAAAATCGTAATGCCATCGTGCATCGTCGTAAAAATGGACTCCATAAGGTCACCATCATCGAGACAACCTTAAAAAAACGAAAAGATTATGGATTATCCGAGGAATTTGTAAGTGTTGTTTTACTTACAAATTCCTTGGGATTATCTAATCCATCTGGATTTGCTTTCTCTTTCACTCTTATGAGTTATTTCACTCTTATGTATTTTGCCTTTGATGCTTTGTGAGACAGATAGCTGCTTTCGGTTTTGATTATAATACTCTTTCCAAATTTTATTCTTCTTCCCAAACAAAAATACTAAAATAAACAATAAATAAACTTAACAGTTTAAGAGTAAAGTTTATTTAAAACTAATAATAACTCCCCACACCGATCTCGGTGACGGTGGCCGGTTTCATTGAAAGCAGACCAGTTAAGCAGAAGTAATTTTATAGTGCCCAAGTGTGTGCGCAGTACACAACAGCACTCTCTCTTTCTTTACTCTCATAATCCAGTGGGACGGATAACCGACATGACTGACGAGAGATCAGGCGCAGGTCCGACTTTTTTACATGCTCATCCGACGCATAGATCATCTTTCTTGTCAGACAATCAGGTCATCAGCCTGCATTGTCGTAACCAAACTTGGAAACAACATTTTTTGTTGTTCCAATGCGGGAATCGAACCCACGACCTCCGAGTCAAGTGCTCGAATCACTAGACCACGGAGGCATTTAAAACTAGCTGACCAGACACACGTTGTTCTGTCATAAAACGTACCAACTAGTAACAAGTTGTTCCTTCAATACCTTGTTTGCTGCGTATAGATTTTGTTTGCATTATTCAAAACATTCGCTGAGCTTCCTTGCTTTATTCGCACTTAAAACTTTGAGTAAACCTCCACCTCTGAAACGAGTCAATTTGGTTTTCCATTGTTCATAATTTCGTTAGTACCTTGGTGTTATTATATACATATATTTCAAATTCATAAAATTGTAAAATAAAATAAAAATTTATAAATATAAAAAATATTTTAAAAATATATAGAAACCGACTTCCAAAGTAAAATCAATAACATTAATCTTAAAATCACTAAAAAGTATGAAATAATTCTTAGTCGAAATGGTTCCATTTTAAATTCTGCTAAAATGTTACTATTTTTCTACTCAATCTTCTTATTTTTGAAGTCGGTACTACAATCTCATTTTAATATAAGTAGTATATATAATATTATATAAATATATAATTTTTTATTTAAAGATACAATTATTTGGGCTGGTACCTAAGTACTTCAGAAATAAGAAGATTGAGTAGAAAAATAGTAACATTTTAGCAGAATTTAAAATGGAACTATTTCGACACTAAGAGTTATTACATACTTTTTAGTGATTTTAAGAATGTTATTGCTTTTACTTTGGAAGTCGGTTTCTATTTTTTTTTTTCAGTGATAATATAATATTAACTAGTACCTACCTGGAAGACCGAGCTTTGTTCGGAGTTTTAGTAGGACGATAAAATATTTAAAAATAAATAAAAGTAGAGATAGGAAATAAAAATAATCACAATAATATTTATCTGACCTGGTTTCAAACCCGAGACAAATTCGTAAACAACGTACAAATTACCATTCCACCAGCTGTAGCTACATTTTATCGCGGCAAAGCTACGGGTCCCGCGAGATTTCATTTTGCACGCACGAAGTCGCGAGCAACGTCTACTATAATCACGTGTTTTCAATGTCGATTTTAAGCACTTATGCATAAAACACCTCCATGAAGTTAGTTGGAGAAAGAGGTTCCATACTCACTATTTCAAAAATGAAATCTACTCGAAATGCCTAATATTGAATCGGCAAGCGCCGTGTCTCAGATTAGTTCATAGTAAGTGATCATCTTCTATATAAAAAAATCCCCTTTTCTCTTGGTCATTTATTGCATAAACTGCTAGACTAATTTTCATAAAAAATGTGGTGTTGTGTTGACAGAAAAGTTGCGGGGAAATTAAAAAATTTTAAGAAAACTTAATGATCATTAACATTTCTATTAAGAGTTTCCTCGATTTCTCATGGATCCCATCATCATCGTTGTTAAGGTACACAAGCTTGGCACAACATTTCACTTTTTGATAGCTGTGAATGTTCAAAGAAATCGATATCGGTGTAAAATACTATAAAAATACCTATGTCATCATAATCATGTTATAATGATGTATGATGTGATGATGATGGTGGTGGCGATGATGATTATTATTTAATAGTGACATATGCTTGCATTTCTTTGAACAATGTTGAAATTGCCAAACGTGCATCTTTAAAGACTGAGGAGTTCTATTCAGTCCTTTTGGATCCATGGTATACCTTGGCACAATATTTCACTTTTTGGTAGCTGTGAATGTTCAAAAAAATCGATATCGGTGTAAAAAAAAGCTATGAGAAATACCTAGATATCAACATAATATCATGGTGTATGGTGTGATGATCGTGGTGGTGATGACGATTATTTAATAGTGAAATTTGCTTGCAGTTTTATAAACAATACTGAAATTTCCAAACGCGTAGCTTTAAAGACAGAGGAGTGCCATTCAGTGCTTTTGAATCCAGGGTATACCTTGGCACAACATTTCACTTTTTGATAGCATATGCCCGAGTTGCTTCAAAAAAAGTCAAAATCACTATTGGTGTCCCTGTACATTCTGAGGACTTCTCTCAATTCCTCATGGATCCCATCACCAAGTCTACCATTTGATGACAATGGGACCAATCCAGGAGACCCTTTACAATAAAAAAATAATTTTGAAAATCGGTCCACAAACGGCGGAGTAATCGCGTAACATACACACAAAGAAAAACATACACACGAATTGAGAACCTCCTCCTGTGTTTTGGAAGTCGGTTGAAAAATGTATATGAAGATAATTTCAAGACCTATTTTATCAATATGTGGATGTAATATCTAATCTTAGGAACAGAATCATAACCATCATGTCTTTTCTTCCGGGTTCAGCGGGTGGTCTCGACGGTCTCACCCCCCAACATCTAAAGGATCTCACCAGCGGTTGCTGTGGGGAAGCCGGAGAGAAGCTCCTGCAGGAAGTCACGAATTTGTGCAACCTGATGCTTCGTGGGGGGGTTCCATCAGATGTCGTTGACATTTTGTATGGAGCAAACCTCTGTGCCTTGAGGAAGAGAGATGGAGGTATCCGGCCGATCGCTATCGGCTCGACATACCGGCGCCTCACTGCCAAAATAACCTGCAGGTCCATCAATTCACTAGCTTCTTACTTCCAACCGAAGCAGCTTGGTTTTGCATGCAAAGGTGGTTGTGAGGCAGCCGTTCACTCTTTTCGCACATTTATTAAAAACCAAAATGACAGTGTATTTTTAAAGGTGGACGTTAAAATGCATTCAACTCAGTTAATAGGGTTGCCATGTTGGCCCAAGTAAAAGCCAAAGCGCCTGCCATTTTGCCTTTTATGCTTCAATGCTATAAGGAGCCCACCAAGCTTATCTACAAAAATCATCTCGTCTCGTCAGAAGTTGGCTGCCAACAAGGCGACCCTTTAGGTCCAGCAATTTTCAGTATTGCTATACACCCGGCCATCGAAATTCTAAATTCAAAATTCAACGTTTGGTATTTGGATGATGGGACCCTTGGAAGCGATGCATCTACGGTACTCTCTAACTTCCGTATACTAATCCATGAGTTCCAAAATATCGGCCTAGAATTGAACTTTGGGAAATGTGAACTTTTTGTCCCTGATAATTGTGAGGACAGAGAAGCCGTTATATCCAGTTTCAAAGAAGTAGCCCCACAATTATCAGTTATCGAGAAAGGTTCACTTCTTCTCTTAGGTTCCCCTATTCAAGACGATTCCCTTCCGGAATTTATAAACAATAAATTATACAATTTTAGTGAAACTTTAGACCGCCTTCTCCAAATTAACTGTCACATGGATTTTACCTTAATTCGATATTGCTTATTTGTTCCAAAATTTACGTATGTCTTGCGGTGTTGCCAACTTTGGAAGTTCCCCCAACTCCTCAAACGTTTAGACGACACCATAAAACATACGCTTTCTTCCATTCTTAATATAAATTTTGACCACCGCTCATGGACTCAGCAACGCTTCCAGTACGATTCGGTGGCCTGGGCATTCGACAAACGTCTGACGTAGCCTTACCAGCGTTCTTGTCCTCGGTTCACGCAAACCATGCAGTAATTTAAAAAATATTAGAGCGCTCATCCTGTCCGTTAGCTATCCCTTTTGCGGACGAGGCCAAGAATGCCTGGGACATTGCTAGTGCCGGCAGCAATGTGCCCGAGAACACATTTTCCCAAAGGCTTTGGGACGAGCCCATCTGCAGACTGGTACGGAATAGACTTTTTAACACGTCTTCCAGTCCTGCAGAGCGGGCTCGTCTTTTGGCTGTGGAGAAGTGGGAGTCGGGCGTTTAGCTGCAGGCACTACCGTCAGCCAATACTGGAACACTGCTGGGCCGCAATACATTTCAGCTAGCCACTGCCCTGCGTCTTGGTGCCCCCCATGTCGTCCCTCATCAGTGTGTTTGCGGCGCGAACGTAGACAGCCACGGTTATCACGGGCTGTGCTGCTCACGAAGCGCTGGACGCATTTCCCGGCATCACAGTCTGAATGACCTCATTCGTCGGGCTCTTGTCACCGCCGGTGTGCCAGCTATACTGGAGCCCTCCGGTCTGGCGCGCGACGATGGCAAGAGACCTGATGGAATGACCCTGGTTCCTTGGAGTGTGGGACGGGCTCTTGTATGGGACGCTACTTGTGTCGATACTCTTGCTCCGTCCCATATCCAGGGCACCTCGAACTGTGCGGGCGCGGCTGCAAACCAAGCGGAGAACCTCAAACGGCTCAAGTATGAGAACCTTAGCGGAAACCCTAGGCGCATAGGGTCCGGGCGCACATAAGCTTTTTAAAGAAATCTCTAAAAAACTTACTGAAGCCACCCGAGACCCTAGAGCCGGGAACTACCTGGCACAACGGATAGCCATTGCTATCCAACGAGGCAATGCTATCAGTTTGCTAGGTACTCTGCCAGATGGGGACAACCTGGGGAAGATTTTCTATTTATAGTTTTTTTAGAGATAGATTATTTGTAGGTAAGTTTTCTTTTTATTAGTACTAATTTTTAGTTTTTTTATTTGCCTCTAGTTTTATTGTTAATTTTATGTTTGTAATTGTTACTACAAAATAAAATAAATTAGTTTACAAGTGGTAAAAAAAAAACAGATGTGTTATGAGTGTGCCAAAAACAAAGACTCGATATTGTCCTTAGAACTTAAACCTTTTGTCCCATAGTTTTTGGACTTGGTAATGTCTTCATCGTTGTGGCATAATTTACAGAATGTTTGGTAAAAGTGATGGAACTTAATCAGATATAGACCCGGGGGGAATTTAGTGAAGCCAAATCATTTGAATCAGTATGCAAAACTACTTTATTTAATAATTCGACTTTATATGGGTTTCTGAGATGATCACCTTTTTTTTTTTCAAAAGGTGGAGATCTGATCTGATCATAAGATGAAGAGATCATCATGGTAGTTAAGAATAATAAGTAGAGGTCTGAGCAAACCGCATGTATTCGGTACTAAGTAACGGGTGCGCCATCGAGTTTCACACGAATACCTTCATTTCGTTTTCTCATTTTTTCGTAGTACGGATAAAAAATGGAAAAGTGAAAAAATGCACTTTACGTAGCTTGGTATGTAATGTATAAGTATGTTTTCAACAAAATAATTAATGTTGCGACAACGCGACATCATGTACCATACACGTACCCAATACGACTTGATTCGTTGCTCTAACATAGCATGGTATCAGAAGTAACGAGTAACGTAACGATAGTATAGTAACGAGTACTAATAATTATTATAGTATCTACGTGTACGCTTTTTCGTTACTCATACACCTCTAATAATAAGAACCCTTTTATCGGCTTAATTTTCAATTGTGACCTCACAATTTACATACCATTATTAATCTTAATGGTGATTAGTGACATCAGATAGATTTATGACTTCTGGTAAGTTATTGTCTATCGAGAATGGCATACGGAAGTATTAATTTATACTAGACTTTTCGTGAACGGGTCTAAATAATTTGTAGGTTTCCTTAAATAAAAGGTACCTACTAAGACTGAGCTGTCCCCGTCTGTATGTCGATCCCAAGGCTCATGAATCATGATAGCTATAAAGCTGAAATTTTAACAGACGATTTATTTCTGATTACCCAGTGATAAATGTAATGCATCTATGTGTAACACTAAAAAACTACAGTACATAAAAAATATTTATGTCTCAAACACAGTTTTGACTATGCTACTAACCAGCCAGGTCTGCGGTACCGTGTTGTTGGTATATAAAAGCAGAGGAATAGGTACGACAAATTAATCTCGGTTTAAAGCAACAAATGATATAACTACAATTATAATAAAAAAACTATAACCCTAAATATAAATTATGTTATGTTACCCGAGCTGTTATTTACGAAAATATCGACACCTTATTTATTAAAGTCGGATCATTAGTTTGGGCGCTACGGACCAACCGACATACATGTAATATAAATATATTATGTATACATACATAGACAAATAAATCATAACCTTACTTTTGGCTTCGTCATAGTCGTGTAAAAACAAAATAAAATAAATATTTTAGTGGGGCTCCTATACAATGAACATATTTTTTTGCCATCGGCAAAAACCTTTATGGAAACCTTTCAATAGATCAACAGTGTTTCAACAGTCAATAGTCTATTCATTCATTTTTCTTTCGTGAGAAGCCGTGTACCTACAGAAACTTTGGTTATTGTCTATGTCTGACCTTTTAGCTAAAATACCAGCTATACTCGCTACGTTAGTTATAAATAAGATTACAGACTAAAGGGTACCTAAGGTATTTAAAACCATAATATTATTTAAGGTTACCTTGGCTATACTTAATTATTTGGTCTAAACAGAACTTTTACCCACCCATTTACTTGACTGGATAGGACGTACATATGACGTAATCTTACTTATATTATATTAGAATAATTTATTATATTATTTTACTAGCTGATCCCGACCGACATTGTTCTGTCTTAACGACGAACTGGAACGACGACGATTAACTTAACTATTAAAGACTTTGTACTTTGTTATAACTTATTAAAAATCTTGTAAAAAGTGAGAGTGAATTACTTTAAATATTCTAATATTCAAACTAGGTATAGGTATTCAATTGTACCTTCGACCGATGTACAGCTTTCTTCTTATGTCTATAAGAAGAAACCGTGTGTAATCTCGAGCAATGCAGATTGAGAATGAGATATTCAATTTTATCGATAAAACTAGGAAAAAAGGGTTTTTTTGGGGCGCAACTCATTATATAATATTCACTACTATTAGTTATAACTATTTACTAAGGTACTGTACACAAAAAGCTTGTTACAAAAATTCATTAAGATGCCCTTCAGTTTTAAAATAATTTATTATCAAAGTTTGAACAATATTTAGTTTCGCATAGTTCTAGCAGGAAATTCATGGGGACTTAGAACTGTACTTTATTACTTGGTGTGGCATTTAACTTGCGCATAGTCTAAAGACTTTGAAATTTTACTTAAAAATTCTTTATGTTCCTCACTTATACTCAAGCTATAAGGAGCTTAGTCTGTACTTTATAAATCAAAATTAATATAACGTCTTTACCTAGGTATATCTTAAGCCTTATTTTCATCAGCATAATTTTGAGGGATATTTTAATTTACAAAAATGGACAAAGTTTAATATTTAATGACGAATTCATTAATTTTGTTCCCAAAACGGTAATGTTTAATTTTTTTCTCGTAGAAATAGAAGGTTGCATCTGACATGGTATCTAGTTGTTTAATACCAGCATTAGACAAATTCATTGTAGATTACTTATTTATCATTTTTATATTTAACGAGTTCTTTAAAACGAGGATGAACTTTATCAATTTAACCCTACACATCACTGATCACAATCGCTCTCACAGGATTATGACAAAACATCAATCAAAACAGGTTTATTTTAACAGAATTGAATAAATTGCTACGCTCAAATAACTGATGAGGAGCTTTTGAAACGTCATTACTTTAAAAGTCCTGTGACGAAACAAAATAAAGACAAATAAATAAACTTTGAGTTTACAAAAGGAATAAAAAAGTAATATCGCCACCCGGCGAAGGTGGATCTCAATAAAGCTCAACTTTACCGTCTAGCGCATATTAAGAAGAAACTTCAGATGGGGTTAAGGTGATTCCAGAACGACACGGAAAAGGTGGTGCCTAAATACGAATAAATTGGAATAGGGGGTCTTAAGAAAGGACGCGGCTCTTTTTGTCACAAAATCGTGAAACTTGTGACTGAGTAATTTCGTGAGAGGGGAAGTTCGAGATCTCTTATATCTGTTAAACGGTGAATTTTCAATGAAAACTGAAAACTTGCTTCGTAGCAGTTTCCATCAGGAAAAGTACGGTGGTTTGTTCCTTTGGGATACAAAATTTACGCGGGTGGAGCCGCGGGTAACAACTAGTTAAAAAATAACTGTAAACTTTCGCCTTAGGCTATAAATGCTATAATAGAACTCTCTTCGTTAAATTCTAATCGAGAATTGATTAAAAATGTTTATAAGTATCAACTTATAAACATTTTTAATCAATTCTCGATTAGAATTTAACGAAGAGAGTTCTATTATAGCATTTATAGCCTAAGGCGAAAGTTTACAGTTATTTTTTAACTAGTTGTTACCCGCGGCTCCACCCGCGTAAATTTTGTATCCCAAAGGAACAAACCACCGTACTTTTTCGGGATAACAAGTAGTAAATGTTTTAATTTAGAACCTAAACTACTACCCTACCAATTTTCATCGAAATCTGTTCAGTAGTTTTTGCGTGAAATAGTAACACACATTCGTCCATCCATCCATCCTCACAAACTTTCACAGTTATAATATTAGTAGGATGGATGGTTATTTGTTACTCTTTCACGCAAAAACTACTGAACGGATTTTGATGAAATTTGGTATGGTAGTAGCTTGAGCTCTGGATTAAAACATAGGCTACTTTTATCCCGGCCAAGCCGCGGGCAACAGCTAGTAATAGATATGACAGAGAAGAGAATATATCGTTAAAAAGCAAAAATAAACAATAATGAAGTTAAATTACAAAGAGTTCTATCACGGACTCTATACTTCTAGTATTATAAATGTGAAATTTTGTGAGGACATATGGGTAGATGTTTGTTACTCTTTCACGCAAAAACTACTGAACGGATTTTGATGAAATTTGGTATGTTAGTAGTTTAGGCTCTGGATAACAAAGGCTACTTTTATGAGATAGCTGATACTATATTTACGCGGGCGGTGTTGCGGGCAAAAGCTCATTTATAGCTTTTTTTTACCTGACTACGATGAATCCATACGGGAGAGTTCTGGTTTTGGCAGTATATATTTAAAAAAAAACCAAGTCCATACAAGTAAACTGAATTCGTGTAAATACGTCACGCAGCGTTCTCAAAGGTTTACACCCGGTTTCTGAAAGGCTGATCAACGCCAAAATTAACTAATCAGCGATCAAATCTCTTGTCAAGTGTAAATTGAGTTGCATAAAGCTTGATCAGTCGTTTGATTTGATCACCGTGTTAGTTAACAAAACTAATGCCAAATCACATGTCAAACGCTGTTTTCGGTTTCTGGAAAGCTATTTAAGGCGTAATCATAGATTAATCTTATGTCAAATCTATTGTCAACTGATCAATGTATTTCGGTGAATTAACTTTTAAAAATATTAGTTTTTCTATGAGTTTTTCCCATTTTTCCACTGATATTGTTTACAGAAGGTATTTAAAGTATTTTAACTAAGTTAATTTGGCGCATTTACCTACTTTAGGTATGTAAGTAGGTATATATTACAAATATATTTAATAACTCCCCCCACCCATTTCGGTGACGGTGGCTGTTTTCATTGAAACCAGGCCAGTTACGCAGGAGTAATTTTTTATAGTGCCCAAGTGTGTGCGCAGTACACAAGAGCACTCTCTTTCCTTTACTCTCATAATCCAGTGGGACCTCCGTGGTCTAGTGGTTAGAGCATTGGCTCTCGACTCGGAGATCGCGGGTTCGATTCCCGCGTTGGAACAACAAAATTTTTTTCCAAGTTTGGTTAGGACAATGCAGGCTGACCTCATCTCTCATCAGACATGTCAGTTATCCGTCCCACTGTGTTATGAGAGTAAAGGAGGAGAGAGTGCTCTTGTGTACTGCGCACACACTTGGGCACTATAAAAAATTACTCTTGCGTAACTGGCCTGGTTTTAATGAAAACAGCCACCGTCACCGAAATCGGTGGGGGAGTTATTATATATATTTATAATATATACCTACATACCTAATGTAGGTAAATGCGCCAAATTAACTTAATAAAAACACTTTAAATACCTTCTGTAAACAATATCAGTGCTGCTCTTGTGTACTGCGCACACACTAGGGCACTATAAAATAACACCTACCTGGCCTGGTTTCAATGAAACCGGCCACCGTAACCGAGATCGGTGTGGGGAGTCATTATTATTATATTATAAACGCTTCAACTAGATTTCTTTAATGCTCTATGCCTGATATGATTAATCTAATTGAATAATAATGTGTATTGTAAATAAGTAGGTAATTCATTAAACTTTGCTTACATTAATTTCACTCTTTTCACGAAATATTGAACGTAAAATTGGACGCCACACACGTGTGATTATGTTAAAAATCAAACTTCGTGTTATGTCAAGATGATCAATGATTAATAAATTTTTCTCTAATTAGCGTTTCAGAAACGCAAATTGATTTAACTATCTTGTTAACTTAACACACGCGTTAGTTGATCAACTATTTGATTAGCCTTTCAGAAACCGGGTGATAAACTCCCTATTTCAAATCATACTTATCATCGAACTCCTGTGAAAATTTTTAACATCTCACAAACTTTATTTTCTTTGCAGTTTGTGTAAATGCTTAGAAAACGTTTTGAGAGTAAACGTGCTTCAACAAATAATCGCCTCGCTTCACCCTTTGAAAGCGTTATTGTTCGATGGTAAATTAGAATGTAGGTACAGTCTGTACTATGAAGCTTTAAAACCAACTGTTCTACTAGAGTGTAGTAATAGTAATAGTACTGGGTCATAAATCTTATTCTGGTTATCTCATCTTTTGACATATCCACTTGTGCTTCTAGATAAGCCTCATAAACTAAATGCCAAAATATGATGTTACCTACTGGATGATCTCGAGTAAATAAATGTCTTCTGTATTTTTTTTTTTCAACAGTTTACTAAGTATAGTAATAAAATATATATAATTTTTACCATATCTCGACAAAAGTCAAGTTAAAACAACTGTCATGGCCGCCCTAAAAATAGTGTAATAATAAACTCTTCAAATAATTAATCATTTTTGTACGCATGTACGTCTTCAAATTATTTTTTTTGTATTTTTATGAAATTTCCATATTTTTTTCCTATTTACCTATGTAGTATACATAGAGCTGGCCCAAAATCAAACATCTCTTTTTACAAAGCATTTTACAAATTGTTTAATTAAAATATTTATCAATTTGAGAATAGCGACTAACATCTATTATTGGCTCCTACATTGTTTGCCGGCAATTGAGATTTTACTAATTTTGCTTTTGGAATAAAATATCATGTTCCTTATAAATTATAAGGAACATGATATTTAGTTCGATGATAAGCGCGAAAAAAGGAAGGAATAATTTGAAGAATACATACGTACAAAAATGATTATTTGAAGAGTTTTTTATTGCGAGAACACTATTTTTAGGGCGGCCATGACATATGTTTTGACTTGACTTTTGACGTAGTTCATAGTTTTAAGAAGAGACGTCTTCTTGAATCTTATACGTCCAAGGAATTTGTAAGTATTATATACAACTGGAAAGAGCTCTCGGCATCAAATCTGTGCCGAGAGGGAGATACAATACAAACCGCTCCGTCTCTTTTTAACAAGGGTGACAACAATATTTTTAATTTGGGGACAAATTAGTTGAAGTAAGGAAACATATGGTGATTTCAACTTTTTCTAAAGAAGTCCAAGCACATGCTATCAAAAAGTAATATTTTGCTCCAAGGTATACCCTGGATCCAAAAGTATAGAACAGAACTCCTGACTCATTATAGATACATGTTTGGAGATTTTGGCGTTGTTTAAAGAACTGCAAGCTGCAAGCATATGCCACCCTGTCAATTAGAGTAAACATCATCATCACCACCACTATCACACCGTACATCATCACATTATGATGATATAAAAGGTACTTCTTATAGCATTTTACACTAACACGGAGATCTTTGAACATTACTCTGCTGTTTATGGACCTATTTGAAAAATTATTTTGTTGTTGTAAAGGGTTTAATTCGAAATTGGTTCTTTAGTCATTAAGGTAAATCCGGATGATGCGATCCATGAGGAATCGAGGGAACTCCTCGAAATTTATATCGACACATATAGTGATTTTGACTTTTACTGAAGTAACACAATGCAGCATATGCTCCTAAAAATAAGATGTTGAAACCAAGGTATACCTTGGTTTCAACATCTTATTTTTGGATCTAGGGTATACCCTAGATCCAAAAGCACTGAACAGAACTCCTCAGTCTTTAAAGATACGCGTTTGGAAATTTCACTTTGTAACTTACAGTAATCATCATCATCACCTTAACAACAATACCTAATGGAAGCTTGGCGCGTATTCAATTATACATTCGATCGTTTATTTTAGACGTTCTTTAGACGTATTAATAACAACTTAACAAAATATATAACTAAAACGGGTGAAATTATTATTTTTAAACAAAAAATTAAACCGACTTCCAAAGTAAAATACACAAAAAAGTATGAAATAAAACTTATTTTCTAAATAATTTCCCTTTTAAATTTGGCTATTTCTCTACTTAATCTTCTTAATATGAACTTTAAGCCACCGCCACGGTACCGGCAAATATGATCGTGAGTTCTATAAAATATTGTCGAATATCGTTTGGGCTGGTATCGACTTCAAAATTAAGAAGATTAAGTAGAGAAATAGCCAAATTTAAAATGGGAATTATTTAGAAAATAAGTTTTATTTCATACTTATTTGTGTATTTTTACTTTGGAAGTCGGTTTAATTTTTTGTTTAAAAATAATATGTCATAAATGATAATACAAGTTGCTGAAACGTATATTATAGAGTGACTTTTAATTAGTGTAAAACACTTTACTACGTGATAATGCTCATGATAACAAACATCTTAACCAAATAAACTTTTTAGAGCATTTGTTATAAGTGAAAATTCCTTTAGCGGCACTGTGCACTTTTCTTGGGATGGGTAAAAACTGTTAAACTCGAGCAGGACACGTGAATCTGATCGGAAAGTCATAAGATGCAACTTGCAATTGTTTGCTGTCTTGGTTTACGCGAGCATGAAACTATTTTAGTTCGTATTTACTTTTGACCCCAACCATTGACCTTTGGCCTTGACCTTGACCGCTAATCATCCCCATCACATTTACCCTTACATTGGCCTTTACCTCCAATTGTCCCCCCACGAAAATTGTCTCGAGTTAAATGGCTCGACTTTTGAGATTTTTGGGGCCATTTTGAAAGTTGACGTACGGTGAAATCAGTATAGAGAAAAGAAGTGTCTCCAGTTAAATGGCCCCACTTTTGAGATTTTTGGAGCCATTTTGAAATTTGACGTATAGTGAAAACACTAAGGAGAAAAGTGTCTAGTTAAATGGCCCCACTTTTGAAATTTTTCACTTCTACCGGCACTCCCGGAGTGCAACCCGTTGTTAGGGTTCCGTAATACTTAAGGAACCCTTATAGTTTCGCTCTGTCCGTCTGTCTGTCTGTCTGTCTGTCTGTCTGTCTGTCTGTCTGTCTGTCTGTCTGTCTGTCTGTCTGTCTGTCCGCGCCCCTAGCTCCTGTAATTATGAATAAAAATTGATCAATTTTGGTGCAGTTATAGATTGTGTATAGATCACGGTTTAGGAGTCATAAAAAAATAATAATTTCATATTTTAGGGGTGGCTCTCCATACATGTGAAGTGGGGATGAAAAATATTTTTTCACTCTACCCCATCGTGTAGGGTATCGTAGAATAGGTCTTTTAAAATAAAGGCAAGGTTTCATACGTTACTTTTTTATAAAGTTGACCATTTTCGAGTAATCGGCCTCCAAAGTAGTTTGTAAGTTGGTCCCCCCCCTAGCATTTTTAAACTATAGGAGATAGAAACTTGCAAATTTCCGTGCTGATAGATCATGCTAAAAACTCTTTAGGAAAACTATTGTGAACCAAATCGGACAGTAACTTTTGGAGTAATTAAAAAAAGCATATTACGCGTTTATAGTTACGGAACCCTCCTTAGACATGTCCTGACATGCTCTTGGTTAGGTTATTTTTTATTATTATTTAATTCGCTACCTAATGTTAGGTTGAGGTGGATTAAATAAAAAAGTTCCTTTGGGAAAGTTTGTAATCATGAGCACTACCACGTGGTTAAGTATATTTTTCACTAATTAAAAGTTTGACGACCTCTTTGGCTTAGTGATTGAGCATGTTGGTGATCAAGCCGGTCGCTGGTTCGAATCCCGCAATTTTTTCTTTTAATCAAAGAAGTAAATCAAGTAACTTGTTCTGATAGATTTATGAGACAATTTATTTGATTCTCGACAAGCTTTTATATCATATAAATTGTGTAATTATTACGTTATAAGTTGATAGTAAAAATTTTAAAGGAAAAATATTTTATTCTTTTTAGCGCATTCAAATAAAAGCTTGTTTTTTAAAAAAGTTTTTTTTAACTTTTAATTTATTTTTTACTTTTTAGTTATCGCTAGATAGATTTCTCAGTCTGTTCAAATCATTTAACGCATCATTGTTGCAAGTTCGTTTGCCGGTTAATTTAGTACAGTCAAGCTCTTCAATAAGGAGACCTCCTAGAGATTTTACTCTACTCAGTAAGGACCTCAAAAAACCCCAAAACACCATACTTTCATTTGATACCCATATTGTACGAGTGCATTAAAATAACTTGTCGGCCATCTTGGGTGTTCTGCCATGTTGGATTTTCGAGTAATTCTCAGCAAGCCCTTTCATTTGATACCCATATCGTAGGATTACATTAAAATTGACTGTCGGCCATCTTGGACATTCCGTCATGTTGGATTTTCGAGTTTTTCTCAGCAATCCCTTTCATTTGATACCCATATTGTAGGAGTGCATTAAAAATAACCCGCCGGCCATCTTGGATGTTCCATCATGTTGGATTTTCAAGTTATTCTCAGCAAGCCCTTTCATTTGATACCCATATTGTAGGAGTGCATTAAAAATGACTTGGCGGCCATCTTGGATGTTCCGCCGTGTTGGATTTTCGAGTTATTCACAGCAAGCCCAAGCCCCAATTCATTTGATTGCATATTCACGCCAACCAAGATACTCGTCAAGACGAATCATAGGAGCCCAAACTCGATGGAACCTCATCATCGTTTAATTACATAGTTCCTATGGCCATATTCTAGCTTCCTGGTTACCATATAGTATCAAAGTACTCGTCAAGACGAATTAAACGAGCCGAAACTCGATGGGGTTGCATGAGTTCCTATGGCCACCTTCCAGCTCCATCATCAGATCCTGGTTACCATATAGTATCAAAGTACTCATCAACATAAATTAAACGAGCCCATACTCGATGGGGTTGCGTCGTTTAATTACAGAGTTCCTATGGCCACCTTCCAGATCCATCACCAGACCGGTTACCATATAGTATCAAAGTACTTGTCAAGACGAACTAAACGAACCCAAATTCGATGGGACTATGTGGTTTTATTTCGGAATTCCTGTGGCCACCTTCCAGCTCTATCATCAGTTCAGCTCCACGTCATCATAATATTGCATTGTCATGCGATTTACATATTCGTGCAAAATTTCAACTCAATCGGAAACCGGAAAGTGGATAAAATTTAACTTGCAAGAATCCATTACAGACCGACAACGGGACAGGTGAAACTAAATAAAAGCTTATAAAATTAAACACAAGTTCTTCGAGAACTTACCACGGGACAAGATTGATGTGGTGTGAAGTGTCCATAATTATTATTATATTATTATAAGTCATCCTATACAGATAAACCTACCTACTAATATTATAACTCTGTCTGTCAGATGTCGCCCGCCCGCCCGCGAGGTTCTCACGTAACTATGCGCACATAATAAGCACTCAGGGATTAAGAATTTTTCTACCAGTGAAAGAATTTTTCAAATCTGTTAGGTTTCAGAAATTATCAATAACATACAAACATACAATGGCTTCCTCTTCACAATATCATGAAGGTAGGTAAAATAATATAAATGTCCTATATTCCCTATTAAATCATATTGTCACCCGAACATCTAGAATGTCCCAAGGGAAATACACGGCGTTTTGTGTTGCAACTGTTCTATTTTCATTTCTTCCATTTTACTCTACCAAAATGCAAATAATCAAAAAATAAATAACAAATTTATAATTATCGGTTAGTAGGTAGGTTCTAAATAACTAGTAATTTTTATTTTACATTTCTCTCTCAGATTATGAATAACATAATATTTAACCGATTTTATTAGTATTTCTTGCTTATACACTATATCGCACATAAAATCTACCAAACCTGAAATTTAAGGAAAGATATAAACTGGCTACACTAGGTTACTTGTTAGAACGAGACACAGGGATAACTTATAGCTATGTCACCGGGACCGGTTTTTTTATTGCGCACGTGATAAGCTTTAAGTCTGAGTAGTAAAGATCATTTTTAATTGAATTAAAAGAAAATAAAGTTTGAAGTACTCTTTCCTGTTGTATATAATACTTACAAATTCCTTGTATACGTCATTCTTTGTCAAAAGTCATATCATTGTCAAAATGACATTCTTTGGATAATTCTGATCTGATCTGCCATGTTATATTTGACGTTGTATGACGAAGTTATTTTAAATGTATATTGAAACGAAGTGAAATTAAACAAAATTCTTCTTCTTCTTCTTAGCTCTTTCCCACTTTACGTAGGGTCGGCTCTCCTAGTTAATTTGCGCCAAGAAACTCTATCTTGGGTTGTCGCTTTTGGCAATTTATTTACAGCTAATGCCTTGGTCATACTGGTCCACCATGTAGCTGGAGGTCTACCTCTCCCTCTTTTAGATTCTGAGAGACTCAAAGCTTTTCTGACAACATTGTTTTCGTCTCTGCGCATAACATGGCCATACCATCTCAAGCGTCTTTCTGTCAGTTTTTCAGACACTGGGGTTATTCTGAAGCTACCTCGGATGTATTCATTTCGAATCCTATCAAGTCTTGTAACTCCACCAGACCATCGTAACATCTTCATTTCAGTAGTGTGAAGTTTCTGCGCGTGGGTTTCCTTTAGCGTCCAACATTCCGCACCGTATAGCATTGCAGGTCTTACCGCCATTTTATATACCTTTCCTTTTGTGCGGATCGGCATATTTGGGTCACATAGTACACCGGTTAAGGATCTCCATTTCTGCCATGCAACACTGACTCTATGTGCTACATCTGCTTCCACCTCTGCATTGTTCGAGATAATGGATCCTAAGTATTTAAACTGTCTCACTTTAGGGACTGGCGTTTGGTCAGGGTAATAAACAGTTGTTGTATTGGTAGTATTTCGATTAAAAATGCATTCCAGGTGTTCTGTTTTTGATCAGCTAACCCTGAGCCCCGCATTTTCTAATGTATTGATCCATAGAGTCAGTAGGCTTTGCAGTTTATCTAAAGTTTTGGCTATGAGAACTACGTCATCAGCATAAAGAAGATTCCAATATTCCATGTAATGGCTCTTGGATGTTCCTGGTAATCATATCCATAACAAGATTAAAAAGAAGTGGGCTTTGTGCAGAGCCCTGATGGACACCCACTCCCACCTCAAATTCAGGGCTCAGACCGGCAGGAGACCTAACTTTGGTGCGAATGTTATTGTATATATCTTGTATTAAATGCACACAATATTCAGGCAGGTATTGTGCCCTCAGAGATCTCCAAAGAATTTTTCTTGGTACTCGGTCGAACGCCTTCTCTAAGTCAATGAAAATGAAATGCAGATCCTCTTTATTAAGGCGATGTTTTTCAGTCAACATTCTAACGGCCTGTATAGCGTCTGTTGTAGACTTAGAAGGTGTGAATCCAAACTGATTTTCGGATATTGATGACAGTTTTTGGATACGAATGTTTACGATATGCTCCCATATTTTAAAAGTATGCGATGTTAGTTTTATCCCTCTATAATTTCCACATTGTGTGACATCTCCTTTATTTTTATAAAATGGGATGACATAACTAAGGCGCCACGATTCCGGCATTTGTTTGGTTTGTAAAATATTATTAAAGAGTCTTGTCAATCATGATATACCAATTTGGCCAAGTCTCTTCCATACTTCCGCCGGGATTTCATCGGGGCCCACAGCTTTGTGGTTCTTCATTTTATTTATTGCTAACTTAACTTCTTCTGGCTCAATTTTATTTATCGGTCCTTCCACGGGTGGTAGTGGTTCCATATCTGTACTTGGGAACTCCGTATTCATTAATTCCTGATAGTATTCGTGCCATCGCATGTTAATATCATCGTTAGCTGTTAGAAGTTTCTGAGTTTTACTTTTTATATATTTATTTCTTTTAATATCTTGTGTGGATCTGTTTTTATTTTTAGCTAGTTTAAAGATATCTGCGTCTGAAACTGCATATTCAATTCTATTGTATAGGTCTTCCCTAGATTCAGCTCTCGCTTGTGCTACCGCTCTCTTTGCTGCGGCTTTTTCAGTTTTTTAAATAGTGTGGTCTGACTCCTTTCCAGTTGATTGCCATCTTTTAAAAGCTTGCTTTTTGCTTTTGATTGCATTTTTTACCTCATCGTTCCACCAAGATGGATCTTTTCCTGTGCTTACACCTCCTTTTGCGATACCCAGTTTGACACCAGCTTTGTTTCTGCATTCCCTCTCAAAATTTGTCCACATCTCGTCAGCCGTATTATAAGATGTTTTCATGTCATTATCTAGGTATAATATCAGATCTTCAAGTAATGATTGTCCTTTTGGACCAATTAGTTCCTTCCATTTAATTTTGGGTGTTCTGTCAATAGTTTTCTTTATAGGTTTTGGTAGACTGTAGATGCCAACTAAGATTCTATGTTGATCGGTCAGAGATTCTCCTGGGATTACTTTGCAATCACTGAACCTGCTTCTTGATTTATCATCTGCTAGTATATAATCAATTTGTGACGATTTTCCTCCACTTTTGTATGTTATAAGATGTTCGGCTTTCTTTTGGAAGTAAGTGTTAATGAGGCTCAGATTATGTCGAGAACAGAAATCCAGGATGTATTTACCTTCTTTATTTTCAGAACCATATGCTTGACCTCCATGGACACGATTATAGCCACTTGTGCATTTTCCTACATGTCCATTTAGGTCTCCCAAGATAAATTTAGTTTCTTCCAATTACTATTAGGTATTTGAATTACTATTTCATCCAAATCTTCCCAAAAAGATTCTTTATCCGCTTCCGTGCATCCCGCTTGAGGGGCGTATGCACAAATGATGTTCATGATTGGCTGTCTGTCTAGCGCAAGTTTCACACCCAAGACACGATCCGATTTTCTATCAATATTAACAATCCTGTCTCTGAAATAGCTATCAAGTATAACTCCGACGCCATTTTGTTTGTTGTTTGTTCCATAATAGACCAGTTGATACCCTTGTCCTAGGTCTCTGGATTTTGAGCCTTTCCAGCGTATCTCCTGAATGCAGCATATGTTTATGTTTCTCCTTTTCAGGATTTCTGCAAGTTCTTGACTACGCCCTGTGAGGCTTCCCAGATTCCACGTCGCCATCCTAATTCTAAACGCAGACTGCGAACATTGGTTCTTGTCAATTTTACCGTCGCTTTGGGGGAACGCCCTAGCATTTCTCGCATTCGACATGTCCGCGTCGCTTCTGGGGTACGCCCTAGCATTTTCACTCGTATTCATTGCCTTGTACTTCATACTAGGAGAAAATATTTGGCTATATCTTTTTACGGCCGGTTGCCACCTGACGCCAAGGTTGTAACCCTCGTGGAGGGCTTGGGAGCCGCCGTTGACTTATATAAGTTCATCCGCCGCCATCCCTTCTGCATGCTCTAACCTGAACAGCTGCAGTACTCAACGCGACCTCGATTTCGAGTACGTCGAAGAAGCTCGCGGGAGAGGTTTGATATCGGAGTTTCCATCTCCGGCCTTGTGGTCCGCGGGAGGTATTTTATTTCCCTCCTACCCTCCGGAGTGAGTTTCAGCTCATCCAGCGGGCATTCCCCTATCCGCCACCTGGGGACGCGGCCTCTAGGGATTCAGGCTACCCCGAGGCAAAACAAAATTAAATTAAATTAAGAATAGAAAATAGTTACTATAATATTATGTAGCTATATTTGCATTCAGTGTACATAGTGCTGGCCCACGCCTCATACATTTCTAGAACATCTCTTTTAATATTTTTTTAGTGTCAACATAGATTTAAATTCTGAAAATCAGCCAAAAAAGGTTTTAGTACATGTATTGTTAGAATTAAAAAGCGAGGAGAACATATTTTATATTATTTCATTAAATAACCTAACCAAGAGCATGTCAGGACATGTCTAAGGAGGGTTCCGTAACTATAGACGCGTAATATGCTTTTTTTTTTAATTACTCCAAAAGTTACTGTCCAATTTGGTTCAAAATAGTTTTCCTAAATAGTTTTTAGCATGATCTATCAGCATGGAAATTTGCAAGTTTCTATCTCTTATAGTTTAAAAATGCTAGGGGGGGGGGGGGCAACTTACCAACTACTTTGGAGGCCGATTACTCGAAAATGGTCAACTTTATAAAAAAGTAACGTATGAAACCTTGCCTTTATTTTATTTTAAAAGACCTATTCTACGATACCCCACACGTTGGGATAGAGTGAAAAAATATTTTTCATCCCCACTTCACATGTATGAAGAGCTACCCCTAAAATATAAAATTATTATTTTTTTATAATCCCGAAACCGTGATCTATACACAATCTATAACTGCACCAAATTTCATCAATTTATATTCATAATTACAGAAGCTAGAGGCGCGGACAGACAGACAGACAGACAGACAGACAGACGGACAGAGCGAAACTATAAGGGTTCCTTAAGTATTACGGAACCCTAAAAAGTGCTACTATTGTTTAATTTGAAAAATATACATTACATTTGTTGTTTTGTTACATGATTATGGAATGATAGTTCCTTCAGGGGTGTTGCGGAGGGGTACCCTAGTCGGCAAAAAAACGTCCGTAACGTTAAAAAAAGCATAAGAGTTTATGTATACTTATGTAGTCTATGTATGATGGTTATACAGTCTTTAATGTATAGTCTACGTGATGATTATTATTATTATTATCTGCTGTCCCACGACACGTTTCTTATTTTATTTATTTTTACTGCTTGTGTACCCTTTGAACTAGTATTGTCAAAGGGTAAATAGAGTATATAAAAGCAATAAATCACTAAATATACCTTTAATAAAAAAAATAAAAAACCTTTACATCCGTTAATGGATGATTTATACAGAATTCTCCGAGCGAAGTAACCACTCTTGAAATACTCGTAATGTAGTGCCTGGGACAGTTAGTTTTTAAATGTCGTATGGTTGCCCAAGCACATACGGCATTCTCTTAACATTGTCAGCCTAGTCCAGAGAAATGAACAGGTCAATACGTCTGGGGCCAACTATGTGCGGGTTTCCTCACGATGTTTTCCTTCACCGTTAGAGCGTTCGTATAATGTACTTGAGATCTGAAAAAGTCTCATTGGTACACGCCACGACCTGGGATTTGAACCTGCTCTCTCTCGAGTGCGAACCAAACGGTCTACCCTCTAGGCCACGTAACTCATACCTTTAATAAAGAAGTTGGGATATCGTGTGACTTTCAGCCACCAAACGCCCAAAAGATAACTACGATAAAATAAACTTACAAGGGCCTTAAAGTACTTACGCTCTTTTAAGACACTTAACCACGATTCCCGGATTCGGCGCCGCTCGATTATTATAACGAAATTGCCATCGTTTGTAGGCTGAACGAAAAAATGTTGAAATTTGTGGCGTTAAATAATGCCGTTAAACATAAAGAAAAATGTTCCCCCTCGAAATTGCTGGTCGTATATTATACAGGGAGTTTTCAATTATACCAATCCGGCGGTTTTTCATTCGTAAAACAACTTTAAAACAATCAAAGTTTTCATAATTTAGTAAAAAAGAATAGTACCTACGTATGTAGTAAATGTGTAATTCTACTGTTAAATGTGAAAGTTTTTGAGGGTAGTTTTTTTTTGTGACTCTCACGCGAAACTACCGTACGGATTTTTATGAAACTTTACAGTAATAAATCATTTACATCAGAAGAACGTGCCTTTAATTTTATTCAAATCTTCAAGGACCACTTTGTACAATAAGGTCCGGAGGCTTAAGTAATAACTAATAGCGACTCGTTTTTTACTACGGAACCCTATAAACTGTTGACGCACGGTTCAGAGAGTTTTCGCCTATTTTAACCGAATTTATTAAATCGGTATTCAATGGGTCGTGAAATATATAAGTTTTTATAGATTTATTTTAACAATCCTTAGCCTTAATGTAATCTGCCAGTGTATAAAAAGTTTTTATATTATCGTTTTAGCTTTGTTCGCTTTTATGACGCATTATGTGTATTTTACGGTATTCATAAAAAAGGTATGAAAAGATTTAATATGTAGCATGGGGAGGTATAATTATAAGTAAAGAGTTAAAGACATATCCGATAGGTGATAGAATAGTTTTGTTATTTAAAGTCTTATAATTCCTATTGTTTTTTAGGGTTCCGTACCTAGAAAGGAAAAATCGGAACCCTTAGAGAATCTCTTTGTTGTCCGTCCGCCTGTCTGTCAAGACCCTTTTTTTAAGTAACGCGTAGAGGTATTAAACTGGAATTTATATCAAATACTCAGATCTACTGTTTCTTGGAGCTGTGAAAAAATTAAACTTCTAAGCTAACGCAATCAAAAGATGCAGCCGTTAATGCCGCAAAAGAACAATGGCAGAGTTCCATACAACGAAATACCTGAAATTTTTTTTGGGCGTCTAAGGTTGCAAAAATGTCTAAAAGATAGCAATTGCATTACGTAATCATATTCAAAAAGAATTTTGTCTTATCGAGGCCACGAAAAAAAGTTATTCATATTTTTGTATTTTGAGGTTATGTTCATTAATATTTTTAAATATAAGGCCTCCCGCCTTCTTTACACTCAGATCATTTTAATGCGTTTTCTTTTCGCTTTCCTACATTGCAATCTCTAGAGAAGCCCTAAGTGATATACTACAGACAGAATACATAACATGAAGATGATTTCTGTATTATATGGTGATAACTGATAGATGAAAATAAATTACTTTCAACGGAATCAAATATTTATATTTATTTTAAGATTCACAAAACAGTAAGTTAAAAATGACCTCATAAGGAGTTTAAATCCTTTACACATCTCATATTACAAAGCAAATGCAAATTATACGAAACTATTTCTTACATAAACAGAAATATTATGACAATCGTAAGGCAATCGTTGTCCTTTAGAAAAATACAAGTCGCCTTAGAAGGCAGATACGTTTCCCCTGGACTTGCCAAAGGTCAGAAAATAAAGAAACTTGATCCAAAAATATCGCAATAAAAACACGTAAATTCGGCAAAATACTAAAGTGTCATTTCAAATATCAATATCGATGTATTTTTTTTATCTTAGTTTTGAGAATGCATAAGAGATGGCGACACATTTTACGAGCTACCGACCACCGTCACATGCATATTTATTTATCCCTTTTTGCTTTTTTAGTATGTTTTACAAAGTACATTATCAATTATAGTATATTTTAATTTAGATATTTGTATTACGGTACTCATGATGTTTCTCACTATCGCTATCTAGCGAAAACGAACTGAACTTATTTTTCATGACATTCGGTTTTATTTTTTTAATTCGCTGACATGAGGCCATTTTATTCAAATGTATCCAATTAAGATATTTTTATTTTATAAAAATAATTCCGGCTCTTACATGTTAAAACAATTATATGATAAAAACCTGAAAAATAAATGATTAGTTTTTGTATATGTGACATTTTTAGACGCTTCCAAAAACATCAGGTAAAATCTTGCCATTGTTCTTTCGCAAATTTTCCACACTCGCAAACACAAAACCTACAGGGTGCTTCCCGTGCACTCAGTATCTTGAAATTTGGCACGAAGCAACGTTTTAGAGCACAGATAAAGGAAAAATTACGAACCGTAAATGTTTTGTTGAATCATATAATCAAAAAAATTTTAATAATTTTAAACCCACTACCCCTTTCCTCATGAATGCGTAGTCAGGTCTATAATACCTTTAAGCTGTAACAAAATCACTACAGCCGCCGTATTACGTAAAAATAGCGATGAGCAATAATCTTGCAGTCACCGCGCGATAGACGCGCAATCGATTGCTGCACGTCAAATAAAATCGTATTACCTATGCGTTCGATTGCTAATCGCTCGCTGTTGTGTTTGAATGCACTTTGCTTCATTTTCGCTTATTATTGCTAACTGACAGTTCAAATCACTCGCTGATTGCTTTCGCTTTGCTGTAAAAGTCTTACGTAATACGAAAAATTAGACAGCAGTGAAGAAATCGAACGATTGATTGCAATTTATAGTTCCTCGATTGTTCGGTAGAGGCAGTACTGTCGCTAGTTTGCTTCTGCTAGGTTTTTGCAGATACGTAATACGAATTTGCGATTTTTGCGCAAAAATTGCGCAATTTTTGCTATTGCTTGGCTTTTGCAAGATACGTAATAAGCCCGCAGGTTTGTACGGAACCCTCGGTGCGCGATTCCGACTCGAACTTGGCTGGTTTTTAAGAATCGGGTCTATTACACCATTCATGAAATTGCGTTTGTTCAATGAATAAAATGGCTCTACCATCTACAGTATACTCCGTTCCTATTGAATGAAATGTACAAAACAAAAAACCGGCCAAGTGCGAGTCGGTCTCGCGCACCGAGAGCTCGTCGAAACGCGCCTTTACTGAGCATTGCTCGAAGCTCTAGTAGGTATATAGTTTAAAAAATAAAAAGAATCACAAAAATATTTTACTGGGGCTCAAACGTGAGGCCCACCACATTTCGAATTTCCGAATAACGAAAAATTGGCACATACGCATACCAAACCGCCAATCGGACTGACATATCGATACCAGAAGTATCAATTAATGTAAGGGACAAAACACTGTTTTTCAGGAGAGCCAAAAAACGATTTTATTTTTTTAAATCTCTCTATAACTTTTTACTGTTGCTTCCAATTTCAATTGTGTTTAGAACAAAGTTTCTTAGAATTTTCTCTTCTTTCATGCTATAAAGTAAATATTTTGGAATACCAAACGGCTTAAAATATAGCATGTCCCTTACATTAAAAAAATATGTTTAGTTGTCCCTTAAGTTACTAATATTTTATGTGTAAAGGGTGAAGCATACCGTAAGCAGCAAAATAAATAGAAAATTATACGAAATTCTATTGTAAAGAACTCTTATAGTATTGCAGTTCAATGTACTTATAGATTTTCTACTAAAATTATAGTATTTTGATACCATCAAAATGAACCTATCATTGCATGATTAATGTTAGTTTCAGCTATCACAGATTTAAATGAAATTTAGGGATACAAAAATAAAACGATTTATTGTTAATATTTTTTATTTATTTTTAACGACGGATAAAGAAAATATGTTTCTGAGACTTAATCAACAGTCTTATTTATTAAGTAATGGAATGAATGTACTGGAAACAAAAGAAAAATGAAAAAATATGAATTGACTGAAAAAAATTTAAAAAATAATACAAATGATATGAACATTAATGTAATATATATGTATATATATCACATCTTCATCGTCGTCAGTTTCAATGAGGGTATCTTT
Organism: Glaucopsyche alexis; assembly: GCA_905404095.1. Classification (NCBI taxonomy): domain Eukaryota; kingdom Metazoa; phylum Arthropoda; class Insecta; order Lepidoptera; family Lycaenidae; genus Glaucopsyche; species Glaucopsyche alexis. The sequence goes on along the minus strand of FR990049.1, from coordinate 19,068,579 downwards.
AACTGGCGATTTATTCGGCAGGTTTAAATATTCAACGTGAAATCTTTTTGGTATTATTCGGAATGGAAATTGGAAGCCTCTCTTTATATAGAGATGGTAAATTGTCTGTGTTCCATTGATTTAATATGTCATTGCTAGTACTTTCAGTTGCAGATTCATTATTGCTGTCTATATTTTTTGTAATTTTACCGCTAGCAGCGGTTTACTGTTGACTAAAATTATACTTTACGATTATACGTGTTTACTGTTGACTAAAATTATACATTACGATTAATACATTACGATTGATTTGGAATCGTTATTGATATACCTATTATGTAAAATAAGTTAAAATAAAAAGTAAAAACCGCAAACTTTACGGCGGAGGAAAAAATAAATTTTGTGCGATTGTTGTGCGACGAAGGCCCGTGCGTTCTATCGAAATGAGATCGAAAGTAACTTCTCACGATGCCACGAAGATTAAAGAAAAATAATTATTTTGCACATCTTATATAAGAAGACGATTTCATCGAAATTTTGGAGCAGTTTAGTCGTGATCTTGTTATTCTAGTTCTCGCGTGTTGTTCATTATGAAAATCGACTTCTACAAATTCAAGGAAATTCAATAAATATTAAATCCCCTGCCATGGTGATTGTGATCTGACTATTTTAAGCTTTGAATTTTTAAAATCACTGTAATAAAAAATCTGCTAAAAATATACCTCTTTTTATTGTAATACATCTAAGGCTAGATCTCTGACAATAGTTTATTAATAAAACTATATCAATAGTTACAAATAATCTACAAGACTAGATAAAACACCGACTTATGTGTTGCCTACGCTTACGCACTTCCTAATCGGGCTCATAAAGTTAAGAATATCCTAAGTGGACTTAGGAATGGCCTAAGGTTAGTGCAATAGTATTTTTTGCTAGGAGCAGCCTAAACAAGTTAGGAAAGAACTTAGGAGATCCTTAAGTTTAGTGCAAATGGGCATTAGGAGAATCAATTAATTAATGTAAGTACTCGGTATTTTAGCAACAATCTCACAAATAAATAAAGTAAAGCAAATACGAATTTGATTTCAAGTTATTACATAATCGGCATATTGTAGTAAGGAGCTGAAATTAAAGATAGTTTTGTGAGATAATAATGTAAGAGAATAATTAAAAAAAAAAACTATAATCATGAATTAAAGTAAGGGACATGTTATTTAAATCAACTGATTTGTGGTTTAAGGTAAGGGTGTAAATTATTAAACACTATTACTTACTTTATTTTTCAGAGAAAAAAAAATGTAATTGTCTGTTACATCAATTTTTCTGTCACAAATCGTTTTACTCAGGCCAAAAATTTTTACTGTAAGGGATTTTTTTTAAACGATAGAATTTTTTAAATAATATCATTCGATAGAGCAGAAAATTCTGAATCCAATGATATATATAACTCATTTTCGCCAAAATGTCCCTTACGTTAATTGATACTTCTGGTATCGATATACTAGCGTCGAAATTATTGATATATTGTTGCAGGACGAAAGAAAAAACATAATATATAATTTTAAAATGCGGAGTTTCCTCAGGGAAACCTAGCTAGATCGATTTTTCTCCCCCAAAACTAAATTTCATATTGCATACTAAATTTTACAGAAACACTTGTAGCCATTTCCGAGATTACGATTATAACAATATATATTATATACAAGACTAGCTCACCTAAAGTATTTTACATTGAATCGGAACGGAGCTTAGTATCCGTGACTGTACAAGATATTGTATCGAAGTTAATCTCAGCACAAAGTTGTAACTGCTGGAATCGAAGATGTTGAGATTGCGTCTATGTAGTTCCAACGCTAGTCTTGGCCAAATGCTGTTGCTGACGTTTTGGAGATACGGTAGATTAGTTAGACTTGAACTTCATCAGGAACTATCAAATAAGTTGGGAACTTATTTTGTATCAGAGCTACGAGCTAATGTTTGTCATATATAGTACAAGCATCTCTTTAATAAATTGACGCCCATTTTTTTTTCGCGCTCGGGTATTGGAGCTAAATTAATAAAAATATCTACCTATATTTACTTTACTTCAATTGGATAATATTAATTTATAACCGACTTAAAAAAAGAGATTTTCAGTTTGACCTGTATGTTTGTACATACAAACATACAGATGAAACTGATATACAGGTCAAACAAACATACATACATATGTATATATGTATGTTTGTTTGTCCGCGATTTTCTCAAGAACCACTGACGCTTCCGTTTCAATTTTTAGGTTTCTACGAATTTGGACTTAAAGTTTGGACTCTATCTAATTTATTATTTGTTATGTGCAGAAATACAAAAAAAATACTTATCTGGTGCGACCGATCTCAAAACATTGAGACCGAACCAATCTGCAAAGTGAGAAATGTACCTTTAATTTCATAAAATGTCATCTTTTGTCAAATCTTTCTGAAGAGGAAATTAAATCCCTTATCTTATTACTGTGATAAATTTCTTTGGCTTTTCTTCGACCCCCTGGGACTGTCGTTTTCATTATATTTAACTTTTAGGATATCTTGTTTTGTTTCGAGTTTTTGCTAAATTACGCATGAAATTAAGAAAAAAAAATACTTTACAAAATATCATCTAAATTTTCGACCTTTTATTAATCGTCTTTTATTGTAGTTATTACTATAAAATGCTTCGTTTATAACAATGAGAAGATTTAGCTTTATTCAGAAAGGTTTTAACCTTAAACTTAAGAGCGCTTATTTACTAACAACTTACAACAATTTTACATACATACATACATACATATAATCACGCCTTTTTCCCGTAAAGGGGTAGGCAGATACCACTTTTTGCCACTTGCTACGATCCTTACATAGTCGTTTCGCTTCGTTCACTTTCATTCTTACCATCCATTCCTCCTCTTACATTCAACGTAGCGAAGCGGCTCTCCATGGTCCGCTTTTCACCTCCGCGAGAAACAAGACGTGATGGGTGGTGAACCACATCGCCGCCATTTTGGATAATTAAATTATTTTTATGATTATCCATTGCGTTTCCACGGATTGGTAGAGAGGGTAGGAATAGGGAAAGGGAAGGATAGGTGGTGTGGAAAGGAAGATTGGTAAGTTGGAGTGGGAAATAGGAAATGTAGGATATTACCACCCAGGAGGGCAAGGGATAGGACAGTAATAGCTAGGGAAGCCGGGGTCACGTACCCGTATACTATACCACAACTACCGGACAGGTAAGTTGGGATGAGTACCCCATGACATTCATATGTATTATAGTGGGCCTGTTAGTTTATAATCTAGGTACTTAATTCATACGCTGGCGACAGTATTCGATTAATAACAACAGTGCCGTAAATTAGTTTTTTTTTTTATTGTTTTTTTCTGCCTGATTCAGATCTTCTTTACATAAGCTACTGCTTGATGCTATTATATGATTTGTCTACTTTTAATTTAAAATAATAATATAATTTTATTTATTTAATTTTTTATTTATTTAATCTGGCAACAAACAGTCATATATAGTTATAGTAGATATATTTTTTTTACAATAAACCTACAGTGCCGAAAACAAAGTACAGAAATAATAACAGATTTTAACTCTTATTTTGGAAGACGCGTATTAGGTATAATTAATTAATATTAATCTTTGCGCCATGAGTAAGGACACAAGAGTTACAAACAAGCAACAAAAATAAATAAATAACAAAGAATGAACAATAAGTGTGTTATAAGATCTTAAACAATATTAAATCGACGTTTTAATTCTGATTTTAGGCTATTGAGAGAGTTATTGAATATATCTATATCAGTGAAGTTTCTGTTGTAATTTTCTGTAATTTATTTTGCGAAATATTTGATAGATATATATAACATTAAATTGATGATTGATGATATGAGACTATTTCAAAATGTGATAAGCGTGAGATAGCTTTTACAGGCTCTGTCTCAATCTCCCTCTGTATGTTGAGTGATAGAGATAAAACTTGTGAACAAGCTATCTGGTAGTATCTAATTTTTGTGATACAGTCTCGTACAGAAAGTTAAATGTAAATGAAACATTGTAGCAAAATTGTTTAAATTAAATCCGAGTAGCCATATAAAAATGTTAAATTTAGCAAGAAACCTCGCTACGTTCATCTTAAAAAGAATTTTACTTTCTGTATTTTACTGGCACATATTTCTTCGCTTTTATGAACGAGCTAATTACGGACGTTAATTTGAAAAAGCAAGAATTCTTTGAAGTCGTGCGCATATTAGCGACAACTTTGTAAGACTTGCATTTTGTTACTCCAAAGTCTAAGGTCTCCCGAGACTTTGAAATTTTCTTAACCTCCCGAGAATTCCGAGCTACCGACATTGAGTGTACTAAGCGAGTGCTTGCTTAGTTGGTAATTTAGTGCAGACTTGGTTACAGTTGGTGCTAGTTTTACGTGCAGGTATAACTGCCTCACTTAAACATTGTTCTTATTACGGTCTTGAGCACTTTGTTGCTTTTATCACCAGTTACCTTTCCGTTACGCCTTTAAGTTTATATTTTTATGGCATGTTCCATTACAGTTTATATTTGAAAAATTTTCCATTCCGTTACTTGTTCTAAAGTATCTTATAATATATTAAAATCTTGTTTAGTCTGAACTTACAATTCTGCTGCTGAAAATCCAACTTTAGAGCTACTCTTATGAGTACGAGTAGTTAACTCTTTAAAAAATATATTTTAAAGGATTTTTGTGTCCTCAAAAGGATCAGTTCATTTTGAAGTTGACTGTAGGTTTCTTAATAAACTAAAATAACCTCAAACTTTTTAAAGTTATTTTAGGGAATTATTACTTCGTACTAAACGTAATTGCAGTGTAATAATTCAATTGAGTTAGAAGGTAATAATCAAAAATTTACCAATGGCGTTTAGGCCATGTTTATAGTCAGTACTAAGCTATTCAATCCATACGAACGCATCATTGGTTAATTTTGGCATAATTTACGCTGACGACTCACATCAAATTTAACGCAAATAGTCTAGTGTAAGTCGTGTCTTTAAATTGTAGTGAGGATACATTTAAGACTTCTACATGATATTTTGTTTCTATTTTTTTAAACCTTTATTAAACACTAGATATTGCCCGCAACTTCGTGTGCGCAAAAGTAAATTTTTCAGAAATCGTATGTTTTTCCGCGATAAAAAGTAGCCTATGTCCTTCGCCGTGGTCTACTCTACTTGTGTGACAAATTTCGTCAAAGTCTGTTCTGTAGTTTCGGAACCTATTCACTGCAAACAAACAAACAAACTTTTCCTCTCTAATAAATGTATAGATAGAAATAATTACATTTTATGTAAGACCAACATACCTCCACAAATTGGTATGCAGTTTATTACGTAACCAGGCGGGATTCATATTACAAAACTACGGGTAACATATTTTTTTCAGTAAAAAACAAGACTATTTGTCAAAGCAATAATTAAAATAAAGATTAAAAATAATAAACATTAAGCCTCACTTCCGACCTTGCTTTAATTATGTGATAAATTTCAGGGACGTAAAATGAAATTTCTCGATTAGCTTCAGTAAAAGTTACGATCACGACTCGGTGTTACGTTAATTTGGAGCAATACTTTTTACACATTTTTTGCTTTCAATATTTTATACTCTAAATGCTTATATAATCCTTTTTTTTCAAACCTAGCAAAATATTACCTCTATATCTACTTAACGTCACGTCATTCAACTTTAAGGGTCAATTGTATAGGCGTTATATGCGCCCTAAAAAGTTTTACTAATATGTATACGCCTATACATTATTACTAATATGTATTAGCTTATACAATAGAAAGAGCTCCGTGGCCTAGTGGGTGGTCTACCCACTAGGCCACGGAGCTCTTTCTATTCGTTTGGTTCGCACTCGAGAGAGTGCAGGTTCGAATCTCAGGTTGTGGCGTGTACCAATGAGATTTTTTTCAGATCTCAAATAAATCATACGGACGCTCTAACGGCGAAGGAAAACATCGTGATGAAACCCGCTAAACCCGCTCATGGTTGGCCCCAGACGTATTAACCAGTCATTTCTCTGGACTAGGCTTACTATGTTATGAAAATGCAGTATGTGCTTAACATACGTCAGTTATAAACCAACTAACTGTCCCAGGCACTACAGTATTACAAGAGTGTTAAAATTAAATTAGTACTTAAAATTAAATTAGTAACGTTAAAACAGTTTATTTAAGTAGTAATTAAATCATCCATTATCGGATGAAAAGGCCTAAGTAATTTTTATAGGTAACATCTGCAGTTTTAATATACGGAGGTACGATTTCTTGCGGAAGTTCAGTAATTGTGGAGGCGAAAACAATTATTACGAATCTTTTGACACCTCATACATTAAAATGAGATCAGTTGTTTCAATTTTTTGCAAATTTTCGACACTCGCAAACTCAAAACCTACAGGGTAATTCCCGTGAACGAAAGAATCTTGAAATTTGGTACGAAGCAACGTTTTATGGGACAAATAAAGGAAAATTACAAAAACCGTAAATTTTTAGATACATCATATAATTGGACATATTAAATTGAAATTCGTATCAAATACTCAGGTCTATAATACATTTAAGCTGTAACAAAATCACGGCAGGTTTGTACGGAACCCTCAGTGCGCGAGTCCGACTCGCACTTGGCCGGTTTTTCTTAATATGTCCCCGTGCGAAAAATAATTTTCATCATGACGGCTACTTGCATAAAAGTAGTTCGTAAGTTTAAACCTCAACAAACCAGATAAGGTTATTACATAATAGTAGTTAGAGAACAAAATATGTAAATGTGAATAGGAAAAGTTGCAAAAAATCGTACATTTCTTAGCGTACGTTACATCAGCGCAGGAATGAAGCCAACTGACAGCTTATGCTCTAAATATTTCTTCTTAGAAACTAGGGCCTTGCTTTGCTAAGAATCTTACGGCTCGAATTAAAAAGCATTTTACCTCTTTATGATGTTACACAGATTTTTCGTTCGGATTAACGTAACTGACATTACTGAATTTTGTACGAATCTTCAAAATTTGTCGAGTATTATTTAATAACTGGTATTTTCGTTGTTATCTTTTTACCTGACTACGAAGAACCCAAAACGAAGGAAAATGAATTTGGCACTCTATGTTTGTATGTATAATAATACCTATGGACGCTTCACACCATGTCAATCTGGCCCCGTGCTAAGTATGCGAAGAACTTGTATTACAGGTCTGGTACAACGAGCTGAACCACTGAGCCACAGAGGTCGTCAATGTATGTATGTATGTTTGTTCCACCGTAGCACTTAAACTAGGTACTCGTCCAATTTTAATAAATGAGGTGTCAATAGATTCGTAATAATAAGTAACAAAGGCGTCATTGACGTAAGCGAGTTATAGTTTTTTTATTTTATTTTTAGTTTTTGCCTTATTAGTTGTTTTATGAACATTGTCTAGTACCCATAAACAATTAATACTGAAACTTTACTCTTAATAATAATTATACATAGTAAAAAAGAAAACAAACATACATAAAGTTAATCGAATAAATTATACATTATACCTGTTATCTTAGGGCGGAATCCTGAAACGAGAATCAAAATGAAGAGCCCTCCTATTCACAAGATGTCACTATCTCTGCTAGCCGAAATGACAAGGACAGCATGTGACTTGAGCGTCACATAGACCATGTCCAGAAACTGCGTATTCTTACGCACGTAAAGTCTACGCACGTAGTCGAGGTACTAGGGCCCCATACATTGCGTCCAGAAGCTACGTGCGTATTATTTTAGCTATGCGCGTATCGTACAAAATTGACCTATTAAACCGCTTTGGTTGATTCAGGCACGGATCCAGCTCTCAAAAGAAGATGTGGCCCGAAAATTTTTATTTTATTATTTCCTTCATAACATGGTTATTAGAATTTAAAAAAGAGTTGTATTATTTTCTTTATAATATTATGTTAATTAAAAGCTAACGCGCGGAGTGAGCGAGAAAGTTTTTCGCTTATTTAGCAAAAAAATTATTTTATGTTTGGTAAAATAAATAAGCTTTTAATATAAGTACCTTAAACAAATTAACATCAACTAAGATTATAAATCAATTAAATAAAAAATATATGCATACATAGTATAGAAACATACACAAATTATAGATTATATAACATCGGCAGGAGTAATTCCTATCGGTTCAAACAAAGTATTATTTTTTCTTAAATCTGTTGGTTAGTAAATAAAAAAGGGCCGAAAATTTATGGAGAGGTGACAAATTTTGCGCTTTCTTCAATCTACCTGACTAAAAGTCCGCTTAACACTAAATCCACTACTATAAATATATATTTTAACAATAATATAAGTATGACCAGCAGGTAAAAAGCACCAGATAAGACTTAAAAGGCTAACAATACCAATAATTACTACCCACTGAACCTATTTTGGTTATAAATTAATAGACCTTGAAAGTATGTACTCACAAGGCTGTTGGGGTTGTGGGTATGCCCATACTACACGTATAGGTGCTTCGCTCCTGACTCAAATAGGTGCAGCAATTACGCAGTAATACGCAGCTACCTCGAGTACGCGCGAGACACGAAGTGAAAGAAAAATGTTTTTCTCGCTCCGATTGTATGATTAAGAGTGAGACAGAAGTATTCAGTTCATTCGTTACACAGCATTCAGATCGGTTGACACTGTTGAAATTTGGCAATTTTGGCATTTTCACAGTACTCACACTAGTGAAATGTTACTTTACAGAGTATTCCGAAATGTTGTGCTGTCAATGTTTTGTCAAAACCATTTTTTTCTGAAGACAACTTATATTAAAACCTTCAACACACAATTGATATCGATTTGAAATAGTCAAAAGTGTCATCCCCTGTATTTTGGATTACAATGAAAGCGTAGTAAGATCGAGTTGCCATGTTTCAAAAAATATTTCTCCCTAAAACAAATAGTACGGTTCCCATGGATTTTACCTAGCATGCGAAGACTCTCAAATATAATTATTAAAGTACTTATGCCACATCGAAACTTCATAAAGTTACATAATACGATAAAATATATAGGTACCGTTAAAAATCTAAAAGTTACATAACAAATGTGTAAGTATTACTTATTTAGAAAAACATACCTATAAAGATACTTTATACAGTAAAACTACTTTGCTAATATCTTTCGGAAGTCCCACACATGCTTTCCAACATCCGTCATTTCCGTATAAAAACGATGATTGCCGAGGGCATTAACAAATTAGTTGCACTGTATGCAGCACATTGAATGACGCGGTCGCGTCCTATTCGTGATATATAAAGTCTATACTTTAGCCTATTCGCGTTATGAAGGCAATGAATCATGCGCACATACTATGTCAAAATGGCTTATTTTAATAGGTAAATTAATGTAATCACAGCTAATGCGTCAATTTTGACACTTACAGACTATAAGTTATTTCGTAGGTATCTAGAGGGTAAAAACTGTATGTCTGTCACCAGGCTATGTCTCATGAGATCATTATCCTTGATAGCTAGACAGTTAAAATTTTTACATAACCTTCACTAAAAATAGTCGATTTCGTAATAAAAAGGAACCCTTACAGTTTTGCTCTGTCCCTCCGTCTGTCTGTCTGTCCACGCCTCTAGCTTCTGTAATTATGAATATAAATGGATGAAATTTGGTATAGTTTTTTGTATATTATATTATCTCGGATTTAGCACCGTAAAATAATAATAATTTTATATTTTGAGGGTGGCTCTCCATACATGAGAAGTGGCGATGAAAAATATGTTTTCATTGTACCCCATTGTGTTGCATAACGTTGAATAGCGCTTTAAAATAGAGTAAAGATTTCATACATTACTTTTTTTCAAAATTTTCGAGTAGTTGTAGATTAGGTTTCTAAATTATAGGTTAAACTTGTAAGTTTCCATGCTGATATATAATGCTTAAAACTCAGGGAAAATTATTTTGAACTAAACCGGACTGTGACTTTTGAAGTAATTTGAAAAACCTATTACGCGTTGATAGTAACGGAACCCTCCTTAGATACAACAAACGTGAATTTTTTGATGTTTTTGGCGTGATTGAATGGCAAGTTGGCAACAGGTAGACGCTTGCAATAAGAATTTTGGTTTTTTATACAATACATTTTTTATACCAATAAGTGATAGGTCAGCTGTAATTAAATAATAATAGTATATTATATTACTTATCGTCAAGCAAATCAATTGCATATTTAAATAAAACAAGCATAAAAACCCCCTAATAACCCCTTCAGATACCTTTTCTCCCTAAATTTAGGGAAAAAGTCCCAAGTTGGCATCACAGATAGACCGGCAGACATTTTGTTGTCATAAGATAAGAATCTCTACGTGCGTAGGTTTACGCAGGTTTACGCACTTTCTGGACAGAGTCTTAATTTAAATATCGCTTCAGTATTCGGCTGTAAATTTTTAATACATACCTACTTCATTTAGCTATCAATTAGTAATTTCTTAGTCTTTAGTATACTTCAATTTATTAAATTGAATATCAAATACAGGATGTACAAAGGTTCGAGAAACATCGTGCCGACAAACTTTTAGCGCTTCCTTAAAAGTTTTGCTTGTTCTTAATTACGTTTTCATTTATCTTACGTCCCGACCATCTCTCCCCAATTAACTTACACAACACTCTGTATCATTAAATTACTTTTACACTGAACCCTAATTTACATAAAGATGCATAAAACAAGTCGTTTCATTTTTTAATTCGACTGTCTGGGTAAAAAACATTTGCTTCTGTTTTTAAAGTCCACGACAATTGCGAATCGGAAAGTTTTTCTGACTGCAATAGGTAGATCCATAGCATTTTAACAGATATGATACAATTACATCTTAGACATAAGATTCTCTATCTATCTTCATCTTCATCATCAGCCTATCGCCGTCCACTGCTGAACGTAGGCCTCCCCCAATGAGCGCCAACCTTCCCGATCTTGGGCAGCCCTCATCCATCCGCTGCCAGCCACCTTCTTCTAATCGTCGGTCCATCGTGCCGCAGGACGTCCTACACTACGTTTGCCTAAGCGTGGTCTCCACTCTAATACTTGTCTACTCCATCGATTGTCTGTCCGTCTGCGGACATGGCCGGCCCACTTCCACTTCAGCGTGCTAATTCGTTGAGCAATGTCGGTGACTTTAGTTCTCTGGCGAATAATGTCGTTACGTATTTTATCCACCAGAGATACCCTTAACATTGCTCTTTCCATCGCACGCTGAGCAACCTTAAACTTATGAACCAAGCCTACGGTGAGTGTCCACGTTTCGGCTCCGTATGTCATTAGGATCAGATTTACGGCCCCCAGTTCCCGGTTGCTGCGCTATTCCTGGCCACGGTATCTATCTTCAAAAGGTTATAATTAGTAGTAGCCCTTAGTCAAAATAAAATTATTCTATTTTTAGTATTTGTTGATAAAGCAACGACCGATAAAGAACAAGTATTTTGGTCGTTACTTTATCAACTCTCAACTTTTGAGATCTCAACTCTCTTGCTATCACGGTTCATGACACTTCGCTTTCTGTCTGTCTGGCATCCTGATGACATACAGACAGAAAGTGAAATCTTAGTAATAGGGGCCCGTTTCTTCCCTTTAGATACGGAACACTAAAAACGATAACGCGACAATAATCAAATGTATGAAATTGACATAATATTTCGTCACCAAATCACGTCGTTATTTCCACTATTGCACTTTGTCTAAGACCCCTGAACCTTTATTGATTAAATAACGAGCTGTTAGAAGATATAATTACCAATCTTTTGTTATGAAGGTTGGTTGCACTGCACGTGTTTTCTCAGGGGTAATATTATCGTCCTAACTTAAAGTGCAGTAAACTCTACCGTCCTAAGTTAAATAGCAGTGAAAATAAAGATTTTGTAAGTTATTATCCACAGTATACAATACTAACAACATAATATCGTCCTAAGTTAAAGTGCAGTCTACCGTGCGTACCCTCCCTGACGCTAAAGCAGATATTTTATATGACTAAAAAATCAATAAAAGGCAAAAATCGTGACTATTTAAACCCAGAGTAGGTTCTACGCGTTATAAAAGAGTTAGGATGTATTCTCAGACCACATAAACAGTGAATACAGAACTTTACATTTTACATTTACAAAACTAAATATATTCCAATATATACCGGCCTCATTGTATGATTCGCAGAACTCTGCCTTCATTTCGTCTGAGGGTGTATTGTAAATAAATAGTCCTTTATTTAAAAATGAGTTTTACCAATGTGCAAAACTACCTTCTGGTATATCGAATAGAGTCGGAAGTGAATTCCAAACATAAATTACATCGTATTACTGCATGTGCACAAACTTCCCATTCCTCCTCTTGTTACTGGAATCGTCGAGTTGGGTAATCTCCTCAATGCCACAGTGGTATTGTCTGCCGAATGGCTGACTAGAGCACCTGGCTCTTTTCACGAAATTAAAAAAGTTTCCACTCGCAGCGATCTGGACGCATTCATTTAAATTCTAACAGATTCTGTCACCGTTCGTTCAGAGTTTTGTCAGTCGCGCTGAAAAGTTTCGCGTTCATCGCCCATTCTATCTGCTTTAGGTACGAATAAACCTTTGTTAACTTTAACTCATAAAATAATTTAATGGGAACAAATTTATCTACTTTTTGTTTAAAAAAAATGCTATAACGAAAACCGTACATTGTATCCTAGAAATGGATTTAAAAAGATAATATACTTATATAGTAAACAGTGCCTTTAATGCCATAAAAACTACTTAGGATTAATGAGCAGCTTATGTACCTACATGTTTTAGGAATCCCAAAGTTCTGTATTTGCAATGCGTTAACAATCTTATATTCCTTTTTTTTACTTTTACTTTACAATTTTTGTCAAAACATGTAGGTACAGCCAATATCTATACATTGTATAATAATAGTCGGAGAGCTGGTCATCGAAATTAAACGCCCGTGTTCATTTTGATCCAGGCTCGCACGCTGGCAACGTTTGTGTACACCCCGGGGTAGCCGGCGCGCGCGCATCCCGCGCCGAATGACACTATACCGAGCTGCACGTGATTGTCGTTGACCGCTGGACCGCCAGAATCACCCTGAAAACACGTCAAAATATCATTGGTTACTGATGCACAAATGCAGTAAAATTAAACATAGTTACTTATTTGGGCTTTTTTGGCATTATTAAATTACATACTTATTAATGTCAAACCCCATTGTTTAATAGTAATATTAGTACAGTAATAATATTCAACCCTCAATGGTCGATATTGTAGAGGTAAAAGACAAGGTTGTAGGTGTAGGTAGTTGATGTACATATTAGGTAGGTATAGGTGGTAGATGGTAGATTGATGTTGTATGTTAGGTTAGTAGTTGGTGTAGAAACTGTAGGTGTTTGTAGGTAGTTACTTATTCCAGTTCATAGTTTAGACAAAACAACGTATGTTGGGTACAGCTAGTAGCAGAATTCCACTTAAATTCGCTCTTTGTGAACCCTTTAATAATTGAATGAAAATCACAATAATTCTCCATTCGCTAGCGTTGTATACCTGGAATAAAGAATGGGAGAAATGCATGCAATATTTCAATAGCCTTTAGCATACCTGACAAGAGTCTTTGCCCCCTTCTGGTACGCCGGCACAAAACATTCTCGATGTAAGTGAGCTGTACGACTTTTTGCAGTCGTCGTTGGAAACAGTAGGGACTTCAACCGCCATTAGAGTTGAGCTCGTGTCACCGTCTTCCTGCAATATTCATTCAATTTAAAGGCTTTTGTACGTTGCTTTTTACGTAGTGGATTTATAAAAAGTATTGAAAACTAAATGTTGATCGCGACAACAAAATACCACGGGAACCGTACATTTTACCATTATAAAGTGGTCTACTGTACGTACTGCCAAACTTTATTACAATTGGTCTATTAGTATGGAAACCTATTCAATGCAAACAAATAAACAGACATACAAAAAATAAATATTTCCTCTTTATAGTATTATAAAAACGATATATAGATAAAGCGGCCACCGCGTGTAATATGCATACTTCTGCCGTCATATACTAAAAGGCGGCTAAATGACAAAAAGAGTTTTTGAGGTAGAGCTAAAAAACCGTGGGATTATTTTGAAATTGATGCTAGTTATTTTGTATAAACAATTGTTAATGTTTTCGTGAATGTCTTATGACAACATTAACAATTGTTTATAGAAAATAACTAGCATCAATTTCAAAATAATCCCACGTTTTTTAGCTCTACCTCAAAAACTCTTTTTGTCATTTAGCCGCCTTTTAGTACATGACGGCAGACTTAATTTGAGTTCATTTTATCTAGAATATTTGACTAAATCGATGTTTATTACCGTATCTCCTCAATAAACTTTTTCCACGAAAAATTTCATTTAAATAATAGTAATATCTATGGACGCTACACACCACGTCAATCTAGCCCCGTGCTAAGTATCCGAAAAATTTGCGTTACAGGTACCAGAAAACGGTAAGTATATTTAATACTTTAATACTATACATATAATATAATATTTAAGATTTTTATTATATTATACACAAAATACACATCCATGACCCAGGAACACAGAAAACTTTTTATTCCTTCGGCGGGATTCGAACCCGCGACCCTCGGCTTGAATACGACGCGTTGAACCACTGAGCCACAGAGGTCGTAAAAATACATATTCTCTTAGGTGAGTTGATGATAATTCCATGGCAGTGACTGCTCACGATAGAGCTAAATAAATAAATCAGAATAAAATATGTACTCACGGTAGTCGTACCCCAGCCAGAGACAAGGACGTCGGTGCCTGGTTGTACTGTCGTCCTCATCTTAGCCAGCTGAACTGCTTTAGTGTTGACACCGTCCAATTTGAGCTTGGAACTCAATCGGACGAAGCCGACGTCGTAGTCACTGGTCCTAGGGTTGTACCTTGGGTGTTGTCTGAAGACCACAGAGGAGACCATAGTGCCGCCGGTGTCTGAGTCTGTGCTACCAACTCTGACGAACACTTTTTGTATGCTAAAATTAAGATGTTTATTATAGTTTTTATACATGACGTGACCTCATTGCTCCTTCTTAATACACTTAAGTATATAGAACATTAGCTATCCCGACACACGTTGTTCCGTCTTAAATATGAACTGGAATGAATATCTACACCTACATGCAACCTACACCTACACCTGCTCCTACAACCTTCTCTGAACTTACACAATTATTTCAAAACCAAAATTAGAAAATCGGTCCAGCCGTTCTCGAGCTTTGAGTCCCTCGGGAAGGGGACAAAAAGTATCTCCTGGTTGTAAGATACTTCCCCGCCAAAGCTGTTCTTGAGTTATAAATAATGTAACTAATACGACTTTCTTTTATCTACACTAATATTATAAAGAGGAAAACTTTGTTTGTATGTTTGTTTGTTTTTTTGTTTGTTTGTTTGTTTGTTTGTAATGAATAGGCTCAAAAAGTACTGGACCGATTTCAAAATTTCTTTCACCATTCGAAAGCTACATTATCCACGAGTAACATAGGCTATATTTTATTTTGGAAAAAAATAGGGTTCCGTAAAATATTTGGGTTTTTCGGACACAAGGTGTAAAAAATCAACCAGAAAAGTTACTTATTTTGCGTACGCTGCCTAAACTATAAAAGATAGAACCATAAAATGTTCTAATTAATTGTAGATCTTATAAATATCTACAAAAAAGTCCGCGACACACTATACCTATCTATGTCCAGTGAGGCACAACAACCATTTTTTTATTTAGAAATCTTGATTTTTTTTTTGGACTACATTTAAACGCGTTTATTTTACTCATGCTATTAATCCTTATCAATATAAATTATTTCATCACTAAGTACAGTTTATGTAGATACTATCTGGTCTTTGAATGATTGAAATTGGACGTGTGGTTTTGAAGTTATGGCGAAATTAAAATATTACGATTTTTGCTGCACGGCCCGTTGCGAAGTGGGCGTCACAATGCGGGGGTGCGCGTGCGGGGGGAGTTTAGATCTATGGTATTTCATACGATAAAAGTATACCCATCTACTTATTTCATTGAGTTTTAGTAGGTACCTATATTAATTTGTTTCTGTTTGTTTTGACTAGATTTCGCCCGTTTTGTTAGAGGTTCAAAGACATTCTTTAGTATTAGTATCAGTATTGTACCCGTGCGAAGCTGGGGCGGGTCGCTAGTTATTAATATAAAAATCATTATTATTATATAATCAATCAATCAATCATTATTATTAATATAGATTAATATATAAATCATAAAGCTTTCTATAAAAGCCTTGATTCAGACAGAGATCTATATTTTTATTCCACACTAGATGTTGCCCGTGACGTCGTGCGCGCAAAAGAAAATATTGCGAAAACTGTCTATTTCCCCGCGATAAAAATTACACTTTGTTCTTTCCCGTGGTCTACTCTATATTTATGCCAAGTTTCACCAAAAGTAGTTTCGGAGCCTATCCAATGCAAACAAAAAAATCTTTCTTCTATATAATATTAGTGTAGATAAAAACAAAAAACAACGTTGTATAGCATTGAAATAACACTTGCGGTAAAATTCTCTAAAACTAAAGGAAAATATTCAACGTTAAAAACAAAGAGAGCAAAAGCGAATTACGATAAAAAGCAATTAAGATAACTAAAATCTATTTTATTACGGAGGTACGCTAGTAGTTCGTAGTTTTGTTCATTGTATACGGACGTACATGCACACGTTGTACGTAGGTAAATGCACATTGCGCGTATAACGTCCGTGTTTTTAGTTAAAAGTTTTCAAGGTATATATATGACCATCGATACTATGATTTAATAAACTATTGCATAATTTTATAGCTATGTTTTCACGCCGATGAATATGGTTGACTTAATGCATACGTAGTTTTTAGCTAACAATCAAAGAACATGCTAACAGGGTTAAAAGGTCGTATTTTTAAACGCATGACATAACTTTTAATGGACTCATGCTCGTTATCAAGGAAGTTTTTACAAAACAGTTTAAGAATTTAAAAAAATACAATCGTAGTGGTCATCAACAATAATAAACTTCGTGATTCACTGACGTAAACTTAATGCGGATTAGCAAGTTCAAAGTCGGAGTCAATCTTGATGGAGATAAAATTCTAAAGAGAGGTCATAGTTTTATATAGTTTAGTCAGAGTTTTAGTAAAGTTTTTCTTTTGTATATATGTTTTATGTTTACCCAAAAAATATTAAAATGAGGCTCACATCACCTACAGACAAACTGTTAAACAGTTTTGTAGGACATTGTATACTGTAAAACTTGTAAAAATGTGTAGATGTAGACAGAGCTCCGTGGCCTAGTGGCTAGACCGTTTGGTTAGCACTCGAGATAGTGCAGGTTCAAATCCCAGGTTATGGTGTGTACCAATGAGACTTTTTCAGATCTCAAGTACATTATAAGGCTCTAACGGTGATGGAAAACATCGTGAGTAGACTCGCACATGGTTGGCCCCAGACGTATTGACCAGTCATTCCTCTGGACTAGGCTGACTAGTGACTACCTATGTTGTGAGAATGCCGTATGTGCTCGGGCAACCATACGACATTTAAAAACCAACTGTCCCAGGCACTACAGTATTTCAAGAGTGGTTACTTCGCTCGGAGAATACATAAAACATCCATTAACGGATGAAAAGGCCTAAGTTTTTAGAAGTAGATATTTCTGTGTTTGCACTACCTATTTATATTTAAAAAATAATTATATATCTTTCACATTTTGTCAACTAAGAAATTATAAAGAACTTTTTTAAATGTTACCTACCATTACCATTATAATATATCTTTTATAATAATATAACCCGACTACGTAAATTATAAAGCCTATGTTACACCGGCTATTGTTACGAATCTATTGACACCAACTTTTTAAAAATTGGATCAGTAGTTTAGGCGCTACGGTGGAAGAAACATACATACATAGACTGCCAAAATCATTGCCCTTCGTTTTGACTTCTCCGTAGTCGGGTGAAAAGCACTCTTGCATTCCACGAGAACTTAGTCAATAGAGAAGTTTCTCTTTAAAGTCAACTTTTGTTTTAACGTTGTAGAACTCGAGGATTTTGAAGTTCGACAAGTTTATGCAATGGTATATACAATATATAATTTACCTTAGTTATTGAAAAACATTTGCTTTCTGCATGAACTATCGCCAGTAGTATTTCCGGACCACGATCTGCAAACCTTCAAGAAGGGAGCGTATTTCCTCCTAAAAGACTGGCAACGCACTTGCAACTCATCTGATGTTGCGGGTGTCTATGAGCGACGGTAATCACTTTGTTTAAAATTGTTTGCTCGTTTGCCCCAAAAAACATTATTATTATTATTATTAAACGGAAAATTTGTAACGATTGTATATGTAGTATAGGTATGTCCACTTATTTCATGTATTTATTAAACATTTATTTTTACTGAGTTAGCTAAAAATATTTTATGGACTTTTATTTTTTAATTTAGTCCCGAATTTGTAAAATACATTATAGTTTACATAATTAATTTTACAAATTTGACTATAATTGCCTTTATGAAACTTAGTCAAAAATACGTACTATATGGTCTAGCCTTCTAGTTTGTCCAATTTAACAAATTAATTCTCCCGGTTTTCATAAATTTGCAGTTTCACGTTTTGGTCTGATTAATATGATCTACATTCTAGAGTCTGTCTGACACATGAATTGTCAACCATCGATACGGCGCCACTTTTAAGTAAATTAAAAGGATGTACAGCCTTGTATGGATCTTTTAGCCATCTATATGCAACTTTTTGACGTCTCCCACTTAGAAAGGATACATGAACTCACCCTGTAAGACAATGTGCTGCTGTGAGTATGTACTGACTGCTGATTATCGAGCCTCCACACTGATAGTACTCGTCACCCTTCTGCAGCAGGAGGTAAGCTTGGTAGGGAATGTTCTGGATCGTAGTGTTGTACCCACCTACTATCTTACCATCGTGGCTTTTGTGACTTCGCTTCTTGCCAAGAACATCTGGGAAAACATTATAAGTCAATTGTAGTATAAGTAGATAGTGTTGTAGGTAATTTTATTATAATACTAATTAAAAATTTTATTATAATAAAGACCTAGCTACATCGATTTTTCTTCCCCAAACTCCCTGCATGGGTACTAAATTTCAAGGTAATACTTGCAGCCTTTTTCGAGACTAAGATAATATAATTTAAAGTATAATATTAAAGAATCTATTTGTAATTTAAATTAACAGGGCGTCTAGTCAAAATGCATTCGATAATTACGACGGCGAAGTTCGAAAACAAAATGTATAGGATTTGACATAACGATGACTTATGTCAAATCCCATACATTTCTGATTTCGAAGTTCGCCGTCGAAATTTTCGAATGCATCTTGACTAGAGGCTCAGTTTTCACTAAATTCATATTAATAATAATATTACGAAAGTATTAAATCAATTTTTAACATTTTTGTTTGTCCGTCTGTCTGTCTGTCTGCCTGTCTGCCTCTTTGTTCCGGCTAATCTCTGTAACGGCTAGATCGATTTTAACGAAACTTTTACTGGCAGATACTACTTTATCCGTTCCGTTAAAAAATAGAGTTCCGTTTCCGTAAGTTCTATGGAAACGAAGTTACGAGCACTAGCTAGTCCTAAATAGTATATTTTTACGCTACACGAAACTAAATACCAGTAAACAAAAAGAATTAAATAAGCTACTTTTAGAAAATTAAAAGTAAAATATGCCTAAGCAACAGTAACATTCTCTACCAAAAATTAAATATGATTAATAATACTTAATACATGTCTGGGCCAAATTTCATGATAATCTGTTTAGTAGTTTTTAACCTGAATCTGTAAATAAAGTATCCCACGAGAACCATACATTTCCCCGAGATAAAAAGTAGCCTATGTCCTTTCTAAGGCTGTAGACTATCTGTGTACTAAATTTCATTTACATCGGCTCAGTAGTTTTGGTATGAAAGATGGACAAATAGACAGACAGATACACTTTCCACTTTTATAATATTAGTAGGTATGGATCTAAGAGACAAAAGAATCTCAAGTAAATATCCATACATTTGTATCTATCTGTTACGCCTAAACCACAAAAAGATTTTAAAGTACACGTACAATTTAATACAGTCTATAGATAAGAAAAAAATCTTATTAGTACTTATATTATATAATTAGAAATCATAAATACCAATTTTTATCACAATAAAAGGTATAGAGGTTAAAAACCCGTTAATTTATTTGGACGTTCATTCTCGCCTAACGACACTATGAACATTCCCGTAGTGCTACCCCTTTAGTTCTTTGACTTTTTGGTCATTACATATTTTTGCCATCTCCCACTTGGGGAGGGAAATTCGGATGCACCCTACTCCTCCAATCTTTTATCTGTAGGTGGATTCTGCTAATTAAATCTTACAATTAAAGATTCGATGCAGTCTCGATATTTTAAAAATGGTATTCTCAAACCTCATGAACGCCAAACCAACGTCAAACGCGTTTTGAGTGGTCAAAACTCCAATAATCAGTTTATGATATCGAGCCAAACTCGAATAATCAGTTTATGATATCAAGACGATTCAGTTTATTGAAAGTCAAGTTCAATACGAGAATTGCGGTTGTGATTCATTTCATTGCGGGTGCCCTGGACATCAAAGCGCTATTGCGGTGGCTGCCGCTGACAATCCTGGCAAACAGGAGTTGCAGTGATGGAGACGTACGGTAAGCCAATGCCTCTTGAGACATGACCTTTAGGTGTGGTTATTTTGATTCGTTGTAGCTTTAAACCAATAGGCCATAGATTATAATAAAAAGAAGCAATAGGCAATCTTCTATTTAAAGTAGGTACGTAAGTAGGTTTCGCGTGCGATGGGCAATAGGGGATCGGACTAAATCTGAAATATTTAGTTTCATTAATATATTCAGAAATATTGAGGCATTAATACTTGGTAAATGAAAAAAAAATATTATTTTATGTGTAGTTTACTTATTAAATACATTTAAAAAGTACATTTTTTTTTTTTTGCGAAATTGGTAAACAAAACCTACATCATTAGTTTATCTACATCATATACAAAAACATTCATTACGGTAAGTATGAACTTAAACGCACAAATATCGGAGATATTTACAAATATATTCCTGCGGCCGTATACTTCATACACCTTAACCTAAACCTGACGTCACTTGTTGGTTAAGTTTAGTATGGAGCGTTTATACGAGACTCGCGAAATTTTGTATTCAAATCGCTGTACCTTTGAAAATATCGACTTTTGATATACGATTTCTTCTGAGAAGTTACTCATATTTAAGAGTACTATTCATATATATTACGTATAGGGGAGCACAGTTGTACAACAAATTACCGAAATCTGTGAAAGAGGCGAAATCTTTGACTGCTTTTAAACGAAAATTACTTGGCCATATATATGAGAACTAATTTTAATTTAATCATTAAAAAATATCTGAATAAAATAATATAAAATTTTAAATTTACTTATGAGTGAAGGCGTTTTCAACTTGGACCACCACCTAACATTACGCAGCAAAGATACTCGCTTTTATAAGTTTTTAAATGTACCCGCACTCGACGACTAATAATGCATTGTAACTTTGAATTTATTTTTCTCGTGTAAGTGACTATTGTCTTAATGGGAAATAAAGATCTTTAAACCGATATATGCAATAAAAAAAATCAGTCCGCTTGCCTATTTTGTAGACGCAGTCACCGGTATAAGCTATAGAAAGCCCCATCATACATCTGCTTCTTATAATTCTTGGAATATTATTTACTATTTATAGTTATATACTTTGTCGAATATATATTTAAAAACTGCGGTTTACTTAAACTGGTTAAACATATTTCGAGTATTTTAAGGTTCTTTCTCAATCCCTCACGGTTTTCTTATTTCTAGGATACCTACATAGAAAAGCTAAGATATTTTTTGCTTTATTTTTACTTTTGTCTTTAGCAACGAAAAAAAAAGGAAAAGAAAAAACCCTGAGAAGCTCTTACTTACACGGTCTGTGTTGCTATTTAAAAAAAAATTAAACTTTTCTTGATAACCCTAGGTACGCCTTCGAATTAGTATATATTATTAAATTTACAAATACTTACCACCTTGGCAATATAAAAACAAGCACAAGTAAAACAACCACGAATGAAACATCTCTGCGGCTAGTGAAATGTGATGTAGAATACTTTTTACACACTTTATATACCTTTGTTTGTATACTAAAATTCATTTCTTATCTCTAACTTCAATAACAAAAAAATTAAAAACCCATTTTTCTAGACTTCCTATAATCAAGTCTTCACTTTAAACGGTGCACTATCGTTACCAATTATTTAAATATCATTCTCTTTTACAATAATCACTTCTCAGTTTTCAACTGCAAGTCTCATTTTGTTTTAGAAATTAATCTTCTTTTAAATAAATTTTATAATAATGTGAAATAAATTATTATTTAATTTATTTATATTATAAAGCATTTCGCACTACATCGAATTATTATATATACTAGATGTTGCGCGCGACTAACGCGGTAACCGTACATTGTGCCCTTGGTGCATTCTATATCTGTACCAAATTTTATCAAAATCGGTCCAGTAGTTTCGGAGCCTATTCGATGCAAACAAACAAACAAACTTTACCTCTTTATTACGAGTATATTAGTATAGACAAATATAATTATTTAGCGTATTAGTACGCGGCAAAATATTGTCAGATATTAATAAAGACAGGATCGATACACGATAGTCATAATTCACTTTATTCATAGATGTATCTATTATAAAAAGAGGACTTTGTTAATTTCTCAGTTAGTAATAAATTTTAATTTATTGGAATTTGATTGTCATAATTAAGATAATCTTTTAGATCAAGTTCTCGTGTGTGGTGTCCGTTACAGATATCCTCCGGTATAACGGCTCGACCGATTTTTATGAAATTTTGCAAGTGTATTCGGTAGGCATGATAATAGGTTGCAAGCTAATTTTAATACCCCTGAGTGATAGGGGTGAGTGAATTTTTGTTTTATATTTTTGATCCAATTATTATTTTTATTATTTTACTAGCTGCACGGCAAACTTCGTACTGCCTTAGAATTAAATTTGTTGACAGCAGCGCCATCTACCGGGTCCAATTGCAAATGTTAATGATTCAGAAACCTTCTCTGGCTCATGCAAAATAACTTTGCTAAAGATTATCACATGATCAAATGCATAGTTTACGATTCTATAAACTATATGTCTAATACAGACAAACATTTATCTACACTAATATTATAAAGAGGAAAACTTTGTTTGTATGTTTGTTTGTTTGTTTGTAATGAATAGGCTCAAAAAGTACTGGACCGATTTCAAAAATTCTTTCACCATTCGAAAGCTACATTATCCACGAGTAACATAGGCTATATTTTATTTTGTAAAAAAATAGGGTTCCGTAAAATATTTGGGTTTTTCGGACACAAGGTGTAAAAAATCAACCAGAAAAGTTACTTATTTTGCGTACGCTGCCTAAACTATAAAAGATAGAACCATAAAATGTTCTAATTAATTGTAGATCTTATAAATATCTACAAAAAAGTCCGCGACACACTATACCTATCTATGTAGAGTGAGGCACAACAACCATTTTTTTATTTAGAAATCTTGAATTTTTTTGGACTACATTTAAACGCGTTTATTTTACTCATGCTATTAATCCTTATCAAAATAAATTATTTCATCACTAAGTACAGTTTATGTAGATAATATTTGGTCTTTGAATGATAGAAATTGGACGTGTGGTTTTGAAGTTATGGCGAAATTAAAATATAACGATTTATGCTGCACGGCCCGTTACGAAGTGGGCGTCGCCAAGGCAGGGGTGTGCGTGCGGGGGGAGTTTAGATCTATGGTATTTCATACGATAAAAGTATACCCACCTACTTATTTCATTGAGTTTTAGTAGGTACCTATATTAATTTGTTTCTGTTTGTTTTGACTAGATTTCGCCCGTTTTGTTAGTGGTTTAAAGACATTCTGTAGTATTAGTATCAGTATTGTACCCGTGCGAAGCTGGGGCGGGTCGCTACTTTTTCTATAAAAAGATGATTCGGCATTAGAAATAGATATAACCTGAAATGTTCACCCTTCTAACACCAACCGCAATTGTTTGATAGCGATATTAATACTGTAAAAATCTTCAACCCTCAATTGTTGAGAACACTAATTATCATCTGTAGGGGGGGGGGGTAGCAGTGGCGTCCTATAACTCCATTCCTATCGGTTTCACTTACCACTTACCTTTTGAAGACCCTCATCCAAATCCCTACCTATTATAATACAGGGTAGGGCTTCCCTATGAAGGAAAACCTAGCCTTTACCACTGAGGGGTAAGTAGTACATGTGTAGAAGCAAGTGTAGGAGTAGAAAGTGGGTGTAGTTTTTGTTATAGATAAGACAGAACAACGCCTACTGTGTACAGCTAATATTTATATAAAAACAGTAAATCATCTCGATTTCAACGTGAAAAATCAAACCAAAATAGATTTACTGACATAATTCCTATTTAACACTATTGTGTTGATTATGAGAATACTGTCGAATAGTAATTTACGACATTGTCATCACAAAACCAAATCTAATATTTCATCAAACAATATGAACATCACTATAAGCATATCCGTACTATATGCTAATATTTTTTTATTGTACATGACAAATCGCTTTAAATTTAAATGTATTGTTAAAAATCATATTTTATTGTATTATTTATGAATTATGAATAAAATTATATGAATTTTCCGCCCATAACCCTTTTTGGTCAAGGCCACAATCATCATTTGGCGTTACGGAAGTTGGGTTTGTGTCGCAAATTTATTATCGCACCATAAACCGTAATACTATATCGTAATAGTTAGCTTATATTATAATCTATACTAATATTATAAAGAGGAAAACTTTCTTTGTATGTTTGTTTGTTTGTTTGTTTGTTTGTTTGTTTTTAATGAATAGGCTCAAAAAGTACTGGACCGATTTCAAAAATTCTTTCACCATTCGAAAGCTACATTATCCACGAGTAACATAGGCTAAATTTTATTTTTGAAAAAAATAGGGTTCCGTAAGATATTTGGGTTTTTCGGACACAAGGTGTAAAAAATCAACCAGAAAAGTTACTTATTTTGCGTACGCTGCCTAAACTATAAAAGATAGAACCATATAATGTTCTAATTAATTGTAAATCTTATAAATATCTACAAAAAATCCGCCGCACACTATACCTATCTATGTCGAGTGAGGCACAACAACCATTTTTTTATTTAGAAATCTTGATTTTTTTTTTGGACTACATTTAAACGCGTTTATTTTACTCATGATATTAATCTTTATCAAAATAAATTATTTCATCACTAAGTACAGTTTATGTAGATAATATTATTTGGTCTGTGAATGATTAAAATTAGACGTTTGGTTTTGAAGTTATGGCGAAATTAAAATATTACGATTTCTGCTATACGGCCCGTTGCGAAGTGGGTGACATTCTGTAGTATTGTACCCGTGCGAAGCCGGGGCGGGTCGCTAGTTAATATTATAATCAACGTAATGGTATTCAAATATAGATCAAAACTAATCAATCTCTGCAAACATTTTTTTAAGCCATGACTGAGAAATAGATAACATTGAGGGAACGTCTGTGACACTGTGACGTCATCTGACCTGACGCACAGCCTAAGCCGCTGATCGTAGAGACCTCAAAATTGGAGGGTGTGTTCCTTGTCTATACTAATATAATAAAGAGGAAAAATTTGTTGTTTGTTTGTTTGTATTGAATAGGCTGCGAAACTACTGGACTGATTTAATCAAAATATATTATGTTCTAGAAATGTATAAGACGTGGGCCAGCACTATGTACACTGTATGTAAATAATATAACTACATAATAAAGTAACTGTTTCCAATTCTTTATTTTATTTAATTTCACTTTGTTTCAATGTACATTTAAAATAACTTCGTCAAGGAGAGCAACACAACGTAATACATATTACAACGTAATACAATATAACATGGCGGATCAGATCAGAATTATCCAAAGAATATCATTTTAACAATGACATGACTTTTGATAAAGAAAGACGTATTACATTCAAGAAGACGTCTCTTCCTAAAACTGTCAACTACGTCAAAAATCAAAACAAAATAACAGTCATGGCCGCCCTAAAATTAGGGTTCTCGCAATAAAAAACTCGTCAATTAATCGTTTTTGTACACATGAAATTCCCATATTTTTTTCGTATTTACCTATGTAGTATAACATAGAGCTGGCACAAAATCAAACATCCCTTTCAGATATAGAATCTGTGCCAAATTTTATCAAAATCAGTCCAGTATAATAGTAAATCAGTAAACAGTAGTAGGTAATCAGTAGACCACGGGGAAGGACATAGGCTTATTTTTATTGCGGCTATTTAAATGTGCGGTTCCTGCGTGATTTCCTTTTGCACTCACGAAGTTGCGGGCAACATCTAGTCTATACTTTTTTTTTATCTCGCCGAGGAAAGGTCGTTACGCCCTTTCCAGGTTGGGGGACCCGGGGGTATGTGGGACTCCCGATGCGACTCGTCGGTTTACCCACTAAAACTGAACCTGCGGATTGCCCTCAGCCGCTACAAGGGGGAGTGTCCCGGATCTGTCTAACACAGGACACCCCCCGCGACCGGCCAGTCTACCTCTTATAAGGACTGGGCTTCAACACAATTAGGGGCCACTTCTGCAAACTGGAGCGTTCCCCTCAGCACTGGGAGTAGCTAAGCCGGGGAGGTTCCCATCCTCTCCCGGAGCTCTGTTAGACAGGAGATTGGAGGTTTGCAAAGCGACGCCTCCGTACTCCTGTCCTACGCCGGCGGAGGGGAACAGAGGATGGGTGTATCTCCCTGTCCCGCTCCGCGGCCTCTTTCTGCGAAATGACGGCATCGCAGAAAAAGACCACCCCCTGCCAGGCCTCATCGCTCTCGAGCATGCAGCGAACCACACTTGAGAGCGAGAGGTCCCGCCCAAGCACTGCCACGAGATCGTGGCGCTGCACGGCCCATCTGTCGCACACCTCTAAGGTGTGCGACAGATGGGCCGTGTCCTCCACAGCGCCACATTGGTGGCAGGCTGGCGCAGGCTCCCACCTAGCGACCTTACACAGTTGCCCACCGACGCATCCGTGCCCGTTGAGCACCTGTGTAAGGTGGAAGATGAGGGGTTTTCGCTTGCGGCGCATCCACGCGGCGGACTGGACGCAGTGGCGCGGCCGTATGTTGGCCGTACGGCGACTGCTCCTGGACCTCACCCCACCTCCTCAGATCTAGTATATACTATTCTATTATATATTCTATTGTATACTATAATATAATAAAGAGGAAAAGTTTGTTTGTTGATTGACATCGAATAGGCTCCGAAACTACTGGACCAATTTTGATGAACTTTGGCACAAATGTAGAGTAGACTACGAGGAATGACATAGACTACTTTTATTTTTTAATTATCGCGGAAAATACACGGTTTCTGCGAAATTAAATTTGTTCACGCGCGAAGTCGCTGGCAACATCTAGTATAATATTATAATCAAAATTGTTCTTCGCAAAATGTAACTGGCAGCCGCATTATTTTTGCCTTATAAAAAAAAGCTTCGGGTAGAGCTTTAAGAATAAAGGTGATTTAAACACATTTTAAAGAGTAATCTAAATTAATAAAAATAATCATTTATAATTTTATTCAGTGTGCATTGGGATAATTGAAGTTTTCTACAACAAAAACTCGTAAGAATATATATTAAAAGCTAAAAATCAAAAGGAATTCTAAAAGCAGATATTTAACCGAATGGAAATACTTGAGTAAAACATATTTTTAGTGAGGATCTCACCCATGATTTTATAAATTATATAAAATTATTCATTAATAGTGTTTGTTACAGATCTCTACAGCTTGACCGATTTTTATGAATATATTATGATAATTATGGTGTATTTGGTAGGTATGAAATGAGATTGTAAAGTATTTTTATACCCCTAAGTGATAGGAGCGATCCACATCAATTTTTTTTTTTTTCATGATCTTTTTTCTTTTTTATTATTTTTAAATTGGCATAAAAGACCGTTACAAATTTTCACCCTTATAACATCAACCCCCATTGTTTCATAACGATATTAGTACTGTAACAATCTTCAACCCTCAGTTATCGATAACTCTTTCACACATCACCTGTAGGTTGTAGGGGTGCAAATGGTGCATTATCCTTATTATTATTATTACAGTTATAATATCAACGTGGGGATTGTTAGCGAATATATATAGTACGTCTAAGTGCTATCAACAACTTATCTAACCTAAAGCCACGTGACCACGTGCAAAATGTAATAATTATTTAAACGAGAATCGAAAATCAACATAAAAGAAGCTGTATTAAAGTTTACCAATTAATGTGAGTGAATCATTCTTATGACTCATGCCGTGCATAAAAGTTTTAACTAGATATAAGGCCCTATTCACACTAGTACTAATAAGGCAGCGAAGTGAAATTACGTGCGGTGTGCGGCAAGCAAACTTTATCAAAATTATAATTATTTCATGATGCCAAAAATAAAGTCTAGACTACAAAACTACATGCAATCTAGAACTACACATTTCCTCTTCTTATATTTATATTTACCGTTAGTAAAGGAGGCCAGACGACGCGCGGACAGAGCGAAACTAAAAGAGTTCCTTATACTACGGTACCCTAAAATAGGAACAGCTCATATCATATTATAGGCACCGCAACGTGCAATCTAGTAATTTTCAATTTTACAATAATTAATATTACTTCATTTTCATTATTGTAAAATTGAAAAACAGTGAAAACTTAAACAACACTGAATATTTCATATCGAGTTATGGGATTGAACGTTTGAATTGGCCGAGTGGTGCCGTGACGTCACACGACCACCGCTCCCCTACAGTTGGGAATGTATGAATCGGTCATAACTATACTCTAATAACTAAGTTAACAACTACGAAAATTACACTCTAATTTATAAACTCAAATACCGCATTTATGACGACCTCTGTGGCTCAGTGGTTTAGCGCTTTGGTGCTCAAGCCGGGGGTCGCAGGTTCGAATCCTGCCGAAGGAACAAAGTTTTTCTGTGTTCCTGGGTCATGGATGTGTATTAACCGCGCGTATTAATTAGAGTGGGCGCGTCAATCCGCGAAACGTCAGTGAGCGCGTGAGGAGCATTTTGCCGCCCGTTTTCACTGACCATTTTAAGTAGGAGTACATCAATTAAATTTATTTATTTTTTCAGGACGTAAATAATACACAAATAAGTATTGATATATCAACATATTTATTAAACTATGTTATATATATATAGTATGTTATATAGTAGATTTTTTAACTTATCCTATAAAATACTCTTTAATACTGAAAAAATGTAAAAAATAACAAAATTATATGTTTTCTAAATCAACAGTATATGCATTATCCAAAAAGTCTTCACAAAGGTATGTGCAATGTTCATTGCCTCCGTGGTCTAGTGGTTAGAGCATTGGCTCTCGACTCAGAGGTCGTGAGTTCGATTCCCGCATTGGAACAACAAAAATGTTGTTTCCAAGTTTGGTTATGACAATGCAGGCTGATCACCTGATTGTCTGACAAGAAAGATGATCCATGCGTCGGATGGGCATGTAAAAAGTCGGACCTGCGAATGATCTCTCGATAGTCGTGTCGGTTATCCGTCCCACTGGATTATACAGTAAAGGAAGAGAGAGTGCTCTTGTGTACTGCGCACACACTTAGGTACTATAAAATTACTCCTGCGTAACTGGCCTGGTTTCAACGAAACCGGCCACCGTCACCGATATTGTTGTGGGGAGTTATTATTAATGTTCATTGCACAGTAACTTTGAGCATCTATAAAACCCTTTTGTCATCATTCAACATCCTCCTCAAGCAGTACCCTGCGCTCTGATGGCGTCAAGCCTTTCGGTATGCGTTGGTAACGAAAATGGGGGCAGCTACTAAAAGGCGCAATTATTTTACGAATTATTAAAGTTTTTTTTAGCGCGGGCGGCAAAATGCTCATAGCACGCCCACTCTATGGTTAAATATGTGTATAACATAATAAAAATCTTAAATATATGTATAGAATGAATATAAAAGTATTAAATATATTTCCCGTTGTCTCGTACCCGTAACACAAGTTCTTCGGATACTTAGCATGGGGCCAGATTGATGTGGTGTGAAGCCTCCATAGATATTATATTACTATATATTTATATTATGCACCTCACTTCATTTTCCTTTACGTTACTAGACACATGAGCTCCGTGGCCTAGTGGGTAGACCGTTTAATTCACACTCGAGAGAGAGAGCAGCAGGTTCAAATCCCAGGTAGTGGTGTGTACCAATGAGACTTTTTCAGATCTCAAGACGCTCTAACGGTGAAGGAAAACATCGTGAGGAAACCCGCACATGGTAGGACCCAGAAGTATTGACCAGTCATTCCTGTGGACTAGGCTGACTGTGTTGTGAGAATGCAGTATGTGCTTGGGCACTTCTTACTACTACTTACTACTTGGGTTACTGCATTTAAAAACCGACTGTCCCGTCAGTACTACAGTATTTCAAGTAGTCCTGCACTACAGTATTTCAAGAGTGGTGGTTACTTCTCTCGGAGAATACTGTATAAATCATCCAATAAGAATGAAAAGGCCTAAGTACTAGACACAATGATTCTTGGATTAATAACCGCCTGCTTTTTTGGAAGTCGGTTAAAAATTAAAGTCAAATGCACAGTCTGTCCGAAAAAAATTATACCGTAGACGTACGGTCCACGTTTGAAACGAGTATGTAAACAACACGTAAATTTTCATATTAGATGCAATATTATGCTCAATTATTTGTCATATTTATTTTGAAACTTTTTAATTAAAAAAATAAAACAAGGAAATGAAATACCTGTATGTGACTATCAAAACTACTATTAGTAAAATATCGTTTCAATTAATGTATTATTTTACAACGTCGTATTTTACACTTAAGTGTCAACGTTTTTTACAAAATCGTTAAAATGTGGAAAAATAAAGAATATAAGTTTATTCTATTTATATGTGTATAAAGAAAAACTTACATAATACAACGAAAAACGCTTAATAGCCTTTTATTAAGTAGATAAAATCTTAATTTAGATAAAAGTAAGATTCATAAAAATATATGAGTAGGTAGGTAAGGTTCTTTTTATAAATGAAAAAAAAAATCAGAATTATTTTCGGTCCTTACCGATGATAAGTTAAAAAACAACCTCAACTAGGAAATTATAGTAAAACTAGCTGTACCCAACAGACGTTCTGTCTTAACTATGAACTGGAATAAATAAATAAACTACCTACACCTACATACATACACCTACAGTTTCTACACCTACGTCTTACTACCTACACCTACAAACTACGTATCCTACCTGAATCTACAACTACAAACACCAACCTACACCTATAGCCTACACATACAACCTACGTACAATACGTGTTGGCGATCTACAGGACAGGCTTAATTACTAATAATAAAGAGAAAAAGTTTGTTTGTTTGCCTTGAATAGGCGCCGGAACTACTGGACCGATTTTGATTAAATTTGACACAGATTTAGAGTAGACCACGGGGAAGGACATAGACTAGGTACTTTTTATCGCGAAAAAATGTACAGTTACTGCGAAATTAAGTTTTGCGTGCACGAAGTCACGAGCAACATCTAGTACCTAATAATTAAAATTGTATTAGCTGATAAAGAGATATAAAATTGTACTTGGAATTTACAGCAATTCTCGTACAATACACGTACATGGGCATTGTGTTTAAGAGATAATAATATCATATTGGCAGAAAAAGCATCGTCGTTGAGTTTTTCAAGATTCATTCAAAGAATTTTCTCAATTTTCAATTTTATCACAACTGTAAGGGTCATTGAAATTTCAGAGCGTCATTTTCCATTTCAAAGTTAAAGTGCATCCACTTTCAATAGATTAAAGTCGTATTATACAATAAAAACATAAGTGGCCGCTTTGAACTTCGAAACACTTTTGTTTCAAAGAAATTGCTCGCATTGGAAGTGACGAGAAATCTGATATTGAATAAATTTCCAGTAATTTGTACATTCTTGTAAATTTCATTCATCAGCTGCTTCTCTGTAAACCTGAAAATCAGAGGAATCGAGCTCAAATCTATAGAAAACGTCATTCACAGAGTAAGTAGAGTATCAAAACAAAGATAAAACATAAATGAATTTAATTAATTTAAGTACATAATAGGTATTTATAAAGAAAACTCAATAATAAAATGAGTGGATAATTATTATTCGCTATTATTTTTATTGGATAAAGCTAAAAAGTTACATTAATTGTAGATTTCTTTTTCCAGGAAACTATACAATTACTTGCTAGAGAAAAAAAAATGAATGTAAGTAAGAAATCAAAGCGATACAGTCAAAGATTTCAAAAACTCAAATTAGGCTATGACGTACATTTGCCAGAACAAATCTTCATACAGTAAAAAGTTACGCCATCTTGGTTTTCACCATAATTCAAATGTCAAAATGGCCCCAAAAATCTCAAAAGTGGGGCCATTTGACTGGATACACTTTTTGCCTCAACATGCCTCGTCTATATTATATACCTACGTCTATGGATACAGTGGCAAATGCGGCAATGTCAAGTATATAACGGAACCTAGAATAAATATGCATCGGACATAATATAAATATGTATTGTGCAACTGCCCAAAGGTAGCATTCCGATCTTAGCTACACGAACCGCGTCCACGACCGGATCGCGCGAACCACGTCTTGTTAGTAGGTATAATAACTCCCCACACCGATATCGGTGACGGTGGCCGGATTCATTGAAACCAGGCCAGTTACGCTGGAGTAATTTTTATAGTGCCCAAGTGTGTGCGCAGTACCAAAGAGCACTCTCTCTTCCTTTACTCTCGTAATCCAGTGAGACGGATAACCGACACGACTGACGAGAGATCAGGCGCAGGTCCGACTTTTTACATGCCTATCCGACGCATGGATCATCTTTCTTGTCAGACATTAAGGTGATCAGCCTGCATTGTCCTAACCAAACTTGAAAACAACTTTTTTGTTGTTCCAATGCGGCAATCGATCCCAAGACCTGCGAGTCGAGAGCTGATGCTCTAACCACTAGACCACGGAGGCTGTATGACTTGTTAGTATAAATTTATATGGAGCACTAAAGAAATCTCGCCAAGGCGTTCCTCGACCGGTGCACGTGGCCCGAGAACCTGATTCGCGGGTTTGCTGCCGCGGCCGCGAGAAACGGTCGCGCGTCGTGGTCACTAAGATCGGATGGCTACCTGATTTTTATAACAGTTTTCTTTTATGTAATGAACCAGGAAACGAGCAGACGGATCGCTGATGGTAAGCAATTACAGCCGCCATGGACACTAGCAACACCAGAGAAGTTACAAGTGTTAATGTTACACTTGTAACTCCTCTGGTGTTGCGACTTGCGTCCCTGGTCCTTAAATGGGCCTCCGGTAACCTCACTCGCTCGGGGAAACACAACGCAAGCGTTATATCACGCCGGTTTTCTGTGAAGTCGTGGTATTTATCCGGTCGAGCCGGCCCATTTGTGCCGAAGCCTGGCACTCCCACAGTTAAATTATTGTTCCATAGCAGGATTTGTCAGCTTAGATGTTAACGAAAGTTTAGACGTATATTTGCTTATGTGTCAAAAGTGTGGTTAGAGCTCGGCTCTCGACTCGGAGGTCGTGGCTTCAATTCCCGCATTGGAACAACAAAAAATGCTGCCTTCAATTTTGGTTAGGGTAGCAGGCTAATCACCTGATTGTCTGACGAGCAAGACGATCCATGCGTCGGATGGGCATGTAAAAAATCGGACCTGCGCCTGATCTCTCGCCAGTCGTGTCGGTTATCCGTCCCACTGGATTACGAGAGTAAAGGAAGAGAGAGTGTTCTTGTGTACTGCGCACACACTTGTGCACTATAAAATTACTCCAGTGTAAGTTACACTATGTAACTGGCCTGGTTTCAATGAAACCGGCCACCGTCACCGAAATCAGTGTGGTGAAGTTTTATAGTATGTGTCAAAACGTCATAGCGTACATGCAATAATGTAAAAATGCCAAGGTAAATAGAGCAACATTGTTATCGCAAACATGCTCACAAACACCTCGAATATTTCACTAACAATTATTGCTTAATCTTAATCGGAACTTTAAGTAGCGCGCGTTTCGTTTAGTGTAATTTTTAAAATTATTTACTATAGTCTCAAATAAAACAACTGTGAAAACGATATAATAACACCCGAACAATCGATCGGTTATGCCAAAAAATACAATAAACATGCCGTTTTACTATGAGAGAGCCTCACAACAGAGTAATTATAATGTTAATGTTACCAAGTAACCTTTGTAGGTTGTACTTGTGTACATACGTAAAGAAACGATAAATGACCAGGCGTTGCATTTTAACCGACTTCCAGAAAAAGAAGGCGGTTATACGTTCGGCTGTGTGTATAATTATCGTAACGTTTCAGTCAACTGAAAAGTGAGTTCTATAAAATATTATTTTTCAGAAAATTTTTCGGTACCGACTTCATAATAATGAAGATGGTGTGAAGAAATAGTTAAAAGACATGTTTGATTTTGGGCCAGTTCTATGTACACTACATAGGTAAATAGGAAAAAAATATGGGAAAAAATATATCATAAAAATACGAAAAAATTAATTTGAAGAAGGGTACATGCGTACAAAAATTATTATTTGAAGAGTTTTTTATTGCGAGAATACTATTTTTAGGGCGGCCATGACAGTTGTTTTGACTTGACTTTTGACGTAGTAGACAGTTTTACGAAGAGACGACGTCTTGAATGCCATACGTCTTTCTTTGTTAAAAGTCATGTCATTGACAAAATGACATTATTTAGTTAATTTTGATCTGATCCGCCATGTTTTATTTTACTTTGTGTTGCTCTCCTTGACGAAGTTAATTTAAATGTACATGGAAACGAAGTGAAATTAAACAAAATAAAGAATAGGAAACGGTTACTATATTATGTAGCTATATTTACATATACTGTACGTAGGGCTGGCCCAGGCCTCATACATTTCTTGAACATCGCTTTTAAGCCGAATATAATAGAGGGTATTTTTTTTTAGAAAATAAGTTTTCTTTCATAGTTCTTTCAGAATTTTTTAAATTAAACCGACTTGGTTAATTTTTTTTAAGATAGCTAATCAATATTGAATTTTATTCGTTACACAAGAAGATACACGTTTAATTGTATTTCTAATGTTGCGTTGAGTTCTATTCTAACGTTGCTTGCAGTGTATGACTGATGTAATATAAAATTGTATATTTTTGTCTAGCAAATAAAGTTAAATTTTCAATAGATATCTTAAAAATTCAGCGCATCGGAGTATCTTGTATCGTCGCGGTGTAAAGTGACCCTTAGATAAACAATTAAAGAAACGAACATTTCATAAAACCCATACCACAGTAGAAAAAACTTGAAAAACTTCGCGAGCACTCAAAAAGCTCTTTCATTTAATTAAATCTTTCTTAACGAGTATTCGCTCGCGCTTATAAAACTCAATCGAATTGAAAACAAAGACCCTTGAACGGATTATATTGAAATTGTTCGAATGCCGTCAATACCTATTGAAATAGCTAGAGAGACTTTAGTTACTCTCTTGAGCGAATAGTCAGTTTTCTAATCTAAAGCATATTTTAATGGCAATGACATTTTTTTTTTTTTATGAAATATGGGGGCAAACGAGCAAACGGGTCACCTGATGGAAAGCAACTTCCGTCGCCCATGGACACTCGCAGCATCAGAAGAGCTGCAAGTGCGTTGCCGGCCTTTTAAGAGGGAATAGGGTAATAGGGGAGGGTAGGGAAGGGAATAGGGTAGGGGATTGGGCCTCAATAGTCACATTGCTAAAATAATATCTTATTACAACCTTATTGTTGTACCGGTAGTGCTAATACCTAATGTAGGTACCTCATTACTAAAAAAAATCAACTTATTAATATCAAATAATAAATATTTTCACACATAGCATATTTGTGTTTATTTTTCAATTTTTTAGGAAACATATCTCGCGTCATAAGAGTATACAAGTTTACAAGTCTTATTATAAGATATTTTTATTCCAAATTAATTGTTCTTGAGTTTAACTTTTGATATACAATTCGTAAATATCTAAAATTAATTGATTATAAACGTAGGAAAACTCGAAACTTTGACCGCCCTGGCATGCTTACATGAGTTTTCACACTGCGAATTAGGCAACGCTAAAATAGAACGGTGAAATTAAAATAACGATAAGTTTGTAATTGGTACGATCAACTACTTTTCAATTTATTGAGAATGATTTAATTTGTTGGTAAAACACAACTCTACAATATGATGTCTAGTAGCAAACTAGCAACACGTAGCTACGCCACCTGATGAATTGACCCACCTGGGTCAATTCATCTGGTGGCGTAGCTACGTGTTACATTTAATGAGGTCATTTTAGATGTATCGTATTAGTACATAATACAATACAATACAATACTATTCAAGCACAAATTCAATGCTATACTTCAGACTTTTTATTTTCTTCCATCTACATAATAAGTGGGACCTAAATACAAATTAAAATTTTAAGTATCGCACTGTGGTCTGCGCGTGATGCGTTTGCAATATCGCAGTATAGTGTGATAACTTAAGATTGGTCAGTTTTCTTCGAGCCCATATAATTCAGCTTCCGTGTAATAAGATTTGAGACGACAGATAAGGTCACGACGTATAGCTGTTGCACAAGAGCTTGTGAAGTTATTTTGCTGCATACTTTATTATTCAACGACTTGGCTTTGTTTGTTTTTAATATTATACGAAGTTGTTTTCAGAGGAAAGATAACTTATCTTACAAATTTAATAAAGTTTATATTAGATTTTCCGGTGTTTTATATGAAACTATTTTGAAGAAGCGAGATAAATAATTTGATACTATTTCAGAGTCGTGAATCGAGTGTATGGACAACAGTAGCGTAGGGTCCCTATAACTCCATTCCTATCGGCTTCCCTTGTCACTTACCTTTTGCAAACCTTCATAGAAATCCCTACCTATTATACAGGCTCCGGCTTCCCTATGAAGGAGAAGCAGCCTTCGCCACTAATGGACAATTATTTCCTCTTTTCCTTTTACCGCAATTATTGCACTTCAATTTTATTTATTAATTACATAATTTATTTTATAGTTTCCATTTTTCAAAAATATTAAAAATTGTTACTGGGACAATGAAATGATTTTGGTGCTTTTAAACTTTGTAAAGTTACAATATGAACGTCCTATGCAAATTCATGATGGCTTCACCAATCACTTATGTCTGATTCACTTAATGGGTTTAAAAGATAAAATCTACTTCGCCCTTAATCCAACTCAGTTGGCGAAAAATAAACAAAACCTCGTATCAAACTAATTTATAGAATTCGATAAAAATCAACTGAAAACACGGCACAAAAAAAGGTGTGGAAGCGCCATAAATTCCGTTCGAGAAATCAACAACAAACACTTCGACTGTTTTATCTGAATAATATGTAATTAGTGTCTTTAAAATATACTCGTATTTGAGAAAATGAATACTTTTAGTATATAAAAATCATATAAGATTGTGCTGGTAATGGAATTTACCATAAAAGCTACGTTAATCAAAACATAAGCTAGGTACGTTTCCAGTCGCATGGTCAATTTCGCATTCGACGCGAATTGCGGGTAAGGGTCAGTTCACACCGCGACGATACGCGACGCTACGCGGTGCTGCATTTTAAAGACAGCTGTTGGAAATTGAACTTTATTCACTACACAAAATGATACACGTTTCATATTACATATTCAGTATTCAGTACCTATACATTTACATTGCACATCTGCAATACAGCGCGGTGCAACTTGACATTCGAACTCTTTCAATGAAACGTGTATCATTTTGTGTAAAGAAAAAAGTTCAAATTTAAATAACTATTTTAATAACCTAACCAAGAGCACCGTAACTATAAACGCATAAAAGTTTTTTTTTTTAATTACTTTAAAAATTACTATCCGATGTCGTTCAAAATATTTTTCCTAAAGAGTGTTAAGCATGATTTATCAGCACGAAAAATTGCAATTTTCTAAGTCTCATATTTTAGAAATACCAGTAGCGGACCAACTTGTAAACCACTTTGAAGGCTGATTACTCGAAAATGACTATCTTTCTAAAAAGTCATGTATCAAATCTTGCCTTTATTTTAAAAGATACCTATTACCTACCTATTCAACGATACCCCACTCGATGGGGTAGAATGATAAAATATTTTTCATCCCAAGTTCACATGTAGGTATAGGCAAATAGCCACCCCTAAAATGTAAAATTGTTTATAATGCCAAATCTGTACACAGATCTGTACACAGTCTTTAAGTATTCATATTCATAATTACAGATACTAGAGGCGCAGACAGTCAGACAGACAGAATGTCAAAACGAAACTATAAGGGGTCCTTGAGTATTACGGAACCCTAAAAATGCGCAATTGACCCTTGAAGCTACTTTTTGCATAAAATAAATAATCATTTAAACATTTTCAACAGCATTATATTTATTTGGTAACTGCAAATATTTCAATAACTGTTCAGTACACCGTCCAAACAAAAGGACAACATAATATTATAATATTGTTAATTATTGTAATTGCGCGCTTTAATAAAAATACATTACACAATTATTTAACTCAAAGGTTTAATGATGAAAATTATAATATAAAGATTATCATGTGAAAAATTGCCAATATATTTTAAGTTACCTTTGTATTTTTATATATTTATAACTTTACGAGGTTTCCTCACTAATACTTCCTTAACATTAATTAATCTTCTAATTTAGTTCATAAAAAAATCTCATTTTTGGTACAATAGCTACCCCGAATGAACCTAACTTCTAAGTTCGTCTTCACCATTGGGACATAGACAGACAGTTTGTATTTTATGAAGGTATGTATATACTCTACAATTCTTAATAATATAAGTATAATTATTATTATCTATGGACGCTTTAACACCACATCAACCTGGTCCCGTAGTAAGGTCTTGAAGAACTCGTATTACGGGTACCAGACAACGAAAATACATTTAATGTTTTAATAGGTACCTACTATACATAATATATTTAAGATTTTTATTATCTGACACGCATATTTAATACACATCCGTGGCCCAGGAATACATAAAACATTTTTGTTCCCTGGCGGGATTCGAACCCGTGACCTCCGGCTTAAGCACCAATACACTAACCACTGAGCCACATAGGTCATCATCGTTAATCATAAAGTACTAATCTTTTTTGGCAAATTGGAATACTTTCTAATTATGAACATGTTAACACAAGTCGGTGTCGCAAGGATTTTTATAATATTACCTTTATTTCTGTAAAAATTGATTTGCTCAGTACCTACATCAATTCTTTGCACCCTGCCTGTGTTGACGCCGATCCTGTGCAGACAAAGGACTGTAGCGACCTTGTCGAAAGTTTCTTCATTTAAAATACTGTCAACAGCAGATATTGTCAGTTGTTTGGGACGTAAACTGTAGCAATGGAGTAATAATTTAATGCTGTAAAGGAACAAAGCTTTTAGTTCGAAACGTCAACTTCAGTGCCTAATTATTATATATTTTACAACTTAATTAAAGCGCTTGTGAGGTTGTTGTGCTCTTGGTCCAGGCTAATAATGAATTTTTAATAAATTTTGTGATTAAAAATTTAATAATTATTATACGACGTTTCAAATTCGTCTAATAAGACATGTTGGATAGATTAAGTCATGTTTTGTTATGTTACAAGTACCAGACGACGGAAATATATTTATTTTTATACTATATATGAAGTTTGTACTATATTTAAGATTTTTATTATACTAAACACATATTTAATACACATACATGACCCAGGAATACAAACTCTTTGCTCCTTCGGCGGGATTCGAACCCGCGTCCCCCGGCTTGAGCACCGATACGCTCAACCACTGAGCCATAGAGGTCGTCAAAATTATATTATGAAGTAAGCAGCGACGAAATTGCTATTCGACAATTATTACTAGGCGATTGTGAAATAGGCGCTTAGGTATTTTTTTGTCGTCCGAGACGAGACATCTGAGTACTGCTCAAAGCTTACGAAGTATAGTAGGATATTAGGTAATGTGTGGCATAATATGTAATTAATTTATTTTTTATATCTAAGTAATAAAAAATAAAATAAAAATGTTTTATTTCAAAATAACATCTTGTAAATACAGGAATTTTAAGAAAGTCAAAACAAAGTTGTGAGTATGTATACGAGTACTTCTAAATTAAAATATTTTGTGGCCAAATTAGTTAATACTGTGTAGTTTATACTAAGTATTAACTAATTATTGAAGTACATTACGAACCTGAGTTAAGTGTGCATAACAGAGCTGATCACGCCTGATGTTCAGCTCTGGTGCCGCTTCGCCGTTTAACAGAAATGTTGAACGGAGTGAACGCAGCACACGTTCTATCTTCACTTTTTGTTTTTGTCTTCTTTGTTTTTTTTTATATAATATAATAAGAGAACTTGCTGCGTTTTTGTAATTAATAAACTATTTTGCAGACATTTTAAAATAACAATGTTGTTAATGACTGTGTGATATTTAATAGTTTACGAAATTAAGATGTTATTTTAAAGGAAGAAGAAGCAAAGGAATTTTAGTTTTTGTAGTAGGTACAGTTTTTGTTACAATTTTATGATTTTTGTACCTATTTACGTTTTCTATATTTTAAATGATAGCTTAAGTTGGTAGGTATGTAAACTTTTTTTTTATTAAATAAAGAAAAAAGTTTTCACTTAGATTACATTGAAATTGAAATATTTATTTCACTTTTTCAGCACTAATCGAGGTATTTTATTTTTACAGTAGCTAGATACAGCTTTTGTTAATTGTTGATCATTTTTGTATTAATGTTTTCTATTTAATTTTACATAATAGCTTAAGTTGGTACACTTAGTTGGTACTTAAACATTTATTTTAATAAAATATAAAATAAAATGTTTTCACTTAGATTACATTGAAATATTCATTTCACTATTTCAGCACTAATCGAGTGTGCAGTGTTAAGGTGAAATCTCAATCACACGCTCCCATTTATTCTTTCATCACTTACACTAACGCAAATCAATTAACAAGAGAATTTTCATTTTTTATCCTTAACCTTAATAAAGTCGAATTGTTAGATCGACAGTATCATTTGGATCGCATTCACTGTTTTGGCGTTAGTTTGGCGGCGCATACGCACTCCGTACGGCGCAGGCCTCAGTGCGACCGCAGCGCTCGCTCAGAATAAACTTGAAACGAAACGATCGTGAACTGTGACAGTTGAACTCTCTGTGTTTTGTTTGTGTTTGATTTATTCATTTATGTAAGTGATTTTTTATTATTTATTTCATGTGATTTATTTTTGCGTATTTTAGTACTCATATTAGATTAGAGATTTTAATTTAATTTTCTCTTTGCAATGTTCATTTAATAACATCGCTTTTCGACGGTTGCCTTTTTTGATTAAAGTTAAAAATATATTTTGTTACTATATTAGGTAGTAATTATATTGAAAATAATTTTATGTTAAATACTAAAGTTTTAGTGTTGATCTTTTACTTCTAATTAAATATTGCTTTCTCCAGACGGTTAATTTTTTTACTACTTTATTCGTGTTGATTTCAAAATATTTACAGATTTTTTAGTGCTTTTGATTTATAAAAAGTATTTTTTTTTCGAACTTTTCCTTTTTCGATGTGAAACGTACTTTGAGGAAGTTTTATTAATAATAATATCGATATCTGCATCAAACTTTCTGATGTTTCTTTTTATAAAATTATTACGTTTTAAAAGACATTACGCGCACAATAATGCGAACATAAATTAAAAATGTAAAAATATAAAGCAAATATATAGCATAATATAGAACTTAAACATGTAAAGCAAATATAAAGCATAATGTAGGGCTTATGTAAAAAAAAACTCTTGAAAAAAGAAAAAATTTTGGTACGTCTATAAAAATGTTGTAATAGGTCGCTGTAAATCGGTAGTGTGGAAACAAATTGCATTGAAATTAGCATACCTACCTGTAACAAACAGTTGATTATCGATTTTTTGCTTTCATTTCATAACGATACGGTTCGAACATCGTTGGGTCATAGCGTTCAGAACCCTATTAGCACATTTTGTCCGCTTTTAAAATTGTAGATAAAAACTTGTAGATAAAAAAATATCTACATAAAAATATTAATTTAAAAATACTTTAATTAAATTGTAAATATTCAATAAAAATATTTTAATTATATTGTAAATATACTTGTCTATTGCCACTAAATATGAGAGTTATTAATCTTAAGATTCAATTGCATCGTTAGAAATGAATTTGTTTCGTAGCCAGTAGGCCGTTAATTATAGTCTGCATTAATTTAACCTGAATATTGGAATTGAATAAACACAACGAAAATGTTAATTCTAAAAGTAGTACAAATATAAAACCACAATTCCTCGATACCAAGCAAGACAATTTACGATAAAAAATAACAACATGCGAGTTTTCTCTTGGCCATAATCTAGCGCTTGGAAATCAGAGGTATTAGAGATGCGAACCAACTATGTTTTATCGATAGAAGATCTATTTTTAATAAAAATCTTTAAAATTCTAAGTCTCTAAATTGTCACATATATATTTTTATAAATATTAAAAGGCTAGGTTTAAACAACAATACTGTTAATTTCACAATCATCCTATCAGTTAATTATTATATTCTTACAATAACTACGTGATTGCACAAGAAATATATTTTTCATTTTAATCAATTAAAATTCCTGTAAAATATTGTTACTAATAAAGTATTGTTAGCAAATAGCAACATAACAATTCTTTATTATTATAATTGCCGCAATATTTAGCAAAGAGCAACTGCCCTCGTCAATTATTATAATTTCTTAAACCTTACGCAATTCGATTTAACTTTTAACAGTGGTTTAGTTCAGCTCACTGCACTGCACTCAAGAATTTATGAGCTTTTAGATATTTAATTATGATGAGCTTTTAAGAGAACAATTAATAATAAATTTGCACAAATTTTATATTTTGTATGAATGACAATTATATTATTTATTAAAAGCTTAGAAATTCGGAACTCAGGAAAGACAAGACATAATTTACTTGTTATGTCTCGTTACTATTTATTACATGTATATTATTATACCCAACTTGTTTTTAGAACTAAATTAACTTAGCTTAATTAATTTCATACGAGTATATTATACTTACTAGATTTTTTTCTCAATATCGATGAAAATAATTACATCGACATTAAGTACAACACTAATCAGAAGCGCGATCATCGCGACCTAGAAAGATAGCATCCACTCTCACCACGAGCTGCGCCTCACAGTCTGTGAGATAAATTATATTGAGTAATACGTTGTGGTCACAGTTCAAACACATCCAGCTGCTTAATAACAAACATTATTATTTTATTACCCGACTACGACGAAGCCAAAAGGAAGAGTTACGATTTTGGCAGTCTATGTATGTATGTATGTTTGTTTCACCTTAACGCTTAAACTACTGGTCCGATTTTAATAAATGAGGTGTCAATAGATTCGTAATAATAGACCGGGTAACACAGTCTAATAACAGGTTTAATAATAATTTACCTAGTGTGGTTATAATGTTTATAAAATTTTAGTTAATAGTAGATAGCTGATAATTTTATTCTTATACTACTTTCATATTATTTTGGATTAAAATCTAAATATGTGGCAACTGGGGACTCATACAAATTAATAATCTAAACAATTACGAAAATCAAAAGTAAAAAATATAGGTAAGGGATTGACATTAAATTTCGTCTCTAAAATATCACGTGGTATTTTGTAACTTCGTTTTCTCTTCGATATTTTTTTATTCCCTGATACTAAATTATAATCGATTATGGAAATGTTTTTCAACATGAATTGATCTATATTTTCTGTAAATGCATTTCTGTAAACATTACATAATTACGA
Organism: Glaucopsyche alexis; assembly: GCA_905404095.1. Lineage (NCBI taxonomy): Eukaryota > Metazoa > Arthropoda > Insecta > Lepidoptera > Lycaenidae > Glaucopsyche > Glaucopsyche alexis. The sequence continues at coordinate 19,024,420 of FR990049.1, read as the reverse complement.
CATACCGTCTATGTAGGTTCTCTACAAATTAACATCATCCTTCTAGTTTTATTAATAGACAAGATTAATTTAAATGTAATATTTATAGTTAAACCTTACAAGTATCTTAATTGTAAAATGATTTATTATTTATATTGATCAGAATGGAAGCTTAAACATTATTATGATGATTAATGTCAAGTATCTATAAATGTACCTACGTAGAATGAAAACAAGATTTCAAAGAACAAGGGGCAAACCGTCCCCACCCTTGTAACACTACAAGACATATATCAAATGAAAGGGCTTAAATAGTGTGTAATTTTATTGTATGATGAAAAATCTCTAAACCATGGGAGAAAAAAGTTAATGAGGGTTAAAGGTTAAAAAAAAGTAAAAAAAATCATCCTGTTTTATTTCACCATTTTATAGTGTTGCTAATAAGTAACAATTTTTGGGAAGTAATGGTATACAACAAACTTCATAAAAGTGGTATATTTTGATAAATTGCCTCATATTTTGAAGAAAATATGTATGGAATAATAATAAAATACTAAAAAAAGCTATTTCCTTAATTTTTTCGGACATAATTACTTTCTAGAAATTGTTTCTTACTTGCAACGCTATCGAATGGTGCAATAATACAGAATGTATTTTTTTCCTAATTTGCGGGTTCGAATCCTGGCCAGGAAAATTGGTTTATGTAAAATGTAATGATGCAGATAAAACAATTACATTAAAATACATATATTTAAGGCAAAAATTATTCAAAACGATTAAGAACTGAAAAAAAGTAAAAAAAAACATATTACATGGTGAACTATTATTCTGGGCGTTGTAAGGGAAGTCAAAAACAAATTAGGAATAGCAATTTAGCCCAATGGAGTGTCGAGTCCGACTTGATGAAAACATAAACATGCATCATTAGATTTTTAATAACTCAATTTTCCTAGCCAGGATTCGAACCTTTAGATTGTAAAAAAAATACATCCTGTCTATTGCACCATTCGATAGTGTCGCAAGTAAGAAACAATTTTTCAGAAAGTAATTATGTGCGAAAAAATTAAGGAAATAGCTTTTTTTAGCAATTTATTATTATTTCATACATTTCTTCAAAATATGAGGCAATTTATCAAAATATACCACTTTTATGAAGTTTGTTGTATACCATTACTTCCCAAAAATTGTTCCTTATTAGCAACACTATAAAATGGTGAAATAAAACAGGATGATTTTTTTTACTTTTTTTTTACCTTTTTTCTCATTAACATTTTTCTCCCATGGTTTAGAGATTTTTCATGATACAATAAAATTACACACTTTTTAAGCCCTTCTTCTTTGCAAAAACAAGCTTTTAAAATTTTAAACGTGGGAGAGCCACGCTTCGGCATGAATGGGCTGGCTGGACCGAATAAATACCACGGCCTTACAGAAAACCGGCGTGAAATAACGCTTGCGTTGTGTTTCGCCAATTTAGTGAGGTTACCGGAGGCCCAAGGGGGGTTGTATCTACTATATACTAGATAACTAGAGTTTTGCCGGAAATGTCAATCAGCAATGTACACAACATATTTTGTATTTTTTTTGCTATTGCAAAAGCATGGATTGAATATCATCTGTCAGAAGATAGAACTACATAATTATTATACTCGTATAACATTGTAATATTTGATATAAATACTTTAATTTCGGATATATTCGAACATGTTTTAATAGGTTCTAATTATTTTCTAAATTTCAATCATTCTAGTATTAGCCATAATATGACGTATTCAATGTTCATATTGAAGATATTGGTTAATAAAGCAAATTATCGGTTTGTGTTGTACGTACCTATTAGGGGCCATTCACATATTACGTCACGCAAAATTTCGACTTTTTGAACCCCTACCCCCCCCCCCCAATGTCACGCTTTTTAGTATCCTTGTACCTGTATTTAACATGTACTGTCACATTTTGTATGACCCCCCCCCCCCCCCCCCCCCATCAGGTTTGACGTAATATGTGGATGGACCCTTAAGGTATTAGCGCGACATATTTTAATTCTCCACCTTTTCGTTAATCTTATTAAACTGTTTAAAGACCATTTAACTATGTTTCGTGTGTATTAATGAAAATATGTTACCCGTGACTTCGTGCCCGCGAAAAAAAATATTCAGAGCCTCAAAGTTTCAATACAAACAAACAATCAAACTTTTCCTCTATAGTACCGATATTAGTATAGGTATGCATACGATTAAGTATTCTGAATGTAACCAAATTATTTTAAGCACCCTATGAAAACAAATTGTAAATTAAAGTACACTGAATGGTTATTCATTAATATTGGTAAATATATTTACATGAGTGGCATTTTATTAAATGCAGCCTCTACGTTGTTTCAATTAATTGTAATTTTAATGATTATCATAGCACGATCAGCATGTAAATCACTACAAATATAAAGGACCATATTAAATGTTACGATGGATCTGAAGATAAATGGAATCGTCAATCACAAAGATCTATCGGGATCTATATAGCGAGGGCTAATAAGTGGATTCGTTTCTGTTGCGATCACGATATTGTCTTCGATCAAGTTGGTATATCGTTAGAATTTGGATATACACCATCGACTTTTTCAACGTTTCAATCGGTCCAAAACTTAAAATCATTAAATCGCTCTGAAATGTCGAATGGTTTACGATCGGACGCGCGTAAATTATGGACTTTGGTAAACTATACTTTCCCACCAATTCAAATCAAGGAGATAATTAGGACGTAACAATTCGTCAACCTCCTACCAATATTTTTAAGTCTTTAACGCTAATTTTAATAATAGATTCAATAGAAACGAACGTGAGTACAAATCCGAGCGTGAGTTTTTTCATTTGTTGCACTTTATGCATGATCGGCTTAACGTGTTTTGATTAAATTGGCAAGCGGACTGATTTTTTTTTATTGCATTAATGAATAGTACTCTTAAATATGAGTAACTTCTTAGAAGAGACCGTATATCAAAAGTCAATATTTTCAAAGGTACAGCGATTTGTATACAAAATTTCGCGAGTCTTTATACCAAAAAAAAATTTTTTTTTTTCGAAATTGGTAAACAAAACCTACATCATTAGTTTACTCACGTCATATACAAAAACATTCATTATGGTATGAACTTAAACGCACAAATATCGGAGATATTTACAAATATATTCCTGCGGCCATATACTTCATATACTACTTCATACTACTTCATATACAAGTGACGTCACTTTTAGGTCGACTTTAGTATGGAGCGTTTTTAGGAGGCTCGCGAAATTTTTATACAAATCGCTGTACCTTTGAAAATATTGACTTTTGATATACGGTTTCTTCTGAGAAGTTACTCATATTTAAGAGTACTATTCATTTATGCAATAAAAAAAATAGTCCGATTGCCTATTAATAAAAAAAATTATTTTAATGTTTATTTGTAAAATTAAAAAATTGAGCTTCATTCTTACTATTCTTTTCTTCGCGTTTCTTTTCGCGCGTACGAATTCGCGTGCAACATCTATGTTGACATTTTTTATAATCTATAATACTTATATCATATTTTTAATGATTCGATACTCACAAACGAATTATTACGCTTGAAATGAAACCAACCAGCGCTCACAAACGTAATAATTATCTCAGTACTAGCATGCTTCAGTGAACTATAGATTAATTATGAGTGAAATCGCAATAAGATAGATCAATCTATGAGAGATCATAATTATTATTATTATTTATGGCTGAATCCGGCTTAATGCTAAATACCTAACAACTATGATTGTTAGCACTGCCGTTGAGCTCATTGAGTTGACTAAACAAACGAATAATGCTTATAAAGGGGGTCCAGTAGAATGAAGTCAATACGGAAAAGGGAGGATTTCGCGAGTCTTTATACCAAAAAAAAATTTTTTTTTTCGAAATTGGTAAACAAAACCTACATCATTAGTTTACTCACGTCATATACAAAAACATTCATTATGGTATGAACTTAAACGCACAAATATCGGAGATATTTACAAATATATTCCTGCGGCCATATACTTCATATACTACTTCATACTACTTCATATACAAGTGACGTCACTTTTAGGTCGACTTTAGTATGGAGCGTTTTTAGGAGGCTCGCGAAATTTTTATACAAATCGCTGTACCTTTGAAAATATTGACTTTTGATATACGGTTTCTTCTGAGAAGTTACTCATATTTAAGAGTACTATTCATTTATGCAATAAAAAAAATAGTCCGATTGCCTATTAATAAAAAAAATTATTTTAATGTTTATTTGTAAAATTAAAAAATTGAGCTTCATTCTTACTATTCTTTTCTTCGCGTTTCTTTTCGCGCGTACGAATTCGCGTGCAACATCTATGTTGACATTTTTTATAATCTATAATACTTATATCATATTTTTAATGATTCGATACTCACAAACGAATTATTACGCTTGAAATGAAACCAACCAGCGCTCACAAACGTAATAATTATCTCAGTACTAGCATGCTTCAGTGAACTATAGATTAATTATGAGTGAAATCGCAATAAGATAGATCAATCTATGAGAGATCATAATTATTATTATTATTTATGGCTGAATCCGGCTTAATGCTAAATACCTAACAACTATGATTGTTAGCACTGCCGTTGAGCTCATTGAGTTGACTAAACAAACGAATAATGCTTATAAAGGGGGTCCAGTAGAATGAAGTCAATACGGAAAAGGGAGGTTTGGGGGGGAAGACTGAGATCCCAGGCCCGCCAGACTACCATTATATTCTCACAGATTAAATGTATATCAAATTGTAGTATTGGTGTGTACCTACAATGAACGTATGCATGTCCGCTAGTTTGTGCTGTGGGCAAATTTTTAGGTACAGGGTGCCAAAGGTACAAAACGATTGTACTAACTTTTCTTACAGAATTTGATGTTATTCTAACGTATATTAGAGTAGAATAATGACAATTGAACATAGACGTATTATATTATAGACGAGGCATGTTGAGGCAAAAAGTGTTTCCAGTTATGTGGGCCCCACTTTTGACAGTTTTGGGGCTATTTTGACATTTAAAGCATGGTAAAAACAAAGACGGCGTAACTTTTTCCTGTGTGAATATTTATTAAGTCAAATGTACGCCATAGACGTCTGGAGTTTTAAAATCTTTGCCATTGAATATTATTAAGTTACATAATATGACTTCTTATCTTCTGGTGGGATGGATCTTATCACGTCTCGAGGCAAAGTTAATTTAAACTACTCATCATTGATGTTAGTGTTTGTCACTGAGTAGCATATATAGTCGAACACTAAGATGTGCGGTGGAGTTGTGAAAGTAAGTTACACATTCGAAGCACGCGAACTATGAGCCGGCATCGCGTATGGACGAGTAGCGGTATTCTGACGCAACAGTACACAACCTGTGTGTTTGTACAGCGAAAGCGAATATAATTGTCTTATAATAATGTGGATGCACTCATTTAATATCCTACAAGTGAACTTATAACTTGACACGTGTGGTGCGTCATTATTTCAAAGATGATGCGTTAGTACTCGTATGTTGTTTCTTGATAATTGATCAATTTAATTTTAAGTTTTATGATTGCAAATTTATAAATTATCTTGATGATTATTGTTAAATTGTAAATAAATAATATTATACTATACTTGTAGGAGATAGTAATTTTCCATAGGATTTTCAAACGCCAGTTCGGTTTGGGCTCGAAGAGAGCAAGGCTTACAATGATAAGGTCAGATTGAGGCACAAATGAAAGACAAATTAATCGAGGAGAATAATTAACACAAAATATCGTTTAGTATCCTAGCTCATGGCAATGCCGTATAGAGAACCGTTTGGTCACGTCCCTTTAGGGCCAATTGGTATCCTACTGTCTCATATTATGTACTATCTAATACGGCTATGAGCCGTACTTTCTTTTTTACCATGAGCTAGGGATAATATAAATGATTTTTTCACTTTTCTATATATAAAATATAATACATAGTCACACATTTATTAGCAAACATTGAATAGCTAATCAGCTGTGTAAATATTTTAATTAATAGGGATTTACCTACATATAAAAAGTGTTGAAAATGATTCGTGTAAATATTTGCATAAAATATTTATCAAACAAAGGATGATACATCATTAATTTATAATGTTAGGTATAGGTGATCACCTTTGTCCTATATTATTAATACTATGATATTTTGGAAGGCGTACTTCCTGCCAATTATAAGTTCTGCTGCTATTAATTTCAAACAGTGAATCATAGGATACCCAACAAGTTCGTTTTTTACTTGCTTCATTATTTTTTTAGATTATTTGTTTATTAATATTTTATGAACAGGTAATAACAGAGTTACAGGTAAGTTTTTGCTTCAGGTAATAAGCAGGTACTGTTGTGTGGTATTCTTGGATAGTATACATATAATTACGACAACATAAAAAAGTAACTTCTGAATTGTCTAGCATAGAGCGAGCTGATGATCATGAATTATAGCTAAAAACACTCTCGATTATGTCTATTTTCAAACAAAAAAGAATAGATCAAAATCGGTTCTTCCGTTTGGGAGCTACAATGCGACGGAAAGACACGTAGAGACACACAGATACATAATCATAATAACTCCCCCCAAACCGATTTCGGTGACGGTAGCCGATTTGAAACCAGACCAGTTACGCAGGAGTAATTTTATAGTGCCCAAGTGTGTGCGCAGTACACAAGAGCACACTCTCTCTTTCTTCCCACTCTCATAATCCAATGGGATGGATAACGAACACGGCTGACGAGAGATCAGGCGCAGGACCGAATTTTTACATGCCCATCCGAGACATGGATCATCTTTCTCGTCAGACAATCAGGTGATTAGCCTGCATTATCCTAATCAAACTTGGAAATAACATATTTTTGTTGTTCCAATGTCGAAAATCGAACCCACGACCTCCGAGAGTCGAGAGCCAATGCTCTAACCACTAGACCACGGAGGCTGATACATCAAATTTATTACACTTCTCTGATTTCGTCGATAGTAAAAAATGATGTCACGTATTACGTAGGTAACACGTATGTTTATAGGAGATCATTATTTTTGTGATAATTAACAAAAGGAACTAAAATGAGTATGGATGCTATAATTAGTATCCATACTCATTTTAGTTCAAAAAAAAAATCTATTTAGGTCTAAAGGATTGATAGTTAAATTTATTTAGCAATAAAAATGGACAGTTATTACATAAATTATGTGACAAAGCAACCTTTTAAAGACCGTCGTGTGGTTTTAATTCTCAAAAATTAATCTATAACTTTCTAGAATCATTTTACCTACTGAGAGTCATAGAGAGAAGACCCTAAAGTTTGGCTCTACAATGCATAATATTATATAGCGACCTCTGTGGCTCAATGGTTGAGCGTGTCAGTGCTCACCGGAGATCGCATGTTCGAATCCCACCAATGGAACAAAAAAAAATGTATGTTCCTGAGCCATGGATGTGTAATTGATTTGTATAATATAAAAAAAAAAACTAATATGTGTATGGTATTAAGGTAATAAATATATTTCCGTTGTCTGGCACCTGTAACACAACTTCTTCTGATACCTACTTAAGGGATCAGATTGACGTGGTGTGGAAGTGACCATAGATATCATTATTATTATAATATACTTAATCAAAATATTATACTTGTTTAGTTATAACGTAAAAAAGTAAATTAAATGATTAAATTAAATTAATCTATAGTTTTCACTTATTAAACAAAATCAATTAAATCCCAAGATAAGTCTTCCGCGTTTAGATTTTTTTAGCTTAAAAACTAAATTAAAACTCCATTACGTTAAGGAATATTTTTTTACACAACGATGAAAGTTCTAGAAACAATTTAAAGAAAGTTAAAGAAACAAATAGAAGCGGAGCTCATTCACGCGTGGAACGAGATCTTAGGAATCTCTTCAACTTACCAAAGATTCGGAAATATTCTTGGAAGTGTCCGTTATTCCGAAGGTACTTTTTTAAGGTATTTCGTAATGGAGGACCTCGTGTCATTGTACTCGCGAAGTTCGCCGCTCTGCGGCAAGAATGTTCTGAATACCTTTCAAAGCAAAGATTTCAACGGCGAAACTTGTGCTTCCAAGCCATCCAAAGATGGAAGGATCTTTTGTGATATTTTCTAGTTGCAAAGGCAAAATTTTACAGAATCTTTTGAATAGGTAATATGTTTGCACATGAGTAGGTATGTTTCTCTTACAAAACTCAAAAGTTTAAGTTTTAAATTACAGAAAAAGGAATTTTGAAGAATGATTGTTTAATTATTCTCAGTAAGCTAACACAGGTCTAGACTGTAGGTCAACTTAAGGATTTCTGACACCTAATATACTGGTTCGTAGATTAAGAATTGTAAAGTAAATACAACTTAATTGATTTTCGGCACAAAACAAAGATAAATATTTTTACCAAGTTAAACTCAAATCTCTTTTTTGTGTAAATTAATTATGAAAATATAACAATATTATAATCTATTTGTTATTCTTTTATTTTCTTTAGGCGCCTATGTACCTATATTAAGATTATACCCTTATTTTTGACTGCTTTAGTGAGGGAGATTAAATATTACGTGATAAATAGGGTTTGCTCTTTGTATGATAATTGATATCTCCATCATACTTGTTTCTCGGCCTCTTATAAAAATAATTCATTAAAACTACCTCAAAAATAAAATTCATATGTAATATTGTGTCATCATTACCTTTATAAGGTTGAATGCGGACGCGTGCCAATTAAGTTCGCATCTCATTTAAAATGACACGAACCGGGATTTTGAGCGTCAACCTCATGCTTAAAAATATATAAATCATTTTTAAATCCCCGTGACAGCCAGTCCGCTAAAGTTTTACAACATTTGTGTATTTTCAGATACACATTACAAGTAAAACCCAACGTAAAATACCATAAGTTATTTCCATGCAAAGCCACAGGCACTGATTAGTTTTTAATCTAAGAGTAAATAATCCTTGTCCTTAGTGTGAAGCCTGATATAAAAAAAGTAACAATTATACCTATAAAGGTAAAGGCAGTATTAAATACGGAGTTAGAGATGGAACCGGGCTCGAAGTCGGTCAAGTCGTCGTATAATCCTTTTCTGCACTTGACGGTATGCGTAGTGTTAATGCCGATTAAAGATTTTTCTCACTAGCTGGCATCTGTACTAATATTATGAAGAGTAAAAGTTTGTTTGCATGTTTGTTTGTTAATTGATTGTACAGAACTGATTTTGATGGAATTTTGCACAGATATAAAGTAGACCACGGGGAGGGTCTAGTTAATAATAATCACGTGTATAGAATATCAAAACTAGTAGGCATATTGTAAGATAAACTACGGGGTATCAGAAATTCAGCATCTAACACTATCTTACTGAGTAAAAGAAGGTACCAGAGGCCCCAAGCGGCATAGGAATCTAAATGCCGGCATCTATGGGCTACGCGAGTCACTTACTAGCAGGTGATCCATCTAAACGTGACGTTATCGTATGCGGGTTGTATGAAATCTGACTTAATCATGACAGCGCCCATACAAATGTCATTCAATAATACGTTAACGCCTCTGTCAAATGTTCCTGCTAGGCCCACTGAACGGAATTTGATGAAATTCGGTACAGTAACAGTTTAAGCTCTAGATTACCCTCTTTATTTACCTACCCGAAAAAGTACAGTGTTCCAACGGGCCGCCGGACACTCTATTAATAATATCTATGGACGCTTCACACCACGTCATCTGGCCCCGTGCTAAGTATCCGAAGAACTTGTGTTACAGGTACCAGACAACGGGAAGTATATTTAATACTTTTATACTATACATATATTTAAGATTCTTATCGTATTTATACATATTTATTGCACATTCATGACCTAGGTACACAGAAAAACTTTTTGTTCCTTCGGCGGGATTCGAACCCGCGACCCCCGGCTTGAGCACCAACGCGCTGAACCATTGAGCCACAGAGGTCATTAAATGCGGGTGGAGATGCAAGCAAAAGTTATTGTTACATAAAATCACTTTTATAACAATGTTGCTTGCTAAGAGTACGTTAACGTAAATCGTAATAGTCTTGCGATGATTATGTTGCGCGTTTTACATATCCTCGAAGCATTTCTATAAATAATTGCAAATGAACATAAAACAAACAGGTTTCACCTAAGAAGGAGTTATTTTGCTTGAAATGTGTGTCAAGATCAAGGAGGTTACACATACACATACACACAAACACTTACACACACCACAAACAACATGGACAACGATGATAAAAGTGCTAGTGAAAGTCCATCTTGTTAATGGAAAAATTATATTAATGATCTTAAACGTTATCCTTAAACATAGCGTTTGAGGGTTCCGTAGTAATTACAAGGAACCCTTATAGTTTCGCTCTGTCCCTTCGTCCGTCCTTCTGTCCTTCTTTGATACTTCGGTAATTAGGAATTGTATACAGACTTTATTTTTGGCATCATATTATGGGTACCTATGTGGGATATCGTATGAAAAGGCAAAATTTATACATGACTTTTTTTTACAATGTTTTTTCGAGTCCTCGACCTCCAAAGTTTATTAAAGTCTCTTTATACTATGTTACAGGTCCCCCCTCGCTTTTGGGTAGGTTTACCGTGAACTTAGGAACTTGCAATTTTCCGTGCTGATAGATCATGCTAAATACTTTTGAAGTAATTTGAAGAAAAAAAAAACACGTTGATTGTTACGGAACCCCTTTCTAAACATGGTTAGGTTATTATAAATTATTTTATGTCATACGATCCTTTATTTAGAAATTAATTTACATTTCAACTATCACCGTTTATTAGAGACAGGTTTTTCAGATTTACCTAAGAGCAGAGAAAGCAGTAGTTTATCTTATTATTATCACGTACAATTCAAACAAATTATAAACTCTTATGGTTATGAAAAGCTGTAATTTAATTTTAATTCGAAAAAACAGTTACAGAGAAGGACTATTAGCTATGAAGACAGATCCTATTATAAATCTCCCATATTATAAATCTTAAGGATTGTGAGGATGGATGGATAGATGAAAAATGGATGAAACAACGCCCCTAGTCTCAATGGTAAAAAGTTTGTAAGGATGGGTGGACGGATGAAAAACGGATGAAACAACACCCCTAGTGGCAAACAGTGGTAACTAATTCAATCAATTCGACAATTAATTACTGTAGTTAACTTCTTCACAGCGAGTAGTGACAAAAACTGTTACTCAGCACACAGATATAGAGAAAATAGAGATTTACCATAACCTAATTATAACGTTTTTCTTGGCTTATAGCTTAAATATAAAGAAAAAGTAAGTATTAAAACAACATTACGATACAATGTCACCAACATTGTATTTTATGGTTGAATTTAGTACTAAAAGCGAGCCCCGATCACAAAAGGCCGACTTGCAGTTTTATTTAACTTGGCTAATACAAAATAAGTTTACTCGGCTTTAAAGTTTTCAAACGATCCGAAGTTGGGAATACAAAATAATGCACTCCGAACAGTCGATACTATAAGTTCTCGACTTAATCTTAGTCGGGATTACCGAAGTAGTCTGTGAAGTCCATTCCATTACTTAGTTTCGCCCGTGTGCAATTTTATTTTAGCAGATGACCTGGAAGTAGCCCAACTAAAACTTTCGAACAAAATGAACATGACATTACTTAGCAACTTCTCATCTAAAAATCCCAGTAAACAGTAATGAAACTTGTACGTGATTCGCAACAGACTTTTAACATTCAGGCTGGGACTATATGATCCGGAATCCGGCGGGCTTGGGAAAATTCAGAGCACTGAAAATAGAAGAAAATAGAGTCTCTGAATTTTCTAGTTTCAGAATCCGGATCATATTATAATCCCAGCCTTAGCTAATCGTGAATTACGACAAAACCAATAAGTATGTAACAAACTTTTTTCCTTATTCAAATAAGCTGCAAAGCTGCAAATAATTTAAAAAAAAGTTAAAATATTTATTACAGTGGTAGACACTCTCGCTGTCATTTTGAATCTTAATACTTATTAGGTTCCTTTATTCTACACAATAAAATCTGTTTATAATTTCAAGTTAACAGCTTTCCACTTAATGTATATATTAGGTTGGGGAAAAAGTTTCTTCGCTTTTATATAAAAATTCAAAAGGTTTTTTTATAAAGTTTATTTACAAGTGACTAAAGTATATAGGTGCCATTTTGTTCGATAACTTTTTGCCATCTTGTTGGTAGGTACATGATCCCATTGCTATAAAATTTTTGGGGCTTCTGATGAAAAAACTGCGACAAGTGGTTTTGGCAGTCCTCTTGTGATGTCAACCTGACACTGCCTAAGGAATTCTGCAGCGACCGAAACAGGTGGAAATCTGAAGGTGCAAGGTCAGGACTATACGGCGGATGCATTAACACCTCCCAGCCAAACTCCCGTAATTTTTTCTGAGTGGCTAAAGATGTGTGAGGTCTAGCGTTATCATGGTGAAAAACTACACCCCTTCTGTTGATTAATTCCGGCCGCTTTCTCTCAACTTCTTGCTTTAATCTCATCAGTTGTTCGCAGTACAGTTCAGAATTGATGGTCCTGCCTGGCGGTAACAGCTCATAATGAATAATGCCCTTCCAATCCCACCACACACACAGCATCACCTTGTTGCGAGTTAACCCGGGTTTCGCCACAGTCTGTGAAGCCTGACCGGCCTTTGACCACGATCTTTTTCGCACGTTCTTGTCGTACGTGATCCACTTTTCATCACCAGTTATCAGCTTCTTCAAAAATGGTTCGGTTTCATTACGTCGTAATAAATAATCACAAATGAGTACACGGTTCATTAGGTTTCTTTCAGTGAGCTCATGAGGCACCCAAATATCGAGCTTTTTTGTGTACCCAGCTTTTTTCAAATGCGCCAAAACCGTTTTGTGGTCAATCCCCAGTTCTTCTTCTACATCGTAACTACTAATATGCCGATCTTGCTCCACTTTTTCAAAAATGGCAACAGTTTTGTCCGTAACAGGGCGACCAGAGCGACGTGCATCTTTGATATCAAAATTTCCGGATTGAAAACGCTTAAACCAAATTTGCGCTACTCTCACAGATACTGCATTAGGTCCATAAACATCACAAATTTTTTTCGCGGCTTGTGTTGCATTTTTACCTTTTTTGTAATAAAATTTTAAAATGTATCGAAATTCTTCATAAGAATCACTCATTTTAACAATAAGAAAAACAAATGAAAATCTCAAATTTACCTAATTTGAATTTGGAATTGTCTTCTGTAAAATTAAAACTTTTTAATGATACCAAAATCAGCCAGATACAATTGGTATAGCCCAAGATATTTTATGACAAGTTCATACATGATACTATAATGCGAAAAGACTTTTTCCCCAACCTATTAAAATAGATCGCAAATATCAGCGAGCTCCTATATGGGCTCTAGTATCGCGATGCGAATTTGTTGCTAATATGTGTGGGAGCCCTTACTATGGTCCACTCGCGTTAAGTTTGCAGTGAGAGTGCAAATATCCAAATGGCTTATTTCAATTGGCTCATTTGAACATGTCTTACGCATCATTGGTCAATTTTGACATTTGCACAATATGACGTCTCACTGTAAACTAAACGCAAATGGACTGTATTATAGAGTTTATAATTACGATTTACGAGCACAGTCTTATAATTTGACGCGTAGTTTATTATGAATGCACCACATAACTGGAAGAATTTAGAGTGATGCGTATAGCTAATCGTCAGCCATGCGTGATAGTGTTGCAGCTGCGGCGTGCAGCGTGTTCACTCATTTCATAGAGGCCTGTTAAATATTATTAGGTGCGTTGTTATGCATTCTTGGCTTAATTAGATTTTCAAGTCTTATTATCATCATAATAAATAATAATACGTGATGCAAACATAAAGTATGTACATTGTTACGAGTATGTGCGTTGTTACGAGAATTGTGCAAACGGAGGAGTATGAATTTGGTACAGTTAAAGTTTATGTGGAGTGCCATACTTCACATAAAATTTAAAAGCGTATGTACCTGTGTATACTCATTAACAGTTGGCTTAACACAATTTCCATATCTATCACTCGCCATATTATATATATAATGATTATACAAAGAAATTTGTTTGCGTTTGGCGATTTCGCCACTCTGTAGTTTTTTTTCGAACACACTATTTCACGTCGATTTCCTGTTAGACCGTAGCATCACTCCGGGCGAGTCGGCCGCATTAACTTTAGATATCTTAACTAGAATCCAATTTACCATTTTATAGCCAATTCATTATGTTTCTCGTGAATATTCTAGGTTATTTCACGCCTTAACCTTTATATCAAGATGCAGTTGTAGAGAAGTTGAACTAAAACGGGTTTCTTGATTGCAATTAGATCATTTAAACCGGATCAGTTCTAGCTAATTTCAATTTCTTCCATCCAAAGCACCATAAATAGCTATAATATGAACCTACTTTCATATTTTTTATGTATTACCTTAACATAATGTTGTTATTTATTTGCAAAGTACCTATTAGCCATGTGGAAATAAGGAACATTTTGCCATTGTGACTTTATTCAGTCAGAAGTATAATAATATATATGTGGTGTTGAAGTATAATTATATCTATGGACGCTTCACATGTAAATCCGGCCCCGTGCTAAGTACCCAAAGAACTTCTGTTACGGAGACCAAACAGCGGGAAGTATATTTTAAAACGTACATTATACATAATAATATAATAATTAAGATTTTTATTCTTTTTACACATTACACATATTTAATACACATGACGACCTCCATGGCTCAGTGGAGAATGCAGTGGCGCTTTAGCCGGAAGTCGCGGGTTCGAATCCCGCCAGGGAACAAAAAAGTTTTCTGTGTTCCTGGGTCATGGATGTGTATTAAATATGTGTATAATATAATAAAAATCTTAAATATAAGTATAGTATAAAAATTACTAAATATATTTCCGTTGTCTGGTACCCGTAACACAAGTTCTTCGGATACTTACCACGGGGCCAGACCGACGTGGTGTAAAGCGTCCATAGATATTATTATTATCCATGATCTAGGAACATTGAAAAACTTTTTTGTTCATTTGGACTCAAACCCCCCCTTTGCGACCCCCTTTAGCACCAACGCACTCTACCACTGAGCCACAGAGGTTGTTAAATAATTATAAAATGTCTGAAATCTGAATACTCTCATTAAAAGTCATATGACTGACCACTACAATACCGTGTAATGATACATTTTACGTAAATCTCGTAACGTATTGTAAGCGAGCGGTATACCTGAGGCTCCCAGAACAGTTCCGGCCGACAACTTTCCAATGAAAGCGACAACATTTTACGTTAGACAATTACGTTGGAGCATACGTTTTAACGCTCCAATCTACAATTTCAAACAAAGCAATCGTTGAAACAGTCGAAAATATAATTTGCATTCATTAAAACCAAATTACTTTTGCTATTACTTTTTCCATATTATAATATTGTGTAATAACATATGAAATGTATAGTAACCATAGATATATAATATTAAAAAGAGCTAGATATGTTATAAACGCGTAAAAATTAAGACTCGAGTCGGGCCAATTTTGGTTAGTGTGCTCCGCGAGTAATAGCGTGTTTTGTGTTACTATGCGACGTTGACACATTGACACGCGTCACATGTCAATGTGTGTCGTGGCACAGAAATATTGTCAGTTTTGTAAGGATATAACGTATCTATGTAATAATTAATCAAAGATAGTAACAAAAACGTCACAAGCTTTATGCCAAGGATATAACCTCATCAATGTCATGGCCTTGATTAATTAAATCGCCTAAACTTACAGATTAGTCACGGTATTACAAAACAAATGACGCGTTCACTTTAATGACAATCCTGAATAGATTGTAGACAAACTAATAATTAGACAATCAAATATGCAAAACGTATTTGGCTGTTTAATAAACGAATTAACGTTTGACGACCTCTCTGGGCTCAGTGCATCAGCGCGTGGGTGGTCAAGCCAGAGGTCGTGGGTTCGATTCCCACCTAAACAACAAAAAGTTTATTTGTGTTCATTAGCCATCTATATGTATTGTGTGTTTTTATATTTTATATTATATTATAAAAATCTAAAATATATGTCTATACTAATACTAATATAATTAAGAGAAAACGTTTGTTTGTTTGCATCAAATAGGCTCCGAAACTACTGGATTGATTTGATGAAATTTGGCACAGATGTAGAGTAGACCACGGGGAAGGACATTGGCTACTTTTTATTGTGGAAAAATCGTACATTTTTCTATAGTAAAAAGTAACAATTCTACGAAATTAAACTATTGCGCGCACGAAGTCGCAGATTGTTCTAGTAATTAACATCTAGTATATTTTCCTTAACCTAACCTATAACTTTTGATTTTGTTTACTTGTTTTTTGTTTTTGTCTGAACAGTATTTGTTCAGAAAAACATGAACTTGAAGGGAAGTATTTAATAGGCTACACGACTACATCTAAAATATTTAGTTTCATTAATGTACTCAGAAAATTTGAGGCATTACTACTTCGTAAATGTAAAAAATTATAATATTTTATTTATAGTTTAGTAATTAGAGACATCTAAAAAGTACAAAAAAAATTTTTTTTGCTAAATTCGTAAACAAAACCTACCATTATCATTAGTTTACTTACATCATATACAAAAACTTTTATTATGGTATGTATGAACTTAAACGCACAAATATCGGAGATATTTACAAATATGTTCCCGCGGCCATATACCTACTTCATACACTTTAACATGGACATGACGTCATAGCTACGTACGACTTTAGTATGGAGCGTTTTCACGGGACTTGCGAAATTTTGTAAACAAATCGCTGTACCTTTAAAAATATTGACTTTTTATATACGGTTTCTTCTGAGAAGTTACTTATATTTAAGAGTACTATTCATTAATGAAAAAAAAAAATTTGTCGTCTAGCCTATTATTTGTTAAAGGGTACAAAAACATGAAATAGGGTAACGTAACGTATTGTGAACCTTACATAAGATACTTTAGGATACCAATAATATTTACTAAAGCACAATAGAATTTAAAAATATGACCAAAATTTGCTATAATTTCATAACTTGGACCACAACTGAACAATTGTCAAGTCCATAAAACAAACATATATTTCAAACTGCCAACCACTTTTATGGAAGCCGCTCTTAAAGAAGTTATTGTTCGTCGTTTGGTTTGAAGTCTGCGTCGAAATTGCAACGCTACTGACCGCCGCGCTGGCCCCAATCGCTTCGCAATTATATGGAACTCTTTGGCGAGTCTAAACGACTGAATAACTAGTAGTTCAAACGTAAAAGTTGCTTGTTGTTTGGTCTTTATACGTTTAATTGTCCTAACTTTAGGTTTAACGTCACAAAGCTTTTAGTTGTGTCCGTTAATTTTGAGCGTTTGTTTGAACTTCTATTGAGCATTTTGTAGCATACTTATCATTTGTATGTATTACATCCGTATGTATGTATGTATTACATCCGTGACCCAGGAATACAGGAATACTTTTTATACAAAACCACGACCTCCGGTTTGAATGCCGATGCGATAACCACTGAGCCAAATGTTTTCAAAACATAATTACACGCTGGTTTTTTGCAAGGCCATGGCATTTCTCTGACCGAGATTACAAATTCGTACCGAAGTAGACCATACGAAAATAAGTAAATGATCACTAGCGCTACACTTATTACTGAAATACTAAAATATCCTTAGTTATATTATAAATGAAAAGTTTTTTAAGAATGTGTAGATGTTACCGTTTAAGCAAAAATAGCTGAAAGGACTAAAATCCTTTCTGAAATTTGGTATGACAGTAGTAGAATCTGGATTAACGCATGGGCAAATATTTATCGCATCAAAATGTACGGAGCCGCGGGCAACGTCTAGTTATAAACTAATATTCCTTTTAAGATTTATTTCTATAATATTTTCTTTTTATGCAGAAGCACGTCGAATCGTTTAAATACCTACATCATGCAGGATGTTTAACTTCCTCAATTAAAGATTATTGCAATATTCATTCTTATAATGTTAACAAGCTGAAGGCATATTTACATTCCATCGCCACGTGAAGTAAAAGTGTATTTTATTTTCTTGACATTAGCGCCCGTCACACGTACATTTCTGACCGCGATAAATTCGCGAAGATATAAATACGCGGGGTCGGCAGACGGCAGTCCGTTCTGGCATGTCGATGTCTTTACATTTTGACGTATTTTGTGAGACGCCGGCAGTCCAAATCGTGAGGCATTTTAGTCGTCATTAGCTCGACAGTTCGATTCGCAGTTTAAACCTCACAGATCCATCGGTGGTTTGGAACGCAGTCTAATCCGCGGTTGGAATCTATTTTTATAACATTTTATTTAGTTTCACCTGTCGCTTTTTATATTATGTAACCAAATCTTGCAATTTAATTTAGACCCACTTTCCGGTTTCCGATGAATACCATGGGTCTGATAATAAAGCTGCAATGTGGTCATAGGCACATCGTTATACAAAGCTTATTTAAAAATATATATTTTAATCATTACTTATCTCTAAGTTCCATTTACATTTTTTTCGATGGGCTCAGCTGTAACATAAAAGTTAAATAATGATTCATGGTAAGGTAATAATAATAATAAAATGTGATGATATTTATGTCGTCAGTCTCGTGACATTGAGTTATTATTCTTCACGGACTTTATTATGATAAAACGTACAATCTGGGGGCACGGCAGTGCCCCCGCAAAGTCGAGCGCGAAGCAAACACTGCCGTACCATCCTTTACTGGAACCATTTCGCCGCATTTTCAGGCCCCTATTTGAGAACCTCTGGATAAGACCAGAACGCAGAAATTTTTGTCATCCAATAAGCTATAATCACATACTTAAAATCCAAAATTTCAAGTCTGTAGGTCATTTAGTTCCGAAGTTAAGCGAAAGCAAAGTTTCGCATTTTCGACACTCACTCACTCACTCATGATCATCAAAATAGAACTAGTACTTCCCATAAACTTAGAGAGCTGAAATTTGGTACAGAGTCGGGGTTTAATGGCCACATAAAGGGAAAACTATAAAAACTAGGATAATCGATCTGGGGGCACGGCAGTGCCCCTGCCAAGTCGAGCGCGAAGCAAACACTGCCGTACCATTCTTTACTGGAACCATTTCGCCGCATTTTCAGGCCCCTATTTGAGAACCTCTAGATAAGACCAGAACGTCGATCTAGGGGCACGGCAGTGCCCCCGCCAAGTCGAGCGCGAAGCAAACACTGCCGTACCATTCTTTACTAGAACCATTTTGCCGCATTTTCAGGCCCCTTTATTCTACTCGAACTTTATTCTACTCGAACATTACACAAATTAAATAAACAAATTACACTAAAATCTAGGAACATAAATCAAAATGCCCACGTTTCTACAAAAAGAAGTGAAATCCCACCAAAAACATTCTGTAAAAAACTAGCCAAGTCTCGATGGAGCTGCTTGTTTATCTCTAAAAAGTAATGAAATCTAGACAAAATCGTGCCAAGTCTTAGGTTCCTTACTGCGGTTTCTTTATTATTATAGTTAATGTTGTGTGACTTGGCCGTTGAAGGGCACACAAGGGTACAAAACGGGCTCCATGACACCATTGCTCCAATACGTGTGTTGTACAATAAACAACAGCCTAAAATGAGACACTAGCGTCCAATTATCAATACCAGTATGGGCTATTATCTCGCTTAACAAACATAGGTAGTTACAAATGTAAACAAAATTGACTTGTACCCACTAAAGTATAAAGAATGTTCAACGGCCAAGTCACTCAACATTAACTATAATAATAAAGAAACCGCAGTAAGGAACCTTAGACTTGGCACGATTTTGTCTAGATTTCATTACTTTTTAGAGATAAACAAGCAGCTCCATCGAGACTTGGCTAGTTTTTTACAGAATGTTTTTGGTGGGATTACTTTAACAATATAATTATAGTGCTATTATTTTATTAATATATCTAATAATAATTGCAATGATAGTGTCAATTTACAGTAAAGATTACAAATGAACAAAAAAAAGTTAACATGTACGATCGCCGACAAATCTCGTGTACTATTTTCGATAAATAATATTCATATTCAAATATTTCAAAAGAATATTTCTTTTTGCTAAAGATGGGCCCGTGCGAGTTTCTTACTCCAGTTCTTCTCGCCAGGCTAGTTACGGGACCGGTGGTAGGCATCATGTAGACCGACGTTTCAGAAAGTGTATAAAAATACCACTTTTGAATATAAAATTTTGACTTTGACTTTGATCTTAATACCTAGGTATGTCAATAAGTTCCAAAAGTGGTACACCGGATTCGTCAGCGACCGTACATAATATTATGGGAGGACAAACTCAAACACCAAAGTCAATACTAGTTAAGTCATTTTGTAAACATACAATTATCTTTGTTGCTCTAGGTAATTGAGTGAAAAAAAATATCCATATCCGAACATATAGGTAAAACGAAAGATATTAAGAAAACACGCATTTTCTGAACTGAAATCAATATAAAACTATTAAGGTACATACCTATCAGCTTAATAATTCCAGAAGTAATTTACTTCATTAATTTACGTGATCGAAAACTCGTGTAGATAATTTAGGAAGTGATTAGACGTGGTCAAAGTGATCACGATTGATGGGCTAAATAATTACGTGACGGGTTAATACCGAAAGCGTGAAAAGTTAATAGTGAATTAGTTAATTATTTATCTTCGCCCTTTAACTGTTGCGTATCAAACATTTAAGCATCGTTTACACGTCTTTTTTTAAGAATAAAAAATTACATCTATTTATATAAAAATAAATGTTTGTCGGTATGTATGTCATTTTTGTACTAGTATCGTAAACTATTCATTTGATCATGTGATGATCTTTAGCAAAGTTGTTGTGCATGAGCCAAAGAAGGTTTTTGAGTTGGTAGGTACGACCAATTTTCGATAGTTGGCGCCACTGTCATTTTCAGGGTTCCGTAATACCTGATGAACCCTTATAGTTTCGCTCTGTCCGTCCGTCTGTCTGTCGCTCTTAGTATCGGTAATTCCTATCTTAAGAATATAAATGGATGAACTTACTTTTCAACATCATTTACTTTTGTTTTACAATATTTTCTTCGTTGTACCTATTAAATAAAGCATATATTTAGATACCTATACCTATGTATAGTTTTATCTAAGCAGATTTATAAGCGAATTAGTTTTTACTTTGCTTTAGTTCTATAATACGACATTTTGTCTATGTAATATTATTATCTATTGTTTCTTCTCGAAAAAAATGTCTCTTGCATTTTGGTTGTGTACAATTGACACATACCTACATACTTGAAAATAATATGTTTACCTAATGCAATTAGTTTTATGTAAAGTGTCACGCCTTGACCTAAAAATTTTCTAGAAATCCTTTGAGCAGAGCATAAAGACGTGTTACGTAGTTGGTACAATTGTCTATAATTACCGCTCCTAATTATACGAGAAAAGATAATATTATTATGAACAAAATAACATATTATTATAATTTATACCTGTTGGTATGAGCACTGATCACTTAGTATTATTATTTATACTCGCCCCCTTACTAATAAAAATATTTACACAATTGATAAGCTATACCTACAATGTTTTGTCTTGTCTTTACTTCTCTTCTGTCTACAATGTTTTTTCTACATTGGATAAGTCGCTTGACAGAGTACCATTGGAGAGTCGCTAATGCGGTTATTATAAATTTTCGCGACTTTAATTAAATTAGTGATATAATTTTTTCCAATCTGAATGTGAATTCTAAATAGGTAAATAAAACGTGGTAAGATTCTGACTTATGTACCTATTTTGCCATCAACGCGTACATTCATAACCCTAAATCAATCGGTTTCAGATACCTGTAACGTAACTAATTAGCCTAGTTGCCTATTTTATTTTATTTCATAAACAAATAGTGCTCTTTTAAATGTTCCTACGGGTAAATTCTCCGATGAAAAAGTATATTAAAAATCAATATTATCAAAGGCACAGTAAGTATTTTTAATTTAGAATTTCGCAAGTCTCGTGAAAATTCTCGCCACAAAAATCTGACGTCACGCGTTTTTTTTTTTTAATGTAATGAACCAGGAAACGAGCAGACGGATCGCCTGATGGTAAGCGATTACCGCCGCCCACGGACACTCGCAAAACCACAGGAGTTACACTTGTAACTCCTGTGGTGTTGCGACTTGCGTTCCTGGTCCTTAAAATCCCCAATCCCCCATGGGCCTCCGGTAACCTCACTCACTCGGCGAAACACAACGCAAGCGTTATTTCACGCCAGTTTTCTGTGAGGTCGTGGTATCTACCCGGTCGAGCCGGCCCATTCATGCCGAAGCGTGGCTCTCCCACAGTTAAAACGTCACGCGTTCCTGCAGTTGTATGAAATATTACAGGTCACAAGAACATATATTTACTTATGTCTTCGAAATTATTGCGTTTGAATTTATAATTATTCATTACTATTATGAATGTTTTTGTATTTCAATTAGGTATGTAGGTTTTTTTACACTAATTTTGAAAAAAAATATTCTAAACTATTTTGCAACTTTGAAATGCACGGTCTAAATTACAAAACTACCTACTAGAAAAAGATTTAGGTACTATGGTAAGTATGACAATAAACGCGCAAACTTCGGAGATATCAGAAATTTCGTGAATAACCATAAATTTCGTAGCAACTTATAAACGTGTGACGTCACCATCTGGTGGCAAAACTTAAACAATCCACAGTTTCTTTGAAAATATAGATTTTTATTAGGCATACGGCATACCTACTATTCATTTTATACCTAAAATATCTTATTTTTCTAAAAATGTAGGTAGTAACTAAATATGTAACTTACAGGAAAATACCGTATTTTGTTTATGTTCAGTTGTATTTTTACTTGACAAATATCAAGTAATAATACTCCTATATTTCAGAATATATAAAGGAAACTATGTAAATATTTTACATGCAGCTAGTCAACAGGGTACCTACCTATACCTACCTAATCCTATTCTTTTAACTTTATATTATGGACTTCAAACATTGTCAAACATTTCTATGGGTGTATTACGGGGCTTATTGCGTTTTAGTTATACAATTGCTGCTCAGTGCTGATGCAAATGACGGCAATGACACTTGCGTCACCGCATCGATCTCGATCGCTCTCGGAAAAGAGTTCAACGCACGCGCACGCGCACAACGCTTGCATTTCGAACAGGTTGGTATAGGGCTGCCAAACAAAAGTTTTTTATACCTACATATACGATAAAAAGTTCTATCTATTTCTAATATATTTAGTAAATATTTTCAATAAACTTTAAAATTAAATTACGATGTAGTTTTTTTTTATTTCTTAAAAATGTTAGAAGTACCTACTAGGTATACCTAAATTTCATAATATCAGGCTTATATTCAACATTATAAGTCCTAACATTTAGCCTTTACAAGAAATTAATTACAGCTTACTTTCAGGTAGGTCGGTACCTAGTAATGAAACTAGTACCTATTTTATTACGTATTCAATTTTAGAACATGATTATGATCAGTTATATTTCTAAAATTGTCAGCCCTCATTTTAAATTCAGTAAATTTTTGTTATATTTTTAAAACTTTTTTTTTTTTCATTCAATCATATCAATCATTAAAATATCGTAACTTTGCGTATAGATATACCTAGTTACCTACAACATAATAAATTACTGATATTTTTTGCGTATTAACATAAGCGCCTCCCGTATCTCATAATATTAAAAATAAAGTTGTATCTAGAGGGAAGCGTTTCTGATCTAAGGACACATCACTTGGAATGCACTCGGAATCAGGTTCGATTCCGAGTAGGTACGTGAGGAAGCCTCGTGTAGCAAGAACGATGACCTTCAACGGCTGAGCATATTTTCTTCGACCATGGCAAAGATACATTTTGATCACGTCAGCAACAAAGAGAACCAAACTAACAAAACAAAAAAATGTTTTTTTATTGTTATTATGTATCATACCTGTATAGGTTATACATATTATTATATTATTACACACGCACACACACACAATACAGTGTAGGTACGTACCTGCACGCTGATGCATACTTTAGTGTAGGTATAAACGGATTTACCTAATACCTAATAAACGGATAGTTGTTTAAGCCGTTCATTATTAAAATTACTTAATTGTTGTTTAATACTTTATTATCTAACTTTTTTACTATTGGCTAACACAATTATTGATTGTATACTAAATTAATAATTGAATCAATTATTTATAAAAACTCCAATGTTTGTATATTAAGCATCTTATACCTACCTTAGTATTTTGTATATCTAATATCTATGGACGCTTCACACCACGTCAATCTGATCCCGTGGTAAGTTCTCGAAGAACTTGTATTACGGGTACCAGACAACGAAAATATATTTAATACTTTTATACTATACACATATTTGAGATTTTTATTATATTATACCTACACGTATTTAATACACATCCATGACCCAGGAACACAGAAAAACTTTTTGTTCCTTTGGCGGGATTTGAACCCGCGACCTCCGGCTTGAGCACCAACACGCTCAACCAACTGAGCCACAGAGGTCGTCATATATGTGAATAACTGTTATTGGTATTATTTACAATACCTACCTTATCGTAACACGTAGTTTTATCTAATAAGATTAAGAATGATGGCTGTTGTTATTCCAAATAAAATAAAATAAAAATTAATCGGACCTATCGTTTAGGAGCTACAATGCCACGGACAGATACATAGTCAGACAGACTAAAACGACAAACTTATAACACCCCTTTTTTAAAGTCGGGGGGTTGAAAAGTGCATTAACTTCACTTAAACGGTGAAGGAAATAATCACGAAGAGACCTGCGTGTTTGCAAAGAATCGTCTGCCAACACGAATTTAGTACCGTGGTGAACTGCAGCCTCACTTCTCGTATGCAGTAAAATCCGAGCTCTAGCGGTAGATACGTTAGTGTATGGTGATGATGAGATATTCGACGACCTCTGGCTCAGTAGTTAGCGCATCGGAGCTCAAGTCGCAGGTCGAGGGTTTGAATCCCGCCTAAGAAACAAAAAGTTTTCTCTCTGTTCTTGTGTATTAATAAGACATGTATATGTCACCGTAAAATTGTAAAAACCGTTAGATTGTGAAATAACTAACGAGATTGTAAAAATATTTCGAAATATAAAAAGCTATATCTATATATTTTATAATCTAACGAAAAATAATGTGTTAAATTATAGACAGCATATTCGCATCGGAAGTCTGTCAACATTTTACAATTTTACTAGTTTTATTACAATCTAACGGCTTGTACAATTTTACGGTGATATATATAACATAATAAAAATCTTAAATATACGAGTATAAAGTTATTGCCGTTGTCTGGCACCCGTAACACAAGCTCTCTGAGAACTTACCACGGGATCAGATTGACGTGGTGTGAGAGCGTCCATAGACATTATTATACCTATTATGTGACGTCACACGCGGTAACATTAGGTAACGCAGTCGTGACCACTTCCTCGTATTCTCATGACATCGTGATGGACGGTTTTTACACACATGCGTAGGTACCACATGAATACTAATCAATCAAGTGTTACTAAGCTTTTGTTGCCAACCGCGACAATTGTATCGAGAATCACCATCCAAATGTGAAACTTCTAATATACCTATAACAAATTATTTGAACCACAGATCAAATAAAAAATCTCGATCCTTTTGATCTGAGATTTGAACTATGAAAAAAAATAGCGACTGATGAGGTAATTTGTCTTCTTCACTTCCGTCAAGTGACATTGAAAAACTATCTGACAAATTCAAAAATATTGAATATTATAAATTATCTGAATACTCATTTTTACGAATAAGCGTGATATTGTCATATTAAATATTTATTACGACTAAAAGAGTTATCCTTATAACTAATATAGTAAAGAGACATCTTGCGGGTGTGTATGGATGTTTGTTACTCTTTCCGCAAAAAAAACTACTGAACGGATTTTGATAAAAAATTCAGCTCAATCGGTTCAAGATATCTGCTTCAAAATTTAGTAGCAATATGCCACCTGAACTATCATACATATATACATTGCAAGTTAAATTAAAGCTTTTAAAAATTGGTGCCTATAGGTAGTTATTTAAGCACTAGATTAATACATAAGTTACTTTTTATCGCTAGCAAAATTTACGGCTCCTGCGGAATTTTCGTATGAGAATGCAATGGTTGATATTCACAAATCACAACACAAAAAATGTTAACGCCAAATAATAATCCCATAATTATAAACTTTTTTGGTAGTCGTTCGAGATCAGGTAATATTTACCAATCGCTTAAAAAAAGGGCAAAAACTAAACGTTTTTGTTCGCCTTACCTAATTCATCTTTGCCTACGGCCATTTTGCCATTTTTTGTAATAATTGAGCTATACTACTTAGGTACCTATTATGTAAACTATTATTAATAATCATAGCCAACATTGCAAACTCCAATCATAATCCAATTAATATTTTATATATTATGAAAGTTTGGATAGTAACCTACTATTTCACGCAAAAACTACGAGGAAATTAAGTACGGTAGTAATATAAGCTCTGGATTAGAACATAGGCTACTTTTTATCCCGAACAAGCACAGTGTTCCCGTGTATTTACGCGAGCGAAGCCGCGGGCAACAGCTAGTATTTTCTGATAATTGGTTATGTTGCAAAGAGTAAATAAGTTAAAGCTAAAATGGCTTTGTTCCATTTTATAACAAACTAGTTGTTGCCCACGACATTTTGCGCGCAAAAGTTAATTTTGCGAAAACTGTACATTTTTCCTCAATAAAAAGTAGCCTATATCCTTCTCCGTAGAATAGTATATATTAAAATTAGAAAAAATAAATTCACCCTGTATTATTGCACCATTCGATAGTCTTAATAGTAAAGAACAATTTCTGGAAAGTAATGGTACCTATATACGGCAAACTTGAGGAAAGTGTTTAATTTTAATAAAACCTTTGGGCCAAATTATCTCAAATTTCATTTTCTACATAGTAATACCTAACTAAGGCAATATCCCTAACAAATCTGCCACTTTCGAGATTTCATTTCTATGTCCATGATAGCCGATTTTCGACCCACTGTGTTCCGCCGTGTCGCCGCTGCATTGTTGTATGCAGTGTGGCGGCAAAATCCACATAAAATCCGGCGGCATTATAACAGATGGCAATAAAAATATTAGTCTTATCGGGGCTCGAACGCGAGACACCAATTTGGAAACAACACAAAATGTCCAACGCACATGTAGCTGAGCTTTGCAATTGTCAAAGCATGTTGTGCTTTGACAATTGCAAAGCGAAATAACTCATAACTTATTACACAAAGAAAGAAAAAATTAAAACTTAATGATTCGCGGTTTCTCTGGGCCTAGACCTAGTCAGATTGATTTTTCACCCCCAAAACCTCCTGCATACTAATTTTATGGAAATTGTTGAAGACGTTTCCGAGATTCTGCAACATTATATACCTGTTTCCGAGAATTGCTTGCATAAAATAGCTTTCACAGAGTATTGTTCTAGAGCCAAAACTGCTTTTATTTCATTATCATAATCGTATTATAATTCATCCGTAAATACTACTACAACTACTACATAATATAGACTAATACTACATTTTTCATTTTTCATTACATGAAGAAGAGGAGTTACAAGTGTAGCTCCTCTGGTGTTGCGAATATCCATGTGCGGCGGTATCGCTTACCATCAGGTGATCCGTCTACTCTTTTCCTGGTTCATTTCATCAAAAAAAAAAAAAAAAACAACGGGCGTGCCTAAAGTAAAAACTAAAATGATCAGGTCACGTGTCCTGACGCGAGTTTAACATTTTTACCCATCCCAAAAAAAACCATACCATTGGAAATCCGCTATCTAGGTTAAAAGTTACGAACTAAAATAGTTTCATGCTATGCTCGCGTAAGGTGAAAGACAGCAAACAGTTGCAAGTTGCATCTTACGAATTTTCGATCAGGTCGCGTATCCTGACGCGATTTTAAAATTTTTTACCCATCCCAAGTTAAGTGCACAACGCCACTAAAAAGTTTTCACTTCAAAAATATTAAATCCATCATGGCACATATTTTTTGCCTGGAGATTAAATTAATTCTCCAAATAGGAACTCGTTAATTTTGAAATTTATATAAGTATTAAGTTATTAATTGCAAGATAAGCGTATTTCATAAAACCTATTACATCCAGGTGGTACGCGAATAAATTGTAGATTTTTGACATTAGCGCCGGAGAGCGCCGTCCAGTGGCCGAAACTTGGACATTAGTTCAATCTGCATCACTCTCAAACTTCAAAATGGCCAAACTTGGATACCATTATGTTTTAATTTGGGCCACACAACAAATAAGATTTCCCGAGAAGATCCATTAGAAGTTCGGCTCTCAATAGAAATCAACTCTATTGTTACAAAAGTAGGTAGGAAAATGTAATTTAAATTTTGAAGAAGTTTAAGTCGGATTACTTTTGCTTAAGCACAGTGGAAGCTTATGAAAGTGTCGTAGATATGAAACAATACCGAATTGTGGTATGTACTTTCGGCAAATTGTTCGAATCTATTGAATTCTATTGTTCTGGCAAAGTAGGCTCCGTCAATAACGGAAATATTTGAAAGTTTCAAACTAACTAAAATTTCGTTTTGTGATGAAGGGTCTTTTATTCAGTCTATAGGTAACTATATTGTACGAAAGCCATTGATATCTGTTTTGGTTATTAATATCTAAAATAGTTTATGTTAATAGTTTTACAAAATAATTAGATATCTATAATTACCTATTGATATTTAATTTTTAACAATGGAACTTGCAGTGTAGGCAAGTGTAGGTAAAATATTGGACGCAATTAAATAATTAAAATAATATTAAAAGAATAAAATATTTATGAAGAATAACGTCATAAACTTACTAAAATACCTATAGGTACCTGCTACACCACTAGGGTTTCGTACCCAAAGGGTAAAAATCGAGAGCCTATTGCTAAGAGTACATGTCCGTCTGTCTGTATCTCATGAACCGTGTTGGGTATGACAGTTGTCGCAGATGACGTATTTCTGTTGTTCTCTATAACAACAAATACTAAAGGCAGAATACAATTAATATTTAAGCGGGGCTCCCACACAACAAACCTGATTATTTTGCCGTTTGATACGGAACCCTACGTACAAGAGTCCGATTCGCACTTGGCCGGAATGTTTTTTTACGTTATAATAAGACAATATAAATTAAGCACCAGAATGTTATGTGAACACAGACTCAATTTCAAAACCAGCCATTATGGACGGTGTCATTGTTAGATGTCTTTTCTAGTTCATTTACGTAATTACTGGATTATAACTTCAGTGGAACACTTAATGAATTGCCAAACACACTTGTAGGTAAATCACCCGTCGTTGTTCTATTTTTTCCAACTCTTATCAACACTAATATCACCTAATATTAAGTAAGTATAGCAGTATGCTAGTCTAGTGCGGGTTGAATAACTACGTACTACTCGTATTAGGTGAATATTTTTAAAACTATGCTACATAACTTCAATATGTAGCATATAGTGTTCAAATTATATTAAAACTAGATTTTGCCCGCGATTTCGTATGCGCTAAAGGAAATCCCGCGGTAACCGTACATTTTGCAGCGATTAAAAGTAGCCTATGTCCTTCCCCATGGTCTACTCTATATCTGTACCAAATTTTATCAAAATCGATCCTGTAGTTTCGGAGCCTATTCAATGCAAACAAACAAACTTTTCCTCTTTTTAATATTAGTATAAGTAGATTAATCTACACTTCTACTAATATTACAAAGAGGAAAGATTTGTTTGATGTTTTGTTTGCATTAAAACTACAGGTCCGATTTTGATGAAATTTTGGTACAGATATAGAGTAGATCACGGAGAAGGATACCTACTTTATTTTGCAGAATAATGCCCGGTGTCTGCGTGACTTTCTTTTGCATGAAATCGCGGGTTATATTATTTCTAAGATATAAAACAGTAATGCTGATCTCATCTAAACTCTCATATTTTACCTTAAAAATATTTCAAGTTAATCAATGTTCCCTTCTTTATTATATACTTTTAAGACATCACTTTACAGAGGTTTAAATACTTTTAATACTTTTGGAGAACTTTAAATACTTTTGTGTATAAAAAGGGTTTAAACTCTTTAACATATTAACAGCGCTTTTCATTAAAATATTGATTTCAAGAGCAAAATAAATACAATATAATTTGATTATACCTACTATTAATTAATACAGGTAGCGGCGAACAAAAAATACTTCTGAAATATTACACACGTTTGTAGAGTTTACTCTATAAGTGGTTTATTTAATATTCAAGAAGTTTTTTAATGCTTCTCCAGGTCCTAACCTAACGTTGCCAATTAATTAGTGAAAGTAGAAGTCAGAATATAGTAAGATGTAAGAGACCTTTTCCACAAGCGTCATAAAGTATTTAGATGCAAAAAAATTAAACTATATTAACCCTACCAAGTACACACGTTAATCTTATACTTTAAACGAGACAATATTGTATATACAGGTATACTTTTTCATCGGTACAATAAATTTTACCACGTCATTGGTATCGATAATAGAGTACATTTCACAAATAAAAAAATTTTTTTTTTTTCATTTCAATTATTTTATCCTATAACCAATCTAATACCGCATGGGCGCACTAACTACAAGGCGTCAACGGGAGCGGTATGAGGTAGGGGGCGGCGGGGTGGGGTAAGCGATCGGCCGGGCGGCGCACGAGTTGGCAACAAAGCATCGATAGATGCGTGATGTATCCACATTTTGTATTAGTTTAGCGGATAAGTTCGGGGATTGATAATTTTGTTTTTTTGTTCCAAAGGGGTAGTAACAAAAATCGCTAGTATTTTTTATTTTTGACAACTATTACGTATGTTGATTTATTGTACTGGTGAAAAAATAATCCTGTAAATGATCGGTTTGTCGAAAACGGCTGCAAGTACAACCATGAAATTTAGTATACAGGGAGTTTTGGGGTAGAAAAATCGATCTGGTACTGGACCTAGATAGCAAGATCTTATACCTGGGGACTTTTTTTTCTTGATTGAATATTGACACAATGTACAATACGGCCGATGTATCTTGGCGAGTCTAAACTTCGCGCAGAAGGTTGCGCAATAACTGTTTGTAAGTGTTTTCGTATTTATTTTATTTGTATATACTAATTGGTCAACTGTATTAGGGAAATTTTATTAGTATAAAGGTATATAAAATAATACAATAACAGTTTTCTTCACGAGTTGTACATGCGCTAAAGTTCGCAGAGCCTATGTTCAGACCCGTCAAGATACAGCGGCCGTAGTGTACCTACAATCATTTCGACTCTATTATGTCAGTCCGATTCGCAGCAGAGGTATGCGTATAATATACCTTTGCTTTTTCCGAAAATGCAGTTCCGGTCAGATAATTTTTTGTGACTCTTTTTTTTTTTTTTTTTATTTATCAGAACTCCGAGCTAAGCCGAAGCCGACTTACCAAGTACTTTTTATTATCAGTTGCCATTTGTAATACAATAACAGGAAATCTTCTGTACAGGTATGAAATGAACATTTGATTGAATGAACAAATGATTTTTATTATATTATACACATATTTAATACACATCCATGACCCAGGAACACAGAAAAACTTTTTGTTCCTTCGGCGGGATTTGAACCCGCGACCCCCGGCTTGAGCACCAACAACGCTCAACCAACTGAGCCACAGAGGTCGTCTTAAATACGCTTATTTGTACTCCATAATTTAGTGTTTTAGTTACGCTAGGAAAAATAAAATAACATTAGAATCTTGTGTAGTGTGTACAGGTCCTTAGCTCACATAATAAACAGGAAGAGCTGACGGAACTCGTATCTCGACATAATGTGATCTGCCCAGTTGCACGGACTGTATGTAATAGTTACGAATACGTTCTGACCTCCTATACGAGTCTCAAATTACATGGGGCTGGATGAATAGATAGTTTAATTTGCAGCTAGCTTCTTTCGCAGCACTACTTTTAAACAAAACGTCTTATAGATGTCACCGTAATATTGTAAAAATCGTTAGATTGTAATAAAACTAGTGAAATTGTAAAATGTTGCTAGACTTCCGACGTGAATATGCTGCCTATAATTTAACACATTATTTTTCGTTAGATTATAAATATATAGTTTTTAATCTTTCGACAAATTTTTACAATCTCGTTAGTTATTTTACAATCTAGCGGTTTTTACAATTTTACGGTGACATAGACAAAACTGCTTATTAAAAACTGTGGTTTAGAAACTGTACGTTTTGTTTTAATAATCTATATTTTTTTATAATAACAAATTAACAGCTTTGCACTAAATGCATGCAAAAAAATTAAAGTTTAAAGTTTTAGTCTATCCGTCTATCTGATTATATTATAAGGAGTAACTTAGGCTACTTTTATCTTATAGTTGCGTTTCAAAAAAATTGGTTTCCATTAGTTTCACGCAAACGAAGTTGCGGATACCAGCTAGTCTTATCTTATACATATATAAACATGACACAGCGAATCACACACAGACAGTCGATTCTTCTAGCAAATATTATGTACAGTTTAATATTGATACTGCCTCTCAAAGGCCCGTTTAAGGCAAACTTGTCTCACATAGACTCAAACTGCCGAGATTCAATTGAGCACTCGCTCTAAGATATTAATGGTTATATATGTCACCGTAAAATTGTAAAAACCGTTAGATTGTAATATTACTAGAAATATTATAAAAAGTCGACAGATTGTCAAATAAACATTTATCCTTACAATTGTACGCATTATTTTTCGTTATAATTATTATTATGCAAAAGCAAACAAATATGGCGGCGCGAAGCACTTGTCGTTTAACAAACGTTAAACGGCAAGTGCTTCGCGCCGCCATATTTGTTTGCTTTGTAACAAATGTTAAACGGCAAGTGCTTCGCGCCGCCATATTTGTTTGCTTTTGCATAATAATAATTATAACGAAAAATAATGCGTCAATTGTAAGGAGAAATGTTTATTTGACAATCTGTCGACTTTTTATAATATCTCTAGTAATATTACAATCTAACGGTTTTTACAAATTTACGGTGACATATATAAGCATAATAAAGCTTTTTCTCTATTGTAAACAAAGAAAATGTAGTGTAGTTTAGAAAAAATTCTAATCGTATATTTTTGTTATTTGCTGTTGCCTGATACGGTTAATCCTGTGTCAGTGTTTATTGAACCTTCGTATCCACTAGGCAACTATTGACGTGCAACACTTGACGCTTAACATTTTTAGTAAAATTGCAAAACAACTAGCGACGTTGCCAGTTGGCCCTCAACATGAATAGTAGAAGAGGAGTAGACAGACAACGTTGGTTGTAACTCAAAAGTTTCGCGCTAACTTTAAACATGTCGGGCAATACGTCGCGCGCTAAATGTTGCCTAGTGGATCTGAGGCTTTAGTTCCTTACCTAACTGTAATCTATCATGATACAATTGGTAGCAGAAGATACATATGCCATAGAATAAAATTTACAGAAGTATCATATAGAACAATTGATTAAGAATACATAGCACCAACTCCACCATTATCCATTAAATCGTTTGTGTCCAGCCATTAATGTACTCGTAACTGTAATATACTCGTTCAATATTTGGTTCCGAATTTGCAACACATTATTTGATAATATGTAGTGAATTCAGAACTTGTATATTGATTATATTATACAAGTGGAAATACATTTGGTTATAGTAACGTATCAAAATATTAAAAGCCTGCCACATAATAGTACTTAATATCAATTTTCGATATGCGCCGAAATTATTTGATGTTTAAATATTATATAGTTTAGAGAACAAAAATTTCCATTTAGTTAAATATCAAGCTTTTATTAGCATATTATTATAAATGTTGCCCGCGACTTCACGCGCAGAAGTTAATCTCAAGAAAACCGTACATTTTTGACGACCTCTGTGGCTCAGTTGTTCAGCACGTTCTAGCCGGGGGTCGCGGGTTCAAATCCCGCCGAAGGAACAAAAAGTTTTTCTGTGTTCCTGGGTCATGGTTGTGTATTAAATATGTGTATAATATAATAAAAATCATAAATATATGTATAGTATAAAAGTCTTAAAGTATTAAATATACTTCCCGTTTTCTGGTACCTGTAACACAAGTTCTTCGGATACTTAGCACAGGGCCAGATTGACGCGGTGTGAAGCATCCATAGATATTAAAAAAGATTAAAAGTAGCTTAAATCCTTCTCCGTTGTCTACTCTATATTATATGCCTCAAATTTCATCAAAATCTGTCCAGTAGTTTCGGAGCCTTTTCAATGCAAACAAACAAACAAACTTTTCTTATTTATAATTACTATATATTGCATCCTTCGTTCGCGCACAAGGAAATACCGCGAAATGCCTACAGTTTGCAGTAATAAAATCTATGACCTTTCGCGTGGTCTATTCTATATCAGTGCCAAATTTCATCAAAATGGGTCCAGTAGTTTTGGAGCCTATTCAATGCAAACAAACAAACAAATATTTCCTCTTCATAATATTATTAATATTAGTATAGAAATGTATTAAATTAAACAGGGAAGAAAGCTGATTATGCAATACCAGATGATCGGTCTCTGTGACCTTTGACTTAAAAATATTCGAGCTTGCGTAATTGATATATTGAGAAAATAATCCTATTCAACGGCAAAAAAATTATAACTTTCAATATACTTATGTAACTGTCATCGTCCTCTAAGTTCCCATTTTTATATGCACAAGTTCTCTCTTCTGAATTCAACTTATAATCTGAGTGCTCAGGTCTCAAACCGAGGATAGTTAGGTATGTATTGTATACCATGATATCCTATCTATCTTCGGTTAATGCAAAAAACCTGCTTTCATTACGCAAAAGCGTAGCGTGTCTTGGCGGAGCCCCGTATGAAAATATTTACCCTCTGTAAGGGTAAAGATTTCTCACAAAAGAAAAAAAAATGCATAAAATTAAAGGAAAAATTCATTCGTCATAATTAGGTATCTCGTATCTAACAGATGTGGGGTGTTGCCAACTTTTGAACGCACGCTTTACGCGGGAAAAAAGGAAATAGCTTTTTTTGACTTTTGTCTATTGTGTAATAAAAAAAATGTGAAGTTTTTATTAATTTTTGCTTCCGCACGGTGGGCCCGTGGCCCGGGGGCCCCGTATAATTGTTACGGTAGATTACGGCGGTAGCTACGTCCCTGTTTAGATGAATGTTTTTGTAGCGATTAGAGATAATAATGATGATGATATAAGTTCGATAAATCA
Source organism: Glaucopsyche alexis (assembly GCA_905404095.1). Lineage (NCBI taxonomy): Eukaryota > Metazoa > Arthropoda > Insecta > Lepidoptera > Lycaenidae > Glaucopsyche > Glaucopsyche alexis. The sequence goes on along the minus strand of FR990049.1, from coordinate 18,988,993 downwards.
CACAATGCAGTCGCAAATCATCTGAAAGCTGAAATCTCTTATAATAAACGGATAAGAAATTAAGGACGCGTTTGCAAAATATTATGTTGTTTAACAGCGGCCGAGTACGGACAGACCTTTCTATAAAAATATTTTGTGAAATAAATCCAGACAGTGATCAAATAAAATATCAATTCTTAATATTGTAGGATAATTTTTAAGCCAATTTGATATTAAAAATTATATAATATTATACTACATAAAAGCAGAAAAATAATCCTAAAGGCTTAAGAAAGGATTATTTTTGCTAGACTAAAAATCATATTTTTTTATAATGCTTTAAACTATTTTACGGAAAAAAAGTACTCTATTTGTGACAATTATCGGTTTTGTAGGATTTGGTTTGTTTTGGTCAAAAATCAATCAAAAAACAGCCAATTTATATCAAACTTGTAAACGCGTCCCTAAGGTTACATTTGTTCATAGATGGTTTATTAAGAGGTTGTGCAATACCAGAAGGTATATCATTGTGTATGTGTATGTATTTATAGCGATTATTCCATGGTACACCGTTGGTATTATTATAAATGAACTTTGCGTATATTTGGGTTGGAATGTTGCGGTTAGCATTGTGGCGAGATGACGGTGATGTGTAGAGTTTGCAAAAGAGGCACATTACTTGAGTAGTTCAAATGGATTCGGTTGAATACGATCAAATCTGATACACCTATGAACTAACTAAAACATTTTGTTAGATGTTGTGACGTTAGTGTAAGAACTAAAATTACTGATTTGTCTCAAGTTAGTATATCTGATAAGATGTTTTAGTTCTACAAGTTTAGGAGATTTTGAAACGGGTCTTGTCATACACTGTGTCAGGTCGACACCGATTTCGGTGACGATGGCCATTTTCATTGAAACCAGGTCAGCTACGAAAGAGTTATTTTATGTCCAAGTATGTGCGCAGTACACCAGAGCACTCTCTCTTCCTTTACTCTCGTAACCTAGTGAAACTCTCTCGCCAGCCTACAGAACAGGCGAAGGATTTTGACATTTCTATCCGACGCATGGATCATTTTTCATGTCAGACTAAACAGGTGATCAGCCTGCAGTGTCCTAACTGAACTTGGAAAGAACATTTTTGTTGTTCCAACGCGGGAATCGAACCCACGGCTTCCGAGTCGAGAGCCTAGCTCTAAGCAACTGGACCACGGAGGTTGTTAGGTCAGGTCAGTACTAAAATTGTATAGGACTTATTTGCTATCTCTACATGCACTATAACATAATATTATTTACTACATAATATTAACTACGCCCTACAGGTATAATCACTGCGAGACACGACGGGATATGCCAGTGGCTGTATGACACCTAGTCACCTAACTTGATACGCTTGTTATAGAAACGAATGGTCGTTTATGTACGGTAAGGGTCAGTTCATACAAAGGCACGACGAGTAGACGCTTGAAGTTGCTGTTATAAATACCAGTGGCGTAGGGTTCCTATAACTCCATTCCTATCGGCTTCCCTTGTCACTTACCTTTTGCAGACCTTCATAGAAATCCCTACCTATTATACAGGCTCCGGCTTCCCTATGAAGGAGAAGCAGCCTTCGCCACTGATAAATACATAATATGCAGTGCAGCATATCATGACGCCGCCGCGCGCAATTTCAAATTCTTGCAATGAAACGTGTAGTAGGTAATTGATGTTATATTTTGTAATATCATAATATGACATATTTATAAAGAGTGTACCGTATCGAGTTGCGTCTTGGTATGAACTAACCCTAAGGCCCACTTGCGCCAATGCGGGTTAAAGTTAACCCTGGGATAAAAATCATGTTATCTCTCTCGTTCTTCGTATTTGTGAAAGAGAAAGAATGATATTTTAACCCAAGGTTAATTTTAACCCGGATTGGCGCAAGTGGGCCTAAGTGTATTATATATAACGTAAAAATAAATCAGTTATCTTTGTATGTAACAAAGGTATAAACGTTAATACTAACAAAGATATAAACGACAAAGGTAACATATATTTTTTCAAATTTAGTTGATCTCTTAGTACCTAAGTGTTCTTGACTCTTGACTACACTTACCTACCAACAGGCGTGTCTTTGGAAAATGCCAAGCGTTATTGCAAACCTTTGAACCGGATTGTTCAAAAATATCAATAGCTTTTCGAACGATGCACATAATTCCCCTGTACCAGATTGTTATTAACAAAATGTTTGTTTCAGATAAATCGAATACTGCTGGTCGAGCTTAACTGGAACCTGGTAATTTGGTAAGTTAAATGTGATTATTAATATATTAATACTAGCTATCCCGACACACGTTGTTCTGCCTTAAATATGAACTAGAATTTGTTTGTTTGTATGTTTGTTTGTTTACATTGAATAGGCTCCGAAACTACTGGACCGATTTTCATGGAATTTGGCACAGATGTAGAGTAGACCACGGGGAAGGACATAGGCTATTTTTTATCGCTGAAAAATGTACGGTTTCTGCGAAATTAACTTTCACGCGCACGAAGTCGCGGGCAACATCTAGTATTAAATATAATAGATGAAAATAACATTTAAAGTAAAATGTGTAGGTATTATAAAAATCAGACGGGCAAAAGAAACACTTTGTAACACTTTAACAAAATAATTTATTGACAAAACACTTGTGATCTGTCCGCTGATTCGAATCAGAATGTCACCTCCTTTTCCATGCCGCCATTATCACAAGTCTTCCCACCAAAACCAAAAATATTAACAATTCGGAAACGGAAGTAATATCATACAAAATAAATTAATTAAAAGTACTTCCGGTATAATTTTAAGAAAATAAATCGATACAAAAATAAATATAAACCGAAAGATAATAAATTATAGTATTTTCATTTGATAACAAATTAAAATAATAAAATCTTTTAAGACCCAATTTCATTAGACAAACTATAAACAAATTTACAAAATTCCATATATCAATAATAATGATGATATAAATTACTAAATCTAACATTCGGCCTTTCCTGACAAAAAAAAAGTTTGTCCTCAAACTTGCTCAGTTAAATTTAAATAATTACATTTACAAGAAAACATTAACCATCTAGCTTAAAATAAATATAAAGTAAATATCCGTCTAATTCTCCTCAAATCAATCAGTCCATTCAATCACTTTACTCAAAAACCATGACTGGCAATTAGTGGATCCATCAACACTGCCTTGCCAGCCAAAACACTAAGTCTCCAACATTGGCTTATCCAGACATTCCGTCTACCATCAACTCTATGGATCTATCTGTGCCTCACCTCTGAACCTTCCTGTTGATAATTAGTGGATCTATCAACACTGCCTCATCAACAGAAATCTACAGTTACAACGCACAAACGATCCACTACGACTCATTAATATCTAGAAGCTCCTCAATATCATTTTTCAATAATTCAACACTAAATAATCATATCACTTAAACTGTTTCGATTAATAATAATAAGTAGATCTTAACATATTTTATCAATCTTATTTAGACCCAAAAACTATATCAAATAAATTATAGCATGGTAATATTCACATTAATAATTTAATTTATAACAATCTCATTAAAAAAAAAACAACCATTTAGATCATTAAACAAAGTTATAATTAACTTAAACCTGTTCAGATCATTACACACATATAATTTCATATAAAGATAAATATCTGCACTAAAAAAACCAAAAAAAAAAAAAAAACATTAAATCTGATATTTTAATTTAATCATCACTTTGTGTTTGTTCACTAGATTCGGAATCACTTTTATTAGAAAGGGTAATCCATGGCTTAATACGATCCGCGGCCCAAATATTGCAATAATCTTTTTGAGATATGTTTGTGCCTGGAATGCTAGAAACCTGGTACCTGTCATTATCTAATACTTTAGTAATTCTGAATGGTCCGCTAAACTTTGGAAGTAATTTTTTACTTTGTCCGTCATTACTCTGTACTGGTTTTAAAATCTTAACTAAGTCTCCTTCATGATAAACCCTAGCCTTTATTTTCTTTTTGTCATATCTATTTTTCTGAGCATGTTGATCTCTTTCAATATGTTTACTAATCTCTTCGCGAATATTAATCAGAGAGCTAGGTCGTCGTGTTTCTTTTAAAATCTCATTAAATATATTTTCTCCCTTATTTGTCATCTGGGTACCAAAAAGAGCTTCTGATGGTGTTTTACCAATCCCTTTGTTAAGCGTATTGTTAAGACCCCATTGGATTTTTCCTAAAACCGAGTCCCAGTATCTCTCCCCTATTTTATCCGAGTAAGCGGTTAGCGCATCGAGTACTGTACGATTGTATCTCTCCACTTGACCGTTAGCTCGTGGAGAGGCTACAGCGTTTAAGATATGTTTAATCTTTGATTCATTACAAAACTTTACGAACTCTTGGGATGTAAATGAGGTGCCTCTATCCGTAATAAGTCGATTAGGGTAGCCGAACGTGCTGAAAATATCTTCTAATACGCGAACTGTCGGAGCAGTTTTCAAATTTCTAAGAGGCTTAAGAATACAAAATTTCGTAAATCCGTCAACCAAAACAAGGAGATAAGAGAAGCCCCGAGTGCTTTTTACAAATGGGCCTAAATGATCCGTATGTACGGTATCAAATGGTATATCTATTTTATGGATTGGGTGTAATAGACCTTCTTTAGGACCACTAGGTTCTTTGCCGTACGCACATTCGATACAGGACCGCACATATTTTTTAATGAAGCGTTTCATCTTGGAAAACCAAAAATCCTTGCTAATCTTTTCATAAGTTTTCTCAAAACTAAAATGACCCATGTCGTCATGGTTTAATTTACAAAGCTGGAATCGTGTTGCCTTTGGCACTACCCATTTAAGTCCGTCACCTATTCTTCTATATAACTTATTATTTTTAACTATATAATTTTTCTTTATATCAGAGAATTCTTGGCTTTCCAAAATTTGTTTAATACGCTGAATTTCAGAGTCCTGTAATTGTTGGCTTAATAACCAATCCTCTTGACTAATACGTAATACAGAAGGTACGAGATCCATATCTATATTATTTAATTCGATCGGTTGTGGATTTCTACTCAACGCATCGACGTGTAGCATAGCAGAGCCTGGTCTGTATTGAATAACAAAGTCGTACTCCTGTATAGCCATCCACCAGCGCGCAATACGGGGAAGTAGGTCGCGTTTAATAAATGTGGCTCGTAACGCGCTACAATCAGTGACGAGAGTAAACCTAATCCCAATCAAGTAAACTCGAAAGCGTTGCAAAGAAGCAATAACTGCCAATGTTTCAAGTTCATATGCGTGATAGTTTTGTTCATCTAAAGTAGTTTTCCTACTGAAGTATGCAATAGGTTTTGTTGAACTTGAAACATTGTCACTTTGTAATAAAATTCCGCCTAATCCATGTTTGCTTGCGTCTGTGTGTAAGATTGTTTCATTATGTGGATTATATAAACCTAAAACTGGTCTCTGTACCAGAGCATCCTTTAATTTCTTGAAAGAGGCCTCTTGTTCAGCTTCCCAATACCATTGACAATCCTTCTTTGTCAAATCTGTCAAAGGGCGAGCCAAAATTGCGAAATCTTTAATATATTTCCTAAAATAACTCGCGAGCCCGATAAATTGCCGGATTTCATGTACGTTTGTAGGCGTCGGAAATTGCTCAACAGCCAGAATTTTGATTTTGCCAGGTCTAATTCCACTCTCGCTTATTTCATGACCTAAATATTCTATAGTTTCTTTAAAGAAATTGCATTTATTTAAATTTAAAGTTAATCCGGCTTTCTTTAACAATTCAAAAGCTTCTTCTAATCGTTCCAACTGTTCATTAAAATTTTTTGCAGGAATAAGTATATCATCCATATAAGCGAGGGTGGATTTATGCCGGCTATTACCAAGTATTTTATTTATAGTTCTTTGGAACACTGCTGGCGAGTTAACAAGGCCAAATGGCATTTTTTTAAATTGGTACAAGCCGTCTGGAGTGACAAAGGCTGTAAGATATCTACACTCAGGACGAATGGGAATCTGGTAATAGCCGCTGGCAAGATCTAAACTTGTGAAGAATCTATTACCATTTAAAAGATCCAATTGATCGTCAATTCTAGGCATAGGAAAATGATCTTTCTTCGTTTTGCGATTCAACGCCCTAAAGTCGACACATAAACGATAGCCACCTGTTTTCTTTCGGACTAAAATAATGGGACTGGCATAGGGTGAATTAGATTCTTCGGCAATGTCATTATCAAGCAACTCTTTCACCATGTCACGAACCATATCTCTTTCTTTATAACTCATACGATAAGGACGGTACACAACTGGTGTATGGTCTTCTAATTCGATCGTCATCTCGGAAACATTAGTACAACCTAGTTCTTTCATATCAAGAGCAAAACACATTCTATATTTATTAATTAATCTCATTACACTATCCAATTGTTCGGTATTAAGGTTAGTATTAATATTAATTTGATCTCTTGTGATAGGTAAAAGATCAGATGACTGTTCAATTCTACTACATGAACGCATAGTTTTAACATTACTTTGTTTGACGACTTCACCCCGTGCCAGTACCATTCCGCGCTTCAAAGTCAATGGCTTATTAGTAAGATTACAAAGAGCAACACTACCCGTTCCGTCATTCAGATTGTAAACACCTCCTATAATAGTGTAATCAGTATTGCAAAAATACCGGTTGCTATCATATAAAAGAAAATCACAATCAGTCTTATTGTCATCTACACAAGTTACGAAATTAAATTTATTCATTACTATGTCAGAACAAATTTTTAATACTACTCTATTTTCCTGTTCGCTATTTATAGGCAGTGTTTTAAAATTAAAATCCAAGTCTCTCTTTAGAATATTCAGATTGTCATTAGTTTTAACAATAAGTACTTCAGGGAGTTCTGTAAAATTTTGTCCGACCAACAGCGATTGACTTAGCAATGAGGAATCTACAACAAATGCGTCTATCTCGGCCGTCACTTCGCCCAAGGTTAAAGTGATACAAGTTTTGGCTTTAGGTTTGTAAGAACCATTACCGAAACCCCTAATTACAGGTAAGTCATTCTCAGTTTGAATTAAGGAATTAAGTTCAACAAAGGTTTGACTTATGAGCGTGCAATCACTTCCGAAATCTATAAAACAATCTACTTTAATATTATTGTTAATGATGCCCTCTTTATGATATTTCATGTCCGGTTTGTTAACGTGAGTTAGCATTGTTTTCTTTTCCACAGATTTGTTTAAACTATTCATTTTTAACGGGCACTCCGTCAAATTATGTCCTAGCCGATTGCAACGATCACATTTAATAATAGGTTTCGGACATTTATTTGAATAATGTCCTTTCTCTCTACAATTATAACATGTTATTTCGGAGCTAACATTACGACATTGAGCACTACGATGACCGGTTTTATTGCATTTAAAACAAACAATTTCATTATTGGATGTGCCTGTATTAATTCTAAATCTATTGAATTTCGTAACAGATTCCTTACAGATATCTTTGAAAAATTTCAGTAAGTCTTCCGGGTCAATTAACCGCGCGGACGATGCGCCGGCTCTAAGGAGTCGGTCATCTATACCGTGAATAAGGCAATCGACTGCCTTTTTACCTTTTATGTCACACGCATTCAAAAGAATAATTTTATCGTAATAATATTGGTCGACCGACTCGCCAGGTTTCATTCGTCGTTCTAACATATCTGTCAATAGCGTACCGTAATTCGTCTCAGAAGGAAACGCCCTAATTAGTCGCTCTTGCCACTCCGACCAAGGTAACATAATGGTATTTTGCCCCTCGTACCAGTTTTTAGCATGACCAGATAACTTGGGTAGCGCGAAATGTCGAGTCTGTTTGTCTGACCAGTTATAAATTTGGGCACATTCATTTACTTTAGCTATCCAGTTTTCAATTTTCTGATTTTTATGTGCAGGATTAAATTCAGGTATAATATTCTTATCGAAACTAATTCCTTGTACATTTGAATGCATTAAGTTCTGAAATATAGTAGAGAATTGAGATATACTAAGCATAACGTCTTCACCACTCGTAACCGCACGTCTCGAACCTCCAGGAGCCGTGTCGACGCTGACCGGCTCGGTCGACGACGCCACCCGCGCTGCTCGTTCTGGCTCGGCGCCACCTGCCGCAGGGTGCTGCACTGCATAATATTCATCCTGGACACCATCCTCCGATGGCCTCCTAGTCCCACCTTGTAGTCCACTATTTGAGTGAATCGCCTTCTGAAACACCAATTATTCGAGCATCATTTCTCACGCAATAACTACAAATTCTTATAGACCCATACAAATGCGCAGTTTATTGTAAGAAGTAAAATATTAAAAAAATACTATGTAAGTAAAAAGTTGCTTAAAACTACCTTCCTAAACTTAGAATATTTCATCATTATAACGATTTAGGTTTATTTATTAATTATACATAAACAAAATTATTTTATCTAAGGTATGACTTGAAATATAAACTATACTTTGATAATTGCGAGTTCATAAGGCTTTAAATTAGATTACCTAGCACAAAATAACTAAGAAATTAAAAGGACCACCCTACGAATAAAAAAAAAAAAATAACAAATCACTCGCCTGATTAGAGTTCAGAGATTGTCCCATTACCCCAACGCTTCGTGGTGTGTCAGGGTCCTCGCAGACCTCCGACGTGATGACCCGCATATTCGCCGAGGCTGACGGCCGCACCGACCTCTCCTGGCGCCTGTCCTGCGTCTGCGATCGAGACCGCAACCGTCGCTCCCGGCTGCGCCGTCTCTTGTTATCATGACGATGTCTTGATCGCGCCCGATGGCGTGCACTCTCTACGCTGTTCCTTTCCGGCGTAGCACACTCACGCCTCCTACTTTTATTCTTATCTCGACGTGACCGATGTTGTAATTCACTATCCGATGAGTCCACGCTTACACTCTGATTTTTGCGTTTGCGCGGACGAGATAAGTGTCTAGGATTATTTCTTCCCATTTTGTGAGCGCCTTTCTTTATACCACTTCTGATATAAAAATCAGACGGGCAAAAGAAACACTTTGTAACACTTTAACAAAATAATTTATTGACAAAACACTTGTGATCTGTCCGCTGATTCGAATCAGAATGTCACCTCCTTTTCCATGCCGCCATTATCACAAGTCTTCCCACCAAAACCAAAAATATTAACAATTCGGAAACGGAAGTAATATCATACAAAATAAATTAATTAAAAGTACTTCCGGTATAATTTTAAGAAAATAAATCGATACAAAAATAAATATAAACCGAAAGATAATAAATTATAGTATTTTCATTTGATAACAAATTAAAATAATAAAATCTTTTAAGACCCAATTTCATTAGACAAACTATAAACAAATTTACAAAATTCCATATATCAATAATAATGATGATAGTTTAATATAAATTACTAAATCTAACAGTATTATCAAATATAACAAACTCTGTGGGTCATTGGTTGAGCGCGTCAGTGCTCAAGCCGGAGATTGCGAGTTTTCTATTCCTGGGTCATGAATGTGTATGAAATATGTGTTTTAATCAAAATCTCAATATGTGTATATAGTATAAAATTATTAAATATACCCGTAATCGTAATTCGTAATAAAAGTTCTTCGAAATTTTAACACGCGGGACCAGATTGACGTGGTGTGCAAGCGACTATAGATATTTTATTATTATTTTCACTCATTCAACGTAACAAAGGATAATTATGTTAAGCAAATATTTTAGTGCTTGACTTGTAAACACAAATTAAATTAGTTCGAATAGTAGGTCGTTCTTATTAATTTCGAGGCAACATCGGAAGCTATCAACCCTAGCACCGGCGGCCATCGGAAATCAAACTAATCGATTTTCATTTCGCCCGAGAGGAAATTAAATCCTTTGAGTGCCGCCCTGGTGACGGAATTCTGCTAAGCGCGACACGTGTTCATTCGATTCCAACTCGGTTCCGATCACGTTTTTAGATCGATTCGTATCGATAATATTAATATTCTCAACTCCGTCGTTATTAGAGATTTGGACGAAATTAAATTATTCTACTCTTTCTTATTTCGTATCGCTGCGACTGGGCTTTATTAGATTCTATACGAAATAGGTCGCTTAATACATGATAAAATTGTAATGAAGGATTCTTCATATTATATTTAACTGATAAAATATTATAGGCACATCATAGGTATGACCTATCAATTATTTCAAGACTAAAGATGACTACAGAATAAAAATATGTACTTATGTACAGAGGATCAGCTTTCATAAAACGATCCAAATTGTATCAGGGTTGTCACATAGGACGGAGTTTAAACTATGTCTAGTGTAAAGTGGGGCAGTTAAAGTGTGGACACTTTTTGCCTTGACATGACTCGTCTATAAAATATTATCTGTGTAACTTATATAAATCATTGATCACAAATTTTATGACTGACTGACTCCCGTTTCTACCTATAATTTGTTCTTTTTTATTTTCTTTATTTTTGTCTTCATGACGTTAATAAAATATAATGTATGAATAATTTGTGTACATTTCGACATATTTTATTCGTAACCCATTTTTTCCGTCAAAATAAGGTAAACATTATATAAATTAGACAAACATCGCTCATAGCTATATTTTTGTAAGCTCAGTATCCCGTCATCGTCGAGACTTTCTATTAATGTTGCTTACAAAAGAAATTCGATTCTCTACCACGAGTGCCACGAATAAATATGAAACAGAGGCGACGTTTCAAAAATTAAAGCTGAAATGGAATGTGTACCTTATATTCGAGAACCTACTCATCTACATTTATTATAGTCCAGTACCCCAAGCAGGAACATTTTGCGGTATCGTTACGTGTATGGTAACGAGAAATATTGTATGAAAACCATGAAAGCGCCTCTAGCGGACGTAAAAGTAACTAAAATGTTCATACAAAATTTCTCATATTTCACGTTTACGTACACGTAACGATACCGCAAAATGTTCCTGCTTGGGGTACAGTTCTTAGTACCTACCTATAATACCTACTTGCAGCTCAGGGTTATATAATTAATTGCTAAGCAAATTAATTGACAAACTGCTACACCAGTTTTATGGAAAACTGCTGTTTGTGAAAGTTTATAGTTATCATAAATAAATAAATAAATAATAATAATTGCACATAACACAGTATATTATACAACCCATGTAAAGATTTTGTTAATGATTACCTACTTGAAATATCTAATGACGTTTTAAAAAACTATCGTTCTCGGAAATTTATCGGTATCGATATATAAATGCACAGAATACGAACAGTAGGTCATAGTCGGCACCTATCTAGTAATAATAGGCTTTCAAAACGTTTTGCCAAATCAACAAGGTATATTTGCCTACATTTGCCTTTTTTATACATTCAGAAATAATGAGGTGTCACAACGTGGTAAAATACCGACTTCAAAATAATGAAGATTGTGTTGAAAAATAGTTAAAATGTTAGCCAAATTTAAAAGAGGAATTATTTAGAAAATAAATTTTATTTTATACTTTTTTGTATATTTTTACTTTGGAAGTCGGTTTAATTTTTGTGTTTAAAAATAATAATTACATAAAGAAATTATGTAACCAAAGTTTCTGTTTCATTCAAAATTCAAATTTTGCAAATCATTTATATTATGTAGGTAGGAGAGAGGACAAATCTTTTCTCTCTCTGGTTATTTGCTCTAGAGAAGTGACGGTATGACATGTACGTTACGGGAACATTTCGATTTACCCACGAACCACGAACAAGGCGCACCTCCCGCGGGAAATTAAGGAGCTAGATACTGACCGCCCCGCTGAACTAAAGCATATAACAAATATCTCTTAATATTTTGATAGCGTCGAAAAATATGTGTCTACAACATATTTTATGCTTTTAAACATAATATGAAACACTTGATAGATATTGATATAAAAAATAAAAAGTACTATCAGGGAATCTAACTCATAAGAAAGTTAATTAGTTACACAAAATCTTTACTTGTTATATAAAATATTTGTATTATTAACATAATTCAAACAAATTATGACAACGGTCAATTTGCTTATGAATTAGATTTCCTGAGAGTATATGAAAGTAAATTAATTTTTATTGGTAAAGTTTGAAAAAGACCAAGTGTAGTAAATTTATTTGGAAGTGCAAGAATATATTCTACAAGATTTAGTTATCAAACGTACCTACATCGTGATAATAACTATTGCACAAAAACACTTAGGTAAGACTGTGGGAAAGCCACGCTCCGGCACGAATGGACCGGCTCAACCGAATAAAAACCACGGCCTCACAGAAAACCGACGTAAAATAACGCTTGCGTTGTGTTTCGCCGAGTGTGTGAGTAATTTAAGGACTGGGAACGCAAGATTGTGTAATTTAAGGACTGGGAACGCAAGTCGCAACACCTTACACCACAAGAGTTACAAGTGTAACTCCTCTCGTTTTGCGAGTGTCCATGGGCGGCGGTAATCACTTACCATCAGGTGATCATTTCCTGGTTCATTACATAAAAAAAGGTATCCAAAATATTTATTAAATGTATTATTATTGTCATAGTAGGTATACTATGCCAATAATAATAGTGTGTCGAAACTTGTCAAAAAATTACCAAATATTTATATTCAAGTATAAAATTAACTATTTAATATTGAATTTGTTCTCACTATCTCCAAATAGAGAAAACCAAAGAAAACTTTGCGCATTTGTCATTTTTATGACACACCACTAAAGTCGACTCTACGAAAGTTTTTCTATCAAATTGATTTACTATTGGATTGCTCGCATATTTATAAAACATTAGAAAAACTTTGACGCAGTGCAGACACCAGAATCTAATGTTATGAATTTGTTGCGATAAAAAAATAACGGATTGCACTCCGTGTGTGAAAACTTACCTATTTTGGTGCGTTAGATATTTTTTAAATGGATACTAGGGGTATTGGGTTATGGATTGCATTTTATTTATGAATTGTATTTTATTAATTAAGAATCTTTAAAATACATACATAATATTCGTTTATGAATCATCGATAACAATTTCGACAACTCTTGTATCATCATCATTATCATTAAAATTTTACAATCTAAAATAGAAACTATAGGTTCATTGGTGAGTAAATAGGAAATAAACAATTTTGATTCGAAGTAATTTAAATTTCACCATACGTCAAACTGCGTCTCGTGACGGTGTTGCGTGATTTTATCTCATCTAAAAATATGAGTACCGCGCTAAAAGAAGTTGTGACTACAAAAGTAGCCTTCCCGGTGTGGTGGTTTACTCTATATCTATACCAAATTTCGTCAAAATCGATTTAGTTTTGATTCCTATTCAATGCGTCAAACAATCAAATCTTTATTTTTATATTATTATGTTATTATTAAAGGTTATGTATTTTATATTATTATGTAGATTGCGAATTCATTATAAACGTAAATATTAATATAATTTATAAACATGGGATAAATGGCTGTATTGGAAATTATTAACTACAGACCGCACAATAATTAATTACTTATAAGTACATAAAACTTATTACAATATGGAAGCAGAATAAAATTACAGTTTCACTCGTAAAATGAGTCAAAAACTAAAATTAAATTTTCTTTTGTGTTTAATATATTACGACTTCAATGGTAGTACTCAAAAATAATGAGTACAATTTCAAAATTGAAACGTGGAAACCACAATCAAATTATGTAAATTTCATCCATCATATTTTATTGGCAAACGTAATTTATTTCTGCCGCCGAATCACGCCAAATCGATTTTAATATTTTTGGCAACCCGCTTGAACTGGAGCTCAAAAAAAGGTGTTATTATGCGTATAATATAGTATTTCATTTTTTGTACCTAGATTAAAACTAGACACCGTTGAATCTTCTTTAAATATTGTTTATAAAAACTTTAAGCCGATTGCATAAATTAAATAGCCGAGCTATTACTGCGAATCTAATGACACCTCGTTCATTACAATCAGATAAGTAGTTTAGGCACTGCAGTGGAACAAACATACATACAAAGACTGCCAATATACCAATGTCAAATCTTCTTGTGTAATTAATAAAGTTCAATTTTGAATAGCTATCAGCGTTGTATCATTTTGTTTCGGTGTGAAATGGTCCTTAGATTTTTCGCGTAAGTTACTACTACGTCAAAGAATACATGGACGGTCCCTATGACCTTATACCTTACGACGTACAAACGGGCATGTCGAAAATGTCATTTTTATTGCATATTTGGCTTATATAATTATACAGTCAATGGTCATCTATCAGTTTTTCTAGGAAAATAATATATGAGTGCCATTATAAAGCCTTTTTAATCTACTATATCACCGCATTTTTTTGTTTGTCAAAATCAGGCACAGACTAATAAAACACAAACTGTTTGAATACATAAAACGCTCTCCTGAAAATCACGGTTTTTGGCATATACGTAGGGACCGTCGACGTTTATTGCTACGTGTTTAAGAGTCGTGAGATACCTAGGTAACCTCTGAAATCTATTTCACGTAATTGTTTACAGTTGCATGTTTGCACAGCTAAAACACAGCTAAGATGTAATAAAAATAGTTTCGTGAATCCGACTTCAGATTTCAGAACTTTATCTCACTAATATTTGTGATTGACTTGCACTGTAATAAAACTTAAGTTTCATTTTGTTCTACACAGAATATTTGTATAACAATTTTAGCAATTTCCTCCTACAGTGCGATAAAACTATAGAGCGAAACGCTAGGATATTAAACTTTTTGTTTGCTCCAAACTTCCACGTGTAAGAAACGTGAAGTTCTGAAATACAGTATCATTAATGTAGAAAAGTAGATGTTTATTACACTGAAGGCATTCCATCCATTTTCATAGTTTAAGGCTCTTTTGAGCACACCATTATAATAACAGAACTTTTATGGCTGTTACTAAGTTTTTTAGTGCAAGTCGTTTGAGTAGTTTTCGCTTAGATAATAAGGCCTCGGGATTTTTTAATGAAATTATCGTCTATAGTTTTAGCCTATTTAACAAGGTAAAAACGTGTTAATTGTTGATATTGCGAATTTAAATACGTACGATAGCTCGTTGGATTAATTATTATTATTATTGATGTGTAGAAATTCTTAACCCCGGAAAAAAACAATTTCAAAAGTTACAAACAATTAAATATGCTAAAAACGGGTTTAGTTTGTGGTCGCCACTTTTTAAACAGCGGGTTAAAATAGTCAATGACTTCAAAAAATATAGCTATACACATTCAGTGTCATTTAGTGTGTAGTGCGTCGGCGGGTATACCTACTTGGCGAATGTACGTTTGATTTCGCGTCGAGACGCAAAGTGTTTTAAAATTGTTACCTAAAAAGGTAATAACTATTATCTAATTCAAGTAATATAAAATAATGATAGTGAATAATAATAGATGCGGGGACGCTTGTTTATATTTTATCGAAACTTTATTAAATATAAATGAAAAGTAAATATCTAAAAATAAATTCAAATCATTGATATCATTCGAATTTAATCAAATAACCGTGAAATGAAAAGTGGAAAACGTTTTTGGTGAAATACTATATCGCTCACCCGCTTCGACCGT
Source organism: Glaucopsyche alexis (assembly GCA_905404095.1). NCBI lineage: Eukaryota > Metazoa > Arthropoda > Insecta > Lepidoptera > Lycaenidae > Glaucopsyche > Glaucopsyche alexis. Next base: position 18,973,401 of record FR990049.1, on the reverse strand, counting down.
TGAAATTCGAGCAGACACAATTTTTCGCAGCCTGTCCTGCCGCCCGCTAAATTCGTTAACAGAGGTTATATTTTTGTACCCCGTTTCAAATAACACCAAAAACAGTGTCGCCAATTTGTTTACACCAAAATATTTCTAGTTTCGGGCTAAAACGGACGTTGACAACAATACGTATATTGTTTGTAGTTAGAACTTTGAAAATGTCGTTTACTTTTTCTGTGAATCATGTCCATTGTTTTGGTAATTTGTTTCTTATGCCGTTTATGCACCGCCACCATCACAGGGACGTCACCGAGAAAGACATGACGGTGCCGAAGTAGCGATACCTTTACTATAGTCGTCTTTCCACCGCACGCCCGTCCGTCAATCTAATCTCGTCCAAGAAAAATCTCGTTCTCGTTGACGTCCCGTTGACGGTGGCGGTGGACAAACAGCGTTACTCAAACAGATTTTTACATAAAAGGTATAATAACCAAATTTTTCCAAAATAATTAGGTAATTATAGTTTTTATGTGTAAGCTGGAAATCATGAACTTATTTGCTTGTGCGTTATTTTCATTATCTATACAGATAAATAAAATTGAAGTGTCTGTTTGTAATTTAAAATTAACAGCTTTTCACTTAATGCATATGAAAGTATATTCGGTACTCACAATAAAACAGGTACCAATTTTTTAAATATTTGTCTGTCTGTCTGTTTGTTCCGGCTAATCTCCGAAACGGCTGAACCGATTTTCATGGGACTTTCACTGGCAGATAGCTGATGTTATAAGGTCTAACATAGGCTACTTTTATTTTAGGGTTCCGTTTTAAAAAAATAGGGTTCCGTTTTCGTTAGTTCTATGCAAACGAAGTTGCGGGCATCAGCTAGTTAAATATAAAACTCGGTACCGCTACCGCTCGTTTACGAATTCAACGCGTGAAAAAACCGTCCAAACCATCTGGCATAATATGTCTCATGAAACCTACTGGCAGACCTTCATAGAAATCTAATTTTTATAACAAACTAAATCTTATTTTATACTACTACTAGATGTTGCCCGCGACTTCATGTGCGCTAAAGAAAAACTCGCCGGAACTGTACATTTTAACACAATAAAAAAATACCTCCTTCACCGTAGTCTACTCTATATTTGTGCCAAATTTCATCAAAATCGGGACAGTAGTTTCAGAGCCTATTCGATACAAACAAACAAACCTTTTCTCTTTACATAAATAATTACAAATGTCAAAGATAGATGGATGTTTGTTACCTTTTCATGAAAAAACTACAGAACGAATTTTGGTGAAATTTGGTATGTCAATAGTTTAAGCTCTGAATTAATACATAGGCTACTTTTTATACCTAAATAGTACAGTGATCCCGTGGGATACTGTATTTACGCGGGCGGAGCCGTGGAAATATAGTATTCCACGCAAAGCGAGTAGCAAGTAGCAAAAGCAAATTCAATACAGTTGTTTTCTTAGTCTATTCTATTCTATGTATAATGAACATCTAATACCGGGAAATCTAAAACGATCACACGGAAGAGATCGTGGTAGAATCGTGAAGGTTCGCACTGAGGACAGTGGTCACTTGCATAAAAATGCGGAAATCTAGTGCACTTTGATAGCAACTCTCTAATGGATGACTGCCTTGAAAATATTTTAATGGTGCTTTTTTACACAATAATATATTGCTGTCAATTATCAAAGCAACTTTTATTCGACACAATATAGTCAATAAAATATGTGGCTACGGTGTGAAGTGAGTACGGTATGTGAAAGACTATAATTGTTACCTGAGTAACAATTGAGTAGGTACTTAATAGTTAAAAGGGTACCTACTAGTAGTTCATATAACTAATTATTGTAATAAAAAATATAATCTAATAGTGAAAATCCTAAATATAAAATGTATGCGTAATAAAATATAATACATATTTAAAGTGCCGTGAATATATTTTACATAATAATTGAATATGCTACATTAACTCCATATCTCTTTAAAACCAAGGCACGTGTGCAGAAAGTGTATTTATGAAGCTCTTGAGAATTTGTATAAACAATAACAAAGTGAAACATTGGCATAAAATATGAAATAACTATGTAAAATACACATACTTAATTCATATTTTTATATTATATTAGATTAGGTTTTATATAATATTAGAGACGATCGATATATATATATATCGAGGCTAATTGGAGCTATATTCGTGTCGCTCTAGAGCTATGGAGAGGGCTATGCTCGGAGTCTCTCTACGTGATAGAATCAGAAATGAGGAAATGCGTAGCAAAACTAAAGTTACCGACATAGCCCAGCGCATTAGCAAGTTAAAGGTGCAATGGGCTGGACATATAGCCCGTAGAACCGATGGCCGCTGGGGCCGAAAGGTTCTTGAGTGGAGACCACGACCACTTGAGTGGACGCCAAAGCGTACGACGGCCTTCCACCAGGTGGACAGATGACCTGAGAAAAGTCGCAGGGAGTCGGTGGATACAGGCCGCGAGCGTTCGGTCGCACTGGAAATTTATGGGGGAGGCCCAAGTCCTACAGTGGACGTCACCAGGCTGAAACGGACGAAAACGGAGGCACTCGAGTTTTACATTTGACAATATAATATACTTATAGAAGTCAGTCTTGCACTTTTAAAGGCAGCAAAATTACTATACCTAAATGAGTAAAAAAGATATAGGTAAAAGTAGAATTATACCAATTGTTGTCAAGTAGGTAATAAGGTATTGCATCAAAATTTCAAAATTAAAGCCGTTATCGAGGGTTACGGAAACCGTTTCTAGCCTTATTTAAATCGCTTACATCCTAGTTCGATCGATTCTCAACAGATTGTATGAAGAAATTTTTAGGCTAAATGTATGAAACAGACTATCCTTAGTTGTCTAGGAATATACGTAAATAGTCGAGTCTCCGGGAGGTTCTTACTTTATGGCTATAATTATAAGCTAAACATTCTACTATGAATTATTAAAAGCGGATTATTTATAAATAATTAGTTATTTATAAAAACATTGGGCGTTTTACACGCTTCGTGACTGCTGACCAAAATTCTACTAGGTAGATTTCACAATTTTCATTCATGAACATGTCATATTCCGTAATTATTTTAATTCAGATCCATGGAGAAGTGGAGATAATCAATAAATTGTTAATCATATTTTATAATATGAATATTCGTTGAAATGAGTAAAAATATCAGTTTTTATTCCCCTCTTGTAAAAACATAACGATTCTTAATAGTACCTTGAACAAGTTGTTGAAAGTAATGTATTTTTACATAGAAATTGGGAAACTAAAGAGACAATAGATTATTATTAGCTATTTATGAAAACCTTTGTTGACGCAGCATGAAGTAGACCAAACGTAGTGACGCAATTATTGCCATAACGCGTACGATAATTGGGCAACTTTTTAAAGTATCGCATCCTTGTTTCCTGTTGTTTGACAAAGCTGTCTTAGTTAATAACTTTGTTTTTATGGAATATATTAAGCGGTTACACTGACACTCGCAATAACAGAGGAGTAACAAGTGCCTTACGGGATTAAGAGGTGAAACTCAAAACTAAACTTGGAAGTTAAACTTCGATAACTTTAACAATCCATTTTTTTTCTACTTAATAATTGTGATTAAAAAATAATTTGAATATACTATTTTAACAGCTACCCATGTAATCCATATACCGTGTTACATGTTATTAATTTTTTTGTATATTATTGTCAGTAAAAAATACATAATTATGTACCTAATATATATTTTTAATGTTGATCCCACATTATGTATTAAATTTACTTTTATTTTTCGATATGAATTAATGCAGCTTACTCATTTGTGAGCGACTTTATATAATTGTATTATGATTGTAGGTATTAAATAATATGTTATTACCTATTTCGTCTTTTTGCAAAACGACAATGTAACTAAGCTTTCTAGATATAAATCGAATATGTATAATGTCTAATAGAAAAGCTTAACTGCTATATCAAACATGTCGCATTTACTAATGAATATGTTCGTGTCATGTCTGCTATGACAGACGATTGTAAGACGATAGGCGCAACGCACACTGCGTTAATATTTCATTTCTACTATTTCAAGTTCAAAATCATTTATTTGCAAAGAATATGGTATAATGCGATTCAAATGAGAATAGAAACGTCAATGACCTCTATCTGTCAAATGTCACTTGAAAAGTACGGTTAGCAGAAAAACTTATTTGCCAATAATAATAGTCGAAATAATTCTTTATATACTCGACACTAGCAGAATGGTGCAAAACCTTTGCAACCGCGATTGCCATAAATAAAAGAAGAGGAATAATAGTCTTATATCGAATTTAAATAATAATGTTAAATTATCTAAACATTTAATTATAATAATACATAATATGTATTAAGTATTATAATTCGTAATTCGTTTTTAAAATCATAAATTACCGTTTTGTTTTTCATTGTTGGTGCAAGGCAACTTGCCAAAATTATATTGTTTTTGTTATTGTCATACTTATTTTGCTCGAAAATGAGTAAACGAGGTACAAAGACGACGATGACTACTCGGACAGTAATACAGAGATGAGCGAAATTGAAGAGCTAGATTCAGATTACATTTTTTTTACTCAATTTTGTAAATAAATTACATTAAAAGAAAAAACCTTTTATTTGCCCACCCTACCTAATTAGGTACCCAATTGGGTAAAATTGACAGCTATGACGTCACAATATGGCGCCGACTCGATCCTATTCTCATTTGAATCGCACTATACAGAGGTGTTTTTAATTATATTGCCGTTACTCAACTCGTTTGATTTACTATTGAACGATACAGAAAACAAACATGAAACAAACAACCTATGAAAATAAGTAGGAAAATTATGACCTTAATATCATAAACATTCTAGGAAATTTAACTTCAGCAAAAACTTGTAGCATACTTAGGCCCACTTGCGCCAATCCGGGTTAAAGTTAACCTTGGGTTAAAATATCATGCTTTCTCTTTCACAAATACGAATAACGAGAGAGATAACATGATTTTTATCCCAGGGTTAACTTTAACCCGGTGTGGCGCAAGTGGGCCTTAGGCGAGTAGTCTGTACTTAGGTCATAACCATAAAAGCGCTAATTACGTAGAAAACGAATTAATACGTAAGTTAATATGTTGGTTTTATACAGTATGTATTCTCTAGAACTAAAACTAGCACATTACTCATTTATCGTTTCGTAGTTATTAATCTCAATCATTAATGTAATGATGACTAAATAAGTGAGACTTATTTCATTATTGCCAATGTATAAATGATAAATCGTCTTCTTGCGACTCAATTATATTATTGTTATTAGGTAAATATTTCTGTACGTTATTGTCGATTTCATTATATCTACCATTAAATTAAATTATGTAACTGCTGAATGAAGTACATAACTTTAATGTAATTTACTTTCAAGTAGTCATTATAGTAACTCTCATACAACAATTGCCATAAAAATGAGCGTGGGCGCATCGGCGGCGATCATCAAAGCATTGCATAAGACAATCTTAAAATAAATCATATTATGGTCCCTTTGAATTGCAAATATTCTTAAGTATCGTATTATTTGACAAACGTAGGATGCTAATGCTATAATGTTTTGTCCAAATCTGAATGTCTTTACTACCTTTGATTAAATAGTCCTTTCGACTTTAACTAACGTACCATTGATTATTATTATTAGATACACTATAAGGTATGTAATTTATATGAGATCGCTTATGTCAAAATCATAATGGATATAATTTTCAATAATTATATTTGTCACCGTAAAATTGTAAAAACCGTTTGATTATAATATAACTACTGAAATTGTAAAATTTTCATAGACTTCCGATGCGAATATGCTGCCTATAATCTAACACATTATTTTTCGTCAAATTACAAATATATAGTCATGAATCTTTTGATATATATTTACAATCTCGTTAGTTATTTTACAATCAGACGGTTTATACACTTTTACGGTGACGTATTCATTTTATTGATAATAACTCTTGTAGATAATTTGGCACAAAGGTAATAATTTTATTTACAGTTAGGTATCAAGTAATACTAGGTCAAATAATAAAAATCAATAAAATATTAATACATAATAAGTACCTATCTTCTATAGTTTCGCACTTCAATGACCATACGCACGTATATATTAATTACGCTATGCCATAATGTGCGCTCATCCTTACGTCACAAACGACATGTCATTATGACACGGCGACTTGTCACACCGTCACAAAACATTGGCGACACTTTCTCTCCTGGTATTCGGTTCGAACTCCATAAGTAAAAGTGACACAAACCTGTCCGTGTTTAATATTCGATGTATCGACACTTTATGTAATTTTATCTACAAAGAGAAGAGTTCGCAGTTAAATTAAAATTTATGGAGTGGTTATCTCAATGATTTCGTTTATTTTCTCATAGAAATATCATTCACGAATAATAATAAATTGTTAATTAAAATTAATTAACTACTGCAGGTGCCGAATTATTTATCTAAAAATATAAAAGGCAAACCTGACTGACTCATCTAGCAACGCACAGCCGAAACTACTGAATGCATTTTGCTGAAATTCGGCTACATATAGTTGTAATGACGTAGGCATCCGCTAAGAAAGGATTTTTCAAAATTCGCCCTCTAAGAGGGCTAAAAAGGAGTTAAAATTTTGTATGGAAACCGAGCTCCACGCGGACGAAGTCACGGGCAAAAGCTAGTAATAAAAATAAAACTCAATTTTAAATTCCTGTCTGCTTGTCATTTACGGAAAAAGGTATTAGAATGCTTATTTTCTTCGTTAAATATACTCTTATGGTCAATTCATACCTAAACAAAACGATACGCGACATAACGCTGCATTTTTAAGATAGCTATTCAAAATTGAACTTAATTCATTACACAAGAAAAACCACATTGCATTGTAGGAGTTCTAATGTCACCACGCTACACAGCGTTATATGAAACGTGTATCTTTGTGGCGGTGTGAACAGACCTTTAGTCATTAGTACATAATAATCCTAAAATATTGCACATTACATCTACATTATGTGGAATATCTACAGTGTTCGAACGACGAACACATAACTTAGAAATTGTAATTACTAATTCTCAACTGCCGTTTTACAACTTAATTATATTACAATATATTTTATTAAAGTTAATTAAAACACCGTATACAGTGTATACTTTATTGAAGCGTTAAACATTTGACCTCATTACTCGCTCGTTGCTTAGTGATAAAACCTTTGTAGTAATTTATTAATATCAATAACACTTCAGCGAATTAAAACAATGGTTACAAATTAAGTGGACCGTCAAAATTGACAGTTTTTTATTTCTGTTTCAGTTAAACCACCAACCAGCTGTCTTCCAAGCCTGGTAAGTAATATTTTAGAATTATGTAAAAAAATAACCGGTTGCACTCCGGGAGTGCCGGCAGAAGTGAAAACAAAACCGCCATGTAGGTTAAAAGATACGAACTAAAATAGTTTCATGCTCGCGTAAGGAAACTAAGAAAGCAAACGGTAGCAAGTTGCATCTAACGAATTTTCGATCAGGTCACGTGTACTGACGCGAGTTTAACATATTTTTTACCCATCCCAAGAAAAGTGCACAACGCCCAGACTTTAATACAACGGCCATTAGAAGACGATGAGTTATGGATAATTACAATTAACTAGAGAAAACTGTATAAAATCTGTCTATTCGTTCGGACCTATATGAATTATGATTCCACAAGCAGAATCACATCTGATGCCCGGTCTCTGAAGATTTTTCATAAACTCTAAATAAACTAAGTTTATCTGTCGCAGCGTCCCAAAGATCCATGGTCACTAGCTCTTTTTCAATTTCGAGCCAATGATTGAGATTTTAGGTGGCAATAGGTAAAAGAATTGTAGCTGGGATCCCCCACACATAAAAGATTTGTAGCATCTACGGCTATGAAAAATATTTACACCTTGATATCAACATAATGTTACAATTATACTCTATAACCTGTATTATTGCCTTCACTATTTCCAACACTTCCCTTTCCTGCGCTATAATTGTAAGAAATAACTGTTTTAACTACTAATGTAACTACCACTCAGTAAGCGTGAAGGCAACCTTTTCTATTTCTAAGGTCAACACATTTTTATGCGAACATATTATTATTCAATCTTATCATTGGCGATGATTAGACATGTATATATTGTATACATTTTGTATTAGCTTACGTATCTGTACGATCGCCGATTAATCATTTTAATTTCAACAAAATCCTACTAATATTATAATTGTGAGTATGTATGGATGGATGTTTGTTACTCCTTCAGGCAAAAACTACTGAATGTAGTTAGATGAAATTTGGTATGGTAGTAGTTTAGGCTCTGGATTAAAACATAGGCTACTTTTTATCTCGAAAAAATACAGTGTTCCCGAGGGATACTGTATTTAGATTTTTTTTTTAGAATTTATTTATTTATTTCCAAGAAATTTGTTACAAGGTCTTACAATAATTTAGTTTGAATCAAAATTTCTGCCTCTTAGGCGTGGAAATATTATTATTTTAAAATATACCTACTGCATGCTAAATTATGAATTAATATTACATTGTTGAAAATAAATTACTACATTAATCAGAAGTTCAATTACAAATTCAATTAAGTCTCTGGATAATAGTTTGCCAATACAGAACAATTATAATATAAATTCATCATGTCAATAACAAAATAAAACATAAAAAAATCGGTTAGCAAAATAATAACATACTTAATTAAAACTTAAAAGTTGAAATAAAATCTTCAGTCAAAACAATATCTTTAGTCAGAAATTTTGTTGATTACTTTACTTAGTTCTATAACTACACAATATCTAAAAAATCTTTATGCGGGCGGAGCCGCGGGCAACAGCTAGTTCTCTCATATTTTTGCAAGCGAAATCAAAATAGATACACTTAGACTAATAGAATAGCTTTGCAAATAAATCACAAAAAATATCCTTTGCTGTTTCACGTTCGGTGAATAGTGACAGTGCAACATTTTTTGCTCTTATTATGGTTTTTTATTGCCATTCATGTGACAATTAAAGTGAACGGAATCAGGATATCGATAGTGTGGACGCTCATTAACAATCCTTTCGTTTAGAATTGACTCATAGATGATAGTCGTATGACTTGATTTCCTTTATATGTTTATAACATAGTTTCTAAACCGGTGAGTCGCGACCCTTGGGGGGTAGAAATTGTTTTTGAAGAGGGTGGCAGTCTATTGAAAATTAATAAATACAAACTACATATACTAAGTACAAAAGTTTCGATATTCGAATTAATTATTTGTATCGAACGTCAAAAAAATATAAAGAAAAAAATATCATGTAATGGAAATATAATATTTAATTCTGTAATACTATACATATATTTAAGAATTTTCACATCCAAGATCCAGGAACATAGAAAAACTTTTGTCCCTTCGGCGCGACTCGAACCTGCGAGCTCCGACTTAAGCGCCAACGCACTAACCACTGAGCCACAGAGGTCATCAAATTTACTTTGCTTTACTTGAATATAATATAATATAGGCGATTTTACGTAACACCAACATAAAATAAACATAGTCTACATAACATTCTAACGCCTAATTATAACTTTTGTTGCCTGTCCATGAGAGTAAATAAAATAAAATAAATACTAGGTCATATCTTTCTAAAGTGCGGACGCGGAGCACGGAATTTTCGTATGTGAAAGAGACAATTAGCGATGAGTCAACGCTAATTGTCTCTTTCACATGCGCGAAAATATATTGCTATCGCGTACCTGTGTGAACGGGTTTATATATTATAAAATATAATAAATATATAATTTGTAAAATATATTCGTGCGCGACAAGTACTTACCTACTGATAAGTCAATGTACGAAATTCTACATGCTAGGCCTTCGTCGTCGTTGACACACACTTTATTCTTAGTTCTGGGAGCACGGTAGTGCCCCGCCAAGACGAGCTAAGCGAAGCGCAAGGGCACTACCAGACTACCTTTTCTCGAAGCGTTTCGTCGATATTTTGAACCCTCATAACTTGGGTTTGGATTATAACAGATACACAAAATTTTTAGGATATGTTCCCAGTAGCGGACTAATGAAACATGTAAAGTTTTGATAATATCAGTCTAATAATTTAGATTTTATTGATATCTAAAAACCCCTGATTTCGTCACTGACTCACTGATGATCAACAAAATTATAGGGTACTTCCGGATGTCATAGAAAGCTGAAATTTGGTATGTAAGCTAGTTTTAGCACATAACCAACATAAAAATTGACAAACTTGGAACTTTTATCCTCCAACCCTTAAACTAGGGAATGAAAATTTGTAAAAGACTTACCTATGTAAATGTTTACTCTAGAGGTCTAAAAATTGTCTTTCAAAAAGAAGTGAAATCCCACCAAAAACATTTTCATGTAAAGTGATGCCAAGACGATACCATATAACTCGCACTGTCAAAAAGCTATTAGATCTCATTTGAAACCAAGCTTCTGACTCTACCAAACTTCTAACTCTACACGCCTTAACTCTACAAGCCTAACTCGACAAACTCTACACTTTAGTCAAAATATGTGGCCTGGCCATTTCGATACATTCGCTTAGGCGTAAGGTGAAAAATTTACGGACTGTTTTTCTGTTATATTATTCTTGTACGAACGAAATGGCCAAGCCACATAATTTGACTAAAGTGTAGAGTTTGTCGAGTTAGGCTTGTAGAATTAAGGCGTGTAGAGTTAGAAGTTTGGTAGAGTCAGAAGCTTGGTTTCAAATGAGATCTAATAGCTTTTTGACAGTGCGAGTTATATGGTATCGTCTTGGCATCACTTTACATGAAAATGTTTTTGGTGGGATTTCACTTCTTTTTGAAAGACAATTTTTAGACCTCTAGAGTAAACATTTACATAGGTAAGTCTTTTACAAATTTTCATTCCCTAGTTTAAGGGTTGGAGGATAAAAGTTCCAAGTTTGTCAATTTTTATGTTGGTTATGTGCTAAAACTAGCTTACATACCAAATTTCAGCTTTCTATGACATCCGGAAGTACCCTATAATTTTGTTGATCATCAGTGAGTCAGTGACGAAATCAGGGGTTTTTAGATATCAATAAAATCTAAATTATTAGACTGATATTATCAAAACTTTACATGTTCTAACTCTACACGCCTTAATTCTACAAGCCTAACTCGACAAACTCTACACTTTAGTCAAATTATGTGGCTTGGCCATTTCGTTCGTACAAGAATAATATAACAGAAAAACAGTCCGTAAATTTTTCACCTTACGCCTAAGCGAATGTATCGAAATGGCCAGGCCACATATTTTGACTAAAGTGTAGAGTTTGTCGAGTTAGGCTTGTAGAGTTAAGGCGTGTAGAGTTAGAAGTTTGGTAGAGTCAGAAGCTTGGTTTCAAATGAGATCTAATAGCTTTTTGACAGTGCGAGTTATATGGTATCGTCTTGGCATCACTTTACATGAAAATGTTTTTGGTGGGATATTTTATTCTGATAATAATCCAATCAACACATTCTTTAATTGGTTTCAGAATATCACAAAACGTTAACAATGATAAATAAATATAACTTTTTTACGTTGGCCTAGTCACCTAGACACTGCAGGGGTCACAGGTTCAATGGCCTAGTGAAGTGATCGAAATATCTCAATTTTCGGACCATCACAGATGACTCCGTGTCGACGACCTATCGCAATTCGTAACCAATTATTCTTATTGTGAAAGAGCATCGCAATTATTTTATACGTCGCCGTGGCGCCGCGTTACTTTATAAATAATTATTTTATACTTACCGACTGCCTTATATTTCACTAGGGACTAGGGCTAGTGCAATAATTAACTAAATAAATAATTCTTAATTTTAATACAAAATAAAATGCATTTAAAAAATCAAATCAGCGATCTTACCGCTGGAAGCAATCTCTTCCAAGGAACCATTTAACAAAGAATAATTAACAATGGAGAGAGAAAAAACATGCAACGACCGGACTCCAAGACCTTTTAATGCTTACTTATGGACCTACTTAATAGAGATTTTGACAGAAACTGTACGGAATTTCTGTCAAAATCTCTATTAAGTAGCTCCTTAAGTTAGCATTCGTAAAAAAGAAGACACGTACATTATACACAGACACGTCAAACTTATACATAATAAACAGCCGTCGCACCGTCGGGGATCAAAAAGAAATCAAATAAATACGTAAATAACACGCTACAACGTTTGAATAGCATCATTAGCATACTTTTTGCTATAAAAAATAATCCAACACGAATTACTTTCACGTTACATCAGTGTGAGAATACTCAATAGTATAATTTATAGTAACGATACTGCGCAATAATCGAAGTACTGCGCACATTTCTCCGATTATTTATAATTAGATTAAGCTAATCCAATTTTATTACAGTCATAATTTTTTTCAATTAAAAATAGATTAGCGCGCTACTGCTAGCTTTCATAGAATAATTAAGTATTAAGTACTTATGACAGATTAAGTATTTAACTCCAGCGTTTTATATAACAAGCAGCAAAGCAGGTAGAGTTATAAGCGTTATGGCCGTGTTAGGTAAATATGTATTTAGGAATTATTTCCTAAACGTTTTATTGAAAAAAATAGTAGACGCGTGAAAAAAACCATCCCCACTTTACGTGTAAAATAAAATCAGGAAATATATTCTTTAAGGGGTACCCCACCCCTTAAAGAATATATTTTTCCTGATTTTATTTTAGCACTTTGTCGATGTAGTAGAGACACATATCTATACAAAGTTTCATCTTTCTAGCTCTTACCGTTTGGTGAGCTGAATGACTAAACCATAAGGGCTACGAGATGAAAAATTTAGAACCCTAAAATAATACGAACTTAAATATTTATTTTATTAAAAATATATTTTTTTAAGTGCTACAAAACAAAATGTGTTTTGTCGTTTTTAACCGACTTCCAAAAAAAGGAGGCGGTTATACGTTCGGCTGTATATATATTTTTTTTTTTTTTTTATTTTTTTTGTATGTTCAACGATTACTCCGCCGCCTGTGGACCGATTTTCAAAATTTTTTCTGTGATGTATAGGGTGTAATCCCAAATTGGTCCTTTTGATATCAAAGTGGTGACCTGATGATGGGATCCATGAGGAATCGAGGGAACTCCTCGAAATTTATATGGACACATATGGTGATTTCGACTTTTTCTGAAGTAGTCCAAGCATATGCTACCAAAAAGTAAGATTTTACTCCAAGGTATACCCTGGATCCAAAAGTACAGAACAGAACTCCTGACTCCTTATAGATACATGTTTGGAAATTTTGGCGTTGTTTAAAGAACTGCAAGCATATGCCACTTTGTCAATTTGAGTAATCATCATCATCACCACCACTATCACAGCATACATCATCACATTATGATGATAAAGAAGGTACTTCTCATAGTATTTTACAATAACACGGAGATCTTTGAACATTACTCTGCCGTTTATGGACCTATTTGCAAAATTATTTTGTTGTTGTAAAGGGTTTAATTCGAAATTGGTCCTTTAGTCACTAAGGTGGAAACCTGATGATGCGATCCATGAGGAATCGAGGGAACTCCTCGAAATTTATATCGACAAATATAGTAATTTTGACTTTTACTGAAGTAACACAAGCATATGCTCCCAAAAAACAAGATGTTGAAACCAAGGTATACCCTAGATCCAAAAACACTGAACAGAACTCCTCAGTCTTTAAAGATACGCGTTTGGGAATTTCGACATTGTTTAAAGAACTGCAAGCATATGTCACTTTATAACTTACAGTAATCATCATCATCACCTTAACAACAATATCTAATGGAAGCTTAGCGCGTATTCAATTATATATTCGATCGTTTATTTTAGACGTTCATGACGTATTAATAAGAACTTAACAAAATATATAACTAAAAAGGGTAAAATTATTATTTTTAAACAAAAAATTAAACCGACTTCCAAAGTAAAAATACACAAAAAAGTATGAAATAAAACTTATTTTCTAAATAATTCCCCTTTTAAATTTAGCTATTTCTCTAGTCAATCTTCTTAATTTTGAAGTCGGTACCAGCAAATATGAACGTGCGTTCTAAAAAATACTGTAGCTTTACGTTTGGGCTGGTAGCGACTTCAAAATTAAGAAGATTGACTAGAGAAATAGCTCAATTTAAAAGGGGAATTATTTAGAAAATAAGTTTTATTTCATACTTTTTTGTGTATTTTTACTTTGGAAGTCGGTTTAATTTTTTGTTTAAAAATAATAATGTACCTTACCCTTCGTGCGCGTTTATCATTCACACTTGGCTGATTCTTATGTACCTACTATAATATTTCGAACCGTATAATACCGTACCGTTGCCGTAAAATTGTAAAAACCGTTAGATTGTAATATAACTAGTGAAATTATAAAATGTTAGTAGAAGAATTTAACATATTATTTTTCGTTAGATTATAAATATATAGTTAAGATTAATATATTTCGACATATTTTTACAATATCGTTACTTATTTTATAATCTAACGGTTTTTATGATTTTACGGTGACATATATATGCCACTCCTGTTCTAACCAATGAATTACCTATTTTAATAGCTTTACTATGTCGTTCAACCTTAGTTACAATAAATTGAGTAACGAAAAACTATTAACAATATGTTGTCTGTAGAAATGTTAAATTAGCACTTAAGCCTTGTTACACTCAGAGTTGTAACGTATAACACGTTATTTGTCAAGCTTTTCGATATTGTTCAGCAATTAGTCTGTCGTAATTCAGTCTAAATCGAAGTATATGGGCGAACTATTAGTTTCGTCATATATTTCAAAAGGCGAGTCGCCTTGATATGATTGTCATGCATCCATGACGCTACATACTGCGCCCGGCGACTGCCGTCGTGGGACGAAAGCAATTAAAACGATAATTAAAAACCAGCCAAGTGCGAATCGGACTCGCACGCCGAGGGTTCCGTATAAACATGTAGTGATTTTGTTACAGCTTAAAAAAAAACTTAGGCCTTTACATCCGTTAATGGATGGTTTATAGGTACAGTATTCTGCGAGCAAAGTAACCACTCTTGAAATACTGTAGTGCCTGGGACAGTTGGTTTTTAAATGTCGTATGATTGGCCCAAGCACATGCGGCATTCTCACAACATAGTCAGCCTAGTCCAGAGGAATGAACTGGTCAATACGTCTGGGGCCAACCATGTGCGGGTTTCCTCACGATGTTTTCCCTCACCATTGGAGCGTCCGTATAATGTACTTGAGATCTGAAAAAGTCTCATTGGTACACGCCACAACCTGGGTTTGAACCTGCACTCTCACGAGTGCGAACCAAACGGTCTACCCACTAGGCCACGGAGCTCTTAAAAAATGTATTATAGACCTGAGTATTTGATATGAATTTCAATTTAATACCTCTACGGCTCCATGAGGAAAGTGGTAGTCAGTTTGAAATTAGTAAAAATATTTTTACTATATGATGTAACTAAAAATTTACTGTTTTCGCAATTTTTCCTTTATTTGTGCTATAAACTTTATCGTTGCTTCGTACCAAATTCCAAGATTCCGAGTTCACGGGAATTCCCTGTAGGTTTTGAGTTTTTGAAAAAAATTGCGGCATAAACGGTTGTATCTTTTGATTACGTTGGCTTAGAAGTTTGATTTTTTCACAAGGGCCAGTAGACTTGAGTATTTGATATAAATTCCAGCTTGATACCTCCACGCGTTCCTGAGAAAAAGGGTTTTTACAGATAGATGGATAGACAACAAAGTGATCCTATAAGGGTTCCTTTTTTTTCCTTTCGTGGTCTGGAACCCTAAAACTTAATTAATAATTGAGTGTTTGATAGTTTATAGCACATAGAGTAAATAATATATTATTATACTCTCTTTCGTCTATGATATAGGTATATTTGGATCAATCAAAACGCATTGTACTATGTTTGACAATTTTGAGAATACCATTTTACTGTTTTAACATATCGTAAATGCATTGAAAATGTACTTCTAAAATTTAATTAGCGGAATCGACCTACAGACTAAGATTTTTACGATCATAGTCATATTTACTGCTTATAATTACCTATTTAAGGTTTTCACATTCTCTGTTAATTATAGTTACAAAATTTGAGTAAAGTTCAATGCCATATAACTCATTTATATACAGTTTTACCAAAATATGTTGTATGTATGTAATTATTATTTACATTTACTTTGGCAATACTTCAAAATGTATTTAATTGCTTTTACTATTTATCACAATTGCCTTAATATAAATATAAATAAATCACCTTTTGATAATGTGCCTTTTGGTAATGTGCAATACTCTTCCTATTGGCTTCGATGATGTCGGGTAAAAGGATGTAATAAGTTACTTAGATAAGATAACTACATTTTTTATAAAAACTTAACTCGACCACGTAGGTAAGTTATATAGCCGTTACTCGGGCTATTATTACGAATCTAGTGACACCTCATTTATTGTTTTTTTTTTTATCTAGTGTCTCCTCTGAGAACTTACTCATATTCAGATATGAGTTCTCTTGCAAACTCTCAGGAGTACTATTCATTTTTCCAATAATAAAAATTCAATCAATTATGTCTATGCAGGGACATATCTAATATGTTTTGAGTCTATCTAGAGAGATAGAGCCTGGTGACCAGACAGACAAATAGACGGACAGACGGACGGACAGTGGAGTTTCAGTAATAGGTTCCCGTTTTTACCCTTTGCGTGCGGAACCCTAAAAAGTACTAATATTTAGATATATAGATATTATGTGTTAAAATCTTACTTGCACTCTTTCACATAGGGTGTTAATCGGATCGTAGATCCAATCGTGTATCATTAATTTGCCTCCGTGGTCTAGTGGTTTAGAGCTTGGCTCTCGACTCGGAGGTCGTGGGTTCGATTCCCGCATGGGAACAACAAAAAATGTTGTTTCCAAGTTTGGTTAGGACAATGCAGGCTGATCACCTGATTGTCTGATAAGAAAGATGATCCATGCGTCGGATGGGCATGTAAAAAGTCGGACCTGCGCCTGATCTCTCGCCAGTCGTGTCGGTCTTCCGTCCCACTGGGTTACGAGAGTAAAAGGAAAAGAGAGTGCTCTTGTGTACTTCGCACACACTTGGGCACTATAAAAATAACTCCTGCGTAGTTGGCCTGGTTTTCAATGAAACCGGCCACCAGTCACCGAAACCGGTGTGGGGAGCTATTAATTTGCATTTGTGTATTTTTTACTTTTTTTTAAATTCAGCGCCTAATTGCAGAAGGTCGATTCTGCTAAATAAAATCCCGCAATAATACAGTTACAATCTAGCCTCGATATGTTAAACTGCAAAATGGTATTCTCATAAACGTCAAACCAATGTCAGACCTGTTTTGATTATTCCAAACTCCAAAACAACTGTGTTGACGATATAAATGTCACCTTAAGACGCAAAGACACTGATCCTAAATACAGCATGCTTAGCCCCGAATGTTTAAAGGAAGTGCGCGATATTATTAGAGAGGAAATGAAATTAATGATGAACATTCACAAAGGGAGCATAATTCAAGAATTAAACGTTAAAATGACGGAAGTACTTACCAAGGTGGCGGATATAAGCTTAGCTATTAATTTTCTAGAACATAAATACGAAGATATTAAAAAGGACATAATACAGAAAAATGAAATTACGAAAACACTGGAAAATGAAAACAAATTACTGAAGCAGGATCTGATTGATATCAAAGGTAGACTTTCTGCTATAGAACAACATTCAAGAGCTAATAATTTAGAAATACAATGTATACCTGAACACAAATCAGAGAACATTATAAAAACGGTGAAACAGATAGCTACAAGTGTCCAATGCCCTATTAATGATAATGATATACTAAGTTGCACTAGAATAATGAAACTAAATAAAGAAAGCTCCCGACCCCGCACTGTTTTAGTTAAATTCTGCAATCCAAGAGTACGTGATAACTTCTTAGCGTCAACTATAACTTTCAACAAAAAAGCAGCCACAAACGAAGATAAACTAAATACTAGTCACATCGGTATGAGCGGTTCTAAGAAACCAATCTATGTCTGTGAACACCTATCACCGTTGATCAAGGCCTTGCACGCTGAAGCACGAGCAAAAGCAAAATTACTTAATTATCGTTATGTTTGGGTTAAGAATGGACGAGCTCATACCCTTCGTCCATGGAACTGGGAGATACTAAGGCTGATAATGGTCCTGATATATGCAACCTCTTCGCTAGGAATTTCTCTTCGGTGTACGAAATTGATACCAATAGTCAATCCCACTATACAGTAATAGAACCTAAAACCTACATGAGCACCTTTTTTATTTCTCAACGTGATGTTCTTAAGAAACTATTGAAACTTGACTGCACTAAGGGACCGGGACCGGATAAAATTCCTCCAATATTCTTGCATAAGTGTGCTCTCGAGTTATCTCAGCCTCTTCACTTAATTTTTAATATATCGCTTAGAACTGGCGTTTTTCCCACTGCATGGAAAAAAGCCCGTATAGTCCCTATTCCTAAAGGAGATGATCCTAGACTTATTACCAATTATAGACCTATATCTATTCTGTCGACGATGTCAAAGGTTTTTGAGTCTTTGGTTCACCAAAATCTCTCCAAACATATAAATCAGCTTCTTAATAGTAACCAACACGGTTTCGTATCCGGTAGATCATGTAATACTAACCTTACATCTTACGCAACCTACCTAAGCAATGCAATTGATAATGGTAATGAACTTGACGCTATATATACTGATTTTTCAAAGGCCTTTGATAAAGTCAATCATAACATTCTTTTACAGAAGATAAGGTCTTTTGGCATTGTTGGCTCTTTATTAAACTGGTGCTCTTCTTACTTGAGTCAAAGACCATCATATGTCGGCTTTGATGGTTATCAATCTGACCTCTTTATCGCTTATTCCGGGGTCCCTCAAGGGTCAATTCTTGGACCTCTTTTCTTTGACATTTTCATCGATGACATTAACGATATATTGATAAACTCTAATGTATTTATGTATGCAGACGACCTGAAATTAATTAGGATAATAAAAACAAAACTTGACATAAAAAAGCTCCAGGATGATATCGATAGTCTTGTCTTATGGTGTGCCAACAATAAACTGTACCTTAATACGAAAAAATGTCATCATATTAAGTTTACAAGAAAAAGGGTAGCTACTATCAGCGACTACACGATATCAAATACAACTGTATCTCAAGTACAAACTATTAGAGATCTTGGAGTTGTGCTTGATTCAAAGTTGAGTTTTATTCCACACATAGAGGAATCGGTTAGTTCTGCCTTACGATCTCTTGGTTTCGTGATCAGAAACTCTAGAGAATTTCGCAAAACCTCTACAATTTTGACCTTGTATAATAGTTACGTAAGAAGTAAACTAGAATACTGTTCTACCGTATGGAACCCATATTACAAAGTGCACATTGATCGAATTGAAAGTGTTCAACAAAAAATTGTTCGTCATTTGTCCTATAGATTCTGTAACTCCTTGCGTGGTTGCTCATACGAGCAGAAACTACAGCATTTTGGTATGGTAACATTAGAATCACGAAGGCACATTTCAGACATGTCATTTCTTTATCAATTAATAAACAATAAAATAGACTGTATGCATCTCCTTTCTTCATTAAATTTTTTCCTCCCCGTGAGATCTTTTAGGAAACAAGTGCCCCTTTTTCGACCTAATTACCATAGAACTAACCTGGGTAAAAATAACCCCATAACTAGACTTACATGTAAATACAATGAGCTATCATCGAGGATAACGGATCTTGACGTAAACCATGATAGTTTTCGCAATTTCAAAACAAAGATCCTCAAATACTATGAATCCACTGATGTTACTTAATTGTGTCATAATTCTGTAATAATTTTTATTTTATTTATTCAAATACTTTATTATTAATCTTGACATCATTAATTTATATTATTAACATTGTTAACATTTTTAATTTATCGCAACTTTTACATTTATTTGATCTGACACTTATTTGACCTAATTTTAATCTGTTTCTTTTTTTTTTTTATGACTAAGTTTCATGTTCTGTATATTAAAGCTGCTGTTTTTCTGTGCAAAGCGTTTTTTCTATACTTTAATTTTTGTGGTTAATTAATTAGTTATTATTATTATTGTTAATTTAGTAATTATTATTATTTTGTATGCTAATGTTAGTAACTTTAATTTTAATTTTTTCTCTTTATGTTTGTGGTTTTTAATTTGCATGATGAAATAACCTATAATTTAAAGTACAATAAGCTCTTTACTTATTCTAATGTATGTTTTAATTTGTATCATTGTAACTTTTGTTGGTTATTCATAGTAAATAAATAAATTCATAGTAAATAAATAAATAAAAGTTAGCAAAATTATATCAAGACGATTCATTAATAATTCAACTAGCTGTTTCCCGCGGCTCCGCCTGCGTAAATATACCATCGGTTATCCCGCGGGAACACTCTATTTTTCCGGGATAAAAAGTAGCCTATGTTTTAAGAGCATTAACGCATAGCGCGTGAAGTCAACTTTGGTGAAAAATACGCACACAGCTGCAGCCTGCAGCGAGCGTCTTTGTGTGCGTGAATAGCTCGACGACTGTAAGCCAACTAACCCACATTGATACTTGCCTTACTTTAATTACTTTACGATAATAATAATAACGATAATAATTATTATTGAATTTTGATTATGGTATACATAATATCATAATAATAATTATATTCTGTGTCATATTACTTAATATATAATATAACATATTATCTACACAAAACATACAATATCAGTAGGTAATGTAATACTAACATAATATTATGGAAAATAAAAATACCTTGAAATAATACTTTTATACTATTTTAATTAATATAATTTAGTTATACAGCTGAAATGTGTTTATTTAAATCTCTTTGATTTTTACCCGACTGTCAAGACGTTATGCTTTTCGCCCGGTTATGTTTTTCGCGCGTATCTTGCATGTATAAATGTATGCATGTATGCAATATGCATACATTACATTACATAGATTCTGGAACACAAAATAAACATTTTATATTTTAAACAAGACAATTTTATATACTTTTTTATATTTGTTATTTTTTATGATTAATAATTGTTCCTCTATAATTTTTAATTATTTTCACTACTAAAATTCCGGACAAAGCTCAGTCTCCCAGGTACTAACATCTTATATCAAGATGTCAAAATATTTGTGTTTTAAAAATTAAAAACGAAATTACCAATTTAGGTGCTATTTTAAAGAAGAAAAGTATTAGTTACTAATACGTATCTAGATGTACTTATCATTTATATATGTCACCGTAAAATTGTAAAAACCGTTAGATTGTAAAAAAAAACTAGTGAAATTGTAAAATGTTAATAGACTTCGGACGTGAATATGCTGCCTATAATTTAACACATTATTTATAGTTAGATAATAAATACCTATATAGTTATGAATCTTTCGACATATTTTTACAATCTCGTTAGTTTTTTTACAATTTAACGGTTTTTACAATTTTACGGTGACATATATAAGTTGTTTCTTTTCGAGGCAAAATGATTTGGAAACAATTTTGTTTCTAAATCATAAGCTCGAAATCCAGACTACCGTTTGCCGCATATATGTACCTAGATAAAACTTGGTAATTAAGTAGTTAGTAGTTTTTACTTTGTACATACATACATAAATATAATCACGCCTTTTTCCCGTAGGGGCAGGCAGGTAACACTATTCTTTCCACTTGCTACGATCCTTACATACTTGTTTCGCTTCGCCCACTTTAATTATTCCCTTCATACATGTTCATCAACATTCATATTAGTTTCCATGGAAGGTGCCGGATGTTGTACCTGCACTTCCTCTCTTTAAAAAAAACTTTCAAAATACTCTTTACATCTCTTTAACACACGTTCTTCTCCTTTTATAATGCTCCCATCTTGGCTCCTGATTGTACGCAGCTCCGAGTTAGAAGTTTAAGAAGTTTACTTTGTACATACAAATTAAGAATCTACTGTTATCTGAGGGGATTATATGGATTATTAAATACGTACCTCTTCATTTCGAAGTTCTACTTCTTCTGTTTTACTTTACTTGAGTGTTTTGCACATTGTCTGAAGTTAAACCACAAAGCCGTAAACACAAGAATTTTGTTATTTGAAAGCAGATGCATATCAACAACAAAATGAACATGCAAAGTAGTATATTGTTATTATGGCTGCACTAGTCGGTTTTGTCTCCATGCAAACGTTATTGGTGATTTACTTTAAAGTCAAACATTATAGACCCAAAGTTTATGTAATATCGATTTTTATTACACTTATCTTGGTCGGTATGTGCTTATATTTCTAAAATTCAAATAGGGGATCGGACTACATCTGAAATATTTAGTTTCATTAATATATTCAGAAATATTGAGGCATTACTACTTGGTAAATGTAAAAAAATATATTATTTTATGTGTAGTTTACTAATTAAATACATTTAAAAAGTACCAAAAAAAAATAATTTTTTTTGCTAAATTGGTAAACACAACCTACATCATTAGTTTACTCACATCATATACAAAAACATTAATTATGGTAAGTATGAACTTAAACGCACAAATATGGGAGATTTTTACAAATATATTCCGGCGGCCATATACTTCATATTATACTACTTCATGCACCTTAACCTACAAGTGACGTCATTTGTAGGTCGACTTTAGGAGGCTCGCGAAAATTTTATACAAATCGCTTTACCTTTGAAAATATTGACTTTTGATATACAGTTTCTTGTGAGAAGTTACTCATATTTAAGAGTACTATTCATTTTTGTAATAAAAAAAAATTAGGCCGATTGCCTATTAGTTAAGAAAATATCCGATGTTTGGAGGCTATCTCCAAACATCGGATGTTTAGCGCAACTTTGACCGTAAATATAAAACAAATCAAGAATGAAAATAAAAAAGCAAGTACTTACATACCGACACAGTTTTATTGTTCAGCAACTGAAATGACTTAAATTCGGACAAAAATATTATATAGATTTTTCATAAAATACGAACAGCCGATTTGGGTAATTTGAGGATACCTTTTCTAAAATACTTTACAAAACAGTATAAATGTGTGCACTATAGTTTCTCATATAAGTATAGATAACTATTTTATGGGTATAAGTATCCTTTTTTCCCAGATATTAGGTGAAATAACAAGCATTTTCCCCTCGCGCCGCACTGAGTTCCAGCCGTTGACTAGCGCTAGAATAAATAAATGTAGACTAACAACAGCGCCACCTACTGGGTCCAATTATGTTAAAATGTACTAAACTTTTAGCAGCTCTTGCCTTTGCCAAGTTTTCAAAATGTGTATGTTTTCTTTTTCGTGCGAACTTATTTTTATCTCCCATTATATCTATTACTAGCTTTTGCCCGCGACTTCGTCCGCGTGGAACAATACTTTAGGATATCGCTGAAATTTACCCGCGACTTTATTTATGACTAACGAAAGCGGAATCCTATTTTTTTAAACGGAACCCTAAAATAAAAGTAGCCTATGTTAGACCCTATAACATCAGCAATCTGCTAGTGAAAGTCCCGTGAAAATCGGTCCAGCCGTTTCAGAGATTAGTCGGAACAAACAGACAGACAGACCGACTGACAGACAGACAGACGGACAGACAAAAATTAAAAAAAAAATGTATTTTATTGTAAGTACCGAATATACTTTTAGATTCATTATGTAAAAAGCTGTTAATTTGAAGTTACAAACAGACACTTAAATTGTATTTAACTGTATAGATGTATAGATATTATAATGTATTATATTTTAAGATATTATCAATTTGATGTTTATAAAATAACTAAACTATTTAACTAAACTAAACTAAACTAAACATTAACCCGCACGCGCACCCCGCCTTGGTGACGCCCACTTCGCAACGGGCCGTGCAGCAGAAATCGTATTTTAATTTCGCCATAACTTCAAAACCAAACGTCCAATTTTAATCATTCAAAGACCAAATATTATCTACATAAACTGTACTTAGTGATGAAATAATTTATTTTGATAAGGATTAATAACATGAGTAAAATAAACGCGTTTAAATGTAGTCCAAAAAAAATTCAAGATTTCTAAATAAAAAAATGGTTGTTGTGCCTCACTCGACATAGATAGGTATAGTGTGTCGCGGACTTTTTTGTAGATATTTATAAGATCTACAATTAATTAGAACATTTTATGGTTCTATCTTTTATAGTTTAGGCAGCGTACGCAAAATAAGTAACTTTTCTGGTTGATTTTTTACACCTTGTGTCCGAAAAACCCAAATATCTTACGGAACCCTATTTTTTTCCAAAATAAAATTTAGCCTATGTTACTCGTGGATAATGTAGCTTTCGAATGGTGAAAGAATTTTTGAAATCGGTCCAGTACTTTTTGAGCCTATTCATTACAAACAAACAAACAAACAAACAAACAAACAAACAAACATACAAACAAAGTTTTCCTCTTTATAATATTAGTGTAGATATATGTAAAATAATTTGTTATTACAATAAAAAATTATTAACTTAAATAACAATATTTATTATTAAATTAAAAAATATATTTTCCAAATATCAAAATCTTTTTATCGGGGTGGATCTCGTACGCACTACAAAGGTCAACAGAGTTCAGTGCAGAGCGCGGTGCGATACGTCCACCCTCTGGAATGGCTCACGGCCGTCTGATTTGTAAACGCTCGTGCGCCTCGTTTTATACACTAGTTTTAAAAATTCATATAAAATTCGTCAAGCTAATTTACTTAAAAATTTAAATGGCATATTAAAGATAAAACGTTGTTCTTTTAGATTATGTAAGTAAGAAAGAGAAAGAGCAAGTGAAATACATAAATATCATCATTTTAAATAACTATAATTCCTGATAATTTCGCATTCTTTAAATTTTATTTTTATGAGATTGAAACGTATATAAAAATAATCTGACAAAGAGATAATCTACAAGAGGATCCAACAAGTTTGTAAAGATTTTTTGTTTTTAAAAAATGTAAGTGGTTTTAGCTATTATATGTTTTGAAAATGCCCCTGAACCTAAAGTTGTCAAAACGTCTGGTTAGTTTTGTCAGTTTTATTCAAAAGTTTGAAATTATTTTAAAATAAATGATAAGGGAAAAATTAGAATACAATATTTTCTAGTGTTTTTTTACATGTAAAAATTAGAATAACCATTTTTTGTTAGATATTTTTGCTTTTGAAAAGTAGCGTTTTTGTGAAATCTGAGTCGCGCGCCAATTAACGCTCTTAATCCAGAGTCTAAACTACGCCATGCCAAATTTCATCAAAATCCGTTCAGTACTTTTTGCGTGAAAGAGTAACAAACATCCATCTATCCATCCATCCTCACAAACTTTTACATTTATAATATTAATAAAATTGGGGTCTGATTAAAACACTCAAGAATAAATGTAAAATTCATTTTCTTCACTGTGGGTACTCACAACATTTGAATTAGGTAATTCACGTACCCGAAATAAATTATTACACGACACTTGAAGCGATCGAATAAAGAATGAAATATGTAAGCGTCTGAAACTCAATTTGGATATTGAATGAATATAAATTATACAGCATTTTCGTAAATACGAAGCCCCAAAGCCGCGTACGTAAGGACCCCTTCCATTTCCTCTCGAAGCTGAATCCATTCAGGAAGGCAGGGTACTTACGGCTCCTAATCGAACGCCTAAAATATTACCGAGCACGCTAATAACAGTACATTAAAAACGTTCCATGTCCCGAATGGGTAATCCAATATCCTTTTTAACCTGTTTTTGTGTGCCTTTTTATACGAGTTTATAATATTATATTCGGGCTCTTTTTGTGGTTAATTTGTGTTTTCTTTTTTAAACAACAAAGTACTCCCGTAAATTAGACGATTTTAAAAGTCTTGCAATTACAATGCTTGCCCAGCAAAAACTGTGTGTGTTTTACGAAAATTATGCTAACGAGAGTATAAAGTTTGACACTGTTAAAAATTTTTCAAGGTGTCCAAAAGGCTATTTTTTATAATGGCGATTTAAAATAAATTTTAACATTATAAAAATTACCACACACACACACACTATCATGTATTTGCACAATTTTGTCTACATAATAATACCTACATTTAAAACATTATCTAAGTTACTCTAGTTAGTCTTGTAAATAAAGACCTTGTTTTTCACGATGACTCTTACAAGGTATTGATTGATTTTGTCAGTAATTATCCCGTAATTACAAATGTGACATGGTAATTATTCGAAATGAGCATAACATTGTTCGTAATGACCTTAATTATTTTGTGACCTACGAGCCTACGAGTTGACCGTGCACTGAAACATTTACATATTATTAAATGCGTGTACAGTCAGATTAAGTTAAAGCTTTTTCCTTAAAACGTTCAAATGTTTAATGTGTGCGTAATGCCGCTAATGCGCCCCACGATCTTTGAGACCAGAAGTTAAAATCCTCCTTAGAACAAAAGCGTTTAAAACAAAAATATTCATGTATTTTTCTATTATTATACAACACACGTGTATATTTCTTAAGCAGTAATCACTTAAGATTATATTGGAAGTTGGAAGTCGTAACACTCGACAAAATTTTGGCTCAAAGTTGAATGTTACTTATTTTAATCGAATATTAAAATAAGTACCGTACTGCATTCAGTCATATTATAATACAAGAAAATTATGATAATACTCAACCTGCTTATGAAATAGATTCCCTGATGGTAGGTACAAAAGTTTTTAGTTAATTTAAATCAACATCTAAATCATAACTCTCAATCGATCACTCAATAGGTACGTTTTAAATATTTATAACCAGTTTTTAACGACAATAACGTCTATTAATATTTAGCTGACTATACGTTAATAATAATTAATTCACGATATAATATAATAATTGATGCTTCGGTTTACAATGGTTAAGTTAATTTACTTGCATCGTCAATATAATATAATGTGCCATTTTCATACGTCTAAAGTTAACACAATATAACGTGTCAACAACTCAACGTTGATAAAATCGTGTTGTCAGTTAAAGGCAATAATGTATCGTTAAAATTGGCGGTAAACTTAAATCGAATCAAAAATTCTTTATTTTCTTTACAATATAATATATAGTATTACATAGTGTGGGGACCTCCTTTTAAGTTAAATACTTGTGTTAGGAGAATCCCGCTCCTTTCTTCCGACAATTATTACTATTTTTATTATTATTAATAGGTAATTATATTATATTTTAATTATTATTTTAACTAAAGAAAATACATTTACTTAAGAGTGTAACCTTTCCTGTGTGTGTGTGTGTGTGTGAGTGTGTGTGTATGTATGAGTGTGAGCTTGCGTATTTGTATGGGTGCGAGTGTGTGCTCATATTTTACTACTATACTACTATGTGTTCTCAATAAAACGGCGGTAAACTTAAGGATGTTAAGGATAAATTCAGAACGAAACGAAACGACATGCGACATGGGGCTGCATTTTTAAAATAGCTATTCAAAATTGAATTTTATTACTTACGCAAGATGACACACGTTTCATTGTAACAGTTCGAATGTCAAGATGCACCGAGATGCACAGCGCATGCATAGTGAACGACTGTCATATGAAACGTGTATCTTTTGTGTCGTAAATAAAGTTCAATTTTCAATAGCTATCTTAAAAACGTAACGTCGTGTAGCGTCGCGTATCGTGGCGCTGTGAACTGACAGTAAGTCTTAGAATAGACTGAATATCCAAACGAGATTTAACCGATAATATCTATGAGAATTACGTATTTATATTAACTTATTGAGACTTAATCTTAGATACATCTATATCTTCTATCCTGCCGTCCTTACGAAGAGTGCAGTAAGTCGAGTTTTTGGGCCAATTGGATTAAGACCTTATATTATGGTATAATATGGTCTTAACTCAATTTGCCCAAAAACTCGACTTACTGCACTCTTCGTTAGGACGGCAGTATACAGATCTGTTTATAATTTCAAATTAACAGCCATATGAAAGAATATTCAGTACTCACAATAAAATATAAATTTTAAAAATGTTTGTCTGTCTATCCGTCTGTCTGTCTGTTTGTTCCAGCTAATCTCCGAAACGGCTGGACAGATTTTCACGGGACTTTTACTGGCTGATGTTGTAAGGTCTAACATAGGCTACTTTTATTTTAGGGTTCTGTTTCCGTAAGTTCTACGCAAACGAAGTTGCAGGCATTAGCTAGTTAAAAATAAACAAGATACCAAATGGTTTTAAACCCTCTAACATACTGAACTGAACATCTGCTAAGCTTTCGTAACAAGCTTATACAAACCAAGATGCACGATATTCTAAAGGATAAGCAGAACTAAACGGAGTGGAAACACCACGGGAAACGTAGGAGGCGTAGAGGACGGCTTGAATTGCACGGCTCGAATTAACATTAGTTGCACGAAGTACATTGCAGCCCTCACAGTAACTTGCCGTAACCGACTTTGAGAACACATCCCACTACAGACACAAATCCCACTACTACATAATATTACAGATCTAATAGGTTTAAAGACGTTACGCTGTAATATATACTTATGGTTTTAAGCAAATATTACCAACCATAGGTATTAAAGTTTCGAAACGGGAGTGGCATTTTTCCTGTGAGCATTTTGTCGTTCAGAGGGTCAATTCTGCTAAATAAAACGCTAAAACGTAAATAGGGAATATGCATAAAATATAAAAATAGCTTAAAATATAATAATATGATACTAGACTGAAAAATAAAGGAAACGGCGAAAAAAAATTCAATATCTGTTAATAAATGAGCAAGATATGAGCGGTCAAAGTTTGTAATCTATCTCTTTCTAGCAAAACGAAATTTAGTATGAACTTTCTATGAAGGTCGTGTTATGTGACGTCACGATACACGTCCGATCTCTCTGTCTAACAGACTACTTTAAACGTTCATATCTTCGTTATTTTTAATGATATCAAAAAACTGATTTTACCATACGGTTTACCAAACAAGATAGATATATATAAAAAAATAAAAAAAATACGTGCATATTCCCTATTCTCGTAAACGTTAAGCCAGCATCAAACGCTTTGATTTGATTATTCCAAACTTCACAAAATCAGTTTATGAAAACAAGCCACTTCACTTATAAGTTATAATGTACAATCAAAGTAAAATTAAACTCTATGTTATATACGAGAATTGAGGTTCTGTTTTTTAACAAGGATAAGTGTTATGCTCAGGATACATCCTAAAACGAGGGTTTTTGATATTTTTTTCTACCGTTAAGGGGTAGACCCAACTAACACAAAACGTCATCTGGTGGCGTAAGTGATATCAAAAACAGTCAATAAAAATATACAATTCATTACACCGGTCAACATTTTCTTTTTTTTGCGCATGGGTTTTACTTGATTTATTCTGAATATATAAGCAAATATTTATAAAAAAGTGCGATTACAAATCGAAAAAATTTGCTTTTTAAGAAGTTATAGCGATTTGACCATTTATGATTTTTGCTTCCAGTTAAAATTAGGTCTTTGCGCTCTATTCCTGGCGAAAGAGAGGTATGGTATGGGGGGTCATCTTTCTTACATCCCTCCTTGTGTACGACGGTATGACCTCGCATATTATAAAGAAATAACGTGTTTAATTTTTTTTTCGCTGTATTATCTTGTACAAAATGGCTTCGAGAAGTTGAAAAGGAGACAGTGACTCGTTTTACTATATTTGTGGTGGATTTATTAAAGTGAGAGAGAAAAAGTGTTATTTAAGTACAGATTTAAAGATTTGCGAGACATAACAAGCTTACTTCCATCTACCTGTTACAAATCAAGACCAAAAATCGGCTTATGAAATAAATTTGTGAATAAAATAACGAGATGATTAAGATTTTTTTCATCTTCGGCTATAGGATGTCTCTAAAGAGGCAAATGTTCCGTTATCATTTTGATAAGTTTAAACATAATATGGGAGCTTATTTGGAAGAACAAGGGGAAGGATTCCATCGAAATATTGTTGGAATTTGAGAGACGTTCCCAAGGCCAGTATACATACTGAAAGCATGTTGAGAATTGAGGGACTATATTTGATGGGTAATAAGATAACTTCTACTGAACATGACAGGAAAAGCAAAACTGTTAATTTTTAGATATTTTAACACTATTTTAAAACTTATTTTGTAAGATTATATCATAAAATTGATGCTCAGTATCTTTTAATAAATCACCTCTATGTAAATTTTTCATGTATTTTCATTAATTTGATTTTTTTGATTTTTTACACTTAAAATCAAATATAGAACTTTTTTTTGTTCTTATTATTATTTCTAGGTATAGAAGCAATAAAAATAATGTATGTATAACCCGTGCGCAAAAATGCTGTTGACTATTGTTATCTGTCACCAGGCGGCGCATGGTTCTTGTCGTGTCCAAAAGCTGTCAGATGTCACGAATTTAAAAACCCTCAGTGGTGGTAAAGTTGGTTTCTTTATTTACTTTTCCATACCGTCACATTTTAATGTGTACATAATATTATAATTTTTGATGATAATTTCCTATATTCATAGAAATCGAAACGTTACAATTTCTTGGTGAAAACTTCCATGCCAAGGACAAGAGACTGCGGGCAATACTTACAAAATAGAATTCGAAGATTTTGCGAAACTTTTCGTGACCATAAAGCCGCAGAGTTTCCGCGTGCGCCTGCGCCGACAATGTTATAATTCGTTTTATGTCTCTAACTCTACGTGACGAATCTTCAACGCGGTCGTGCGCACAAAGCCTACTTGTCTGTGTTAATAGTCTTAGCAAACATTACTTTAATAAATATGAAACATTCATCAAACCAACAAAACATGGCTTTTGTAATAACATATTATTTGGAGGCAACAGATATACTTTTATATATTTTTATTTATGTACTTACGTACATCTGTAGGTCGATACTGCTAATCAAATTTTACAGTAATACATTGTCGATGTAGTCTCGCCATTATGTTAAAAACAGCAAAATTGAATTCTTATAAACATCAAACCAATAGTAAGCGCGTTTGGATTGGTCCAAACTCAAAAATCACGTTATGATATCAAGACGATTAATTTGTAATTCATTGAAAATTATTTGAAAGTCTAAGTCAAATACGAGAAATGAGGTTCTGTAAGCTGCTTTTCAATACTAGTATTAACAAGAGTAATATGACAGATAATAATAATAATAATCAAAGCAACTACTAGTTAAACTTACAAGTATTACATTTTTCTGACATTAGCACTTCTGGTTTTAAAAACCGTTACCAAATTGTCTGTCATTTGACTCTGTTAAGGTTAGTACATGATAACACATCTTTTTTTGTAACTAACAAGCTACGCTCGGAGACGAGAATTTCGTGTATTCGCGATATGATCTAAACAAAACCAAGTTATATTGCAATATTCTTAGAAAAATGTAATGTTGTAGAGATGTTATGTTGTTTCAGAATCATATTATCAGACCTATATCAAAGCCTGCGTATACTTCTCACTCTATCCATGTTTCTGTAACTATTACAAGCGGCTTTTCCAACGTATCAGGAAAATATAGCAAAATGGATTAGCGTATCCGTGGTGTAAATTTTTATTAGTAAGGGGTAAAGGTGTAGAGACCACTATAATGACACATTTGTAAGTCTTCATGTCGCAAATTATATTCTTATTTATAAAAATGGATTGCGATTCCAATATCTCGCTTAAACTTAAGAACGTGTAGTTCAGAGATGGTTTAAACGGTGAGAGATATTGGAGCAACTGTGGATAATACTAAAAACGACAATAAAATTTTCCCATACTGTGTTTACTGTGTTCAATTATTTATCAATTGACTGCCAAATATTTGTAGGTGTGATCAGTTTTCTTGTTTTGTTATTTATTTCTTCCAGTTCATAGTTAAGACAGAATAACGTGTGCCGCGATAGCTAGTGATCTGTCTAGTAGAAATGTATGAGGCGTGGGCCAGCACTATGTACCTACACTATAATATGTAAATATAGCTACATAATATAGTAAAAAATATAGTAACTGTTTCCTATTCTTTATTTTATTTAATTTTACTTCGTTTCAATGTACATTTTAAAAAACTTCGTCAAGGAGAGGAACACAACGCAAAATAAAACATGGTGGATCAGATCAGAAATAAGCAAAGAATGTCATTTTGACAATGACATGATTTTTGACAAAGAAAGGCGTATGACATTCAAGAAGACGTCTCTTCCTAAAACTGTCAATTACGTCAAAAGTCAAGCCAAAGCAACTGTCATGGCCGCCCTAAAAATAGGGTTCTCGCAATAAATAACTCTTTAAATAATCATTTTTGTATGCATGTACCTACCCTTCTTCAAATATTTTTTTTTGTATTTTTTTAAATTTCCGTATATTTTTCCTATTTACCTATGTAATGTACATAGAGCTGGCCCAAAATCAAACATCTCTCTTATTATGGTAGATAGATTTTGCGATTTCTTAACACAGGCGCGTAAAAGTTCTTGGGTTTTGCCTTCTTCTTTCTTCTTTATGTTTACGGTGTAAAATACAATGCTGAACCTGTTTTCGAGTCGTACCCGATGGCGATTTCTTCACTTAACGTTTGAAAACTTTCTACTCCAGTATACTAAACGGCTCCCGGAGTTCCGAGTTTTTTAAATTAAATCGGAATTTAAATTGCAAAAGAACAATTTATTATTATATGTATAGCCAAACACTTTTTTACCTCTTTATTTATTCAAATTTGTTCTTTATTACAGCAAATTATGTTAGTTTACTTATGCTAAAAACTACTCGTTATATTTTTTAAACCACAAAAAGGAAATCATAGTTCGCTTTCCAAAAAATGTTATAAAATTAGAAAATTATCCATTCACGGAATTAACCAAATAAAACCTTGGTTTATCGTCAAAACGTAAAACATCGACGAAACAGTCACACGAAAGTATTAGGAAAGGAAAACTGGGCCTCTTGTCAAGATGCATTCGATACTTTCGACGGTGAACTTCTAAATCAAAAATGTATGGGATTTGACATAAGTCATCGTTATGTGACATGTCGCTTGCGATGCCATATGTCAAATCCCATACATTTTGTTTTCGAAGTTCGCCGTCGAAATTATTGAATGCATCTTGACTAGAGGCCCTGAATTTATAAAGATCTCAGTCCAGACGAACAAAGATTTAACAACAAAGTATAAACAACTCTACGAATGCAACTCTACTTATGTGTCGTACATTGCGGTTTTTGTTGAGTATTAAGAATTAGTATGGACGACTAAGATCGATGTACAACAATATGAATGGGAGATTAGAAATTTGCGCGTAAAGCCTCTGATATTGAACAGGGCCGCGTAGCCTCGGTCAGTTCGCCGCAAACTGGTTTCATTATCAAAAGTCAATAACTTTCCGATGCATTCCGAGTCACGGCCAAGTGTACGTAATGAGCTCAGCCGCATAACTGTGGCAATTGATTTAGATATGTTGACACCGGATTAAAGCCATAATTATTGGTATGTTCCGATCGTTAATTTGCTTAAATTGCTACGTTTGTTATTAGTTCTAGGTTTAATGGCTCAAGTTGTTCTAGAAAATTTCACGGCCATTGGACTTTTTTCATTTAATTCAGTAGGTAGGTATGCTAGTTTATTTTTCATTAGTTATTCTATTATTCTACTACTATTATTTATTTGTGAGGATAGATTAATGGATAAATAGATAGAAAGATAGATAATGGATGGTGTTTCTTTCACGCAAACACTACTGAACGGATTTTGGTAAAATTTGGTATGGTACTCAGTTCTGGATTAAAATGGAAAAAAACACTGGTTATTTTTCATCCCAATAAAGTACAATGTTCCCGTGGGATACTGAGTTCGCGCGAACGGAGCCGCGGGAAAAAGTTAAATTTTCGCAAATAAATATCGGGATAAAAAGTAACCTATTTTTAATCCTGAGCTTAAACTACTACTGTCACAGAATAGATATTTGCTACTGTACCAAATTTAATCGATATCCGTTTAGTAGTTTTGCGTGAAAGATTAACAAACATCCTCACACACTTTCACATTTATAATAGTAGTAAGAAAACTAGCAGCAGTATTATTAAATCTATCTGTAGGATTACTTGTAATAAATTAACTTTCTTTTAAACAAATAAGTTTAATCGCAAACAGGACATGCAAATTTCTTGCTGATAAAAGATGATTCTTGAGTGATTAATATTAATGGTTTCCATAAAAGGATGAAAGTCTCTCTACAACCAACAAAAAGAAAGTTTCGTTTGCCTTTTTTAATTTTGTTTATTTTAGGTTGTTTCCATCGAAAATATTATCGTTAAGACAAAATAGCTGTCTTGCGTAAACGATTAACCTTTACGTAAGTCCTTTAATGTATAAACCGATAGCTCTTATTATTTTTTTATGAATTCACAAATCAGCCAATTACCTACTTACTATAAAAATATTGGTAATATTATGATAATTATTATAATATCCATGGACGCTTCACACCACGTCAACCTGGTCCCGTGGTTAGTTCTCGAAGAACTTGTATTACAGGTATCAGACAACGGTAAGTAGTTTTGCGTGTTTGTACTTTATACTGTAGGTACACATAATACATATTTAACATTTTATCATATTAAACACATATTCGATTCACATCCATAACCCAGGAACAAATAAAAACATTTCGTTCCTTCGGTGGGATTCGAACCCGCAACCTCCGGCTTGAATACCAACACGCTCAACCACAGAACCACAGAGGTCGTCAAAATACTCAATAATATTAACGCAACTTACACCCGGTTTCTGAAAGGCTGATCAACGCAATAATTACCTAATCAGCGGTCAAATCTCTTGTCAAGAGTAAATTGAGTTGCAAAAAGCTTGATCAGTCGTTTGATTTGATCACCGTGTTAGTTAACAAAACTAATGCCAAAACTCATGTCAAACGCTGTTTTCGGTTTCTGGAAAGCTATTTAAGGCGTAATCATAGATTAATCTATTGTCAAATCTATTGTCAACTGATCAATGTATTTCGGTGAATTAACTTTTAAAAATATTAGTTTTTCTATGAGTTTTTCCCATTTTTCCACTGATATTGTTTACAGAAGGTATTTAAAGTGTTTTTACTAAGTTAATTTGGCGCATTTACCTAAATTAGGTATGTAGGTACATATTATAAATATATTTAATAACTCCCCACACCGATTTCGGTGACGGTGGCTGTTTTCATTGAAACCAGGCCAGTAAAGCAGGAGTAATTTTTATAGTGCCCAAGTGTGTGCGCAGTACACAAGAGCACTCTCTCTTCCTTTACTCTCATAATCCAGTGGGACGGACCGACACAACTAATTTAGATAAATGCGCCAAATTAACTTAGTAAAAACACTTTAAATACCTTCTGTAAACAATATCAGTGCTGCTCTTGTGTACTGCGCACACACTTGGGCATTATAAAATTACTCCTGCGTAACTGGTTTCAATGAAACCGGCCACCGTAACCGAGATCGGTGTGAGGAATTATTATTATTATTATATTATAAACGCTTCAACTAGATTTCTTTAATGCTCTATGCCTGATATGATTAATCTAATTGAATAATAATGTGTATTGTAAATAAGTAATTCATAAAACTTTGCTTACATTTTCATTAGCAACATTTTGCCTGATGTTTCTCTCTCTTACTACTTCCTTGTAATATTTGTCAAGAAAAAGTTCGAAATTGGCGGGCTAACGAAAAACGAACGAATATTTCAATCTGTAAATTTACATTATTCTTTTACTTAATGGCAATCGCGGTTGCAAAGGTTTTGCATCATTCTGCCAGAAATTTACATTAATTTCACTCTTTTCAACGAAATATTGAACGTAAAATTGGACGCCACACACGTGTGATTATGTTAAAAATCAAACTACGTGTTATGTCAAGATGATCAATGATTAATAAACTTTTCACTAATTAGCGTTTCAGAAACGCAAATTGATTTAACTATCTTGTTAACTTAACATTCGCGTTAGTTGATCAACTATTTGATTAGCCTTTCAGAAACCGGGTGTTAGTGTTTCATGCACGATTTTAAAAATACATTTTTCTGCACGTACGTATTTAGGAACACTAACTAAAAGGCTTAAAATCTTTAGTAGCTAAAAGCCCTGAAACGCTCTAAATTTTCGCTTAGTAAGACGTCTCTAGACAAGTCGTTGCCCCTAATTCTTTGATGTACAAAATTAAACTGAGGGAAAAATGTTTTTAAGCCGTATAAAACCGTGAAAATATAATATGTAGCCGGGAAAATGGAAAATAATTCTGTGAGCTTAGTATAAATATTTCTGTACTGTTTGAAAGCGTATAAAATTTACTTTTAGGTAGATCCTAAGATTTAAATAACATACTGGGTGATGATAAAATTGGGACTTTTGTATTTTAGCAAAAAATGTATTTTCATTACATCTTTGAAAACATACCTATTATCTACTTTGGGAACATATAAGTACAGGCAATTCAGGACACATTTATTGAACAATTTAACAACAATTAATATATTTGCTGCAATGCTCTCGCGCATGAGATGAAATCTAATCAGTATTATTAAAACACGATCTATCGAAAAATCAAGATATTCGCGGACAAATTAACGATAACTGACCCTGTGTCTGTAATGGTACGCCCGACATTCGCCTGGCGGCCGTACGTTTAAATGACAATATTTGGTAATGCGACCAAATATTGTTATAAACGGTCGCGTTTATATAATACTAAATGTTGCGCGCGACTTCATGCGCGGCAAAAGGAAATCTCGTGGAACCGTACATTTTACCGCAAAAAAAGCAGGTAGCCAATGTCCTTCCCCGTGGTCTATCTGTGCCAAATTTCATGAGAATCGGTGCAATAGTTTCGGTGCCTATTCGATGCAAACAAACAAACAAAATGTTCCTCTTTATAATATTAGTATAGATATACAATATTTAAAAAATGGGATAAGGTTAGGGTAAGGGTTTTGCTAAACTAAAAAATGGCACTTATCTTATAAAGGTTAGTCATGCCTGATACAAGGGAAGCAGCTAGACTGACGTGGAGAATGAAGGCAAGGGATAGAGTATCTAGAGGAGGCCTGTAATACCAAATAGCACCGAAAAGACTAATAAATAAATAAATATATTTGCTAGTAGAAGCTCAATCTAGCAATTGATGCCATGGAAACATTGTCAAGCGCAATACGCTGGCCATGATCGATATTATAACTTCGCACGTTCTTGCTCATTTCTACCTACATACAAACCTTCCCACGATATAGAAAACTAACATACTTATAACCTCAAAGTCAATATAATCAGTTTCAATAGTTACGTTATGAAGCCAAAGTGTCGAGAATTAGAAAAGGCGTTAATCGATTACTATTTTAGGGATGGAAAAAAATTGCCAAATAAAAATAAGTCTCACGTACGCCAACGCAAAACTAAAGTTACATTTTAACAAGCTCTTTAGCGAAGTTATTATGATTCGTGGCGCATAATTTCGGATTAAAATAGATGTAGCAATAAGAATTTCCAGTCGTTTAAGATTCTTGTGGTTTGTTCGTGTACCACTGAACAGTGAGCACGTAGACGCTGAACTAGAATTTATCAAATTATAGCGCACAAAAGTGTATGGAATAACCATTTATACTCACCTCAAGATGTTTCCCCTGACTCCGTTTTCTGGGACTTTGGAACTTCATATGTTAGATTTACACGGGTGTCGAAAGTTGCACGATTTTTGCCGAACATCGAAAATCGACCGTCTAAATGGCAATTCGGTGAGGTCGCAAGACACAAAGTTGGGTAGCATCCGACTTTGGCCGTATGCGCCTGGTGACGAAAATCGACCATGTAAACGATCATTAGCAGGCGATCGCGCTCGACATTTTGTTTTCGAAAACGACCGAGCCGCATGCGGGCAGTATAAAAAAAGCAATTTGTGAAGCGACACGTCGAAAATCGACCCGTGGAAATCGCCGATTTCTTCCCTTATATACAAAACACCGAACACCAAACTGTACCCAAGTAGGTACGCACACAATGATTTGATTAAAGGTACATGTCAAGAAATTAGGGAAGAACATTTAAGGCTAGGTACTTTTTATCGTACGGATTTCTGCGCAAACAAAGTTACCGATAACATCTTAATTGAAAATTTATCAATGTTCATAACATCGATGTACTTGAATATATTTTGTTAATTATTATAGTTTCTTGAGGTTTTCGTAAATATTTTTTATATATATGTCGGAGCGTGTTAAAGCTAAGATTGTCTATGATTATTGATTAGAGACGTCAAGTAGTTTTACTATTTGGATGAGGTCGATGCCAGTATTGAGAGATGTCATAGGAAATCGTTGTCATGGAGACTTGGTTATTATTTGTTTGGATTTGGAAATTACTGGATTAGAAAATCTGAGGATAAAATACGGGAATACGTGGCATCGAACTTGTCACGTTTCTGATCGTTCAGCATTTGAGCTATTCGATAATATTGTAATAAATATCTTATCCTAATGGAGCCTCTGTTATCAGAAGTGCGAAGAAACTCACGACCCACATAGAAAGACCCTTCGGAGCATAACGTGCAAAGGGCAGAATGAGAATGACACGCATCGGATGAGCAAATTGCTTATATCGCAAATCGCGTAGAGTGCAAAACGTGGAGAAAACTAAAAGTTGTCTGACGAAAGTAATAGAATAATAGATCGAAACCAATCAGAATGACACTAGAGTCAGAAGAGTGTATTTACATGCATTGGGTGAATCTTCATGGTGTGAAAGCAAGATGAAATAATCAGACTGCATTCACTTTCCAATTACAAAGGATATTGGGTTAATCCGTAGCGGAGACGTAATACACAAGATTCTTGAGTTGAAGTTGATTTGTATTGATCGCTAAAATAGAATAATAACAAACATAAGAGATGGAAAGCCAAAACTAGAGATAGATCCTGTGGTCAACACACTGCTCGCAAATGCTTTGTTTGTGGTTGATAGGGACACAAGTCAATTGATTGTCCTGCATGAGGAAAAGTTTTGTTAAAGACGTTTAGCTGCATCAGAACATCAAAGCTAGTTTAATAGCAATTCTGAGATATGTCATGTATTGTTTATTTTTATTTTACAGCGGGAGACAAGGACACTATGTATTGACATACTTGGAGGGAATTGACGATAAATTACGTGGCAGATGCAGTTTTGCTCTCTTAACTTGGTAAATGATAATATATTGGGCATAAAGATTCCAACTTGGACACTCAATAACTGTGGTGAGCGTATTCCTTCCATTACGATATTTTTTTCGAAATATTGGTAGAATTGATCTAGTATTGTTTATGAAGTCTCTTTCATTTGATACACATAGCGAAATTACCTAGCTAATAAAAATCATATAAGATGTTGCTTCTCTTGATGCTAATGGCTTCATGGTCTAACCGAGTTAGCACATCTCAAACTAAGATTTAGGTTAGATACTAGTTTGTGTATCGAAAGACTGCATATGTGTGGACCTACCTACTTATATAGCGACGCAAATTTAAGTTATCTTTGTTATGATATAGAAGGCAAATTGAAAATTTAAGTAATCTCTGTTATGATATAGAAGGAGCGTGATCTTGCGCGTTCTCACGAATGACATTTTTATTTGAGTACATAATAACTTACAATTTATTTCATGAGACAC
This sequence comes from Glaucopsyche alexis, assembly GCA_905404095.1. Taxonomy (NCBI): domain Eukaryota; kingdom Metazoa; phylum Arthropoda; class Insecta; order Lepidoptera; family Lycaenidae; genus Glaucopsyche; species Glaucopsyche alexis. The sequence continues at coordinate 18,933,586 of FR990049.1, read as the reverse complement.
AAGTAAAAAGAATATTTAAAACGAACATAAAGTTATAGTTCTTCGCAACCTTTGGATCAAATTGAAAATACAGTTTTGTCCGTTTATCAAAATCTAACTTTGCAATAAGGATTCGCATGATACTTTAAGATAGTAGTTGAAAATTCATGTGTCAGGCGCTAGATTATTATCTAACCAAGTGAAATTGTTTATTAATTTGGAATGATACGTATGTACTTTGGGATGATTTTATTTTGACAGATAATTATTGTTTGCATAAATTATTTTCTCTCTTGGTTTTGTTCATTAGGTACAAGGGGGTAGTTCGGTACAACGAGAATGGCGACATTTCAATATATCGCTCTGTCTTACAGGGTTAACGTTACATAAAAGCTACTTAAAACCACAACAGATTACACTATGTCGCTTCTGCCTCGCGCTATCGAAAACGCTAGACTTATGTATATGAGGCTCACGAATAATTAATATATTGTACCATAAAGACTAGCCAAATGGCAGTCACCACTTACCAGTCCGATGAAGTTAAAACAACTTAAATGACATTAACGTAGCCCCATTCGAAAAAAAAAAGCAAGAAAAAAAAATGAACATATTGTTCTGCAGTATTAATGAATTGTTTATGGAGATGGTTAATCGGTTTTGTTGGAATGTCAAATTGTATTCGAAAGAGGAATTTAACGATATCTTAAACTATAATTACGTATCTTAAATTTGTCGCCATATTAATATAATCAATTAAGTAGTCCTCCTTTGTTGGAAGGCGGTTAAAATTTTGAAGAGGCAGCTCACTAGAGGCGCTTATCTGGTCCCAATTTTTATGTATGAGATCGACATTCTTCTCCGTAATAAGTGTTCTGTGATTAGGTAACGTAGTAGACTGATGCAACTTCCAGTTGATGAGAGATCCGAGCCCCAGCGTTGGGAATGTTAGTAATCAGAGCCGAGCCATTGAAAAAATGTTTACTTAGAACAAAGAAATAACAACTTATTTCGATACGATACGAATGACTAAATTTTTTACTATAATATATCGAAATGACGAATCATCTATCTTCTGAACATAGGTTCCTGTTTTAAGAAAAAGCAGGTATAATGAAAAAGTTAATATCCGATTTTCCTAATAATTATTGTTTTCCTAAGGTCTATGGAGTATTTGGTATAACGGCCCCCAAACCTTCAGAAAAATGAACCACTTGAATCTAACCGGAAATGTCAACCTATGGCAATGTCATCTTAAAGACACAACATACATACTCTAGTTTGCGAAAACGGACATCAAAGCAAATCACCAATCTTTGTCCTGATCTTACTTTTTCTGATATTTATGAGCTATTTGATCTTATAAATATTGTCAATTATTGATCGGTAATGTTTTAAGTAGAAAGTAATGGAAAAGTTTCAGAAGCTTGAATTTCCTTGCGCATATTAAAACCGTGGATTTAAAATTGCAGTTACTTCCAATGAAGTTAAAGGATATCGACCAGAAAGTAACAGATGTAGTAAGCTTATGAAATGTCAGGAGGAGGTTTTTCACTACTGGTATATTCAGTCATCTCTGTGCCAACTATCAGTTATTCTGAACCCCAATTCTCGTAGTTGACTTACACTTTTAGTTTGCTTTTGTTGAGTTGTGGATGAGTCGTCTTGATGTCATGAACAGATTTTTGGAGTTGTGCCCAATCAAAACGGGTTTGACGTTGGTTAGACGTTTGTGAGAGTGCCATTTTTACAGTTTTAATATATTATCAGGACTGGATCGTAACTGTATTGTTACGGAATTTGATTAGTAGAATCGACCTTTTGCTTTACTTTGTGGGCTTCGAATGTATATTGTTACACATGCTAAAATCAAATTGCCTAGAATATTGTGGTACTTAGGTAAAACCAAAAATACTTAAAAATTGCGCGACAGGCGACCTAAGATTATCTTAACGACTAGCAACGCATTTATGACTCTTTTGGTATGGTAATAAAAGCGACGGCTATGGTTATTTTCCATCAGCAATCCGATTGCTCATCTGTAAACGTGAAAATGAACCTCGAGTAGAATACCCTTGTCGTTATAAACGCACCAAAGTTGCTTACGACCAAACGATTATTGAATTTATGAGAAAGAAACGTATCATTTCCATCAGAAACTTTGAAAATTCAAAAGTTTTATATTGATATCAATCTTCAGCGTAATCGTACTAATATGACGTGTTAGATTAACTTAGTGTAACAAGTTAACTGCTTACATTCGGCGGGAGTATTGTGAAACACCTGACCCTTCATTATTAATTGCAGTTTGTATAGCTAGAAAAAATACGATATACATTTGACTTGTAACTTTCTTTTCGTTCGCTCCAGTGCAAGCTCCGATTTTATGAAAAACTAAGATTCCCTTATATCGTGGAAAGTTGTGAAGGATATGATATTCAAAAAAAGCTCAAAAGACGCGTATTCACGAGAAAATAATAAAAAAAAAACGATAAAAGTTATGGCTGAAACAGTGAAATAAAAATTAAATTTTATTCAGATTTTTTTATATTTTTTGGAGCTCGATAATTTGGAAACGACGAATTATTTCAAAATTTGCGAAAAATTCCTCTGGACAATTTAGTCAGCTACAATTTGAGCCTAAAACAAAGACGATCGGGTTGCCCTATAGTCCAACGTTTTTGCGACAGTATTTTTTTTTTTTCCAATTCTGTGGAATAATTTTTAAAGTGCTCGATAGTCATGTGAGGCACTAAATCTTTATTTATTTCTTGTAAATGTGCTACCGGTTCGGTCAATGTTCTTATGCTCGCCTGTCTCTGCTTCTGGAAATATTTATTAAAAAAGTTAAATGCAAAAATATTTTGTTAAAAGTTCGTGACGTGACGACGAAAATACGACGCTCTGTTTAGCACTAAAGTAAAATTATATTAGCTTTTGGTTTAATTACTATTAAAGGTTTAGTTATTTCACCCAGATGTTCGGCGCGCTCAATCTGGTAATAATCTAAGCGGTCCAAAAGACGTTAAGATTTTGAAGTACATTGTAAACTGTATGTTAAAAGATGTAAACTATGAATATTTTCGTTTGCAACTGTTAATTGCAACTGCAGATTGCGAATGCGGAATGCGACTGCGGATTGCGAGCACGGATTGTATTTTTGTGCCGGATGGAGGCAGCCCATTGCTTGACGAGAGAAGGCACCGGATAGAGGTGGCCTTGTGACTGGGTGCCGGATGGAGGCAACCCAGTGGTTTTTTGTAGTGAGGTGCACCGGATGGAGGTGACCTTGTATTGTACCAATACTGCAGTGGTTGAATATAGTTAGCTCGGATGGAGTCGGCTCTTTAGCTGCCTACCGGTTGGGAATAAAGCAGCATCGTTTTTTGATATTGAGATGGTACATGTAAAGTGTGAAGTGTGTGGTAAAGCATGTCATTTTTTATTTGGTAGCAAGATTATGGTTGATATTGTGTTGTATCTGTATACTTCATGTGTGTTTAATCTTAGAGTATAAAATGTAAATTAAAACTTAACTCTAAGAACACTAGATAAAGGTTAGATGAAGGATGTTAATAGAGTGTAATTGACACAGGAAGGAGGTATTGATGTGTTAGAATGTGAGAAAATTATATGTTATGTCCATGGATTAAAACTTTGATTAAAGCAGTTCTTATTAATTTTTCGAGGTCAGGTTGACCGAGTGAGAACCTTTTACTGTGCTGTCAAATGTTTTTTTCAGAAGCTTGAAACGAAGACGTGAGACGCTTCACACGGGGACGTGTGCATATCAGAATAGCCGTGTCGGAACGTTGATGCACATGAATATTCTTCACACAAGGATCTCAGAGTCGCCAGGGTGATCTTGTCGGAGTGTCAACGGATTTGTTTCGCACAGGGACGTGCGAATTGTCAGAATGGCCGTGTCGGAGCGTGTTAAAGCTAAGATTGTCTATGATTATTGATTAGAGACGTCAAGTAGTTTTACTATTTGGATGAGGTCGATGCCAGTATTGAGAGATGTCATAGGAAATCGTTGTCATGGAGACTTGGTTATTATTTGTTTGGATTTGGAAATTACTGGATTAGAAAATCTGAGGATAAAATACGGGAATACGTGGCATCGAACTTGTCACGTTTCTGATCGTTCAGCATTTGAGCTATTCGATAATATTGTAATAAATATCTTATCCTAATGGAGCCTCTGTTATATAATATAAAAATGGATCGCTGAATGTGTTGCTAAGCGTAAATCTCGAGAACAGCTGAGCCAATTTCGCTAATTCTTTTTATATATTCCTTGAAGTACGAAGATGGTTCTTACGGAGAGAAAAATTAAAAAAATTGCCTGAAAATGTCTAAAAACAACACTTTTTTATACTCCCATACAAACGATTCGTAATAATACTTAAAAGTCAATTTGAAATTTAATACCATACCATAAAGTTTTGAGTGTTAGTGGAGAGGTTCCGGGAAGGCAAAACAATTGAGTGATGTTAGTATCGTATAAACATGGGTATAGGTTTTTGGACCTTTTTCTTAATATTGGAAAAGGTGTAGGTTGTAGGAATAGGTGTAGACTCTAGGCATAGGAGAAGGTGTAAGAGTTGGTGTAGTAGTAGGTGTAGGAGCAGATGTAGGTGTAGAAGTAGGAGTAGGAGTAGGTGTAGGAGTAGGTGTAGTCATTAATTTATTCGAATTCATATTTAATTTTGTGGGCGTGAGCTAGTTGCAAATAAAACTACTTTTGCGGATTTTATCCCGGTTCATTATCATTTTAGTAGTCCGTCCACCGCGGCCACAGTTGGAAATCCAGCGGAGGAACAAGCTGTTGCTAAATAGAAGCTGCTAAAACTAGTTTTATTATATTTTATTATTTTTATTATTATATTTTGCATAAATTAATTAGGTACTTGATTTATCTGGTATGAATTTCCGATTGTCGATCATTGTTAGTTCTGGTTCCAGCTATATAATTAACATAGCTGGAACCAGAAGCTCTGCCCCAAGGCGGCCTGTGTTCAGCGACTGTGAGTTATAATTACACTACTGTCTGTTAATCTAAGCACATAATTAATATCCAGTGATTTAGCAGACGCTATCTAAATTAATTTCATATTATTAGATACGTCATAGCTTAGAGCTATGTCGTGACGTCATTATACCTACAATAAATTATATTAAATTAATACGTGAAGCAAGAACTTTCAGTACAGTTTCACGAGAATTTAGGGAGTATGATATTAAGCACGGTTAATTTTTATGTGGAGGAAGATGTGCAGAAGGCATTTTTTTCATAATACTTGGAAAGCATTATTTAAAACATTATTATGTTTTAGCACACCTTCCTCAACATAAACTTTAACTGTGCCAAATTTATTACTTCTATGGTTGCTCAATATATGCACGTAATATTTTTATTAATTTCAATAGATCTGTCTTGTTTGATAAACCATGTAGTAAAATCAGTTTTTGGATATCATTGAAAATAACAAAGATATGAACGTTTAAAGTAAATTTAAAGTTAATTAGACAGAGAGATCCAATGTGTAACGCGACGTCACATTACAGGACATACATAGAAAGCTCATACTAAATTTAGTTTCGCTAGAATGAGATAGATTAAAAACTTAAACCGCTCATATCTTGCTCATTTATCAACAGATATTGGCGTTTTTATCGCCATTTCTTTTATCTTTCAGTCTAGTATCATATTATTATGTTTTAAATAAATTTTCTGTTCTTTGCATATACCTAATTCTCGTGAAACTGTACTGAAAGTGGCTTCACGTGTTAATACAATAATGATACCTAATTTGGCACCATATCCAGATTCAAGGGATAGAAATATGGAAATTCTTCCTCTTCAGAAATATAACGAGGATTTATCGAGTAATTCGGGGACCTTGTTAGCATTGATATGCAAATTGTCAGAGGTAGTTGTATAAAGTGGAGCGTCGCTACTCGCTACAGTCGAGTGTCCCTATAGAACATAACTTTAACTATTCTACAATTCCACTTCACCTTATTATAAACGTTCAATGCCTTTAAGCGTCGCATCATTGTGAATTCACGAGCAAATACCCGTGCGGAATATTCTTTGTGATACCGGTTATTATATTCGCATCTTTTGAGAAAGTATTACTTGATGTCTATTGGAGATATCTTATTAGACCCAGGTACAATGTGGCGTCCATATTGCACAACACCAAGAAATTCCTTCAACGCATACCTACAACGCGTAAAAACTTAAAATTTTTAGTTTTCTTTCTCATTAAATACTTGGATAATATAATATTACTAGCTTTTGCCCGCGGCTCCACCCGCTTAAATACATTATGCCGCGGGAACACTACTTTTTCGGGAGAAAAAATATCCTATGTCCTTTCCCGGGACCCAAAGTATGTCTATACCAAATTTCATAAAAATCTGTTCAGCGGTTAAAACGTGAATAGGTAACAGACAAACATACAGACACACTTTCGCATTTATAATATTAGTATAGACTAGTATAGAAGTATAGATGTTCCCGTCTTTTTCAGATACTCTAAATTAATCACTTGACGGATGATGATGAAGATATTGATTGGCTTTACCTATCCATAAATGTGAAAGTTTGTGAGGATGGATGGATGTTAGTTACTCTCTCACTCAAATAAATACTTAACGGGTTTTGATGAAATTTGATATGGTAGTAAATAAGGCTTTGGATTAAGAAATAGGCTATTTTTTCCCAAAAAAATACAGTTTCTGTGAGTTACTGTTTTACGCGATTGGAACTGTGGGTAAAAGCTAGTATTTTTATATATAGGGGAAGTAAGATTATTTTGATAAGTATACCACAGACCTATTTCATGTAGAGGGGGAAGTAAGATTACTTTGATAAGTATGCCACAGTACCAGCTGCCCTATTTCATGTAGAGTCGTTGACAAACCTAGTGTACCACTTTTGAACCTTATTTCCCTAGTATATGATCGGAGAGCCGCAGTACAAAAGGTTTTTCGGTGTACGTACCCACCATACCCTATTTTTCCTGATAAGAGACAGAGAATCACCCCATATAAATGCAATAACGGCGCAACAACAATATTAGCTATATGTGTAACAAAAGGCGTTACAGAGAATTGAAGGTATCTTGCAGAAATCTTTATAATCGTAACGAAATAGCAATGCATTAAGCACGCACTTATTCTAACATTTCTCAACGCAAATCGAATTATAATCCGTTATAAGTTAGCGTGACCAAGAGATTACGGAAACATTCGATATTATAGTTTTATCTTTTTTTTTTCTACTTAGGTATGCTGAAATTGTCATTGAAATAACTGACCCGAAATCGTTCACCGACTTTGCCCACGACTAAACTAAACTATTAAGTACTTGTCATATTCTAAACTATTACTAATCTTTTTATATTCTCTGGTGTTGCGAGTGTCTATGGGCGACGGTAATCTCTTACCATTAGGTGATTCGTCTGCTAGTTTCCTAGTTAATTTCATTTAAAAAAAATCAAAAAAATATTCATATCATCACTCGTGAGTCGTGGCTAAAGTACTGCAAATTTTTTATAATGTCCATTTATTAAACTCTTTTATTATTATATTAAGGCCGGGTAGACCAAGCAAAATAGGCATTTAACGCTTCCAAGAGTTGCCCGCAATTGCCGCAAAGCGAGCCGCGCGCCTACGTCGCCGGCATGAACTTACATGAACCCAAAGTGTTACGGTGTAGTCGTGTCGGCAGTAGGTCATCTTATTTTATTATTTGTATTGAAAAAGATAATAAAATCCATATGTAACTGTTTTAATGCAACACATAGCACACATAATTTGAATAGATATTATAGGTAGGTACATAAGTAAAAAATGCTTAAATTTTATTCAATTACTAGCTGATGCCCGCGGCTTCGCCCGTGTATGTACAGTAACCCATGGGAATCGTATATGTCCCGCGATAAAAAGTAGCCTATGCCCTTCCCTATGGTCTACTTTATGTCTGTGCCAAATTTCATGATGATCGGTTTAGTAGTTTTTTCGTGAAACAGTAAATAAAGTATCCCACGGGAACCGCACATTTCCCCGCGATAAAAAGTAGCCTTTGTCTTTCCCCGGAGTCTACTTTTCAACTGTGCCAAATTTCATAATAATCGGTTTAGTGGTTTTTACGTGAAACTGTAAATAAAGTATCCCATGGGAACGTACATTTCCCCGCGATAAAAAGGTAGCTTATGTCTTTTCTCAGGCTCTAGAATATCTGTGTACCAAATTTTATTTAGATCGGTTCAGTAGTTTTGGCGTGAGAGACGGACAAACACACTTTCCCATTTATAATATTAGTATGGACTAGCTGTTGCCCGCGACTTCGTCCGCGTCAACTGATGGCGCAATAATGCATTAATTTCTTCCAAATTTGATTACCATAAAAAAGGTTATAGTGAGTCATTCTTAAAAGTTTTTTTTACATCATTTAAAGAGGAATAATTATTTTATACATATTTTTTGGGTAACTTGAGCCGTTTACGTAGCGCACGCAACACGCTGTGTTCGATGTGTGCATGGAGACGAGTACCTATCGTTAGCTCGTGTGGTCACTAAAGTACGTGTCGTTTCGTGAGATAAAAATACTGTATCAGGTAGGTGCTGACGATTTGATGGTAACTACTTAGGCAGACACTTGCAAAAAATGTATTCCTACTGCCGAGTCCGCACGTTTGCCACTTGCCGCAAAATCCAAACCTCCACAAACGTTTGACTTTTTGAAAATCCGGATTTCCGAATTTTTCTCCCAAAAATCCGGATTATCCGGATAATTCAGATTATTTCATTTTTTAAAATTTGTTGCATATTTTATAAAACTTTAATGTTAATTTTACTACTATGTTGTAGCAAAACTTACACTCATTAGTAAAAAAAAAGAGTTACTTCTTTATAATTTAATTTAAATAAATTCTTATTTTAAGTTGTAAGTATTAGAATTACAATCTGAATAAATAAAAACACATTGAGATTATATCAAAATTATATACTTAATTAATATTTATTTTTTCATTTTTAGAAATATTTTTGATTACGTTTCAAATCCTACAATGTTCAGTTTTATAGTTAGTATATTATTTTAAATAAGGTATGTATATATTGTTATTTACTAAATGTTCCAGCAGAAAGAATTATAAAAAAGTGGAATAGCCTGTGATCTTTTTAACGCTTTTTTTACATATCTACGCCACAGTTCACCACTACCGTTTTCGTAAAGTTTCATTTCTATGTGAAAGTACTAACGTAAGAAAATTAATACAGTTTAATAAAACGTAGGAAACTGAAAATCCTTTAAATTGAGATCCGGGGAGTGAAGACAAATCATTTGAAGCATGGGGCTGAACAAATAATTTTGTATGGACGAAATTGGACCACTTTTGAGTTATTGAAATTAAAAACCACCCACCTGTTTGGGTAATAATTAAACACGTAAATGGTGCTTTTAATTCCCTCGGTAACTAACAGAAGTATAATAAGCAATTTAAAATCTATAACTGTTGTAAGATCTTTATTTTAACATTTTACTTACAAATAAACAGTAACATCTTACTCTTCATTGCACTTTGAAGTTTCCGCTATAAGATGAAAACTACATTACTTAAAAAAAATAACAGTGGTTTACACAAATCGTTGGTGCTATTTTTGACACCTATATCTTATCTTTAAAATATTATCTAAAAATAATTATTTCTACGCAAAAACAGGAGCGTTGATTTTCATTTAGTTTTGCTACTGACTCGTTAGTTTAGGTTAGTTTAGTTCAATCAAATTAATTTTAATAATAAAAAAAAATATTACCTTCATTCATTCGGCAAAACTCTCTCTAATCTTAAACCAACCAGTCAGGTATTATCGACTCCAAAACTTCTTCCTGATATCATAGAGATAAGATTTAGGTATTTGGACTTAGATATTCATTATTTAGAAGATAATTAAATATAGTTAAACCACAGCCTATAGAACTATTACCTACAGTCGTCCAACGAACACGTCTAGACAGAGCAATCGTGCGGGGCGTGCGGGGTGAGAGAGGGGCGGTAGCGAGCCCAAGCTGCCATACACTCGCTTGGGACACGTCAGCCGGGGTTGACGCTTTTTAATTTGATTGTTTTAAGTGGTTTGCGACAGTGTTTCGTTTGAGTTGTATGTAGGTACTTATTTACAATGGTCAATTATATGAACAGCTAAAGAAGATTAATTTTAATACATAACCATGCGCCTGTTTCCCGTCAGAATTTTTAGTAAAATTGTATCTACGTATGAGAATTTACTAACTACATCGTCAAATTCAACAATCGCAATCTAAAAACTAGTAAATCCAAATGTCGAAAATACCTTTCAGTTTCGCATTTGTAGCTTTTGCAGGGTTCGTAAATATCCGATATTTATAATAAATATCAAAATATCAGATATCTTTGATATATATCCGATATTTTTGATTTTTTGATATTTTCAAAATTACATACAAATCTCATAGGTACTCTGATATGTTTTTTCGTAATAGTTGAATCGAAATAATTTGTATGTCCACTGATAATTTGAAGATAGGGAAGTAAAATTAAACTCATTTATTTATTATTGATATTAAAAGTTTTCAAATCAATTAAAAATCAACGATAGATACTTTTGAGAATCAATTTAAATAAACCATAAAACCATAAAATGACTTTTGTTTATAACCATAAGAAAAAAAAAGTGTATTAATTTTATCAGTCGAATTAATTTTACACATGGTATAAATGGTATAACAATAGTATAATAACAAACAAGGAATTTTCTTCCGAAAAACAGGGGGTCACGTGGGTGTCATAAGCCGTTACAAGCTGCGTCGACGGCTATGATTAGTTAATGTCGTGTCAAATAGCAAGTTTTTGATGACCTAGGCTTGTGAAACTCTCGGAAAATAAGACCTGTGTTGATGTAAGATTTTTTACATTTAAAACATTCTTTTACATTTTTAAATATCAATATCAATTTTGATATAATATATCAAGCATAAATATCAATTGATATATATCATGATATATATACGATATACCTATATCAATTGATATATATCATGCTAACCCTGAGCTTTTGTATACGCATTTGTATTTTTTATAATAAAACTCTTCATTAATACTTCTATTATATAAGGTTTGGTAAAATCAATTACGAATACTTTTGGCACATGATCTACTGCTTATTAAAAGACGTTTAAGCAGAAAAATAATTGTCATACTCGAAAATAATTTTTGTTCTTTATATGGGCGATTTTGCGTTTTGCGGCGAGTCACCCATACAAGAGATAATTTTTTAGTTTGAGTATGACAAATATTTTTCTCCTTAAACGTCTTTACATAAGCAGTAGATCATGTGCCCGAAGTATTCGTAATTGATTTTACCAAACCTTATATATATTTTTTTGTTTTATTCCTAGTACTCTACATACACATACTACGAATACCTACACAAAATGTAGAACAGATTATAATAAAACACATTATTGTGACAACCCTGCAGCAATGACGAATACCTACACAAAAGCGGCATTTCGCGCGACTTCAAACGCGTTGGACCACTGTATCTCTTTATTACACTGTGGTTAAACCACTACATTTCTTTTTAAGCTGTCATATTAATTTGGCATTCTATGATTGCAGAAATTAAAATTGCAATAATATGTTTCGACTTTCGTTGGTAAGAATTCAATAAATATAAAAATACAAAGCTTTAATTGGGTTTGGATTTGCTTATTATACTTCTTACTACTTGTGCAAGTGAAACTGAAACCATATTCAGTGTTTTTATAAATTGGATCACCTATTACTGAACTGTACTACTACTGAAAAAATATAAAATGGTAAGTATCTTAGAAACAGTCCATACATATACATATATAGCGGCCATAATATTTTAGCAGATCTTCATCCCTCGCATCACCATTTAATGGATTGACTATGTTCTACCAAATAACTTGAATAAATGGAAAAATGTGTCAACAATTTCAACAGGACAACAAATAATATCAAATTATCCAAAGGCATGTATTTAAACTCACGACAAAACATATTGATTTCTTATGTTTACGCGAATATTGTTCATTGTTTTAAACACTTACGGATTTTGTCGCACAACACGAAACACTTACGGAAAACAATCACGACAAAACAATTAAATTTTGGATGTGAAAATACCGAATATTGAATACTAAATTACCATGTTGGCTAAAGAATGTAAGGAATAAAAAATTACAAATCTGGTGACTAAATAATACCACTGAATATTCCAAACTGGCAGACAGATATTATATTAGCGAACAAATAATCATCTTGGCGACAGTTTGTGAGTACACATTTAATTTAAGAATAGGTACATATATTTTCCGTAATGTAGGTAACTCAAAAAACATACAACCAGCAAAACCAGCGCACATAAAAAAACAAAGGAGCGTACAAAATTCCCAATATTTAATTTTCCTCGACTTTAGGGGGGGTGTAGATATTGTGTAGATTCATTTTGAAATTTAAAAATAACGGTAATTCATTTTTCGCAAAATTAACATAGGTGTCGTTACCAGGTTTTTGGGGGTGCTGGATACGAAAATGACATTCATTTTGAAATTCCAATATGGCGGACATACTTAATTTTATAAAAATAATATGGTTGTCCCTTTGTTGGTTTCTAGGGGTGCTGATTACAAAAAAGTCATCCATTTTAAATTTCCTTAGTAACCCCGCAACCTCAAATTTTCTTCATGATGAAAGAAAAAGAAATTTGAAAATCCTGAATTTTCCAAAATTTCCATAGCTTTATACATCGCTCATAATAATATCTCAAAGTAGAGAATTGCCATATTTTTTTTCTATAATCACTTCTAACTCAGAAACAGTGCATCTTACTTGAAAAATAATGAAAATTACCTCACCCTTAAAAACCCCGCAACCATATATTTTCTTCATGATGGGGAAAAAGAAATTCGAAAATCCTGAATATTCCAACATTTCTATAGCTTTATGCATCCCCGGTATCTCAATGTAGAGCATTTATATTTTTTTATAAAATTGATTCTATCTCGGAAACGGTGCATCCTAATGAAAAATAATGAAAATTTCCTCCCCCTTAGAAACCCCGCAACATCATATTTTCTTCATGATGGAAGAAAAAAATCTGAAAATCCTAAATTTTCCAAATTTTCTATAGCGTTTTACACCGTTCGTGTCTCAAAGTAGAACATTATCGTATTTTTTTTTTCTATAATGGCTTCTATCTCAGAAACGGTGCATCCTACTTGAAAAATAATGAAAATTACCTCCCCCTTAATAACTCCGTAACCGTATATTTTCTTCAAGATGAGAGAAAAAGAAATTCAAAAAATCCTGAATTTTCCAACATTTCTATAGCTTTATACATCCCTCATATCTCAATGTAGAGCATTTAATTTTTTTTATAAAATTGATTCTATCTCGGAAACGGTGCATCCTATTGAAAAAATAATGAAAATTTCCTCCCCTTAAGAACTCCGCAACACCATATTTTCTTCACGATGGAAGAAAAATAAATTTGAAAATCATGAATTTTCCAAAATTTCTATAGCTTTATACACTGTTCGTGTCAAAGTAGAACATTGCCATATTTTTTTTCTATAATCGCTCTATTTTAGAAACGGAAAAATAATACTATTACTGGAAAAATAATAAAAATTTCCTCCCCCTTAACCCGGAAATCGCATATTTTTTTTTCATGAATGCCAAAAAAAGAAATTTGAAAATCCTGAATTTCGAAAAGTTTCTATACCTTCCATAGCTGGCACCTCTACAAACTACATGTTAATTTTAGGATAGTCTCCATTTTGGAAAATCCAATTTCATTGGAAGACAATTTTATAATCAGCATATGAAACATGGAAAAAGACATCCATTTTTAATAAAAAAAAAATATACGCCATTTTGGAATTTTAAAACGGATTTTATTTTCATTTTATTCTGCACCCCCAAAAACCTTGAAAACGATACCCATACCAAAGAAAAAAAAAAACCTCCAATAGTATCCAAAACTGGGATTTTCCGTAGCTTGCAAATTGAATTTTTAGCAGCTATTAATTTATCAATCAAATCTTCATTAGCTTCTTACATGGTATAATGGTCACCAACTCATCGTTGCTAATTGGATTAAATTTCTCTACTTTTTATCTGCCAATTTTTGTATTTTTTGTCACTTGAGTGATTTCACCAGTTTGGTAATTTAGTCGCCAACATATTAATTCGCTGCCAAATTCAGCAATACAGTATGCTCACGTGCAGTCACCAACTTATTTTTTGTTCACTCGATTAATTATATCCCTTACTCAAATATTTTACGTCTAGAGTACATACTAATTACAATAATTAAAATATGTAATTTTCATAGTAGTAACCAAGATTCGAAAAAATCGAAAATCCGGATTTTTAAATGAAAATCCGGATTTTTAGAATTTTTCGAATTTCGAAGTATCCGGATTGCAACCCCTACTTGCGAGTGACTTGGGTGTGTTCTGCAAAGGCAAGCATGACGGATGTTGAGCACGTATCCTTATATTTTATTGTAAATAGAACAGCCTCCGTGGTCTAGTGGTTAGAGCTTGGCTCTCGACTCGGAGGTCGTAGGTTCTAATTTCAATTCCCGCACTGGAACAACAAAAAATGTTGTTTCCAAGTTTGGTTAGGACAATGCAGGCTGATCACCTGATTGTCTGACAAGAAAGATGATCCATGCGTCGGATGGGCAGGTAAAAAGTCGGACCTGCGCCTCATCTCTCGTCAGTCGTGTCGGTTATCCGTCCCACTGGATTACGAGAGTAAAAAAAAAGAGTGCCTTTGTGTACTGCGCACACACTTGGGCACTATAAAAATACTACTGTGTAACTGGCTAGGCTACAACACCGAAACCAGCCACCGTCACCGAAATCGGCGTGGGGAGTTATTTATTATTATTATTGTAAAAACAGAAATCGAAATAAAAAGAAACGAAAAGTACGGCAAAGAAGATGGTAGATGTTACAAATTCATAAAAACTGTTTACTGGCTTATTCAATAATGTACTAAGGCTACTCCACGCATCAGCTACTTTTTTCTCATAATACACAATAATATATCTATGGACGCTTCACACCAAGTCTATCTGGTCCCGTGGTAAGTTCTCGAAGAACTTGTGTTACGGGTACCAGACAACAGAAATATATTTAATAATTTTTATATTATACACATATTTAAGATTTTTATTGTATTATACACATATTTAATACACATTCATGACCCAGGAACACAGAATTTTTTTTTGTTCCTTCAGCGGGATTCGAACCCGCGACCCCCGGCTTGAGCACCAACACGCTCAACCACTGAGCCACAGAGGTCGTCTCATCTAGCAAAAGCAACGACGTGGTGACGATAATGTTATTGTGTATGGATAAATGTACCTATAACTAGCCGATGCCCGCAACTTCGTTTGCGCCTAACTGACGAAAGCGGAACCCTATTTTTTAAACGGAACCCTAAAATAAAAGTAGCCTATATTAGACCTTATGACATCAGCTATCTGCCAGTGAAAGTCCCGCGAAAATCGGTCCAGCCGTTTCAGAGATTAGCCGGAACAAACAGACAGACAGACCGACAGACAGACAGACAGACGGACAGACATTTTTAAAAATTTGTATTTTATTGTAAGTACTGTATATACTTTCAGATGCATTATGTGAAAAGCTGTTAATTTGATGTTACAAACAGACACTTCATTTTTATTTATCTGTATATAGATTTAGTTCAAAAATAAAAAGAAGCATAAAAAAATACAAAACAAACTTTCCTATAGATTTTTATTGTATTATATGTCCATGACCCTGGAACACAAGAAACTTTTTGTTCCTTCGGCGGGATTCAAACCCGCGACCCCCGGCTTGAGCACTAACACGCTCAATCACTGAGCCACAGAGGTCGTCTCATCTGGCAAAAGAAACGACGCGGCGACGATAAAATGTAACATGTTACTGTGTATGGTTATATATATAACAAGCTGATGCCCGCAACTTCGTTTGCGCAGATCTAACGAAAGCGGAACCCTATTTTTTTAAACGGAACCCTAAAATAAAAGTAGCCTATGTTAGACCTTATAATATCAGCTATCTGCTAGTGAAAGTCCCGTGAAAATCGGTCCAGCCGTTTCAGAGATTAGCCGGAACAAACAGACAGACAGACGGACAGACAAAAATTTTAAAAATTGGTATTTTATTATAAGTACCGAGTATACTTTTAGATTCCTTATATGAAAAGCTGTTAATTTGAAGTTACAAACAGACACTTCAATTTTATTTATCTGTATAGAATTAGTTCAAAAATAAAAAGAAACATAAAAAAATACAAAACAAACTGACTTTCCTTTAGATTTTTATTGTATTATACATATCCATGACCCGGGAACACAGGAAACTTTTTGTTCCTTCGGCGGGATTCAAACCCGCGACCCCCGGCTTGAGCACCAACACGCTCAATCACTGAGCCACAGAGGTCGTCTCATCTGGCAAAAGCAATGACGCGGCGACGATAAAATATAACATGTTATTGTGTATGATATGTATAATTTAGTTCAAAAATAAAAAAAAACAAAACTGACTTTCCTACACTGCGTTAGAAACGAAAGAATTGTTCGATAAATACGCGGGTAAACCGTGCGCTAGCAAAACTGACAAGGGTCTATCCTCGTCAACGCCTAGCGGGCGACTGTGGGGCGACTCAAGCGGCTTACGCACGCTGCATTTCAATAATTATTTAATGTCAAAATAATTAAACCAACATGCAAAATGTAACCACAAATTATTCTTCTTTAAGTTATTAGCTTTTCGTAGATATGATTTTTGAAAGTAAAACTATCATGAACTTCATGAACAAAAAGAAAAATATTCAAATTTAGCCTCCTCTTCGGAATTATTTTTGATCGAGTGAAGTTTTCAATATTATGTTTCGAACCACAAATTGTAAAAGAACATTAAGTAAACAACAATGTGTATTTTTTTTGGCTTTTTAAAGTTACTATTTGTTTGTTTATTATCGATTCAAAGTCATGTAAAATTGGGTCTACGCGGCCTTAAACGATTTTAAATTGTAAACTTTAATTAATAGTTACTTTCCTGAGGCGTGACTGTGTAGGTCATTTAATTATCTACTGTTTGGAATAGCCGTGAATTTTCAATCCTACTAATCTTCTAATATATAAAATTTCCATGTCACAATGTTAGTTACCGTACTCCTCCGAAACAGCTTTACCGATTTTTATCAAATTTTATATGCGTATTCAGTAGGTCTGAGAATCGGCTACTATCTATTTTCCATACCTAATTTATATGGCAAAACAACGTTTGCCGGGACAGCTAGTAATATTATAAATGTGAAAGTTTGTGAGGATGTATGGATGGATGGATGTTTGTTACTCTTTCACGCAAAAACTACTGAGCAGATTTTAAAGAAAATTAGTATCTTAGTAGTTTAGACTCTGGATTAATACATAGGCTACTTTTTATCCCGAAAGAATATGTTCCCGAGGGATACTGTATTTACGTGGGCGGAGCCGCCGGCAACAGCTAGTATTAAATGCATTTTTAAATTATTGGTCACGTACAAAATAATTAGTTTTGGTCGTTATAGGCGAGTATATCGTGAACTGTTATCTAATTATAAAGAGAGTCAATTATCGATAATGATCGTTCGTCCCTTGAAGGTTAGTCTATCATGTAACTACTTACGTATACAACAATTAAATATTTGAATAAGCTTTGAATTATTATTTTATGTAGGTATATTTTTAGTCACCATACATACCATATGTTAAATGGTATTCAAAAACTAAGAATTGTTGGTTAACTCTACATTATGCTAGCCATACACGTAAGGGTTATAACCTGGCAGGTTTGCTTGTAGTTGAGTTTTACAGATAAACCGGAGCGTGTATGTTACACAGCTGTGCAGGTTTCCACACTACTGATCTCAAGAAACATAATATATACAGACTAGTTTTTGTCCACGATTTCGTCCGCGTGGAGTACGGTTTCCATACAAAATTTTAACCTCTTTTCCATCCCCTTTTCAACTAACATTTCTTAGTGGATACCTACGTCACTACAACTATCTGTATGGCAAATTTCAGCGAAATCCGTTCAGTAGCTTCGGCTGTGCGTTGATAGATGAGTCAGTCAGGTTTGCCTTTTATATATTTAGATAAAAGGTGTGTACCTTTACGAATATTTAACTCAAAAAATCTTGCTATTGCATTAAATTTTATTCCATTAGTTTCAAATAACTTCTTTGTATTTCTAAGTTGATTACGTAACTTGGCTTGCTCCTTTATATTTTGTGGCTTAAGCTCATTGTTAAAGTGACACTAATTCGTGACCTCAGGGAGCACTTAGTCACAAATGACTAATATCTCCAGACTTACCTTATCCGAAACACTTATCTTGCACGCTAAATATTTCCTCGCAATGTTGTTTATAACCCAACCCAAATTTACATCGAGTGCTGGTTACATGCTAGGTACAGTGTTAGTACATGCTAGAAATACCTAGTTCTGTGCGTTTGTGTTACAGCGGGAACCATTTATTGTTGTACGATTTATAATTTGCAAATTGGTCACGCTTGCTACCAAACATAACGTCTTGGCTGTTTTCTCAATCTTGTTTCAGGTTTTTTAGTGCATTGCTTAGGTATGTAGGTTCTGGTATCTTTTTTTGCAGTCGAATTTTATTTTTTTAATTATTTATTTTATGTAATTTTATGTATAATAATTATAGAATATATAGATAAACTAAATGTTACCCGCAACTACGTTTACGTGGAAATATTAATGAAAACGGAACCCTAATATGTTACTTCAGTGAAAGTCCAATCAAAATCAGTTTGACGAAAATTAAAATTAATGATTTTTTGTACATTGTGCAGTAATAGTAGATTATGCACCAAGGGGATAAAGCAGTGTCTTACGTCACGGGCAGCATATTGGACCCTGAGCGTAACGAGGGACTCTAGAGTTAACTCCCGAGCATAGCGAGGGAGTTAAAACATAACTCCCGAGAGAAACGAGGGAGTTATGTAGAGTCCTGAGTGAAGCGAGGGATTCAAGCTGCCCAAGACGAAGACAGGCTTTATCCCAGAGGTGCATACTCTACTTTTCATACCTACTGCGAGGCAATAAAAACCCAGGGCTACAAAAATAAAACATTTATTTTGTTAAAAATTAATATTGATATTGGACACATTTGTCCAGTTATGGAGGGACAGAGTAATATTTTTATTAGGAACATTTATGGAAGTTGTGGTGGAGTTTATTTGAGCAGTTCTTAAAGATTCAGGAACTTGTGACTGACGATTTTGACACTTGAGAATGTTAAAATTATAGGTGGCCAGTTCGATTTTCGAATAAACTCTCAGCAATACCATATTATTATTGAAAAACTCTAAATGATAGATATATACGTATCTACTGAGTTTTCATACGAATTTTAACGTTCCAAATTCAAATCACTTTAATCCCTTGGGAGTTTCATACAACATTATCTCCCTTGGGAGTCAATGACTTGCTTTACGTTGAGATTGCGTGATATATAATCGGACATTGTCGAGCAGGTGGTATGAAAATATTATTATAATACGCATTAAGTGCAAAGCTATTTATTTGAAATTAGAAAGAAGCACTTCTTGAAGCAATATTTTTGATACTAGTATGTAACATAATATTGCTCTATATAGTCTGCCATATCAGTCACTATTATGTGCTTGCTGCAACTGCCCTTCATGACATTTTCAGATGTCACGCCTATTGAAGTGAACTTGAGTGCGGACTCGAGCCATGACTCAAAACCGAATATCTCACGACGTAATGCCTCGATATGAGTCAAAGTGAGAGACTTAAGCGATGTTTTATTACTTTAATATTTATAATTAAAAAAAAAACAACTTATTACAGAAATCATAATATTATATCTTGATAATTACCTTTATGTTGTAAAGCTATCAATTTTGATGATCCTACTAATATCATAAATGTGAAAGTTTGTGAGGATGTATGGATGTATGGATGTTTGTTACTCTTTCACGGAAAAACTTTTTTCCGTGAAAGAAAACGGATTTTGATGAAATTTGGTATCTTAGTAGTTTAGGCTCTGGATTAAAACATAGGCTACTTTTTATCCCGAAAAAAAATACAATTTTCCCGAAGGATACTGTATTTACGCGGGCGGAGCCGCGGGCAATAGCTAGTTTTATTATATTCTTGCACAATATATAATTGTTACAAATAACTGTCAATAACAACTAAATAGTCTATTACTCCTGATTGATTAATTGTACAATTTAAATAATGACTAATAATAATTGTTTACCTAACTGTCGTAACTTTGGATTGCTAACATTTTGTCATTCACCTTGATAGTGTGGTGAATGTTATCAATTTGTATATGTCACCGTAAAATTGTAAAAACCGTTAAATTCTAAAATAACTAACGAGATTGTAAAAACATGTCGAAGATTTATAACTATACATCTAACGAAAATTATTGTGTTAAATTATAGGCAGAATATTCGCGTCGGAGGTCTATGAACATTTTACAATTTCACTAGTTTTATTACAATCTAACGGTTTTTACGATCTTACGGTGACATATACACGGCGTAAGGCCGCTCCCGCTTCGCTGATCACGCCGCCCGCTCACACTCGGACCACAGGCGGTCACCTCACGACGGCGGTCAAGCTCCAAGGTCCGTTACATAACTGAGCCAGAGCATTTCGCTACAATAATTGACACTTGAATGTATTGTTGTCGGCCACTCGATCATAACTCAAACAAAAGCCTCAATGCTAAAGGTGAACCAATTAAATGTTTTGAAATACCATTAACGAGTCGATAATTATACTATCGCTCAAAGGATTATTTTCAGTAATAAAGACAATGTCGACTTAACAATTAGGTTTAGGCAACGTACAATGTTGTACTTTATAATAATACTAGCTTTTGCCCGCGACTTCGTCCGCATGGAGTTCGGTTTCAGTTTAACCCCTTTTTCACTCCTTTAGGGGGCGAATTTAAAAAATCCTGTCTCAGCGGATGCCTACGTTATTACAAATATCTGTAGGCCAAATTTCAGCAAAATCCGTTCAGTACTTTCGGCTGTGCGTTGATAGATGAGTCAGTCAGGTTTGCCTTTTATGGCTTATATGCGCTTTACATCACGTCAGTCTGGCCCTATGGTAGGTATTAAAATCCATTCAGTAGTTTTTTCTTATTCACACTAAGAAGAAAACTACTAGATAGATTTTAATGAAATTTAGTATGGTTAATGGTAGTAGTTTAGGCTTTGACTTAAAACATAGCCTATATTTTATGCCGAAAAAGTATAGTATTCCCGTGGAATAATGTATTACCGGACGGAGCCGCGGGCAAAAGCTAGTCTAGTATTAAACTCTTTAGTATTATCCTACGCATAAATGAACTTTTTTTTATACTTTAGAGAATGTCGTTGAACTTATTAACTCTCGGCGATGGTTGGCAACTTTACGTTTCTTATTTTTATTCCTCTGAGACATGCGACTTTCATGTCTTAATAGAAACAAAGCTTATAATGCAATTTCTTTTGCAGTTAAAAATGGCTTTAATATATTATGTATTATACAAAATTCACTAGCATACTAATAATATAATAAAAAAATAAGTACGAGATTATATTATATCTAGCAGTACTTTAGTAAAGTCTAGCAAAATTAATAAAGTACCGGGAAGACCGACCGTCCGCGTCGTCTGACCGGGATTCGAACCCGATACACCAATTTGCAAACAACGCAAAAAGTTTGATGTCAACCAAGCCGTCAACCGGATGTCATATTCTGTGCATATACATTAAAAGTCCAAATGAAAGAAACCGACCGGCAGCGCACTTGCGAGTCCTCCGGTGTTATAGGTGACCATCATGGACGCCCATGATGGGCGTCGGTAATCACTTTGCATCGAGCAATGCGTCTCTTCGTTTGCCCCCTAAATTTCATAAAAAAAGACCACGGGGATGGACTATATCCTTGGTAAAAAGTAAAGCTCATAGGCTAGTTTTTACCGCCGGAAAATGTACAGTTCTCGCGAGATTGTCTTTTGCGCGTACGAAGTCGCGGGAAATATATAGCATGTGATAAATGGTGACTTGATAACAAATCTTTTCAATAAATAATATTATAGTATGTAGCTGGCTGGCTCTATAAATTCTTTACTCAAAATTGGTTCCCGCCAGAATTTTTGTATGCATGTTACCAAATCTGACTTGAATAATGTGTTAACCTATTCATACTATAACAATAAAATTAGTTCCAAGTCTTTCAGAGGTAACCTTATTCATACATCAAAGTAACAACCTTCGATCCCAAAACTATGAATTCAACAAAACGATTCCAGCAATAGCGTTCTGAATCGTGACTTTGTTGAGGAATTTGTTATTTTGTTGCTCTTTATATCGATTTGTTACATTGTTCGGTAATGATCTCAAGTTTGTTCCAATACAGATGGAATTAATAAGCCGCATTCAAATGTCACGGCACTTTGTTTTCATTGCCTTCGACGATATAGATCTATTGATTGTATCGATTGATCGAAACAATAGTGTTGAATCGATACTCGACTTTCTGACCTAGGATTGTGCAATCGACATACTATGTCATGTTTCGACCATGACCCTAAAGAGGCTATATTACATTTATAAAGTCCTCTCATACTCATTAATTTATATTATTACGAACACACAAAGAGACTAGCGCCATCTAGCGTCAACCGATGAAACCACTTTGTATGAGTAAAGACAAAGTGAAATCCCCTACCCAATACTAGATGGCGCTAATGTGCGAATCTTCCGGAATAATCCAACCAGGTCACGTAAGTCGGGAACTTTTCTGGAATGGTCTGGGACTCGTATCGACCGGTACAATACGCCGGAAGAATGCGAGTGAGTTCAGTTTGAGCTTCCTTCGAAGCAAAACAGGCGATAAGTGAAAACTAGTGATCAGGAGTTCAGTTAGAGCTAACTTCGAAGCGAAACAGGCGATAAGTAAAAAGTAGTGATCAGGAGTTCAGTTTGAGCTTCCTTCGAAGCGAAACAGGCGATAAGTGAAAACTAGTGATCAGGAGTTCAGTTTGAGCTTCCTTCGAAGCGAAACCGGCGATAAGTGAAAACTAGTGATCAGGAGTTCAGTTTGAGCTTCTTTCGAAGCGAAACAGGTGATAAGTGAAAACTAGTGATCAGGAGTTCGATTTGAACAGCGAAACAGGCGATTGCGAAGTGGAAAACTGGTAATCAAGAGTGATACCAGTGAATGAAAACTACGACTTGGCTACGACTAAGGACACCGTTAGTGCTTAGTGTTCGGACTTAGTGTTTAGTGTTAGACCTAGTGCTTTGTGTTGGACCTAGTGCTAGTGAATAAAGTCTTCAAAAGAGTCAGCAGGTCTTTCTCTCCAAATCCTTCGAACCCTAACACGTAACAATATTAAACTACCTGGTTCGAGGAACTTCGTTTGCGTATAACTAACGGACACGGAACCCTATTTAAACGTAACTCTAAGGTAAAAGCAGCCTAAATTACTCCTTATAAAATCGGTCCAGCCATTTCAGAAATTTCGGGACCGACAAATGGACTGACGCAAAATTTTATAATTGTTTATTTACCTAATATACTTGTATAGATTTACTATCAAAAATACAGTAATGTACATACAAACATATAGGTGAAACTGTGAATCACTTTTTTTAAGTCAGTTAAAATTAAGTAATAATCTGTTGCATGCCAACCAATAACTATTCCTATCTAAAACTGTCGATTGTGTATGTGTACTCGTAATATAGAAACTTAACCATGGAATAAATTCACACTTGTGTAGGAGAATAATTACTCTGAGATAATATATCAGTCTAGTTACAAAACGTGCTCGAATATGTAACACATTGACATATTGACTCCTAATAATGAACTCCGAGACAACCTTTTAATTGCCCAATAGAATGAAATCGATTAAATGACATTTCGAGTTCATTGTCAATCAGCTACTGCCCTCTAGCGGTTGGTTGTTAATATATTCAGGTCGCCGGCTGGACACAATAATATTGTCAATATTGTCTTAATAACCTTTTACCCGACTACGGCGAACCCAAAAGGAAGAGAAATGATTTTATATTTCTATCTATGAGATTTTATAGTTCTATGGTAATTGGAAGCACCTTTAATCAGTCAAAGTGTCAAGGAGATTAAAAGGATTCGTAATTATGGTCCGGGTAACTTAATAGGCTTTACATAATATAATTTATTATGTAATATACTATACTGTTTCTTTTAACTAAAAAACTTGATTATTTTGTTTCTCAGCTCACATAAAAACGCGACGCGACGCAATGAAACGTGTATCTTATGTTACTAGTGATTATACATAGTATTTCTTTGTTTTTTTTTTTTTCGATTATAGTTCAATCTTAAAAATGCATCGCCGCGTCGCGTTTCGGTGTGATTGACACAACAAGCTCTAATGTTTCGACCACGTGGTTCTTAATTAAAGTATGAGTAGCGAATAGCGACTAGCATTTTGTGTCTGTAATTATGTACGGCTATTGTTAACGACTCTATAATTCTACGAGTAAACGCTTTTAATTAATTATTATTATTATTATTATTTGTGACGTACCAATAGATAAAGTAAATAATGAAAAAATAGCAGTTTTATTTAGCAGATAACATAAATTAGTTTTAATGAAACACTAGCAATAAGCAGTGCTTTTGGACGGCTACGCTGTTCGGCAATTTGAGAAAAGAAGAAATTTTTCTCGCATCTATTTACAGATAGGACCTATAGGGTCAGGACCATATTACTAAGTCTCCAATGTCCGTCTGTCCGTCTGTCGCCAGGCTGTATCTCATGAGACGATGCATTTTTATTACCTCTATATTATTAAATACTAATTTATAATTCTTATTTTTTTAACAATAAAATATAAATCAACCGAGCCAAAATATAAAAATAAGAATATTGAGTAGAGACTCGATCTTCTTATTTTTGAAGTTGGTACCACCCGACGTGAAGGTTCTATAAATCTAAAGTTCTATAAATTTTGTTCACACATTAGGATGCAGTGTGTTAAAATATTTTTATTCAAGGATTTCTACAGTTGTTTGCGCTGATATAGAGTTTAGAAATAAGAAGATTGAGTAGTTAACTAGAATATTTTATATGATGAAGATGATAAACCTCCATTTTTTTTCCTCTTTATATTTTATAGTCTTAAAAATCAAAACAATATTTATGTTAAAAAAGTTATTTTGACGTGCCCTTAAAATATACACTCCTTATAAAATAAATATACTGTAAGAGGTAATAAGTTGAACTTGCATTCATTAATTATCTATACCTAATTAATGGTGAAACAAAATGATTAATGATTTGTGATACCTACCTACTATATCATCAATCATATTTTAATTTAGATTTCAGTTCCTCGTATTAACAAGAAAACTTTGCTTATGAATACGCCTTAACATTATAATTTTAATTATACTTGAGCTTCGTTCTCTAGATGAGAACCTAAGGAGTAATAAATTATTATTTGTTGGCACTTGTAGTAGATATAATATTAATATCTATGGACGCTTTCACACCAGATCAATCTGGTCCCGTGGTAAGTTCTCGAAGAACTTGTGTTACGGGTACCAGACAACGGAAATATATTTAATACTTTTATACTATACACGTCATATTTAAGATTTTTATTGACCAAGGAACACAGAAAACTTATTTGTTCCCTGGCGGGATTCGAACCCGCGACTTTCGACTTTAGCGCCAACGCGCTAACCACTGAGCCACGGAGGTATACATCAGTCGTCAACCACTCACTGCTAGAGAGACCTATGGGGAAGGTAGTTTTTGCGGTTCCCAACTCCTAATCCCGTCCTGGTGCTAATATGGTGCCTGCTTCCCGTCATTACGAAACTTTGCTTATGAATTCGCCATAATATTATAATTTAAATGATACAGGTTGTTCGTGTACTAAATTTAAGTAACTCAATGCTTATTATTACGAAAACGGGATATGTAAGTCTTTTTAATATCCGTTTACTAATTATTTTTAATATCTAGGTAAAAACAAAACTTAATAAGTACCTGGGTATGGTCTAGTTACTAGTTTTGTGACCTTCAATAAAAATTTAAAATAAACTTTATTCTACAAGCTTTATAGTCATACAAGAGCATCAAATTATTAAAAAAAATGTTTTGCTGAAGAAAGACAACAATTTTTTTTGTTAAATTTTATACAAATAGAATAGCGATACTACATATTTACTGGATTTTTTTCATTCAATCGTATGTTGGCAACGAACCAATTTACAACATTCGTTCAGTTTGGCAAGCATCATCGTTTCACTACCACCAGCTCTTGTAATGAAAATCCTATAACAAAGATTATTAAATTCTAAAAAAAAAAACATGTTATAAAACATGGGACACGCCCACGTGAACTCGATAAATTTCAATTTGACAAAGTTCCCGAATTTCACGGGTGAAAAATGTGTGACGTCTGATGGGGGAGACGTGGCACCGCTGTACCGGACGATAAACATCAATAATAATTTGTAACAACTTATCACATGATTGGACCACATATTGACTTTGCTTTTTCACGTTTTCTGAGATACTATATTGTGCGAGATACAATATAGTGAGTTATGGTTAGATGATTACTGTAATTGACCTACCCCCTTACTAATAAACACTGTATAGGTCGCGCAACGAATTAAGATCTTTCGACAAAAGTAGAGGGGGTATGCGCAGAAGTCAGTATTTGGGTGTGTTTGGCGGTAGCGGGCTCGGGCGGGTAGTGTGGATGCGCCGAACGCATTCCGAACGTGGCTGCCGACACGCTATTGGTACGTTAGTAATATATATTCTTTGCTATTGGTCACATGCGCGAACAATCCCCTCCACTTAGACTGAGCGCTCATAAACCGTTGCGCGACCTGTATAAGCTTTGAATAGTTACACAGTGTTTTGTCCATGGGCGTAGCCAGGGGGGTGGTTTAGGGGGTTCAAACCCCCCCCCGAAATGGGCCGGCTGGTATATATAATACAGAGATCTGACCAATATACAGAGGCGTATTTAGAAATTTTGCGCCCGATGCCAATTAACATATTTTGCCGCCCCATTAACCCTATCTGAAAGATGATTTTTGAAGTTATTTTAATAATCAACAGCCTAAATCAGAACTTTGATACTACCCCCCCCCCGTAGTCGTTTTATTTCCTTGAACCCCCCCCCGAAACTAAAACCTGGCTACGCCCGTGGTTTTGTCTCCTTCTATCGAATTAAAAATGACACTTGTGTGACGTGAACAAAACACTGTATAACTATTCAAAGCTTATACAGCGTTTATTAGTAAGGGGGTTAGTATATTCTTGCAGTTATTTAAACAACGCCGAAATTCCCAAACATGTATCTATAAGGAGTCAAAAGTTATATCTTGATTGAACCCTGAAGCCATATCACAGATAGTGAAGAAGTTACCCTTATTCAGTGTTGCTATTTGATCGGAGATCAGCGGTAAAGGAAATCTATCTGGTACTGTCTTATCACTTAGTTCTCTATAGTCCACACACATTCGGTCAGGATCAAAGTCAGGAAAATGAAGTTCTTTTGACGATCGTGACTCCTTCAGGGCTTCTAGCATGGCCAAAAAAATTTCTATTTTGTTGCTCCAATAACAATAACAAATACTTTTCGTCTTCACTTCACTTCAATCATTATTAGAACGTGGGGCGTTCTGGTTCTTCATCTGTACCTACCGTTCTTTATTACTTTGCAGAATTTGTGCCCCAACATCGCACTATAAAAGAGTGCAATAATACAAACATGTTTTTAAATATCAAGTTTCGATTCCTGTGTGACATTAATAAAAAAATAAAAAATATGTTTTATCTAAATAATAGTAGGCGTTTATGCCATTATTATCATAATATAGATGAATCTTACATAAAATTGTTATTTTCGTTCATAGTTACTATTAAGAGGTAATTGAAATAAATTACCTCTTAATAGTACCTAACTATGAACGAAATAGAATATATATGCATTTTGTACCTTCTGCATCGTTAAATAGTCTATGCCAGAGATTCCAAACTTTAAATGTGGAATCGTATGTAATTGGTACTG
Organism: Glaucopsyche alexis; assembly: GCA_905404095.1. Lineage (NCBI taxonomy): Eukaryota > Metazoa > Arthropoda > Insecta > Lepidoptera > Lycaenidae > Glaucopsyche > Glaucopsyche alexis. Next base: position 18,905,351 of record FR990049.1, on the reverse strand, counting down.
ACAAACACTAGTCATCTTTTTCTTTGCTATTGAATTAAGAATGTCACGAATTTTTGCTGTGAGTGAAATGTACACTCACAGCAAAAAATCGTGACATTCTACATAAACAATGAAAAGTGTCAATGTACGACGCGGCACAGAAATTTTGTCAGTTTTGTAAGGGTATAACGTATCCTTAGTTATCACTGGGAGTAGCAATTTAGACTGATACTAGATAAAACCTCATTAGGTAGGCCGGAGAAAATTCATAATACAAAAAATAAAACTCTGCACTAATACAATGGCCATTGGCCACCGACCTATAATATAATAATTAAGAGCTTGTATCGTTATTAATTTAATTACAACGATTTCACGATTTCATATAATAATTTGTATGATTTTTGATATAATATGTATGTATGATGTGTATTAATTATATGATTTTGATTATAATCGCGCATTGTAATCTGCATCGCAGCTGGATATTAATTTCTACACGTAACCTTGCACTACGCGTATTACAATTGTTTAACCTTTATGAACTAAATACAGAACATTTCGAATCGTTCGTCAAGTTTTGCATAATAATGGCACAATAAGTCGAATAACAGTCTGTCCTTGTTACAAAACGTCGGGCAACACCTCTCCGAAGCCGCCCTCGTATCTCATGAATTATTCGATTTTGCGATTTGTGACACTTCTCTCCCGCTTCGCCCCTCTCCAACAAATTGGAACCATAATAGGAAATCTTGTCAAAATCAAAATTTATTGCGTTATTACATTGAATCCAATATTGAAATAGAATAAATTATATATCTATACTTTATCATTATAAAGAGGAAAAGTTTGTTTATATAGAGTATACTTTATTAAATTAGATTATTATAAAGAGGAAATTTTTGTTTATATACAGTAGACTACGGGGGATGATATAGGCTACTTTTTATCTTAGCAAAATGTAAATCTAGTTGAATATAGTTTTCATTACAAAAGCAATAATGGCTTCTAAGACCCAGTGCTCTATATTTTCGATAAATTAATTTTTACTATCGAACACTAAAGTCGAAAGCGCGATCTTAAATAAGTACATTATTCCGGTGTAATAAATTCTCATTCGTCCACAAATGAAGACAATCGAGAAAACAAATTGTAACACCAATATAAATGAAGCCGAGATGAAAATTAATTGGAGAACGTCGAACATCACTGACGACTGAGGGGTTCGGAAAATGTTCATTTAACGCGATTCCAGAATGAGATAGGTATTTACGTAGGCGCGAGGATCCTCAAGGTACAAAGTTAAATAATCGTGTGTGACTTCGACGGAATTCTGAAACCGAAAGTCAATACTCTGAATCGACTTGCACTTGAAATATATTTAATTGAATTAGAAGAGCACTTTCATGCAAACGACCATGGTTAAGTAGAAGTGAGAAAGTTACTAAGCATTTCCGGGAATAAAAAAATGCTGAAACCTTTAAACACTAGCAAAATCTGAAATAATAGCTTAATTTTGTACATAAAGCTATCTCTCCGGTACTGACTGGAGATTGGGGTACTTTCCTGTAACTTTTTATTACATAAATTAAAAGTGCTCTGAAAAATAAGACAATTTACAAAAGACGTAGTACCTTTACTAAGAATCAATATTTTCAAAGAAACTGCGGATCATTTTGAAGCATCTTTCTTATGAAAACGTCAAAAATGAGTCTTATAAAAACGTAAAAAAATACAAAAGTCGTGGCGGCGGGTGACGTCACACGCCTGTAAATTGCTACTCGCAAATGAGTGAAAATGAAAAATTTTATCTTCGAAGTTTGGGCGTTTATGTTTACACTAAAAGTAAATGTTTTTGTATTTGATGTAGGTAAGTAAACTAATTATATAGGTTTTCTTCACAAATCTTGTAAAAATTATTTCAACATTTTTGTAACTCTGACAACCATCTTACATTTATTAAACTACACATAAAATCTTTTTTCTTTTTTTTACTTTAATCAAATTGTGGCCGCATTATTTCTGAATATTAAAAAACTATTTTTACATGTAAGAAAATAACCAATCGTGTATTGAACAATCCATAGAACTCGTTTATTTGGTATTGACAGGTTAAATTGGTTCTCTGAAACGGTATATGTTATTTTAATCCCTAGTACCTTTTTATATGTCATATTAATATTATATATACCTACAAAAATATTAATAAATTGAAAAGTCTGTTTGTGGTTTCGAAATTACTAAATGCAAAATATACCTACTAGGTAACAGCTTTTTAATATAAATTTGATCCATTTTCCTTTGACAGTCTGATCTTATATATTTAGCACATACTTTTTGTTTTATTGCCACTAGCTATATTCAATGTAATTGTGAAATCTAAATATATATTTAGAAACTCCTCGTTAAGGGTATGTATTGTGTATTATGTATTTTATGTATCTGAAAGAGCTTGAAAATTCTAGTAAACTGTAGGTATGTTGATCTTAAAAACTAGATGATTCCTGCAACTTTGTGCGTGCAAAAGGAAAACCCGCGGAAACCATACACATTTTGCCACAATGAAACTTTATCATCCATCCATACATTCTCACAAACTTTCACATTTATAATATTAATAGGGTATTATAAAAAGTACCCACTAATTTTTATTAGTGTAGATAAAATATCAACAACACAGCTGAAGATACGTCCCTCTAATATTTTGCAGCGCTAAAACTATTAATATCATAAAAATGATGATAACATAACTTGTACAGAATTGTAGCTAGTTCAATTTTGTAGAACAAATTATTTTTATCGTTGAATGTGTCTATAAAGAGATAATGCTACTGCTACTTTTAAGATCGCCAATCGATCGAGTGGTAGCAATAATGAGGTAGCAAATGACATTTGGGACATTTTACTGTGAAACAATAAGACCACGGCGACCTAAGATAAAAATATGTTTAAGGTCAATGGAGTAGGTTGCATAGCTGCATGAGGTAAGCTCATTTCAGCGAATCTATATATATAAAAATCAATGACACTTTTCGTTGTAATTTTATAACTCAAGAACGGGCTCACCTATCCAAACCAAATGCTAAAGCTTTGTTCGGACTATTTAGTAGATGGTTTATGTGAAGTTTGCACAAAATCGGTCGAGCGGTTCTTCATTTATAACATTTTTTGTAACATATGAATTCAATATATGGCGGATCATTTTGTTAGTGGGGATTTTGCTGTCAAATTGAAACTTTTTTCAGTGTTAACGACAGTACAAGCATGTTGTTATGACATTCATGCAGTCATTTCGTTTTGGAAGTGCTTCGATTAAAGCATGTGATGATTTTTAGCAAAGTTGTTGTGCATGAGCCAGAGAAGGTTATTGAGCCTATTTTTAAGGAGTAGGAGTAGGAGTAGGTTAGGTAGTCATTTATTCATTCCAGTTCATATTTAAGACAGAACAACGTCTGTCGGGGTCAGCTAGTATTCATATAAAATATGATTAACAGTTTATAGAATATCTCTATTTCTCCATGGATATGAAGTAAAATAATTATGGGACATGGAATGTGAATGAAAATTGAACTATTAGTATTATGGTTTGTGGTCACTACTTTATTACCTGACTACCGAGTAATGATTTTAACAGTCTCTGTAGGTATGTATGTGATAGGAATGTAGTTTTTGTGTGTATGAACTATGAATGAATGTACGTTTGTACCACCAAAGCGCCTAAAGTAATGTTCCAATTTTAATAAATTAGGTGTTAAAAGATTCGCTATAATGATCCGGGTAATATAGGCTATATAATCTAAGTAGTCTGCTTATAAAATTAATATAAAAATAGGAAGGATTACCTACATAAAAATCTTGACTACCAATGCAATCGGCCATTTTAAAAAAATCCTGTACTTTTGAATTATTTCTGTATTTCTTGAACGCGAAAAATGTATGTCTGCTTGTTTATTCCGGCGTCTATGTGAATTTTCATTTTCATTTATTTTATAAAACAAAAATTTGTTAAATTCAACGAACAGTATATTATCAGTAGGTGTTGCACGAAGTCGCGGCGAAAAGCTAGAATAATATTATCATTGGTAGTAGGTTAGGAGACATGAAGTTTGTTCCCGTAACTTAACACCTAGGTTCACTCACTTCAGAAATAGATCTAAAAGGTCATGAGCATTTTAACCTAGAATCAATCAAGTATATGCCATGGACGCATATTATCCCTACATGATAAACTTCACGGTCGAATACAAGTTGTTACACTTGCTTTCACTCACGTTTGGTCTGTCTTACCTCGTTTTTGGGTTCCGTACCCAAAGTGTAAAAACGGGAACCTTTTACTAAGACTGTCAATTGTGTGTGTCGGTCTATCTGTCCGTTGCGTCTGTCTGTCTGTCACCAGGCTGTATCTCATGGACCATAATGGTTAGAGAGTTAAAAATTTCACATATGACATTTCTGTTGCCGCTTTAACAACAAATACAAAGAGGTGAATAATGTAAATATTTAACCCATTTACCGCCGCCGTACGCAATTGGGTACACCTACAAATTTAAGTGTAGAGTAAAATTTATCATAATTAGAGCGATAATTTTCAAGTTTCTTAAAAAAGGATAATCTTTTACTTTAAATTTAATAATAAAACAAGAATATATTTATAATTATTGTCACTAGCCACAAACAAAGTTGATAGATTTTGAGCTTGCACGTGTAAGTTTACTGTTTCGTATTTTTCGGTGCCTAATTTTCAATATACGTTAATTTTACTATTTAAATTTATAAAATACACCTGAATCTGTATAATAAACATAAATTGATAGCTTTCAAACCTATATCTGCAACGATATTATTTGTAATACTCTGCCGTACCCAATTGAGTACAACGGCCGAATACGTACAGAAATTTTTTTTAAATATTTTTGTTATTTTTATATCATTTTGTAATTTATAATAAACAAGCTAATATAAGCTGTAACAAATATTAGTTAATAATACTAGATAGGTGTTGGCAGTAAAACTACCGAATTTTGATTGTGTCCCATACAAATCAATACATTTTCGCAAAATAAGGTAGGTTTTTGACATATACATAATAGTAAGCTTGTCCAAAAGCATGGCTCTCATGTGCCATGAGTTGAGGCACACGTCAAGGGAAAATAATAAAAATATTAACACGCTTTTCGATTTTTTCTTGAAATTTAATTGATGAGATCGACTAATTTCAGTACAAATTTTACTTAAAATATGCTTAATTTACTTTTTAAAGCTTTGGAATCAATTGAACAATGTTTTATTTCTTTAAAAGAATCTATATTGATAGTAAAATAATGATAAAAAATATTTTTTTACAAAAATTACAGTAAATTGCTTGCACCCATAAGGCGCCATTGTACCCAAATGAGTACACCCCCCTATAGGGGGGAGGAATAATGTTTTTGAGATTTTTTATTATTATTGTGTTTATGTGGCTTATATTAAATAAGAAAATGTACATTTTATTCATTTTACTTTGCTGCCTGTAATTTGGCGGTTAATGGGTTAATATACTATCCCATGCAACAAACGTGATTTTTTTTGGAACAGAACCCGGCGTGCGAAACCGACTCGCTCCTGTCCGGTTTTAAATTATTATGGCGGTGAAATTAATTAAGTCGTTTATGTTCTGTGACGGCAAAAAATTAACTCATTCAAATTCTCCCTCATCTCAAGAATAAGCATGTTTTATGAAATATTTATTCAACGTATTTTATATTTTAATTGCTAATAACTTAAGAAGATTTGCATAGTAACATAAGTTACCATTAAAAACTTAAGACGATTTCTATTTTTATTTTTCTTTACAGGTTTTCCAACGTAGCGGACCCAGAAGTACCACTTGGACTAACGTAAGTTGCTACAGTTGCTTTTTAAAGCTTTATGCAAATATGAAATATTTTAACGTCCAACTTCTTTACAGGAAACTTATATTTTAATTTTAATTTAAACTTATTTACTTAACATTACGTGCTTTATCTTGCTATATGAATTGTAAACGTTGGCTTTATGCCTTGGACGTTTAATAAAAAGATTGCAAATCTCTTATTTTTATAGTTTCCGCTAGCTTTGCATAATTTTCTGGACATTTACTATGCGGTTATTTTTAAAAGCATACATTGAAACAATTCTGAATAAAAGCTGTTTGTAATGCTTGCAACTGCAATAATTTGAACGTCCAGAGGACCCACAAAGCCATAAGCGATATATTCAAAGAATTGTATAAAAACTGCACGTTCAATATTCCGCAATGTATTTTTAATCAGTATTTAAACGTTTAATTTAAGCCGGTGACCGCCGGATTTTATACCGATATTGGAAGAGATTATAGTCGCCGGGAGCCGGAACACGGGCATAATTGCTATTATATATCAGGCGGTTAATACTATTGCAGTAATGCGATACAATCTCTGTATTGAAATTTAATGCAGCGCGAAAATTATAATTTTTATAATAATTTAAATCGATTTTGTTCATTTATTTGTTACTAGCTGTTGCCCGCGGCTCCACCCGCGTAAATACTGTATCACTCGGGAACACTGTACTTTTTCGGGATAAAAAGTATCCTATGTCCTTTCCCAGGACTCAAAGGATAAGGTAGGTGGTAGGTAACCCTCTTCACGCTTTAACCACTGAACCAATTTTTATGAAATTTGGTACAGACATACTTTGAGTCCTGGGAAAGGGCATAGGTGTGTTTGTCTGTCGGTCTGTCTTAACAGACAAACACACTTTCGCATTTATAATATTAGTATAGATATAGAAGTACAGATATTTAAATCTTGAAAATTCGTGTACTAACTTTTGTCTGCGGCTCCGCTCGCGTAAATAAGAGTATCTCACAGGAACACTGTGATTTTAGTGATAAAGGGTACCCTATATGTTAATAAGAATAACAGCCTCCGTGGTCTAGTGGTTAGAGCATTGGCTCTGGACTCGGAGGTCGTGGGTTCGATTCCCGCATTGGAACAACAAAAAATGTTATTTCCAAGTTTGGTGAGGACAATGCAGGCTGATCACCTGATTGTCTGACAAGAAAGATGATCCATGCGTCGGATGGGCATGTAAAAAGTCGGACCTGCGCCTCATCTCTCGTCAGTCGTGTCGGTTATCCGTCTCACTGGATTACGAGAGTAAAGGAAGAGAGAGTGTTCTTGTGTACTGCGCACACACTTGGGCACTATAAAATTACTCCTGCGTAATTGGCCTGGCTTCAATGAAACCGGCCACCGTCACCGAGATCGGTGGGGAGCTTAAACTACTAGTTACTACCTAACTAAATTTCATCAAAATTCGTTCAGTACTTTTTGAGTGAAAGAGTAACAAACATTCATCAATCCTCACAAACTTTCACATTTATAATATGAGTAGGATATAAATTATTAGGATAAACACATTTCCATATTGATCACTAATCCCTAGGAAAGCAAAGGTTCCTCATTACAAAAATGTGACGTATAAGTTTAGTTTTCAAATTAGCTGTTCGGCGAAAACTAATTTGTGTAATTCATAAGTCGAAACTTGGCGTGACGTAATATATGGATGGCCCCTTAGTGTAAATAGTTTGTCTAAATATCATGCCTTCTCTTTAATTAATACGAAGCATGAGAGGGATAACATGATATTTAATCAACGATTAACATCAACAGGTGTTGGTGAAATTGGCACTAAACCACATATTAAATAATAGGAATTAAATTTTTTACTCTGTGCTTAAATGCTGCTTAAACTACAGTAAAGATCAGACGATTATTATAACGATAATTTATTTGCTTTTTTACGTTGACTATGTATTATATACCTACTACCTATTATAGATTATTCATACGACCGATAAATTAACAAATTATTCTGTCAGTCATTTATTAGACGCCTACAACTATTTCTTAGAAACATTTTAGCGATAATTATTACTAACGTTTGAAACGAATAGATTTCATTATACTTATAACTTAGAAGTAACATTATTGATTTAGATTTTAAAAGAAACGACACGAGAAAACCCAAGGCCGGGACTATATTTTCCGGAATCCGTAAGATCAGGAAAGTTTCAGAGCACTAAAAATAGAACTCTGCGCTAAGACATCAAAGGTGAAAATCGAGCACACGAGTGTCAGGTCAAATATCAATGTCAAATCTGACAACTCCACACTCATGTGTTCGGTTTTCTACTGTACTAAATTAGTCCAGAGATCTATTTTCCTTCCAGCCTTCCGGAGTCCTTACATTATAATAACAATAACTCGGTCACCCCCCACACTGATCTCGGTGACGGTGGCCGGTTTCATTGAAACCAGGCTAGTTACGCAGGAGTAATTTTATAGTGCCCAAGTGTGTGCGCAGTACACAAGAGCAGTCTCTCTTCCTGTACTCTCGTAATCCAGTGGGACGGATAACCGACACGACTGACGAGAGATGAGTCTTGAGGCGCAGGTCCGACATTTTACTTGCCCATCCGACGGTTTCCGAACCGGTGGTAGGCATCATGTAGGACAATTCTATAAGCGTTATATTATAACCTACATGGAAATAAAAATTTTGAGTTTGACGCATGGGTCATCTTTCTTGACAGACTATCAGGTGATCAGCCTGCATTATCCTAATCAAACTTGGAAACAACATTTGTTTGTTGTTCCAATGCGAACCCACGACCCCCGAGTCGAGAGCCAATGCTCTAATCACGGAGGCTGTTACATTATAGTCCCGGATTCAGTGACTGTGAAGAAAATATAGATTTTTGGAAACTCGTGAAGTCTGCCAACACGCATACGTGTTCACAAACACATTATATATACAATAAGTATTTTTCGAAAATGAAACTTCAAACTGAGTAAATCAGGAAATTAGTATACTAATTAATATACTATATTCGTATAAACAAATCCCGAGCCGGCTGGAGGGTGTCACGTGACAGCTGAATAATGATCGCGCCTGACATTTAATTTCAGATACAAAAGCCTCTTTATGCTGTTTACCCTAATCCATTTATCCTTGGGCCTGGCCCTTATTTAATATTGACAGCAACCTTTCCAATTCGCGCGACTTAATTACCCTAACTCGGGTCTTCCCTTAACAAAATGTCATTTTAGTTTATTTACATTTCGTCTACTTCATTTGTTAGAAATTTGAAATGTTTAAAACTCTGTTTTACAATGTAACATTAAAATTCTATGTATGTAGTAGGATTATACTAGGTATATATTAGGTATGTAATAATAATATCTATGGGCTTTAACACCATGTTAATCTGGCCGCGTGGTAAGTATCCGGAGAACTATCATATACTGTCATCTATTAACTATCAATCTATCTCCCAGGAACATTAAAAACTTTTTGTTCCCTCGGCAGGATTCGAACCCGCAACCTCCGGCTTGAGCGCCGACGCGTTAACCACTGAGCCACAGAGGTCGTCAAATAGTAGGTATTTAATATTTGTGCTCAAAAGAAAAATACGATACCTACATTTGTCAAAGCTTTCGTAGGGAGCAGTGTAGACCTCTACTTTAGGGTATAATAGATAAGTTATAATAGATTAAAGTCTTCCACCAAACGTCTTCCCTCGAAACTTTGCTACTACTAATTAGTTACTTTTCATTCCATCAAGTAGTAGAAGAGTGTTCATAAATAAGTCTAAGAGAGACATACAGAGTATTTAAATACTAAGTGCATTTCGTTTTTGCTTATGGAGTCGTTTGTATGTGTAACAGAGAGACAAGATCGGACTATAGTATATCGGTAACACGTACGCTGTACGCAAGTAGTTCTTTTTTACCTGTGACGATAAATACGCTTCATCTCTCGAGCAGAGCAATAATATTTTTTCTAATAATATGTTGGTTTTTATAAGGTAAATGAAACTTCTTAAAGCTTAAGATAATATATTTCAGAAACAGAGTAAGGGCGAATAAACAGGAAGATCAAATGTGTAGCGACATATCACTTATGCTATAAATATACGTAGCAAATTCTTTTGAAAGTGACGTGTTTGTAATAATTCTGTATTTCCTTAGTACATAATATTTTGTGTCAACATTTTCTATTTGTCATATATTTTTTGTCCCTATATCAAAGGTCGCCCAACGTAAATACAACATTTGCAAAGCCCTTTATAATATATATTTACAGGGTACAATATTTTTATGACCTATTTTCATAATAGAACTAGTAAGAGTATTTATTGAAGATAAATAACGTTTAAGTAAGAGTAAAATAAAGTAAATATTTATAACGCAAAAAATATATATAACACAATAAAGTGTTGTATTTTACTTCCAAATGAAATTTACATAAATTAGAGTAGGCAATCGGACTAATTTTTTTTTATTGCATAAATGAATAGTACCTACTCTTAAATATGAGTAACTTCTCAGAAGAAACCGTATATCAAAAGTCAATATTTTCAAAGGTACAGCGATTTGTATAAAAAATTTCGCGAGCCTCCTAAAAACGCTCCATACTAAAGTTGACCTACAAATGACGTCACTTGTAGGTTATAGTATATGAAGTATATGGCCGCCGGAATATATTTGTAAATATCTCCCTTAATTGTGCGTATAAGTTCGTACTTACCATAATGAATGGTTTTGTATATGATGTGAGTAAACTAATGATGTAGGTTTTGTTTACCAATTTCGTAAAAAAAAAATTTTTTTTGGTACTTTTTAAATGTATTTAATTAGTAAACTACGTATAAAATAATATATTTTTTTTCATTTACCAAGTAGTAATGCCTCAATATTTCTATTGCCTCAATATTAACGAAACTACATATTTCAGATGTAGTCCGATCCCCTATTAGTGGCCCCCTAAATAACAAGCTATCTCTGTCTTTACTTAAAACAGAATGGTAAAGACAGCATGCGACTTAAAGCTCTAAGTTTAAGTAGCATTCGACCGTAAGTTTGTCGTTCTTCAAAATAAACACGAAATTCTCTTTTTACTGTATAAGACAGACAAAGTATTAATTGTCTTTGTAACACACACAACCGTGTGACATTCGTGTATCAAGTAACACAGACACCCGCAATTAATGTCGGGAAACTGGAGGCAAACTATGATTCCCGGTTCGAGTTACGTGCGAAGTCACAATTACGACTTTGTCTACGACAGCTACATAGGGAACGTTATAAAGTACTATTCGGGGATAGTTCAATGATAAATTATAGGTACAGTACAGAGCATTTAGCCATGCAGCGATCGCTTATTACGACGACGAAGTTCGAAAACATCGCTACCTCACTTAAGCTCTGTTTTCGTAGGATAGCGTTGCCGTCACATAGTGGCCGTAATACAGCAGTGAGTGAACATTTTGTACGTAGCTTCACAAAATGGCACGGTTTCCTAGAGGGCAGTTATTGTTTTTTTTTTTTTACGTAGGAAACGTTAAGACGCCGCTGTATGACGGCAACACTATCCTAGGAAACCAGAGCTTTAGCGATCCTTAGGTACCTGGGTCAAATTCTACACTTATGTTTTCGAATTTCGGCGTCATAATGAGTGATAGCAACTTGTCTAAAGTCTCCGGTTATGATATCCTTACCCTCCCTATATCTAATTTATAATTTATATTGGTACTAAACATTTAATTCGGCTAAGAGGCTTAGGCGGTTGAACAGACACAGTGACTTTCGTACTTATAATACGACTTTCGTCGTTATAATATTAATAATGAAAATTAGTAAGAACTAGTATTACTTACATAAATTGGCACGTGGTATAAAGTTAACCTTTGAACTTATTGAAGTTATTGCAGTGTAACAAAAATCGGTGGTGTGTAATTGATCACAAATCAAAAGAGGTATATTTAACTTTAACTTATGTAATACTAGTTGTCCCGACAAACATTGTTCTGTCTTACACACCTACAATACAACCTACGTCCTAGTCCTACACCTACTCCTACAATCTACACCGCTTAAACCTTCCCTAAAATTTCACAATTATTTCAAGACCAAAATTAGCCAAATCGGCCATTCTCTAATTTTGAATCCCTCGGGAACGGTAAAAAATACTTTTTATCCCGTTTCCGAGGGATTCAAAATCATAATTCAAATTTCATAATCATTCAAATAAAATTGTTTTTTTTTTTTGAAAATCTTAAAACCAGGAAAAAACATTTTCCTGGTTTTAAGATTTTCAACCAAATCGGTTCGGCCGTTCTTGGGTTATAAATAACTAACACGACTTTCTTTTATAAATTTAGATATTAAATAGATTTAACTTTCAGAATCAGTAAATATAAAATACATTATTCGCGACATCGCCAAATGTTTTCTAGACATAAAATGTTTCAAGTAACTCATTCCAGAACTTTTAGGTCATCTTTGGCCATCTAATATCAATCAGTGACTGTTTATAACAACATTAGCGTCCCAGCGATTCCAAGCACGTTAAGTTATAAACTACAGTACAAATGGCGCAAACGTTGTAACTTGGTCTAACTTATGTTGCGGACAGTTCCCTCTAATCAAGGGACGGGCCGCGTTTATTCACGACAGGCTGGTAATGACAGTTACATCTTCCAAGTTAATTCAATAGTTATGTGCCAGTGTTTGTTGGCTACGATTGTTTGAATATTTCAATGTATGCTAAATAAATACCCTCAATAAAGTGTCGTTCGAAGGAATCCTAGTGTAAAGAAGTATGTGACCTAACACAGCTTACGCACTTTTTGGTCGATAAAGTTTTTTTTAATAAATCTGCAGCTGTATGTTTTTAATAGCTATATTAGGAACAAAAAAAATCGTTCAAATTAATGGAATATTTGCCTCTATTTTTGAGTAACCACACTAAAATAGGAAGATTAGATTGTGTTGTCCATGTCACCGTAAAATTGTAAAAACCGTTAGATTGTAATATTACTAGAGATATTATAATATGCTGACAGATTGTCAAATACAAATTTCTCCATACAATTGTACGCATTATTTTTCGTTATATTGTAATATTTACGTGCCGATTGGTTATACGGCAAGTGCCCCGTGCCGCCATATTTGTTTGCTTCTTCATAATAATAATTATAACGAAAAATAATGCGTACAATTGTACGGAGAATTTTTTATTTGACAATCTGTCGACATTTTATAATATCTCTAGTAAAATTACAATCTAACATTTTTTACAATTTTACGGTGACATCCACAGCGTTTATCATACGCCCTGCACAGTTGTTCTATTAAATAACTTATATTTTCTAGTATTCCACATGGGGTAGAGACAAAGGTTAAAGAAAGATAAACAAATAAACAGCTACATAGTTAGCTTTTGATTTGATTGCACTACTACAATACGATGGGTCCACGATTGTGTGTAAAAAATTGTTGTTCGTTGAAGGGGACGTCAAAATGTTCAATTTGGATCGATTTGGATCGCTTCATGTAAGCTGTTTCTCTGTACTTATGGTAGGGATATGATGACCTCACTTAATGGCTGATTATACCGTACTGCAATAATTTGTTAAATAGGGTTTTTAGGGAAATTTATTTTTCTAGTATTCCATCAATACCTATCTTCACGCAGTCCGTGTCACTGGCTCACTCATCACATAAACCTTTCATCCTTTGACCCTCACACACAAACACTGACGCATGCTTTGCATATAAATTGGGAGATTTTGCAATCCTTCTATTGTTCATCGTTAGCACGTCGACAGTATGACGATCCTGTTAGTGTTGCGTTTGTGTTTTAAGTGAAATGTCATTGCCAAATCGTTCAGTATGCGTGCGTGTTACGCTAAATACCTGTCATCTATTTAATAGCTTTGGTAGGTTTTTTTTTTCCTAAAAGTAGCGAATAATATAAATTAATTATATAACTAAAATTGGAATAAAAACTCCTTGTATTTCGATATTCTCCACTATCTTAAACCTACTTTAAACGAAACAATCTTGTATATTCTAAATCTCGAAAACGGTTGCAAGTATTGCAATGAAATTTAGTAGGTATGCATCGAGTTTTGGGCGAGTAAAATCGATCTAACTGGGTCTTATCCCTGGAAAACTGCTCATTTTAAGCTTTATACGTATTTTCCTTCGTCATGCAATACACATCAGCGCTTATGCTTACACATAAATGATGTGATATTTTACCAGGAAAACTATAAAATATCACGTTGTTATGATTTTATTTCTAGTTCATCTTTCAACAATTTGCGTACGACAGTATTTCGAAGCAATTATTCATTATATCTGTGAAACTATGGTATAGTTACGGTCTTTCCTTGACCCGTACATAACAAAAACTATTACAAATCGCTTCGTTACACAAATTATATTATCGCAGATAACGATCTCGCTGCAATTATGGCTCTAAAACAAACTATATCTAAGCGATAAAATTTGAATATTCAGTAAGTTTTGTACAAATAAAAAATTATCACCACTATTTTTTGCCAACTTAATTGAATTAGAATATTTTTGCTCTTAGTAGTAAACTTTTGAAAATATAGACTAAGTTCCTTTTCCAAACACACACTGGAACAGAGTAAAAGTGACGCGACGCGTCTATTAATCAATATTCAGCTCTATTTTTCATTATTGAGGTTCAAATTTGTATTAAGGAAATATAGTAAGACGACCTCTGTGGCTCAATTGGTTGAGCGTGTTGGTGCTCAAGCCGGTGGTCGCGGGTTCGAATCCCACCGAAGGAACAAAAAGTTTTTCTGTGTTCCTGGGTCATGGATGTGTATTAAATATGTGTATAGTATAAAAATATATTTCCGTTGTCTGGTACCCGTAACACAAGTTCTTCGAGAACTTACCACGGGGCCAGATTGAAGTGGTGTGAAGCGTCCATAGATATTATCATTATTATTATTATAGTAGCGCGCCCGAAGAAGTGTAGTGTTCCCGTGGGATAGTGTATTTACACGGGCGGAACGGCGGCGGACGAAAGTTAGTACGTACAATGAAATAACTCGAGTATTTACGAATCCTTTACTTGTGAGTTGTGACCTTTTATGTATTCTGACTACAATTTAGACAATTTGCATACAATGCAAAAAAACTTGAAGACATTTAAAGTAAAGACGTTAAATACGTCTTATTTGCGAACTTGTAAGTAAAGCACTAAATATATTAAACATAATAATATGTTTACTGTCGATGCTACGTGCATACTACCTACCCCGTTACTAATAATCGCTGTATAAGCTTTGAATAGTTATACAGTGTTTTGTTCCCGTCACACAAGTGACATTTTTAATTCGATTGAAGAAGACAAAACACTGTATAACTATTCAAAGCATATACAGCGTTTATTAGTAAGGGGGTATAGGTATAGATAGTACGACTAACATTGACCAATGTTAGTTTTACCAGACAGGATAACGTTTAAGATTTTCATTTGCACTGTGAAAATTAGTTTGTTATAAGTTATTTAATGGTAATATAATGTCTGCTTCGTAAACTTAAAAAAACGGTAAGACCGTTAATTTATTTATTCAAATTATGAATACAAAAAAATTAAAACATTTTATCTACATATATCTATATATATTAAAATGTTATGTTGGTTTGTGTACCCCTCAAAAAATCAAAAAGTTCTGCACCGATTAAGCTGAAATTTTAACATGATATATAATCCGCTTCAAGGATTGTTTTTATCTATTTTTTGTATCAGTCACATATCCATGACCGCGAAAAAACTATATTTCCGCGGGCAGAGCCGCGGGCAACAGCTAGTATACTTATAAATGCACATACTTATACATTATACATATTAAAAAATGTGATATGTTGATTCTCCAAAGACTGTAACAAATCATAGATAGAGATTAAAGATATAACGTGCCAAAAATAAATGAGACTAATAAACATAGTGATTATGCTGTAATTTTGTTATTTCCCTTAGCTATCCCTTTCCCTACAAATAAAATTGAAGTAGCTGTTTGTAATTTCAAATTAACAGCTTTGCATTAAATGCATATTACACGGTGCCTACACCAGAGAAAATTTTGTCTATTTGTCCGTCTGTTTGTTCCGGCTAATATCTGAAACATCTGGACCGATTTTAATGTTATAAGGAGTAACTAAGCCTACTATTATATTATTAGGGTTCCGTTGGAAAAAAAAATAGATTTCCTCTTCCACGCAAACGAAGTTAGTATTCAAATAATTTACTGCATATTTGTAATTGAAGCATTTTGTAATCGCAAATACCGATGAGCATTTTACTCGTACCTGCCCCTTGCGCCGGCACAATGCAAGAGGAAGCTCGCTAAATTAAAACGTAAATTGTAGAATTAATCGCACTAAATCAATGTTCACAGCCGCGAAACTGCAAAGCCTTGAAAATAAATTTGTTTACTTCATCGAATATTTTAAAGGGTTCTGTTCTATTTTAACAATCAAAATATTATGTAAGTTACTAATATAATGATGTACCTATCTAGTACTTTAAATATTTTGTTTAACACGAGTAAAGTATTCGAAGATTTGTATAATGAGTTTTCAGATGTTTGAACGATTTTTTACTAAAATATTTATTATGTTCAAAACAAAATATTTTCTGAACCCTATTCATGAAGACTTACCTACCCGATACGGTAACCATGGATGATATAAAAGATTACCTTGCTTGATCTTAATTACTTTATTATCATATTATCTATTCATTCTAAGTGATTACACGCCTCATATTACGCAATTAAATTACCCGAGAGTTCTTGCCTTTGTTTTTGGGAGTATTAAAAACATATTTTAGGTTGAGACATAGTCAAACAACACAAAAAGTAGTAAGACATCACATCTTAAAAAAAAAACGCGAAACTATTTTATACACGGTTTGTAAGAACAATTTAAACTAAGGTTAGATAGGTAAAGAAGAGCATTCTCTATTTTTCTTCCTGTGTAAGGAGGAACGAACTTCTATATGGCAGTAGCCATCTTTTTTTAACCGACAAAAAAACCAGAGGATGTTGTCAATTCAACGGGTATTTTTTTTTTTATGTATGACCAGTGACCACACATAACTTTTACAGAACACGAGTAGTCCGATTTTGATTTTTTTTTCTATTTCGTTTCCACGGGATGGTCGGTGGCCACCACGGGTTTTACATTTGCGATTTTATCTTAATTATTTTCGTTAAAAATTAAATCTTTATGCTCATCTTTAGGTTATAATCCAGGATTTCTTGAATATTTGCATTTATTGCTCCCTTTATCAGTTTGCCTAATGACGCCCATTTTTACACGTAGACCATCGTTACCCCATTTTGCTTTCTTTTTTTTTTCAATACATTAGGATAATAGGTGATAGGTTTAGTAAGTAACATCGTAACTTATAGGCAGTATATCATCGTAAACTACTTGCCACAAAACTGGGCAGTTATTTGCCAAAGTAGGTTTTCTTATCTGGCACCATCAACGGTAATGAGTAGCCATAACATCCTCAGACATAACAATACAGGTTAGGTAAGGAAGGGCGAGCATTAGACCTCTGCAATCGTCGTGGGAACTTCCCACAGTCTCCAAGCTTAAGAAACTAATTACTGTATTAGTACAACTCTACTCTGACTTAAGTACTTAATAAATGTTAATTCGGTTAACTCATTAACCAATGTCTGTAAATGTGGAATCAGTATTACAAAACAAGCAATTGACCGGGGCTTCGCTCGCGTGAAATTGGTTTACAAACGATATGTTTATATTAATTTTAAACTTTTATCCCCTATTTTACCCACCTACGGGCTAATTTTAGTAAACGCTGAAATACTTAACTCATTATATTTTTTTATAAATATCATGCGAATATATCCAAGGAATAAAAGGTTCATACAAACTTTTTTCTCCTATTTTACCCCCTTGGAGGTTGAATTTTGAAAAACCCTTTCTAAGTGGATGGACGTCATATGAGAAGTACGTGTGCAAAATTTCAAATTTCTTGCCTTAATTTTTTGGCCAGTACGTTGATACATCAGTCAATCAGCTTTCCTTTTTATATATTATTACAAACGTGCATATTTTTTTTTTCATTTATAAAAAAAAATGAGCGAAATCGAACAATAATTTTCGAAGTAATTTCAAAATAACCTATTGTGCGTTGATATAACGGAACCCTCCTTAGACATTCCTCTTGGTTATTTTTCCTCGTTTATGTGAACATGTATCATGGATAATATCATACATCACATTTATTACAAACGTGACACGTACACCATTATTTGTGAAATATTTAATATTAGGCTGTCGACAATGCTCTTGTAGGTACCTACTTCCAAAAATAAATTTGTTACTATCTTTATACTCAAAATCGTATGATATTCTTGCTTTCATACTCAGATCCAATAAAAAAGTGAAGATAGAGCTTTGTCAAATTAAAACCACACACTGCGACAGCTCGTCTTACAAGGTGAGGCATAGTTTCGTCACATATGTGTGCGTTACACTGTGTAACACGACGACAGTAATATATATTCTTTGACGACGAGTTTTACGACTTTGAGACGGTAGTTTAAACCGGCTTAATTGCGTGGTTCGCAGAACTGTGTCTTCACTTACTTATTTGGTCTGAGCCCTGATGTACCTACTCGTATAACACCAAAAAAAACACGAGTATATTTTAATATTAGAACTGGTGTAAAGCAGCTATATTATTATTTGACGTCCTCTGTGGCTCAGTGGTTGAGCGAGTTTGTGCTCAAGCCAGGGGTCACGGCCTCGAATCCCGGCGAAAAAACAAAATGTTTTTCTGTGTTCCTGGATACCTACGTGTAACACAAGTTCTTCGAGTACTTATCACGGGGCTAGATTGACGTGGTGTGAAACGTCCATAGATATTATTATTATAGTTGGCACGAGGCACGTCAAGCCAACTAGTATTTAGTAACTACCTACTCGCCGAGTGTCGCAGACAAAAGATAGCTTATCCATTTACATCTTAATATGTCTTCAGCAACCAGTTTATTCGTAATCTTCAACGAAGATTACAATACATAATATACATGTAAATTGCTTGTTGGACAAAACTTTGAAATTGCAGAGAATAAAAGACGCCATTTAAAAACAAGTTTCCTGTTGTGTGACAGTTTATTGTTTTAATCAATTCGTCAGTTTATGATCATTTTCAATTATTTGTATGTTAATTCGTATTTTGATATTCTGGCATAAAAATGTTACTGTGATCACGTTTTTGAAAATAAGTACGACTGATGGCTGCATCTACGCTGCGTAAAACATACTAAGTTCCTACTAAAATGCGCCAAAGGACGCCAAATCGTAGTTACTAGCACGCAACTTTATCTATTCTGGACGAAAAAAACAACGGGTTGCACTCTGTGCCGGCAAAAGTGAAAACAAAACCGCCATCTACGTTAAAAGATACTAGCTAAAATAGTTTCATGCTCGTGTAACTAAGGACAGCAAACAGTTGCAAGTTGCATCTTACGAATTTTCGATCAGGTCACGTGTCCTGACTCGAGACAATATAGATGTTAGTGTTGCGCAGTTGCGCTGTAAAAACTGCGACAAAGAAATAAAATAGATAGAAGAGAACTTATTATAATTAGGTATATAGTCAGAACTAGAATAGTAGGTATTGTCGTATCGTACTTAAGGTATTTCATTGTACTTTCTTTAAAGCTTGTTATTACAGGTTACGGAAGCCATTACAGGCCTTAGTTCAATCGCTTACATCGTAACTCGATCGATATTCAATGGATAGTAATTGGTAACCTTGTATGAAGAATTTTTTGGCTAAATGTCTTTTTATATAATTATGTCAATTGTTAAGGGCGTATAAAAGTTTAACGCTATCAAATACAACATAGAAACATTTACCCTGGTGCGCCGTGCGAAAACAAATTCCCTGAAATACGGGAATTTCATTGGATCTCGCCAGCGCCTATCGAGCAATTACGGGAGTGCGAAATTATCGAGCGCATATCTGTCACGAATATCATCATCGGCATCACGATCGTTTGCGATAGCGCAATCCAATTTCATCTATGCCTACAACAATGCTGTTGGTTTCGACATGTCCGACATTTCACCATTTTCATAGTTTGTCATGAGCTCGTGACGCGTGTTGACACGTCCGCGCCGAGAATGTGGATCAGGACTTGATGAGAAACAAATGACTGTTGATTTTGTCGTGCCCACGTTTCGCGTTTGCGCATTCGCCCGGTATCGGTACGAGAAGCACACGGCATCGGACATCAAAATGATCAATGAAGCTTGGAATGATCATTAAATTAAATATGTTAGTAAAGAGTTAGTAACCTTTACCCGAAAACCATATTGTGACATTACCATACAACAAAAACTATTACCTTTATATGATCGTATGTTGTAGACTTTCTTTTGAGTGTATCTAATATATCTATGTACCTACATGTTAAGTGGGATTTTTTAATACCATCCCATCATGTGGGGTATTATTGAATAGGTATTTTAAATAAAGGCAAGATTTCATATAATTATTACTATTATATAATGTAAACTATTTTCGAAAAAAGCCGTGTGGTATAGTGGGATACCAGAAGTTCTTTATTATAAAATATTTATTTCATTTTCTATTTAAGGTATAAAGAAAATGATTATTCGGGTATACATTTTTTATTATGATTTTTGTCGATAAAAATAAAAATAACTACGTTTTCTGGGATTCTATTGTAAAGGCGTACACATGAACCTTAAAACGATTTACTTACTTTGCTAAGTCTGATCACCGGTATTTCTAACTTGTTCTTATTTCTAGTATTCCTACAATGGTTGTCACTTTTTTTTTTTTTAATTATTTAAATTCTTTCTGACATACACTATGAGACTATGACTACATCGCATGTTACTGGGTTGCAAAATTTTGTTTTTTAACGGGTCTTTCGAATTGAAAGACTATCACAATACATAAAAATCTTACTTTTTTTTAATGTTACGGACGTTTTTTGCCGACTAGGGTTCCCCTCCGCAACCCGCCATAAGGAAAATTCGTTCCAAAAATTCTATTACGCGTCGATAGTAACGAACTTACAATTTGCTATTGGCACTATAGTTATATTAAATATATAATATATACAAGGTTCTGTGAAGAAATTGAACGTCTTTTATATTTTATTATAATAAGAAAACTACACATTGTGCTTGTGGAAAGGATAATGCATATCTCACGGGCGGTTCCCAAGCACCAAATTAATTTTTATGTACATTTTTACTGTTCGTGGGAGCATTGTCGCCTCCTCTGGGCCCGTTTGTATGCGGTGGGGTAACACACGATTCGCGAGTGCCACTAAAACAATTTATTTTGAAATATTACAAATAGCTGCTTTGATATATATCTTTGTTTTATTTACGTTTTTATTGAACAAACGGGGCAAATGAGAAAATAAAAGAAAATAAAGTTTTTAAAGTTTTAAATGACAAAAAAAACTTAGGACTTTACAATCCGTTAATGGATGATTTATACAGTATTCTCCGAGCGAAGTAACCAATCTTGAAATACTGTAGTGCCTGGGATAGTTTGTTTTTAAATGTGGTATGGTTGCTCAAGAACATACGGCATTCTCACAACACAGTCAGCCTAGTCCAGAGGAATGACTGGCCAATACGTCTGGGGCCAACCGTGTGCGGGTTTCCTCACGATGTTTTCCTTCACCGTTAGAGCGTCCCTATAATGTACTTGAGATCTGAAAAAGTCTCATTGGTACACGCCACAACCTGGGATTCGATCCTGCACTCTCTCGAGTGTGAACCAAACGGTCTACCCACAAGGCCACGGAGCTCTAAATGACAAGAAGGATGAATAATATTATACAAAATTATATACCTATATTCTATAATCCATCTATTGAACGATTAAATTACATAAAGCTTACATGTAGTTGATAGAAAACGACAAGTGCCCAATGCAATTAAGTTAAAATCTCCGAAAAATAATAACTTAAATAAATTATATTTCACTATACGAAAAACATGATAGTCGGGATAAAACTACTCGAGCAAAGCTTTTTATATTATTCGAATATAAAATGATGATGAATTAATTTATGTCCATGTATTGTTACTGACAGTTTCATTAATTTACGTCAAATTAAACGACAATAAATTATTTAAAGCCACTAAATACCGCATAATAATAATATTATTATCCCTATAAAGAACAATGGCAAGGTTTTACCTGATGTTTTTGGAAGCGTCTAAAAATGTCACATATACAGAAACTAATCATTTATTTTTCAGGTTTTTATCACATAATTGTTTTTTTATGTAAGAGCCGGAATTATTTTTATAAAATAAAAATATCTTAATTGGATACATTTCAATTAAATGGCCTCATGTCAGTGAATAAAAAAAATAAACCAAATGTCATGAAAAATAAGTTCTCTTCGTTTTCGCTAGATAGCGAAAGTGAGCAACATCATGAGTACCGTAATACTAATATCTAAATGAAATTATATTATAATTAAGAAATTACTTTTTAAAATACACTAAAAAGCAAAAAGAGATAAATAAATATGCATGTGACGGTGGCCGGTAGCCTTCCGGTAGCTCGTAAAATGTGTCGCCATCTTAAAATGTGTCGCCATCGCTTATGCATTCTCAAAACTAAGATAAAAAAAATACATCGTTAATCATATTTGACATGACGCTTGACAGGACACTAGGATTTTGTCGAATTTACGTGTTGTTGTTATTGCGATATTTTTGGATTATCTTTATTTTCTGACCCTTGGCAAGTCCAGGGGTAACCTGGACTTAGTATCCTTCTAGGGAGACTTGTATTTTTCTAACGGACAACGATTGCCTTACGATTGTCTTATTTCTGTTTATGTAAGAAATAGTTTTTTTTTTATTTTTTTTTATGAAATTAGGGGGCAAACGAGCAAACGGGTCACCTGATGGAAAGCAACTTCCGTCGCCCATGGACACTCGCAGCATCAGAAGAGCTGCAAGTGCGTTGCCGACCTTTTAAGAGGGAATAGGGTAATAGGGGAGGGTAGGGAAGGGAATAGGGTAGGGGATTGGGCCTCCGGTAAACTCACTCACTCGGCGAAACACAGCGCAAACGCTGTTTCACGCCGGTTTTCTGTGAGCCCGTGGTATTTCTCCGGTCGAGCCGGCCCATTCGTGCCGAAGCATGGCTCTACCACCTATAAAACTATTTTAACATTACAGTACTAAAATAGTACTGTAATGTTAAAATAGTTTCGTATTATTTGCATTTGTTCAAGTAATATGAGATGTATAAAGGATTTAAACTCCTTATGAGATAATCATGACGTAAAATACCATACTGTTTTGTAAATCTTTTAAAATAAATATGAATATTTAATTCCATAGAAAGTAATTTATTGTGATCTATCACCACATAATACAGAAATCATCTTCATGTTCTGTGTCTACCACTTAAGGCTTCGCTAGAGATTGCAACGTAGGAAAGCGAAAGAAAACGCATTAAAATGATCTAAGTGGAGGAAGGCCTTATATTTAAAATTATTAAGGGACATAACCTCAAAATACAAAAATATGAATAACTTTTTTTCGTGGCCTCGATAAGACAAAATTCTTTTTGAATATGATTACGTAATGCAATTGCTATCTTTTAGACATTTTTGCAACCTTAGACGCCCAAAAATTTTTTCAGGTATTTCGTTGTATAGAACTCTGCCATTGTTCTTTTCTGACAACCTCAACAAAATTCCTTATTATAATATCATAATATGTGAACAATGAAAATACATGTTATAAATACTTATTTCAATGACGAACTATATAAGCTAGAAAACCGCACGATTGTATACGTTAATTAACATAATCTGTCGCTTGATTTTGTGCTTAACGCTGGTTTCATATTATTTAGATACATAATAATATGAAAACACCGTTAGTATCACGAAGATAATACTTTATTACATCATAGTTATGATAGTTCTATCTATCTATCCATTTATATATAATATAAAAGGCAAAGCAGATTGACTGATCAGCAGATAGCAGTCAAACCCTTAGGGCTAGAAATTTGAAATTTTGCACACGTATTCCAAGGATTTTTCAAAATTCTACCCGCAAGGGCTAAAATACGGGATGAAAGTTTAAAATCTTATTTCATGCGGATGACGCCGCGGGCAATTAATGCTAGTAATCTGGGGGCACGGCAGTGCACCCGCCAAGTCGAGCGCGAAGCAAACACTGCCGTACCATCCTTTACTGGAACCATTTCGCCGCATTTTCAGGCCCCTATTTGAGAACCTCTGGATAAGACCAGAACGCAGAAATTTTCGTCATCCAGTAAGCTATAATCACGTACTTAAAATCCAAAATTTCAAGTCTGTAGGTCATTTAGTTCCGAAGTTAAGCGAAAGCAAAGTTTCGCATTTACGACACTCACTCACTCACTCACTCATGATCATCAAAATAGAACTAGTACTTCCCATAAACTCAGAGAGCTGAAATTTGGTACAGAGTTAGGGTTTAAGGGCCACATAAAGGGAAAACTATAAAAACTAGGATAATCGATCTGGGGGCACGGCAGTGCCCCCGCCAAGTCAAGCGCGAAGCAAACACTGCCGTACCATTATTTACGGGAACCATTTCGCCGCATTTTCAGGCCTCTATTTGAGAACCTCTGGATAAGATCAGAACGTCGATCTGGGGGCACGGCAGTGCCCCCGCCAAGTCGATCGCGAGGTAGGTAGGGTTTAATGGCCACATAAAGGGAAAACTATAAAAACTAGGATAATCGAAGATCTGGAGTACCTGGTGACCCTTATTAGAAAACACAAGAGCCCAACCAAACTATTAGAGATCGACATACTGCCTTTACAAAAAATATTCAACTTGGTGGGCCACTTCATTTTATGTCAAAAATCGAAGGTCTGAAGTATCTGATGAAGAACCCTCAGCTGGTCTCAGCTGATTAGAGATATGGTAATGCCCCCTTCTACTATTGGTACATAAAAAAATCGACTGTCATTGCAAAAATCCAGTGAAGTGGGACACATCTTCTAATTTAAACTAGCCCGTAGCGTCCCACTGCTGGGCGAATGCCTCCCCTTCTGCTTTTAATACGCATATAAATAAAATTAAAGGAAAACTCTGGATAAGACTGGACTGGCTTTTATACTTATACTTACAAGTTTACAAGAAGAAATAGTCGAACAATTAACTTTATTCTACTCGAACATTACACAAATTAAATAAACAAATTACACTAAAATCTAGTAAAATAAATCAATATTTCCCACGTTTCTACAAAAAGAAGTGAAATCCCACCAAAAACATTCTGTAAAAAACTAGCCAAGTCTCGATGGAGCTGCTTGTTTATCTCTAAAAAGTAATGAAATCTAGACAAAGTCGTGCCAAGTCTAAGGATCCTTACTGCGATTTATTTATTATTATAGTTAATGTGTGACTTGGCCGTTGAAGAGTACACAAGGGTACAAAAGGGGCTCCATGACACCATTGCTCCAATACATGTGTTATACAATCAACAACAGCCTAAAATAAGACACTAGCGTCCAATTACCAATACCAGTATGGGCTATTATCTCGCTTTAACAAACATAGGTAGTTGCAACAGAATCTGATATAACATTACGTGTAAACAAAATTGACTTGTAACGTATAACGAATTTTCAACGGCCAAGTCACACAACATTAACTATAATAATAAATAAATCGCAGTAAGGATCCTTAGACTTGGCACGACTTTGTCTAGATTTCATTACTTTTTAGAGATAAACAAGCAGCTCCATCGAGACTTGGCTAGTTTTTTACAGAATGTTTTTGGTGGGATCTATATAATCTTTGCACAAGCCTCTGCCCGCCTAAGAACGGGAACACTGCACTTTTTCTGAATAAAAGGTAGTAGTTTTTGTATGAAAGAGTGACAAACATCCATCCTCACATACTTTTACATTTATGACAGTAGTACAATTATAATATAATTAAGTGTATGCATATTTTTTAAATTATCGTCATTTAATGCACTGTATAGCTTATATAAAAATTATGGTTCCTTGAGTATTACGGAACCCTAAAAAAATTATACATATGTTTCAAGTTTCAACGACTAATTTCAGAGTTCCCTAATCTCTATGTTATGAATGTTTTAACAATATTAGTGCTGAATGTGTGCTCGGCTTTACACCCAGCAGCCGTAGGTACATAAACCAACACGAGCGCGCGCTATTGCTTAATAAATATTCCGTAATCCGTTTGTAATTAAGGCGAAAATGAGCTCTGATAAAATTAAAGTGCTTTATTGTTATACATTTTACACAGCTGTTACTAATACGTGCTGCAGCTTTGTATATTACAGTTAGAACGAACTTCCGGTCTTGTAAATGTAAAGTGTGACTTATATAATGTCGATGTTTTTGCGCCATTTGAAGAAACAAGTAAGTGGTTTTAGAATTTTGTGACTCCGTGACTAGTTTGCAACTTATAATAGTTACATGATTGTACAGTGCATAATATATTTTGTTGATGTCCCTCGGCGATCTTCGATTTTCTCCGTAGAAAAAGGAAGATCACCGAAGGACATTCGGCTGTCACTACACGACAGCTGACGTAATATGAAAATTGACGTAGTTTTGCTGTAGTACCAAGTGGGGAACGGACCCACAGTATGGGTCCCATACATACTTCCTGGTCCCCGGACCAGGGACCCCTCTCGTCGTCGGCGTCGCCCGCAGGTCTTGGCCGCCCTTGGCCGTCGCTTTTTCTCACTTCCTAGCACTTCGGGTTGCCCCTGCGTTCTGCCGCGGGGGGTTTTCCCTTAAAACAGCTTTTTGCGTCAAGTATTCGTACTGGGCGTACTCTATCGGATCTCCTCATATACAGGGGCAAAGCCCCTGGTCATGATTCCCCGCCCAAGGCCCCTTTCAAGGGCCCGGCGCGTGAAGACGTACCTGATAGTACCTACCTAGTATATTATGTGACAGAGCTTGCAATTTATAATTATGGTTTCCTTCTTGTATAATCTATTTTACCAAAAATATTATTATTAGTTACCTCAGTGTAGTTAAAGTTAAAAGTAGGTATTTCATAATTAATGCAAAAGTTGTAAAACACAATAAATTTGAATAAACATAATAAATTATGTTTGCATGCTATTATTAGTGAAAAGTGTTAGATCATAAGAATAAATTATATTTGTAACACCAAATGTATCACCACTTTTGAAGCAAATAAATAAATGAATATGAATATGAATATCCAGTTTATAAGTTATAAGGAAAGTTATTCAATAAAAGAAAGCAACTTTTAAAATTACTCGACACATTCGATATCCGATTTTACAGATAATATTACTGGCAATACATAAAATTACGAATATTTAGCGATAATGTTTTCAATTGCAAGCATGCATTTACAAAACGAACGGAAAACTACGCTTGATAAGCAATCAATTACTTATTGATGTTCATTCACTGATCTTTTGCCATAAATGAACGAATGAATAGAATGTATGCGTTCATTGATGCATTTGACATGAATAGCTCCAGAGTACAGACTCCATAAATAAACCTTATTGACAAGCTTTCTTTATTTAGCTACTTACTTTTCTTTTATAAACATTGACATTAGTAGCGATAACCAATTTTTAGGGTCCCGTAATACTTGAGGAACCCTTTATAGTTTCGCTCTGTCCGTCCGTCTGTGTCTGTCTGTCTGTCCGCGCTTCTAACGTCAGTAATTATGAATATAATTGGATGAAATTTGGTACAGTCATGGTTTGTGTATAGATCTCAGATTTGGCATCATAAAATAATAATAATTTTATATTGTAGGGGTGGTTGTCCATACATGTGAAGTGGGGATGAACTTATTTGTACCCCATCGTGTGGGGTATCGTTGAATAGGTTTCTTAAAATAAAGGCAAGGTTTCATACATTACTTTTTATAAACTTTTTACAACCATTTTCGAGTTACCGGCCTCCAAAGTGATTTATAAAGTTGCCTCCGCCCCCAAGCATTTCTAAACTATAAGACTTAGAAACTTGCAATTTTCTACGCTGATAGATCATGCTAAAAACTCTTAAGGAAATTTATTTTGAATCAATCGGAAAATAAAATAACTTTTAAAGTAATTTGAATAAAACCTATTACGCGTTTATAGTTACGGAACCCTCCTTAGACATATCCTGACATGATCTTGGTTAGGTTTTTATTTTCTTATTTTATTGCTCTATTTTAATCAATCAGTAGATCAGTAGTTACAAGATGAACTGGTTTTGTAATATATAACATACTAGCTGTTGCCCGCGACTTCGTCCGCGTCAACTGATGGCGCAATAATGCATTAATTTCGACCAAATTTGATTACCATAAAAAGGTTACCAAGTAAGTCAATCTTAGATTTTTTTAAATAATTTAAAGAGGAATAGTTCTTTCATATATATTTTTTGTAGCTTGAGCCGTTTACACAGCGCACGCAACGGAAGCCTTCAAATAAAGCTCAAATATGAATAATTTTCCCCGTTTTTGCAACATTTTCAGTGATGCTTCGCTCCTTTTAGTCGCAGCGTAACGTTATATAGCTTAAAGCCTACCTCGACAAATGGACTATCCAACAAAAAAATAATTTTTCAATTCGATTTAACAGTTTCTGAGACCAGCACGACCAAACAAACAACGTAAGCCCTTAAAGATGAATAATTTTCCCCGTTTTTCCCACATTTTCCACTGATTATTCACTCCTATTGGTCGCAGCGTGATGCTATATATAGCCTAAATCCTCTATAAATGGATTTTTCAATTCGAACCAGTAGTTCCTGATAGCTACTATAGATTAGCGCGATCAAACAAAAAACTCTTCAGCTTTATAATATAAGTAGAAATAGCTGACCCGCGGCTCGGCCCGCGTAAGTACAGTAACCCACGGGAACCGTATATGTCCCGCGATAAAAATTAGCCTATGTTCTTCCTCGTGGTCTACTTTATATATGTGCCAAATTTCATGATGATAGGTTTAGAAGCTTTTATGTGAAAGTGTAAATAAATTTTCCCACGGGAACCATATATTTCTCCGCGATAAAAAGTAGCCTATGTCCTTCCTCGTGGTCTACTTTATTCGGGCTATACTCTCTGTATCTGTGTACCAAATTTCGTTTCAATCGGTTCAGTAGTTTTGGCGTGGAAGACGGACAAACGGACACACACTTTCGCATTCATAATATTAGTATGGATGTACTATGAATATTTAATATTAAATGCAGCCATAGACTAGTGATTGGTCTCGCTGGGCGGTTGAGCGCCCAGCGAGACTAATCATTCATCTATGAATGCAGCATTCGCAAATATTTAAGATTTTCATCTAAATTAACTTTCGCATTCTTGTCAGATTTATTTTTCAACATGATGACAATATATTATGTCAAAATAAAAATAAAGGTCCCCATTCACGGGCTATCGATTGCTTCGATCAAATTGGAAATTAATTCGTATTTGAAAGCAAAGTGCTAACGACAAATTATTACACAAAATGATTAATGTAAGACCTACCAGCTAGTTTTTGCGGTGGGGGTCAAAAGTTGGAACAAAATTTACGCGTATATATATACGAGTTTTATATAAAAAGTATAGTTACGTGGTCCTAGGATCTGACTTTATTCAATTTTTATCTAAACCGATTTACTTGCAACTACGAATCCAGTAAATGTTTAAATTGTAAAGACTAAATTGATCGATCTCTTGTGAGTGGGAGCTTTAAATCAAAAGTACTAAGGAGTATTTATATCAACTTTAAAGCAAATCGCTCCCAAACAACTTTCTTTCCCTTTTTATTTCCGTTAGGGGGCGAATTTCAATAAACTATGATACACAAATTCCATCAATTCTGTTACATAATGTTTGTGCAAAATATGAAGTAGATTGGACCAAGGAATCACGTTGCCCAATACAAACTGTTTTCCCCCTTTTCACCCCTTTAGGAGTCGAATTTCGAAAAATCCCTTCTTATCGGATCCCTACGCATTACAAAGAGCAAGCCCTGCAAGTTTCAGGTCTCTACGATCAGCGGTTTAGGCTGTGCGTTGATCCGTCAGTCATTCAGGACAAAGGATTTTATATGTATAGATAATTTACCAAAGCTTCATCTCGCCATAGAATTACTCATTTCCTATTGTGCTCCTTTGCAAAGTAATTTGGACACAATGGCTTTTTGTACGACGCAGCTTTACGATTGTAAGTTGCTTTGATTATCATGTTATGTATGACAATTGAGTATTGACTACCTCTAAAATTGCAATGCTGTGTGATGTACCCTCTCACTTCTATCACAGTACACATATTATTATAATACTTATTAATAGAACATAACGCGTATATTTTGTAAACAAATTACGAAATATTAAATACTAGCGACCCGCCCCGGCTTCGCACGGGTACAATACTGATACTAATACTACAGAATGTCACCCACTTCGCAACGGGCCGTGCAGCAGAAATCGTAATATTTTAATTTCGCCATAACTTCAAAACCAAACGTCCAATTTTAATCATTCAAAGACCAAATATTATCTACGTAAACTGTACTTAGTGATGAAATAATTTATTTTGATAAGAATTAATAGCATGAGTAAAATAAACGCGTTTAAATGTAGTCCAAAAAAAATCAAGATTTCTAAATAAAAAAATGGTTGTTATGCCTCACTCGACATAGATAGGTATACTGTCGCGGACTTTTTTGTAGATATTTATCTATACAGATAAATAAAATTGAAGTGTCTGTTTGTAACTTCAAATAAACAGCTTTTCACATAGTGAATCTGAAAGTATATTCGGTACTTACAATAAAATACCAATTTTTAGAATTTTTGTCTGTCCGTCTGTCTGTCCGTCTGTCTGTCTGTCTGTTTGTTCCGGCTAATCTCTGAAACGGCTGGACCGATTTTCACGGGACTTTCACTAGCAGATAGCTGATGTTATAAGGTCTAATTTAGGCTAATTTTATTTTAGGGTTCCGTTTAAAAAAATAGGGTTCCGCGTCCGTTAGTTCTGCGCAAACGAAGTTGCGGGCATCAGCTAGTAAGATCTATAATCAATTAGAACATTATATGGTTCTATCTTTTATAGTTTAGGCAGCGTACGCAAAATAAGTAACTTTTCTGTTTGATTTTTTACACCTTGTGTCCGAAAAACCCAAATATCTTACGGAACCCTATTTTTTTCCAAAATAAAATTTAGCCTATGTTACTCGTGGATAATGTAGCTTTCAAATGGTGAAAGAATTTTTGAAATGGGTTCAGTACTTTTTGAGCCTATTTATTACAAACAAACAAACAAACAAACAAACATACAAACAAAGTTTTCCTCTTTGTAATATTAGTGTAGATTATGCATTTCACGTGCGACAGAAGTGATACCTTCATTTTTAGGGTTCCGTTTCTCAAAAGGAAAATATGGAAGGTACCACCGACAAAGTTCCCGCTCGACCAGTCTCTAAACATTTACCTTTGCACTAGGACGCCTCAAAATATTTAAACGCAAAGGAAGTAACTGCAACGATTGCAGACGAGGTTGAACTACGTATTTACACGTGAGTATGTTTGCGAGCCCATTATTCAACGGCGCTGTTGAGCAATTTTTATCTTAAGTCTGGTCGAGCGGGAATTTGTTCGATAGTACATAAGGGTATGTCTATTGTCCATCCGTCTGTCTGTCGGACTGTCAAACCCCTTTATTTCGGGAAGCCGTGGAGGCATCGAAAAATGTACTATTCTTATTAAATACATTTTAATTACTCCATAAAACATAAAAATAATTATTCAAAATGGGGCTGGGACTTTATTGTCCGGAATCCGGAAGGCCGGGGAAAATTCAGAGCATTGGAAATAGAACACTGCGTTCATACAATAGAGCTGAAACCGAACACACGAGTGTCGAGTTAAATGTCATGATATAATATGACAGCACGACATTTCGACATTCAACTCTATTGTATTAGCACAGAGTACTATTTTCAGTGCTCTGAATTTTACCGGGCCCGCCAGATTCCGGATCATATATTCCCAGTCTTCTTACTTAACAGTAAGGTTCAAAAGTGATATACCGGACCTGTCGGCGACGGTACGTACAACGGAAGTTACATTTCAAGTACAGTTGTACTTACTTACTAGTTTAGTAACAAGCCCTTATAAAATCGTCACATAGTTTTGCGAGAAAAACGGGATAGATTATTTTTTCCACCCAGGCAAAAATGTCGTTAAACTATAATCGCTTTCAATATGACACACATGTACCATCGATTTTTGAGTGGCTAAGTGAAAGCTTCGTGAAGAGAATGGTGCACTTCACCGTCGAAATTGCTAGAACAATGCACGAATTATACATCCAAGGGTTACTGAACGATTAAGGAACAAAATTTACCGTTTCCCTTTGTTCTACAGTTTCATAATCGTGTCAGAAGGCGAACTAATTTTCATGCGATATTGGACTCAACTTCAGTGTAACTTTTCGACAAAGTCAAAGTTGTAAGGAGTTAGGAATCACCGTTACTATTATCTCATTTCCAAGTTTGTCCCGATTGCGTGATTTAAGGATGATTTCCAAGTGATCAAGAACTAAGTTTTGATTGTTTCCAAACATGCTCATTGAAATTTAGATCAAACACCGCGTAGCATTCGATTGTCGTCTATACAAATTGCCATCACACAGTATGCAACTTAAAAACGTGAGGTGTGGTACCGAATAGATGTAATATTATCATTTTTATACAACCGAAGATTGCAACTTGTATTCATATTATCTTCTACTCGTATTAACTTTAAATAAAAGGATACCATATCTATTAAATAGCTTGCCCAACGATATCCGACATGAGACCAAAACAAAATCCTTCAAAAAAAAACATCTACAAACACCTTATTACCCTACTACCTTATTGCGCGTCCCTCACCACCTAAAAATTATATATATATTAATTTAATCATTATCCTTATTTTGTTTTACTTTATTTGTTTTTACGATAGGTATTTAATTTTCGTTTTATTGTAATGTAATGTTGTAATGTAATCTTGTTAATTTTATTTTTATACTCTGTCTATAATATTAAGTTTTATAACATTGATCCTACAGACAAACTGAAGAACAGTTTTGTAGGTCTTTATTTTATATTTTGTTTTCATTTGTATGAATAAATAAATAAATAAATAAATAAATATCTTCTTCTTCATTGCAGTTTCTTTGTTTCGCTAAGCCTCGAGAATAGCTGCACCGATTTGGCTAATTTTGATCTTGAAGTAATTGTGAAAGCTTAAACAGAATTTATTATATACTAGATGTTGCTGCGATTTCGTGCGCGCAAAAGTTAATTTCGCAGGAACCGTATATTTTTCCGCGATAAAAAGTCTACATATTTACCAAAATCGGTCCAGTAGTTTTGGAGCCTATTCAATGCAAACAAACAAAATTTTCCTCTTTATTATATTAGTATAGATAACATTTTATATTACATATAAAAAATGCAAAGAAAATAATAAAAAGGACGATTAAATTTTCCAATACTAACTGTTCCTACCTGTAAAATATTCGATCGTCATTTGACTGTCAAATATTTCTAATTTATGTTTGGTACCTAATAATACCTAATGGGACTTGTAATTGAAAAAAAAATGACAACTCCCATTAGGTGTATATTGTACTTTGTAGTTGTAGGTGTAGCTATAGGTTGATGTTGGTGCAGGTTTGCAGTGCCAAATCTTATATATAAAAATGTTATGTTGGTTTGTGTACGCTTCAAAAACTCAAAAAGTTCTGCACCAATCGAGCTGAAATTTTAGCATGATATATAATCCGCATCAATGATTGTTTTTATCAGTTTTTTATCCGCGACCGCGAAAAAACTAAATTTACGCGGGCGGAGCCGCGGGCAACAGCTAGTACCAAATAAAAGTTTTGCTGAGTTTATTTGGAACCTTTATCAATAAGTCGCAAGTATTTTTACATGTAGCTTGAAATTTAAAAAATAAATAAAATAAATATTTATTTATTTTTCTACATAAATATTTACATGCAGAATTTCTTATTTTATGTCCTCCTATCTTATAGTTGAAAATATCTTTCTCAGGTACTGCTGGAAATGGTATCTAAGAAGCAGCTCAAAAAGTAGCTCAATATTGGTAAGTAATTTAAAAATTAGGCTTTACGGAAAACGGCAGAGCGACTAGCAGTAAATTATTTATTAGCAAATAGAGCAAGGGGGCTTTACCTATGTGTAAAGATAAATTTTAAGTCATATAATAATATGATGTTTGTTTCACTTGACTCATGAAAGAATAAAGTACATACGATTCAAATGAGAATAGAATCGAGTCAGCGCCATATTGTTTCCAATTAAGGCTATTAACGTAATTAAATTTGTATTTAGACTGATTTGATTAAGTTACTACTATTTGACGTTTTTATTTTAATTCGATGCCAGACTTTTAATATTGATGTGCAAAGAAGTTTTTCTGCAAACCGCAGTTTTCTAGTGTTCACTATAATATATCGTTCCTATGTTATTATTTGAAACGCATTTGTATGTTTCGTTTCCCCCATTCTATTTTTTAATATAACGAGCTGGTCCCGCTAAAATAGGTCCAGCCGTTTCAGAGATTAGCCGTAACAAACAAACTGACAGATAGACAGACAACAGACTAAAATTAACAAAACATTTTGTTATTGTAAGTAGGTAGGTACAGGTCGCGCAACGGTTTATGAGCGCTCAGTGAAAGTGGAGGGGATCTTTCGCGCATGTGACCAATAGCAAAGAATGTATATTACTAACGCACCAATAGCGTGTCGGTAGCCACGTTCGGCATGCGTTCGGCGCACCCCACAGAACACTATTACTCGCGGAGAAGAAGGTCGACTTCATACAAAAAAATTGGGACCAAATAGCGCCTCTAGTGAGCTGCCCCCTCAAACTTTTAACCGCCTTCCAACCATAGATTATACAGATATATACTAGTATAGATGCGCAACTCTAAAATTGAAACTGAGTCTTGCAAAAGTTTCGGAATGTCGTTTTTAGATGGCGTTGTACCGTTTTAGTTACTATCAAACCTGCTAGATGGAAGTAGTACCGCCTGTCACCGCCTGATAATTTTTATTGAACTGAATTATTATGGACAGAAATCTGTAGTGCCCCCGCCAAGTCGAGCGCTTAAGTTTTATCGAAAGTCGTAGACACAACAACGACCAACATTCTCTTTAATAGTGGTAGTGGAAAAAGGTTATTGCATAGTAAAATGTTCGCGAGCCCTAATACATACGCCTTGTGTTATCGCTAGCGCGATGTAGTCGCTTAGTGGCATCTGTTGTGACTATCCGAAAACTTTCAAACTGTTAGTACCGGATAGTCATTTTTAGATGTCTCTGTTCTCTGTTAATTTAGTGTTATCTGTTGTGTTGTGTT
This sequence comes from Glaucopsyche alexis, assembly GCA_905404095.1. Taxonomy (NCBI): domain Eukaryota; kingdom Metazoa; phylum Arthropoda; class Insecta; order Lepidoptera; family Lycaenidae; genus Glaucopsyche; species Glaucopsyche alexis. Next base: position 18,870,008 of record FR990049.1, on the reverse strand, counting down.
TATCGCTTAGTGGCATCTGTTGTGACTATCCGAAAACTTTCAAACTGTTAGTACCGGATAGTCATTTTTAGATGTCTCTGTTCTCTGTTAATTTGTGTATGTATGAGAGTTTCACCCCCCTGCTTCCAACAAAGGAGGACTAAATATTTGATTATATGAATATGGCGGGAAATTGAAGATACGTAATTAAAGTTTAAGTAAACGTTAAATTTCTCTTTAGAGTTAAATTTTGCATTCCAACAAAACCAAATGACCACCTCCACGCACAAATCATAACTGTACGTCACAAAATGTTCGTGAGCCCTTAAATACATACGTCTAGTGTTTTCGATAGCGCAATCTAGAAGCGACATAGTGTCTGTTGCGCGCCATCTGTTGTGGTTTTTAAGTAACTTTTATGTAATATTAAAGCTGCGCGTCCACTGCATCGGAATCGGAGCGGACGGAGCGGACGGAGCGTCGGCATTTACAAAATGCCGATGGGGTGCGTCCACTGCATTCGGATTCAGCATCGGCAATTTAGTTATTTTTAGTCCGTCAGCCTGAACGTGCATTTGCATTATGGAGGATAGTGACGAGATATATTGTTGTAATCTCAGACCGAATAGGTTGTAATTAGCTTATTTTATCAGAAGAGGAAAAGAGAAACAAGAGGAAACGAAAGATATGGGTTCATAAATCATAATATAAATTCAAAAAGAATAATTTTTGAAGAATTTCATACAGTATATTCTGATTTATTAGAAGATGAAAATAGATTTTTTGGGTACATTCATATGACTCGAAAAAAGTTTTTTGAACTTCACTATATTCTACAATTTTTATTTATTATTTGGCCAATTTTATCCCATATATCGTCTCTCTTCAGTTGGTTAAGATAATGTTGATGTTTTAGATTGTAAAGTTCATCATATTTTTCCACTAAAGTAATTAAAATATCGTCATTCGTCGTGAATAAGTATTTATGTATAGCCGTCGCGTCGTCGCAAACACGTCAGAACTTGAAACGTTCGGAATCCGAATGACGGGTTCACTGCCGATGACGTCATCGGCAAAAATACCGGTCGCGGGCGCAGAAATGCCGATCCAGTGGACGCAGTACCATAGAAATCCATACAAAGCAACAAATCCGTCCGCTCCGTCCGCTCCGTCCGCTCCGATTCCGATGCAGTGGACGCGCAGCTTAACCATGTAAGACAGAGAGCGATATATTGAAATATAACCATTCTTGTCGCACCGAACTGCCCCCTTTTTGGTCCAAGGTCATTCATACAAAGTCGACCACCCACACCTCCCCGCCCGAGCCCGCTACCGCCAAACACACCCAAAAACTGACTTCTGCGCATACCCCCTCTACTTTTGTCGAAAGATCTTAATTCGTTGCGCGACCTATATCGTATATGCTTTCATATGCATTTAGTGAAAGCTGTTAATTTAAAATTACAAACAGACGCTTAAATTTCATTTATTAGGGTTCCGTATCCAAAGGGTAAAAACGGGCCCTATTACTAAGACTCCACTGTATGTCCGTCCGTCTGTCACCAGGCTGTATTGAGAACCGCGATAACTAGACAGAAAAAAAATCACAAATTATATATTATTTCTGTTGCCGCTATAACAACAAATACTAAAAACAAAATAAAATAAATATTTAACGAGGGCTCCCATACAACAAACGTGATTTCTGCCGTTTTGTAAGGAACCCTTTGTGCGGGAGTTTGAATCGCACTTGGACAACTTTTTGTGTAGATGAGTCCACGTCCGCTAGCGATAAAAGTAGACGTAATGAAGTAAAATTCTTCGCTTTTAATCTACTTTAATTTAATAATGCATGAGAGTACTCGTCAGGCGCTCGCTGTTCAGACGCATGCATGTCTCCGAATAATATCATCTCCATACATACGTGACTGCGAATAAAGATCCAAGTAAGGCTGAAACCTAATCCAGAATCCGAAAATAGAATAATAATAATATCTATGGACGCTTCACACCACGCCCATCTGATCCCGTGGCTGTTCTCGAAGAACTTGTGTTACGAGTACCAGACAACGGAAATATATTTAATATTTTATACTATACACATATATTTAAGATTTTTATTATATTATACACATATTTAATACACATCCATGACCCAGGAACACAAAAAACTTTTTGTACCATCGGCGGGATTTGAACCCGCGACCCCTGGCTTGAACTCCGCGCTAATACAATACAGTTGAAAATCGAGTGTCGAGATGTCATATATGACACATTTTGCTCGACACTCGCGTTTTCGATTTTCAACTCTATTGTATTAGCGCAGATTTCTATTTTCAGTGCTCTGAATTTTCCCGTGGCCACCAAATTCCGGATCATATAATCCCAGCCTAAGTCAAGCTCATAATACATAGCATAAAATTCTTAATAGGCAATCGGACTAATTTTTTTTTATTGCATAAATGAATAGTACTCTTAAATATGAGTAACTTCTCAGAAGAAACCGTATATCAAAAGTCAATATTTTCAAAGGTACAGCGATTTGTATAAAAAATTTCGCGAGCCTCCTAAAAACGCTCCATACTAAAGTCGACCTACAAATGACGTCACTTGTAGGTTATAGTATATGAAGTAGTATCTATATGAAGTATATGGCCGCAGGAATATATTTGTAAATATCTCCGATATTTGTGCGTTTAAGTTCATACTTACCATAATGAATGTTTTTGTATATTATGATGTGAGTAAACTAATGATGTAGGTTTTGTTTACCAATTTCGCAAAAAAAATTTTTTTTTTTTGGTATAGACTCGCGAAATTTTGTATACAAATCGCTGTACCTTTGAAAATATTGACTTTTGATATACGGTTTCTTCTGAGAAGTTACTCATATTTAAGAGTACTATTCATTTATGCAATAAAAAAAATCAGTCCGCTTGCCTATTGACCTGTTTTTTCTTTTGTGCATTTTGTAATGAATATGAAGCCATTAGTCGTCCATAAACGGTAGATGTATATTATATCCCCCTTTGAAATAGTGTTGCTGTTGGAACGATTTTCTACTCCCTTGGCACCCCTACCAGGTCACGAGCTTTGAGTTCTAATACAGAAACCGTTATATAGAAACTTGTACGACATTTATGCTGTTTAGTATTTATTAATCTATTACTATCTATACTTCTATACTAATATTATAAATTCGAAAGTGTGTCTGTCTGTCTGTCTGTTATCTCTTCACGCTTTAACCACTGAAGTGATTTTTATGAAATTTGGTATAGACATACTTTGGGTCCCGGGAAAGGACATAAGATATTTTTTATCCCGTAAAAGTACAATGTTCCCGTGGGATAATGTATTTACGCGGGCAGAGCCGCAAAAGCTGGTATCTAATATATTTCTTCACTTATGAAGAAAACGATGACGACCTCTGTGGCTTAGTCGTTAGCACATTATGGCGCTCAAGCCGGAGATCGCGGGTTCGAATCCCGCCAGGGAACACAGAGTTTTCTGTGTTCCTGGGTCATGTATATGCGTCATGCGTATAATACACATATTGTGTATTAAATACGTGTATTATATAATGAAATCTTAAATTTAAGTAGAGTATAAAAGTATTAAATATATTTCCGTTGCCTGGTATCCGTAACACAAGTTCTTCGAGAACACCATGGGGCAAGATTGACGTCGTGTAAACGTGTCCTTAGCTATTATTATTGTTATAATTTAGATAAGCAACTGTTATTACACAACAAAACTTACTTTATAATTAGTTACTCGTAGTTATCACTGAAAATTCGTACAACAATACAATTTGCATATCTTAAATCAGGATTTAACGTGGCTGCCGGCGCGGGTATCTCTAACAAATCGCGGGATCGGCGGAAAGGAATATGCCACACAATACAATCCCGCCAAAGCCGCAGATCCTATAATTTACATGTCTTCCAAAATCAAATATCGCTATCGTCGTATCGTGTTTCGTCTATAATTAGAGTTCGACGGCTCTTATAATTGTAGAGCTCGTCTAACAGTCGTCGTATTACGGATACATTATTCATGAGGGGTTGCGGATCGCGGTATCTATTCATATCTGTTGACATTTTACTCGTCTATGTATCCGTATTCCCTATATTTTGTGTTTCGGGACAACGTGTGAGAAATTAATATTCCTCGTACATTTGAAGCGTGGGACTGGGGATTTATCGCTTTTATTCATTAACTAGCTGACCCGACACACGTTCTGTTTAAGTTCATAACTATGATCTGGAACAAATAAATAACTACATCTTCTCCATCTTATTCTTATTACTTAAACTTATATAGCTACAAATACACCTTAGATATTCACACCTACTCCTTAATCGCTTGCGTCAGCTCGTCTCGCTCATGAGTTGGACTATTCGTGTATTATGACTCTAATAAAAACATTATTAGTATCTGTATAACTGAGCTTTACTCGGAGTCAGTGACGGATTAACCGTAATCAAATTAAGCAATTGCCTAGGGCATCACGTCTGGGGGGGGCATCAGAATAAGCACAAAAAAAACCGTCCTTAGGGCTGATGCCCTAAGGACGTGATGTCTTACTCTCACGTCACCAAAAACCACATCAAAAAAGTTTCTAGGCCTAATTTGAATATTCGCGCGTTTTATGTTCTTTGGCACGTTCTTTTTAAAAATTAAAAATTTAAAAAAATGAAAAAAAGAGAAAGATGATACAAGATAGGCTCGATTTGTTCGATCTGATAAAAACTGTTTAGGGGATCCAACCCCTCCAAAATGGGCCGGCTGGTATATATACAGAGATCTGACCCATATATGGCGTATTAAGAATTTTTGCGCCCCAGGACAATTAACATATTTTGCCGCCCCATTAACTCTATCTCAAAGATGATTTTTTGAAGTTATTTTAGAAAAAAAAAATCAACAGCCTAAAACAGAGCTTTGATACTAATTTGTATTAGTATGTGTTTCTGTTAAATGCGTTCAAACTGAGAATGCGAGCAAATGTTTTTTACTCCTTTGCCTGTTAAAATATTTTAAAACTGTAAACCCTGAAAGACTGTTGTACTAAAAAAAACAATAAAATCAATAGCCTAAAACAGGAATCGTGAACCTATGGCACGCGTGCCATTGAATCCTCGAACCACGAAGTATAGATTAAAGACACCTCGAACACAAAGTATACATATATGTATACTTCGTGCCTTGAACGTATAGCACAATATTTTGGGCACGTCACTGATCACAAAATTTTGTAATTATGTACGACGATAAAAAGTGTGAAATAAGTATTATATAACAAACCTAACTTAATTTTGTCATCTATTTTGCAACATCAAAAATTTACGCAAATTTTACTTTAATTGACAAAATCATCATATTTTTAGTCTTTTAGGGTTTAAAGTTTAATCTATTAAATAGGAAAAACGTTTTGCTCGCTCGCTTCGCTCGCTCGCGTTTCACATGAAAAAAATATTAAATTATTTAGTACCGATATTCTGTTTCAGCTGGTTAATTGTATGGTATTTTTCTGAATTTCACCGTTATTTAGTGTTTTAGTTTAACGTTTGAACAGATTTTAACCTGTAAAATACGAAAAAAAATTGTTCGCTCGCTTTGCTCGCTCGTGTTTGCCTTAAAGAACATAATATTATAAAATTCAGTACCGATGTTCAGCTTTAAGCTATTGATATTTGTATTTTTTCGCATTACAGTCTTTCAGGGTTTAAAGCTGAAAGGGGTAAAAATGAGGGCCCATTATTCTAATGAGCCCATGGCTTCTAATAGGTTAAAGGAAGGCGCATTTCAATAAATAAATTATGCTTTGGTTTTTATTGTTGTCGCAATTACTCCACTTCTAAGGTACGTTACATCTCATCATCTTATTTTACAAAAAACTAATGTTTTTAGGCGGTAAAGGCTTAAAGACCGTTTCATTGACATACGGATAGGGGGGCCCACAGGCGTGGATTGCTTAGGGCATCAAGTAGTCTTAATCCGTCACTGCTCGGAGTTTAGAGTATATTAGAAAAATAGTCACAAAATATTCATCCGATGGATTTGAACCCACCACATTCCGATTTCTGAACAACGCAAAAATTATACATACGCATACCAAACTCCCAATCGAACTTACTTAGTAGAGTCGAAATTTTGATAATAATATAATATTATTGCACGCAGCACGACGAAGGAAGGGTCAAAATATATTTATAGCTTAAAATGCGCATTTTCCCAGGAATTATACCTAGCTAGATCGATTTTCCTTCCCTAAATCTCCCTGCATACTAAATTTTATAGAAATAGTTGCAGCCGTTTCCGAGATTCCAATTATATGTACACAAGATTAAGATTATAATCTAATAGTTATTGCCTCATCGTATCAACTGTCATTGAGATGTACTGGAACCGTCAGTTATGTCAGGGCAGAGGAAATCTGGATGGAGGATAAACTATCTCATCTCATCCGGAAATCGGAATGACAATTAATATAATATAAAGTTAGGACTTTCACATTAGGTACACACAATGGCTGTGTTCCGTGACAAAAAGCGCTTGTTAGCGCTTGCTAGCGCTAAAGAAAAAGAAACAGATTATTATGGGCCAGGACACTAGTTTCACCATTTTGTTTTTTTTTTTTTTTTTTTTTAAACACCACGTCAATCTGGCCCCGTGCTAAGTATCCGAAGAACTTGTGTTACAGGTACCAGACAACGGGAAGTATATTTAATACTTTTATACTATACAATTTTATAAATATTTAAGATTTTTATTATATTATACACATATTTAATACACATCCATGACCCAGGAACACAGAAAAACTTTTTGTTCCGTCGGCAGGATTCGAACCTGCGACCTCCGGCTACAGCACCAAAGCGCTGAACCACTGAGCCACAGAGGTCGTCAAAATTTTTGATAATCTACGTAGGCAGCTACGTAGATTATGAAAAATTCAACAAAAGCCTTCAAATGTTCAAGATAACATCAATTTTAATGCCGGATTGGCGATTCATTCAATTAATTTTATACTTATGTCAAATTTATCCGTTGACTTCAGTTGTAGCTTCTCTTGCGAAATAGGCGATGATAAATTGTTGTCTGTCCTTGGCTTTGACTAACTTATAAGAAGCGTCACAGACGGGGAAGCTAGTATAATAAACTTCCCACACCAATTTCGGTGACGGTGGCCGGTTTCATTGAAATCAGGCCAGTTACGCAGGAGTAATTTTATAGTGCCCAATTGTGTGCGCAGTACACAAGAGCACTCTCTCTCTTCCTTTACTCTCATAACTCAGTGGGATGGATAACCGATACGACACTGACAGGTCCAACTTTTTACATGCCCATCGATGCACTGATCATCTTTCTTGTGACAATCAGGTGATCAGCCTGCATTGTCCTAACCAAACTTGGGAACAACATTTTTTGTTGTTGCAATGCGGGAATCGAACCCACGACCTCAGAGTCGAGAGCCAAGCTCTAACCACTAGACCACGGAGGGTGTTTACTAACTTAAGATAATATTCATTTTTATCTTAAGATACCTGGATAAAATTTGTATTACAGTAATATGAAAATACATAGTATCTTAGCCGTCTGTGATAGTTTATAAAAACTGTATAGCAAGCTATATTTTATTTTTATTTAAAATATTATAATTTACCGTCTGAGAAGCCCCTTATAGCGTGTCACGTATTTTATATTTCAAATGTAACTATATAAGTTGAAACCTAAATTTTTACGTAAATCCTGATAGTTTGTATCTTACACTTTTGGTTAAGGTTTTAGGCTCGATTTAATTAAGCTACAAGCATTAGCCTATTGTGCGCTGGCTGGCTTTGAAAAACTTCTGTTGATTTTCGCAGATTTAAGATTCCAGATAAATTCCACTTATGTCAGTAACTTTTAAACCAACAGGACCTAAGTATATCATATACAATGTAAGAATAAAAAACGAAATGGGGGATCAAGTGACCGTAGTTTCCTCTTATTATTTACACAACTGCTGTAAGGTTTTGATTTGAATATATAACAAACTAGTAATTCGCAGCACAGTAACTTTCGCATCTATAAAACTTTAACGAAAATTGTTAACGAAATTAAATATAAATACTAATTTAAGGCTCGTGAGCCTAAAATCCTACCAATTTTCCCTCGGATTTATAAAAATGTTATATGTAACATTTTTATAAAGCCGAGGGAAAATAGGTATAGGGTTAGACCTGTAAACCATTCAGGATTTCCGGACTTTTCCGGAATTCGTTGTAATTTGTAACATCCCTTATTTCCAAATGTATAAAATTAGGGTTGCGTACTAAACATATTGGACTCACAAAGCAGCTTAATTTATTCTGGAATATAAAGCTCGTATTGAGCTTTTTAGCCTTTTTTTGGAATGAATTTTCCGTAACGGAATTGTGAAGGTAGTAGGTTAAGGGATTAAATATTATATTTATTATTTATGGTAGGTGCGTATTTATTTCTAGTAGAGGCAGAGGAATAAAAAATAGATATATTTTTTTGTTTATCTTATAAAAGAAAACAAAAAATCACATATCGTTCGTAAACACAAACATATTGTTCAAATGTTTGATTAGTATTATTTATTTACAAGCTCAGCCAAACAAGTCGTTCCTAGAAATATTTTAGCTAGACCTTTTTCTGTATTTTTTTAAACAGACCGTAGATTTACATTGTACTAAGTCTATATTATACAAAAGTTACTAGGTACTCGAATAATTAGATATAGGTACTTACATGACCACGACGTCCTCACTTCGAGGCTTTAGCAATTCCGTAATCGTATTATTATCAAACCTATGTCGTGACCTATGTCCTCTATGAACTCATCGGCAATATAAAAACATAATTGTCGTGTGTAGGGTGTAATTTTAAAATCTCCGGTACCTTTAATGTTATCGTGTGTATAATTTGCACTCTGTCACACGTCTGAGTCACGTATCATAGTCGACCTTTGACCTCGGTACCGGTAATAAGCACGCCGACTCGACCACGAACAATGATAGTAAACAAATTAAAACCGAAATCATACCATTAGGTTTGACGCCTTCATATTCGTAAACAAAGATTTGTAGCCTTGGCATAAAGATACGTAATCGAAGCTAGACAATTACTAATATGTTACTTACAGTATTTGAATGAAACATGATTTTCATTAGATCAATCAATAAAACTATTTCAAAAATAGCTGAACAGAAACTCAATTCTCGTAATTAATTTGCAATGCAAATTTTATGAAATTGTAAATGAATCGTCTTTATATCATTCAAAACAGATTTTTTGAGTTTTGACCAATCAAAATGAGTTTGACGTTGGGTTGACGTTTATGAGAATTTCATTTTGCTGTTTCTACAAATTAGGATTGAATTGTAACTGTATTATTACAGGATTTAAGTATCAGAATCTGAAGGTTCAGATATATTTTATCAGTTTACTCTACATTATGAATATTCTGCTAGGATAATGCCTAGATAAAAACAAGTACTTAATACATATTTTTAAAGTACATTCATATTTAACATGATATTTAATTTATTTTTATAAAAAAAGCGCTAAAATTTTAATAATAACTAGAAGTCGCCCTGTGGTAGAAATTTGACCATTATTCAGTAATTATTCTGAAATTGATGTTTCAACGAACAGGCCAAAACGTTTATTAACCGCTAGAAAATTGAAATTTTGCACACGTTTTTTTTTTTTTTTTTTTTAATGAAATAAGGGGGCAAACGAGCAAACGGGTCACCTGATGGAAAGCAACTTCCGTCGCCCATAGACACTCGCAGCATCAGAAGAGCTGCAAGTGCGTTGCCGGCCTTTTAAGAGGGAATAGGGTAATAGGGGAGGGTAGGGAAGGGAATAGGGTAGGGGATTGGGCCTCCGGTAAACTCACTCACTCGGCGAAACACAGCGCAAACGCTGTTTCACGCCGGTTTTCTGTGAGCCCGTGGTATTTCTCCGGTCGAGCCGGCCCATTCGTGCCGAAGCATGGCTCTACCACGTAAAGCCATGCTTCGTTTTTCATACGACGTGAGCATCCACTAAGGAAGGATTTTTCAAAATTCAACCTCCAAAGGGGTAAAATAGGTGATAAAAGTTTTTATTCCTTGGACATATTTGCATGATGTTTATAAAAAATCATTACATCTGCACCGATTTCGATGAAACTTGATACATTTAATTAAATAGGTGTACTTGTTTCTAAAGGTGTAAAATAAGGGTCAAAAGTTTGTATGAAAAATATTTAAAATATATCTCGATTTCCATTTCATAATCTAATTTAATATCCGGCATATGAGGTAAGTATTTTTTTTATTAGGAGTCCAACATTTTTATTACGGGATTGCATTGAATTTAGGCACGCAGATAATTATAATTATTATGACGTGGAAATCCGTTAAAAAGGTTTTTCTGAAATACATGATACATACCCCTCGGCAATGGGGATCCTCGCAGATGTAGTCGCGAGCTAAAGCTAGTTAATTTTACTATTTAATATTCATATTAGACGCGTACCACAACAAACAATTTGAATGCTTACTTTTTGTCACATTCTCATGACGAAGATTATCATGTAATTCTCAAGAAGTAAACGTTAATCAAGTACAAAATTGAAGTCGAAACCTTGAAAATAGGATACCAAACAAACGCTAAACGCATGGTGATTCGTGATCTACGAAGTGTAGAAACACTAGCTGGTGTCCGCAACTTCACTTGCGTGGAACAAATTGAAAGGGAGACCTGCCCTAACATAAATGTAGCCTAAGTTACATCTTATACTATCTGCTCTCTGCCAGTGGAAGTCCGATCAAAGTCGGCCCAGCCGTTTCAGGGATTAGCCGGATCATGTTTGTTTTCGGTTTGTCTGTCTTTTGAGAGACAGGGATAGGCAAACATTTTAAAATGTTAATTCTTTTGGTGCAAACTGCAAGGTAGGTAGATATCGTCAATATATTCATTTTAGAAAATTTGTTTACTTAAAATTACAAACAGACAATTCAATTTTATTTATTCGTATAGACAATAATGATTGTCAATCAAAATCTTGACCTTCGACCTTAGCGAATCCATTAGATTTTGTATTTGTTGTTAGGTTTATCGCCAATGCCTATGTCCTTCCATAACAAAAAAGATTAATGTTAGATAATATTTTATTCTTGGAGGAGACCTTTGCCCAGCAAAAATATAAGGCTTCTAAAAAATATTTTATTCGAGATTATAAAATGAAAATTAATTACGACTAGTAAACTAAAATAGTTTACCTGTCAATTTACACTAGTTCGTATTTGTACTTTCGACTATATTATGTAGGTAGAATACTTGAGAGGGACCTAATAATATCTTATGGACAAACCGTTTTTGATACAGGCGGGAGGCAAATTCTAGTTGTAAATGATAATAAATTAAAATTATCTTATTTTTGGTAAACAAACAAAAAACTATCAGTTGCAGAACAATGCGCCTAGCATAATACAATAATGACCTAGCACAAATCCAGCTATATAGAAATAATATTCAAACTTTGTTGTTCTTTGAAAACTTCGACTCATTTGAATTTAAAATGCAATTGGCTCTTTGAAAAAGTTATAATGATCCCATACAAAGTATCACGCTGTGACTTTGTTGACTCGGTGGCTAATACTTTTTTTCTATTGTTTGTTCATTCGACGCCATCAAACTTTTTGATGGTTTGTTACCAAATCGACGCGCTAATGATGCGCTATCGGAAAACATATTAATTCATTACGCGTTTAAATGTAGCTTCTATTCACATACAAAAAAGCTGATGAACCATGAAATATTATTAGGTTTCGAATAACAAATCCTTGGGATAAGTATCTGACATCATCCAATCAATTTATCAATGGACAATAGCTCCCCCACACCGATTTCGATGATGGTGGCCGGTTTCATTGAAACCAGGCCAGCTACGCAGGAGTTATTTAACAGTGCCCAAGTGTGTGCGCAGTACTTGAAAAACAGACCAACACGACTGGCGAGAGATCAGGCGCAGGTCCGACTTTTTACATGCCCATCCGACGCATAGATCATCTTTCTTGTCAGACAATCAGGTGATCAGTCTGCATTGTCCTAAACGAACTTGAAAACAACATTTTTCGTTGTTTCAACGCAGGAATCGAACCCACGACCTCGTCGAGATGCAAGCTCTAAACCACTAGACCACAGAGGCTGTTACCATCAAAGCTTAAACATCAATAGATAAAATTTGTATAAATTACAATTCTTATCAAACAATCGTTACTGAGGTACAAGCACAATAACCTTCTGTATCAATCAAAACATTGGACTCAAGTTGTGTTCCCAGGATGGTCCATCGACCTTTTACGTCTGAACTTGATACACAATACCGTTTCGATTTTGTTATTTTTTAATGCCTTTTAGGTCAAGGCCCACCTAAATGGTTTCTACAAACAATATCCTCATTCTTCTGCTTGATTTGATACATTCATTGAACGACCTTTTAAGTGGTCGATAGGAGAATTATTTTACGGTCGGTTATCTCAAAGAACGAAACTAACTGTAGGTCAAGAATGCTATAATACTATAAACTTTACTGCTTCATTCAATTCGAACAAAACAATACCTTGATTTTTAAAACGCATATGACCACACGTTATTTGCTTGTAATTTCAGTAAATTATGTAAATTCCGCTTTGAGCAGCGCGGTGATGTGTATTTAAAGATTTTTTCGGTTTGCAGTATGTTTTAACATCGATAACATCAACATTGGACCAATGTTAACAATGTTAACAGGTGGTAACAGCTGTCAGAAAACGCATTTTATTTTATTGTAAAAACCGTTTTGATTCATCCTATTATAATAGTGTAATGTCCACTACCTTTATCATTTTTCAGCCTTGTGGAATGATCCGGGTAATAAATATCCGGGAAGTTCGACCCCGAGTTTTTTCCTCCTCGGTGCACTTGTCGCTTAAACTTTAAAATGTTTCGCGCTCATAAGCGGTGGGCTTATAGAGGCAATAGCTCATAACGCTGCTAGAGCAATTCATCAAAAATCTAATTAACTCAGCCCGGGCCGGGCTTTGGCTCGTGGACGAAGTGGAGCGACTGGTAGATCTGACGGGAACTTCAGACACTAGTTGTGTTTGATATATGAGTATACTATTATTTGCATAACATAAAATTCTCGTGTCACAGGGGCGACACTCTACAAATGACAGCTCGAACACCGGTGAATGTCAGCCATGTTGACGTAAACCTAAGGTTGACTCCGAAATAATTTCCAACGTCGCGTCAGACAAATCCATCCTTATTATGTCTAAGCACGAAACGGCCAGTGGCCAGCCCCGTCAACGAAAGTCCTTGCTTGAAAAATCCCAGGATCCGCGGCACCCTCTTCATCTAGCCGCGATTTCGATTCCGTCCTATCTGTCTCCTTCTTCGATCTGTGAACTGGTGCCGGGGATTAAGCTCAATTTTAATTACGAACACTGTTGCAGTGAAGCCATCTTTGGCGACACTAAGTGCTGTTTACCCTTTGTATACTTTGACTATTAAATAAATAGCACCGACTTGACCTCCTCCGCTGAAATATTAAATTGCCGCAAAATCCCTTTCTCTGCATAATATTTATTGTTCGCAACACGAACGCCTCTTTGGTCCAGGTATTTAGAGGTTGGCTCGCGACTCCGGAGGTTATGAGTTCGATCCCCGTGTTGGAACAATCATAAATGTTGTTTTCAAGTCTGGTTAGTACAATGCATGCCGTTCACCTGATTTTCTAACAAGAAAAACGATATATACGTCGTATAAGCATATAAAAAGTCGGTCCTCACTCCTCCCTCTCTCCAGGTGTCGGACCAATTAACGCCACAATCCTGAATCGCGCTATCGAATTTTTCACAGTTCGGCGCAATGCAACATCTGAAATGCTTACAACTTACAAGTGGGCTTCGGCTTGACAGAGCATACTACATCGCTCGGTAGGATAAAAGTAAGCACTACATAATTTAATCTCAATTCTCAATCTGAAGGCGCGGTCGCACCCTCGCCAAGTCTTTAAGCGGCCGTATCATCTTTTCTCGAAGGATTTCGCGGCTTTTTGGAAGCCATTTCATTTCGTTACAATACGTAAAATATTGCCTTTCTAGGCAATATTTTACGTAAACGCTTAGTTATAAATGCATGTTCTCATGCATTTATAACTAAGCTGTGAAAAGTTATCAAATCCCATGTAGGGCCAAGCTAAAATCTTCTGTACAAATAAAAAACTAAATCCTAAAAACGGATGCCATAACTGTTTCAACATTGAATTCCATGTAGAATGCTCAGTTGAATGTTGAATCATTCGAAAATCACTCAACACGTTTAAAAGCTCATGGAATAATGCGCTTTAAATATTTAATGATTATTATTATGAACCGCTTTTAACGCGCCTACCATTAACTACGTGAATAATATTACCACTTAGACTGACAGTGTTGACTTAATTCTATAAAACCGAGGGTATAAATAAAAATCTGCACGATATTTTTATTTAATACTAGTTGTCCCGACACACGTTGTTCTGTCTTTAATATAAACTGGAATGAAGAAATAACTACACCTATATTGCAACCTACGTCCTAGTCCTACAACCTAAACCTTTTCCAATATTTCTCACCGTTTAAACCTTCCCTGAATTGATACGATTATTTTAAGATCAAAATTAGCCAAATCGTCCACCCGTTCTCGAGTTTTAGCGAGACTAACGAACAGTAATTCATTTTTATATATAAGAAGATACTTATCAATTATGCCTTCTACACTATCAAGAGCCTAAACCATTTACTCACTAGACGAATGTACGTAAAACGAGAAAATAGAGAATTTTTTTAACTTATCACTATAAATTAAAAAAACATACAACCCTCATTTTCCCGCCTTATAACACCAACTTCCATGATTAATAGCGAATTAGTTCTGATATAATATTCAACCCTAAGAGGTCAATAACTCTTTTACACCTATAGGTTGTAGGGGTAGTAGAAGTAGATTGTAGGTGTTGTAGGTGTAGGTTTAAGGTGTTGTAGGTGTAGGTTTTAGGTGTTGTTGGTGTAGGTTTTAGGTGTTGTTGGTGCAGAACCTGAAGGTGTATGTGGGTAGTTATTTATTAATTCTAGTTCATAGTAAAGACAGACACAACATCTATTAGGTACAGCTAACTTTTAATATAAAATTTATGTTTAGGTATACAACTACTAAATGGGCTATTTCTTCTACTACTAATGGGCTTCTAACGGTCTATTTACGTACTAGAGGAACTTATTGTAATTTTTTGTAGAGTAACTAACATTCAGGGGAAGTCGCAAACAAAAGCTATTTCTACATTATAATGAGAAAACTTTTCGTGTCAGCACAACAATAAATACCTAGAGGCGAAAAATTGAAATCTTATTACAAAATAACGAAGCCGGTCGAATCGGATAAGATGGATGTCGCTTGAATTGTAATGAATGATTAGTATTCCACGGAAACAAGGACTAATAAAGTGGGGCAGTGTTGGGAAAATTGAAAATATCCGCCGCGGCTGAGGAAAATAAGCCGCCTCGTGAGTCGGGACGCCGAATTGTGCCGAATTGTGCACGTTTACAGCCACGGGTAATAACTTAGTTATATATTATACATCTATGCTTTGCTGTCTTTTTTCGTTCTAATAATAGTCTAGGTAACAAGTTAAAAAACATGTTGATTCATAATACTGCGAATTAAATTATGGTCTTATTAAGTACATAAGGTTCGGTAAAATCTATTACGTTTGGGCATATGACTATTGCTTATGTAAAGACGTACATTATGCAGAAAAAATATTGTCATACTAGAAAAAAAATCTTTAAATGGGCGAGTTTGTGTTTTGCAAAGAATCATCATACATTAGATGATTTTTTACTTTGCGTAAGACAATAATTTTTTACCTAAACGTCTTTACGTAATTCATTTTCGGAGATATTAAGACTTCACGAAGCATCAATTTTTAAACACTTTTTTAACTTCCCGCTAAGAAAATCTAAGATTTTTTTAGTTTACAATGACAACCAAAAGTCAAGGACATTTTAATGCTCACTTTAAATTTCCAACGGAAACAAATCCTATAAAGTGTAATACACCGTAATTATATAAAGTACTTTTGTATTCACGTATCAGACTTTTAAATTAATATTAAGTAGTTTAAAAACATTATTATATAATTATAATGCGACGTGCTCGTTGCTCACTTATGAAAACGCGAGTACAATCTAAAAATCACGCTCGGAGATACATTTAAAATTACTCGTATAAATTATAATGGAGATTTAGCTCATGTAATGGAGAAATTCTGCTGTTTTTAATCATTTTTCAAATTTTTTAAATAATTATAGTTAGATACCGAAAAACGAACGTCCTTAATTGTTTATTACTTTTGAAATTGTTTATGCGCGGGTTTGAAATTTTTTCTAAACGTCATAAGGAATTCTTAAAGCAAATTTTAATTCGCAGTACCAAGAATTAATACGATTTTCAACTTGAGAACTAGATTATAATCAGACACATATAAAATAACTTCGAATGTACTAAATAAATTTTAACATTTAACAACTTTTGTAACATTTGCAGATTTTTTTGAGTTACACTTTTAAAAAAAATACTACTAAGTATATTTACTTTCAGAGATTTAGAAGTTTTAATCTTTAAATAGATAACCATAATAATATTATCCTTGTATACTTTGTTCGTATTATTTTATGTTGAGGAATTATATCCTTCTCTTGTAAAACGTATAGTAATTAGAACGCATAAGTTCCACCAGCTAAGATTTATAGTAGAAAACAAAAACAATTAATATCAACATCAACCTCCGAATCGATATCGTCAGAAAACAAATCGTTCATCGAAAATATAAAATTTAATTATCCTTGAATTCCTCCTTTAAATTCCTCTCATACAATACCTTTCTAAAATAGTTTTCAAATTGGTTTATAAATAAACAGACGAATACAATTTTATTTCAAAGCAAAACTGATAACAATCCGGAATACGGATGAATGAAAACTACTCCTTTTAAAATATAACTGGGCAGTGCCAGACAAATAAAATTAAATTCTCAACAATTGTCGTCTTCGTAGTTCGTACCGGAAATCGTGGGCAAAGGCAAGTCGACTATTTCCGAAATTATGAATAGCCGTAACTACATTTACGTAATGTGGAAATTTATTAATCCCGCACAAATAATAATAAATGGAATAAGTTAAAATTAATAAATCTATATACTATATTATAAATGCGAAAGTGTGTGTCTGTTACCTCTTCACGCTTTAACCGCTGAAATTTGGTACCTATAGACATACTGTTGATCTCGGGAAAGTAGTGTTCCCGCTGGATAATGTGTTTACGCGGGCGGAGCTAGTTGATTATTATAAATTAAAATTTTACATTTCGAATTATGAATTTTACAGAAATATTTTAATTAATTGTAGCTAAGTTATAAAATAAAAAATATATATCAGCATCATAAGTATACCACACTATAAGCTTTGCATTATATTTTTTATCAAAAAAAAAAAGTTCAGTTGGTAACAAAACATAGTTGTGAAACATATTAAGTTAGTGTCTATAATTATATAGAAATTAATTATTTTAATTATAAAATTATATCTAATTTAATTGTTTTCTTTTCCAAGAAATTGGTTACATAAGTGTTACATTTTTATAATTGATCAATATCGGCCCATTGACTAAATACGAACGTTTACAATATTTCATATTGTTTCTATATCTGAACATCAAAAATCAACATTAATGGCCGAATACTAAAACGCGAATCAAAATTAAGAGCCCTCCTATTCACAGGCTGTCGCTGTCTCTGCTAACCGAAATGACAAGGACAGTATGTGACTTGAGCTAAGTGAAGCTCTCGAAGTGATTTTCACTGTCGTTCATACGACCGTTAGACAATCCTTACCAACTGTATACTGCTACATTAATAATAGGGAGTCTAAACCAAAATATACACTGAAATAGGCTTAATGCACGCCGTATTTATCAATTAGCATTAATTAGAATATAAACAATGGCACGGTGCGGTAATGAACATTAGCGATTTCCGCGATACGTACATTTCGGCCTAAGTGATGCATAGGCACGACATCGGGACAAAATCATCACACCCACTATTGATAGGGGTGTTCGTAACATGCCCTATTCATCATTACGTGTGATATTACCAGATGTGAAATAGGTAAAGGTCAATGCACACTGAAACGAAACGATACGCCTCTACATTTTTAAGATAGCTATTCAATGTTGAACTTTACCAAGAAGAAACACGTTTCATTGTAAGAGTTCGAATGTCAAGTTTCGAAGTCCCGTGAAAATCGGTCCAGCCGTTTCAAAGATTAGCCTAAACAAATAGACAGACAGACAAACAAAAACTTTTAAAAAAAGTTTTTTTATTGTAAGTACCGTATACTTTCATGTGCATTATGTGAAAAGATGTTAATTTAAAATTACAAACAGACATTTCAATTTTATTTATTATATTTTAACCCTATTACTAATAAACGCCGTATAAGCTTTGAATAGTTATACAGTGTTTTGTTCACGTCACACAAATGACATTTTTAATTCGATAGAAGTAGACAAAACACTGTGTAACTATTCAAACCTTATGTACAGTGTTTATTAGTAAGGGGGTATTTGTATACCTACTAGTAATGCGCATAGATTAAACAACAGGAACTTTAGACTATACAATTTTTTACAGTCATGTGCAAAGATGTCAAAACTCAAGATAGGCCATGACGTACATTTGTACAAAAAAAATTTACGCCCTTGGTTTTCACCATACTTCAAATGTTAAAATGGTGCCAAAAATCGCAAAAGTAGGGCAAAGGTAAAGACATTTAACTGGAGACACTTTTTGCATCAACATGTCTCGTCTATTATATTATGCAAATAAAGAATTTACTTACCTTTTCTGTTCTGTAAATAGCTGAGCAACACGATGTCCACAGCCATTGATTGTTTTCACAAGCAAATAAACACCAGCACAATAGCAAATTCAACATTCAGACAGGAGACAAACCTTGGTCGAGCAAGATTCCAACTACGGTACGGTCTGCAAAACAACTTTACATTTCAATTTAAATTAAAAATCTTGGAATAAATGAAAAAAATACTGCACATTTTTTAACTAGATATTTTTTACTGTTATTAAAATGTGTATTTATTTTCATATGTACGACGAATGAATTCACAAGAATAGCATAATATTATGTTTTCAGGGCCTCTAGTCAAGTTGCATTCGATAATTTCAACAGCGAACTTCGAAAACAAAATGTATGGGATTTGACATTAAGCATCGCAAGCTATATGTCACTTAGCGAAGACTTATGTCAATTCCCATACATTTTTGATGTCGAAGTTCGTCATCGAAATTATCGAAAGCATCTTGACTAGAGGCCCTTGTCAGACCTTTTAAATAGAGTTACGTTTGTAACTCGTTACGGTAAGTTTGTCTGTTTATTGTGTTACCTTTAAAGATATCTTAAATTAAGTGCGTGTCGAATAAAAATATATTACCACGAATATAAAGAAACTTAGGTTTGTGTACTTACAACAAGTTTCAATAATTATTGTATTGTAACCACTTTTTTATTGTTTTTCGGACACAAAGTTATACTCGTATGTAAGTACGTACTCCAACATTTATATAAGCTCCGTGGCCTAGTGGGTAGATCGTTTGGTTCGCACTCGAGAGAGTGCACGTTCGAATTCGGCGTTGTGGCGTGTACCAATGAGAAACTCAAAAACTCAAACTCAAAATTTTTATTTCCATGTAGGTTATAATATAACGCTTATAGAATTGTCCTACATGATGCCTACCACCGGTTCGGAAACTAGCCCGGCGAGAAGAACCGGCGTAAGAAACTCGCACGGGGCCATCTTTTAGCAAAAAGATGGGAAAATTGTTCTTTTCAAAAAAATATTTTTACAATGTTGTAACTTAATCTATATAACATTAGTCATAAGTACATAAAAGCAGCCTCGCATGGGTCCATCTTATTCCCAAGGTGTGCAATCGTTAATGAAATCACTGACTTTATAATAACCTTTAGCACACAAACGTTCTTTAACTACTTTTTTAAATTTATTAATAGACAGACTTTGAACGTTTTCTGGGATTCTATTGTATAGGCGTATACATTGACCTTTAAAAGATTTACTAACTTTACTTAGTCTGATCACCGGAATGTCTAATTTGTGTTTATTTCTAGTGTTCATGCAATGATTATTACTTTTCGTATTGAACATATTTAAATTTTTTCTAACATACAACACATTGTCTAAAATGTATTGAGAAGCGACGGTCAGAATTCCTATTTCTTTAAACTTTTCTCTCGGAGATTCAAAGCAGGACATTTTGTAAATAGAACGTATTGCTCGCTTCTGCAGCACAAATATTGTATTAATGTCGGCGGCATTTCCCCATAAAAGAATGCCGTAAGACATTCTACTGTGAAAATAACTAAAATAAACAAGTCGCGCCGTTTCTTCGTCAGAAATTTCCCTAATTTTTCTGACTGCATATGCTGTAGAACTGAGTCTATCTGCAAGATTCGCAACATGAGGACCCCACTGTAATTTACTATCTAGTGTTATACCTAAAAATACAGTGGTGTCCACTAAGTTCATTTTCTCGTCATTTAATAGTATATTGGTTTGAACTTGCCTAACATTGGGCAAAGTAAACTTTAAACATTTTGTTTTATTCGAATTTAAAAGTAAATTATTAACATTAAACCAATGTACTATTTTAGAGAGAGCACTATTTACCTCGTCGTAATTTGACTGTTGTCGCTTCACATTAAAAATGAGTGAAGTGTCATCGGCAAAAAGTACTATCTCATTATCATTATCTTTAATTAGATAAGGTAAGTCATTTATATAGACGAGAAAAAGAAATGGGCCTAAAATGGATCCCTGTGGGACACCTAATTCTATTTTGGTCCCAGTGGACCTTTTACTATTTATTTCTACCCTTTGAGTTCTATTTTTAAGGTAAGAACTCAAAAGGTCGAGTGAAGAGTCCCGTATACCATAGTGGTGCAATTTTCTGATCAATGTAGCATGCTCAACACAATCAAATGCCTTGGAAAGGTCGCAAAATACACCTAATGCATCCTGCGACCCCTCCCAAGCTTCAAAGATTCTACAAAGAAGACCTATACCAGCATCCGTAGTGGATCGACCCTTGGTAAAACCGTATTGATTATTGTGTAATAAATTATTCGAATTAAAATGTACTAGTAACTGTCTTAAAATTATTCTTTCAAAAATTTTACTAAAAGTCGGTAGGATCGATATAGGCCTGTAATTTGTCGGATCAGATTTATTTCCAGCTTTGAATAAAGGTATAACCTTGCTATGCTTCATTAAGTCAGGAAAAACACCACTTTTTATACAATCATTGAAAACCATTGCTAGATAAGGAGCTACGATGTCAATTATTGATTTAATAATTTTTGTAGACATTCCCCAGAGATCAGCAGTGTTTTTAATATTCAACAACTTAAATGTGTTAATAATGTCTCTGGAGTCAATTTCTTTAAACTTAAAATTGACATCACATTCCTTTACATTGTCTCTGAGTAGTGTTTCAGCAACTGCAGGTGATGAATTTAAATTTTTTGTAGTTGAGACCGGAATGTCAGCAAAAAAATTTTCGAAAACCGTCGCAACTTCTAGGTCAGTGGTTATCTTTTTATTTTCAAAAAAAAGTTCAAAATCGGAGCTACGACAGGTGACATTTCCAGTCTCACTAGCTATCACCTTCCATGTAGTTTTAATTTTATTGTTAGAATTTTTAATCTTATTCTTTATATAAAGAGCCTTAGCGGCTTTACATACTCTTTTAAAAGTTTTTGAATAATTTCTAACATATGTTTTAAAGGTTTCACTATTGTTAATATGTTTCTGTTCATATAATTCATATAATCTTTGCCTGCTTATTATAATTCCTGCAGTTGCCCATTTAATAAAGTTGCTTTTTCTATTTTTAAAACTAACCGTTTTAGAAGTAAATATCGAATCAAATTGGGTTCTAATTATCTTAAATAATTTGTTAAAAGCTTGATCTGTGCTATTTGACCCATCTAACAATTGAATTTTTGAATTTAAGTTACTTCTAAATTTCTCAATACTTTTTCGGATCTCAAGTATATTATACGGACGCTCTAATGGTGAAGGAAAACACCGTGAGGAAACCCGCACATGGTTGGCCCCAGACGTATTGACCAGTCATTCCTCTGGACTATGACTATGTTGTGAGAATGCCGTATGTGCTTGGGCAACCATATGACATTTAAAAACCAACTGTCCCAGGTACTACAGTATTTCAAGAGTGGTTATTTCGCTCGGAGAATACTCTATAAATCATCTATTAGGGGATGAAAAGGCCTAAGTTTACTCCAACAATTGTGTAAAATATAAAATGATTAAACCTATTTTGACAGTGAATGCCGAATTATCATATTGATCTTCTGTAAGTATTTATGAACGAGTAATTTTGGAAGATTATTTTATTATAGGTAATGTGTGAAGTCGTATTTGCTGACCATACTCCTTGTTGAAAACAAATTTCTTTATTCTCTGCACTTGTTTATAGGTTCCAACAATAACATTATCTTGTATTGTCGTGAATATTGGTTTCCTCGAGTGTAGTTCTAAGCAAACGAAAACATATTACCTACCTACCTACTAGGTATATCAATGTGGTATTGAAGCTCTTACAGATTCGCCTCAAACCTGAACCCCAATTCTCATATTAAACTTACACTTTCAATGAATTATAAATTAATCATCTTGGTATCATAAACTGAAACCAACCAAAACGCGTTTGACGTTGGTTTGACGTCTAAGAGCATTTTGCTGTTTTCACATATCGAGTCTGCAACAAAACCGTGTTTGTTCTAATTTATTTAAATACAGTAAGAGGTCAACTCTGGTGTTTTTAATTTTACTAATCCCGATAAGAGATAATTGTTAATTAGGTATTTAGGTAACAAAGTGAAAAGAATATATTTATTTCTATTTTTTTTAATAAAACTAAAACAATTTGACGAACTAAAACAGACGAAAACTAAAACAGACGAAGATTCGTCGCATTCTAATAAAATCAGCGAGTCTATCTTTTACACAAAACGATGAAATTACAAATGTCAATTATAATAAAAAATGTTTTCAAAGGTTTAAGGAATAATAGGTTGGGGAAAAAGTCTTTTCGTATTATAGTATGTATGAACTTGTCATAAAATATCTTGGGCTATACCAATTGTATCTGGCTGATTTTGGTATCATTAAAAAGTTTTAATTTTACAGAAGACAATTCCAAATTCAAATTAGGTAAATTTGAGATTTTCATTTGTTTTTCTTATTGTTAAAATGAGTGATTCTTATGAAGAATTTCGATACATTTTAAAATTTTATTACAAAAAAGGTAAAAATGCAACACAAGCCGCGAAAAAAATTTGTGATGTTTATGAACCTAATGCAGTATCTGTGAGAGTAGCGCAAATTTGGTTTAAGCGTTTTCAATTCGGAAATTTTGATATCAAAGATGCACGTCGCTCTGGTCGCCCTGTTACGGACAAAACTGTTGCCATTTTTGAAAAAGTGGAGCAAGATCGGCATATTAGTAGTTACGATGTAGCTGAAGAACTGGGGATTGACCACAAAACGGTTTTGGCGCATTTGAAAAAAGCTGGGTACACAAAATAGCTCGATATTTGGGTGCCTCATGAGCTCACTGAAAGAAACCTAATGAACCGTGTACTCATTTGTGATTCTTTATTACGACGTAATGAAACCGAACCATTTTTGAAGAAGCTGATAACTGGTGATGAAAAGTGGATCACGTACGACAAGAACGTGTGAAAAAGATCGTGGTCAAAGGCCGGTCAGGCTTCACAGACTGTGGCGAAACCCGGGTTAACTCGCAACAAGGTGATGCTGTGTGTGTGGTGGGATTGGAAGGGCATTATTCATTATGAGCTGTTACCGCCAGGCAGGACCATCAATTCTGAACTGTACTGCGAACAACTGATGAGATTAAAGCAAGAAGTTGAGAGAAAGCGGCCGGAATTAATCAACAGAAGGGGTGTGGTTTTTCACCATGATAACGCTAGACCTCACACATCTTTAGCCACTCAGAAAAAATTACGGGAGTTTGGCTGGGAGGTGTTAATGCATCCGCCGTATAGTCCTGACCTTGCACCTTCAGATTTCCACCTGTTTCGGTCGCTGCAGAATTCCTTAGGCAGTGTCAGGTTGACATCACAAGAGGACTGCCAAAACCACTTGTCGCAGTTTTTTCATCAGAAGCCCCAAAAATTTTATAGCAATGGGATCATGTACCTACCAACAAGATGGCAAAAAGTTATCGAACAAAATGGCACCTTTAAACTTTAGTCACTTGTAAATAAACTTTATAAAAAAAACCTTTTGAATTTTTATATAAAATGCGAAGAAACTTTTTCCCCAACCTAATATAATTAAAATAATATTTGTTTCTTATTGATTACCAATATTTATCAAATGTGATAACATTAAAATACTTATATAATATTCTAACGTAGGGTAAACCTGGGAGAGGCGGCCTGTCTCATTAATGACTATAATAACATTCATCTCGAACGGAAGAAAGCACTTAAGTTTAATATGAAAAAGATTTTCAGATATTCCATTATAGGACAATGAATTATTATTCGTCCATTAGTGGTCGCCACACCCACTTCTACTTGCAAATCTGAATTTCAAAATTCTGTTGAAACAGATAAATGGAAAGAATATTTAAAGAATATTTCCATTAAAAGTGAATGACAGATATTTTTTATCTCAAGCTAACAGCTTTTAATATCGCTCTTAGCGCTATAATATCCGTCTCATTGTAATAAAGCTCAACTTAATTGTTACTTAACTTAAGCTGATTATGTAAAGTCAAAGATTTCCATTTGGGTTACAAAACAAAAACTCTGCACACTTATTAATTGCATGTTGTTTGCCTATTCAATAATAGGTTCCGAAACTACTGGACCGATTTTGATGAAACTTGACACGGACATAGGGAAAGGCTACGTTTTATCGCGACGAAATGTACAATTCCCTCGAGATTTCCTTTTGCGTGCACGCAGTCGTGGCCATCTTGTTTTAAATAATAAAACCGGCTAAGTGCGAGTCGGACTTGCACCCAAAGGATTCCGTACAAAAAGGAATAAATCACGTTTGTTGTATGGGAGCCTCCCATAAATATTTTTATTCTGTTTGTAGTATTTTTGTTATAGCGGCAAGAGAACAAGTTCCAACTGTCTAGGTGGCACGGTCCATGAGATACAGTCTGGCGATAGAGACAGACTTATAGAGAACTAGCTGTTGCCCGCGGCTCGCCCGCGTAAATACGGTATCCCTCGGGAACACTGTACTTTTTCGGAATAAAAAGTAGCCTTTGTTTTAATCCAGAGCTTAAACTACTGCCATACCAAATTTCATCGAAATCCGTTCAGTAGTTTTTGCGTGAAAGAGTGACAAACATCCATCCATCCATCCACACTTCCATCCATCCATCCCTCCATCGTCACAAACTTTCACATTTATAATATTAGTAGAATTAGTAAGGATACCGAAAGTTTTGCAAAACGGTATGACCATAATTATTATAATAGTATGTACTAAAATTAAACTGCCGTTACTTTAAAAAAAAACAGACTTCTTTGTTTTTGGTAAGATGACTACGAGTAGTGTGTACTTACTGCATTTTTATAAAGTTTATGAATATCAAACACTAGCGTTCCAAGAAATCTAACAATCTAACACATTATTTTTCGTTAGATTATAAATATATAGTTTTGAATATTTCGACATATATTTACTATCCGTTAGTTATTTTACAATCTAACGGTTTTTTACAATTTTACGGTGACATAATATATACCTACCTCGTAGAATAGAACAGAAAATTAAATATTTTATAATATTATGTACATTGTGCACGTACTAGCAACACAAAAAGAAACTGAAATGGTTTCCATAACACATTACACAGCACCTCCGCAACAAAAGCCCGAATAATGAATTTAAATGTTATTCAATTAAATGCACATGAATAATTCAGGTGAGAATACTAAGGTAAGAAAGAATTCCAACCTTCGTCGCAGCCTTACTCTCCCGTATAATTAATTACTCTGCTATTATTACGGAATATATTACAATAACTACATCTTATTACACCTGACGCTACTTTCTAATCTGTATAATATTAAACTCATATAGATGCGGTGTACCACTTTTCGACCTTATTTTACTCGACAATAAGGTTCAAAAGTGTAGTGCACTGGTTCTGTCCACGACCGTACATGTTTACATATATATTTTGATCAATAAAATTAAAATAAAAAATTATATCGATTTTGGATTTTTGCGTTTTGCGTCTCATATGTTAAGTTTTATCCGGGATTAATATACAATTCCTGCGGGATAAATCACTTTTTGCGCGAATGAAACCGCGGGAAACAACTTCCCTTGAAATAATCGAGATATCTAATATATAAATAATAAAAGCTTTGTGCAATAAATTTTATTCGTATTCATTAATTTTTATACGTACGTATAACATTTTCTTAATATAGTTTTTCTTAATAATTGCATAAATGATTCGCTATTCGCTGGCAATAAATTGTAAGTGGCGCGAACAATAAACTGGTTTTGAATACAAATGGCCATTAAATTTAATCACTAAAACCATAACAATATAATTTAAAGAAACGTGAAGAAAATAAGGAATACTTGTCAATTATTTTCAAGAAGAATTAAGCCAAAAGGATGGGGTATATATGATATATATTCTGTATGTATGCTCCACCGTAGCATATTTATTACTTATTGCTTATATAATATTTACGATCATAATATTTTGTTGCGACTCGCGTTTGTGATGTTTAGTTTTTTACAATCGCCTAATAACTGTCGAATAGCTTATTCGGAAGTTTGTCGCTGCTTACGTTATACTGAGCGACGGAGATAAAACTTGCAAATAAGATAGTTGACACATATGTAAAGATTGTTAAAATCAATAACGGATATTCTGGGCATATATGATCTATTGTTTATGTAAAGACGTTTAAGCAGAAAAATAATTGTCATACTAGAAAAAAAAATTCTTCATATGGGCCAGTTTGCGTTTTGCGTAAAGTCACCCATACATGAGATGATTTTTTAGTTTGAGTATGACAATTATTTTTCTGCCTAAACGTCTTCAGTGCAGTTCTGCAGTGGATCATGTGCCCGAAGTATCCGTAATTGATTTTCGAAGACATTATATATTATATGAAAATTTAGGGTCTATACATAGACAATAAACAGTTCAGATGTAGATCAGATTGCTGGCGATAAATATCGCGAGGTGTACAAAATTGCATGGACTTCCGAAATAAATCACATTCATAAGTTCACGCGGCGCGGGCGGTACACAGTAGTATAAAACATTGTAGACACAAAATATGTTTGTGCCCGTCCTGTTATCTCTGATATATTGGATATGTTCTGCCGCGTCCGAACCTCCGCTCCTATTACATACAGATAGCAGTAGGCAAGCGGATTGATTTTTTTTTATTGCATAAATGAATAGTACTCTTAAATATGAGTAACTTCTCAGAAGAAACCGTATATCAAAAGTCAATATTTTCAAAGGTACAGCGATTTGTATACAAAATTTCGCGAGTCTTTA
This sequence comes from Glaucopsyche alexis, assembly GCA_905404095.1. NCBI lineage: Eukaryota > Metazoa > Arthropoda > Insecta > Lepidoptera > Lycaenidae > Glaucopsyche > Glaucopsyche alexis. The sequence continues at coordinate 18,842,230 of FR990049.1, read as the reverse complement.
TACCAAAAAAATTTTTTTTTTTTTTTGCGAAATTGGTAAACAAAACCTACATCATTAGTTTACTCACATCATATACAAAAACATTCATTATGGTAAGTATGAACTTAAACGCACAAATATCGGAGATATTTACAAATATATTCCTGCGGCCATATACTTCATATACTACTTCATATACAAGTGACGTCATTTTTAGGTCGACTTTAGTATGGAGCGTTTTTAGGAGGCTCGCGAAATTTTTTATACAAATCGCTGTACCTTTGAAAATATTGACTTTTGATATACGGTTTCTTCTGAAAAGTTACTTATATTTAAGAGTACTATTCATTTATGCAATAAAAAAAAATGTCCGATTGCCTATTGCTCCGTTGACGATAGCCAGGAAATGAACGATCCTTACAAGACTCAAAACAGCCTATCAAAATTGAAGATTCGATTCCAGAAATAAAAGAAATAAGTTAGGGCAGACAAAAATATAACCAAAACAAAATCGAAGCTGCAAAATTTTGATTAACAATTGAGATTGTACTTTAAGTTCGTTACAAGAAAAATATTTAATGTAGTGAAAATGATATTTTTATGGCCATAAATTGCATGTTTATATTTCATCTTCCTTGTTTTTGAGAAATGTCAAAAATAAGTAAGATGAAATAAATAAATGCAATTTATGGCCATTCTTTTATATTGCTACTTAATAAAAGAATTTATGACTTGCAATCCTTGCAGATGACTACTTTTAATTCATAAATAATTGCAAATTGTATAAAGGCTATCCCTTTATACAATTTGCAATTAATTATTCACTAGGCGAACAAAGGGATGTGAACTGACCCTTCGAGTTCGAATGTCAATTCGATCGAAGTCAATATCGAAGGCAACGATCTTGCATTGAAACGTGTATCTTTTTGTGTATCGAATAAAGTTCAATTTTAATCGCTATCTTTATAAAGCAGCGCCGTGGTGCGTCGCGTATCATCGTAGTGTAAATTTACCCTTACTGGATTAACTTTGTTGTGTAACTCTACACCTAACAGCTAACTTGACTTAAATAGAGATCCTTTGCTTTCACGTGATAGCCGCTCGTTCCCCGCCATAATAAATTTCCTGACAAACAATATTCCCGTGTCCTTTGTCTGGCCGGGACAAACATCGATCGTAGTCCAGGACTCACTCTTGCATATTATCTTATATATTTCCATACTTTACCTTTTGGCTTTTGCAATTAAGCTGGTTTTATCTCTAACCCGTTCGTCCGAAACGATATTAATTTTAATTACGGCACGTGGGTAATATCACAGACGTAGCTACTTATCTTATATCTTATCTTACTAATATTATAAATGTGAAAGTTTGTGAGGATGTATGGATGGATGGATGGATGGATGTTTGTTCCTTCACGCAAAAACTACTGAACGATTTTTGATGAAATTTGGTATGGTAGTCGTTTGTACTCTGGATTAAAACATAGGCTACATTTTATCCCGAAAAAGACCAGTGTGCCCGTGGGATAGGTACTGTATTTACGCGGGCGGAGCCGCGGGCAACAGCTAGTTATCCATAAGGAGCGGTCTTCGATTAGCTGGAAACTTGATGATGGGATCCATGAGGAATCGACGGAACTCCTCGAAATTTATATGGACACATAGTGATTTAGACTTTTCCTGAAGTAACATAAGCTTATGCTACCAAAAATAAGGTTTTGTACCAAGGTTTACCCTGGATCCAAAAGCACTGAACAGAACTCCTCAGTCTTTAAAAATACCTACGCGTTTCGAAATGTCGGCAGTGTTCAAAGAACTACAAGCATATGTGGCATATGCTATATTATGTAACTTACAGTAATCATCATCTTATTTACAACACCTAATGGAAGCTTGTCGCGTATTCTATAATTATACATTCGATCGTTTATTTTAAGCGTTCTTAAAATGTTTTAATAAAAATTTTAACAAATATCACTAAAAAGGGTAAAATTAACCCGACTTCCAAAGTAAAAATACACAAAAAAGTATGAAATAAAACCTATTTCCTAAATAAGTCGTATTTTAAATTTTAACTATTCCTCTACGCAATCTAAATGATGTCGGTACCAGCAAAATTTCAACGTGAGTTCTATAAAATATTGTAGGATATTGTTTGGGCTCGTACCGACTTCAAAATTAAGAAGATTGTGTAGAGAAATACTTAAAATTTTAGCCAAATTTGGCTAAAAGGGTAATTATTTGGAAAATAGGTATTTTTCATAGTTTTTTGTGTATTTTTACTTTGGAAGTCGGTTTAATTTTTTGTTTAAAAATAATAATTGACCATCATCTTTTGTAATTTTTATTGAATATGTAATAGGTATAAAAAAGTTAATATTTTCTGAGTCCTGGAGCACCAATTAGTGATGGGACTCGAATCACATTTAATTCGAACGATTCGAATGACGATGGCGAAAACTTGATTCGAATAAGATTCAATGTTGATTCGAATTATCGAGTTGATTCGAATCAGGATGATGATTCGAATTACTGAAATATGTATGATTTGAATCTTGCGCGGTAAGCTTACCTTATACCTAGATGAGACGGTTAAAATTAGTTCACGTTTTTTTGCATTTCCACCAAGATTTTCTCGTATAAATATACAAGTAATAACTATTCTTCATAAGTACCTGTAGGGAAACCTAAAAAGTGATGTTAGGTATATTATAATTTTTCGAAGTACGTCCGTAGTTTTTTTTGAAAGTGGTTTAATAGAGGTTTGTTAGTTTCAGAAGTAATTTGGACACGGTGACTTTAAAAAGCGATTACAAATATTTTTTAAATTACATTTTTGATAGTGAAGAGGGACTGTATTTTTGGTGTAAACAATTCAAAAAATTTATATTGCAGTATTCCCATCGGAATGGGATTTACGCGGGTGAAACCGCGGGGCACAGCAATTAGGTCTATAAAGTGTTCGAAAACGTATCTTTTTATCTTTTATACGATTTTATTGATTCGAATCAACGTATAAATTCGTATTGATTCGAATGTATAAATCAATTCGAATCAAGGGTTTATTCGAATCATGATTCGAATTTTCGCCGGGTTACTCGAATTGATTCGAATATTCATTTTCGGTTCGAGTCCCATCACTAGGTACTAATATACAGGCTTAGTTTGGGCTCAATGTCTCCCACAAATTGATTTTGTTATTTTTGGGAGAAATAAATATAAATATTGGTAAGTTCCCTTATTGAACACTAATAAAACACAATTTTTCGTGCACTTTTTCCACTATATAAAGATATAATTATCAATTTTAATAAATTACACGACCGGTTTTGAAATAAATCATCATCAGGTTATATCTTAATATAGTGGATTTATTTCGAAACCGGTCGTGTAATTTATTAAAATTGATAATTATATCTTAATATAGTGGAAAAAGTGCACGAAAAATTGTGTTTTATTAGTGTTCAACATGAATTTCCACCAAGAACCGACAGTACAATCAATTACACATAAGTTCCCTTATAACTGATAGTAAGAGATTTTAATTATTTTTTTTATTTTGTTAAAAAAAATACATTATAAATAGTTATTTAAATCAAATCATAAAAGTTTATTTCCTAGGTTATTAAATAACACTCACGAGTTACGGAATTGTCCCTACGATCTACGTGACGCCTTCCACCGGTTCGGGGACTAACCCGGCGAGAAGAAACGGCGTAAGTTAAATTAAATTACGATAATTATGATTGCCATAGAAAGTGTGACTAGAAATAAAGTTCCTCTTTTTCACAAGATTTGCTTACTCCTAGCGCCATCTGTTACGAGTCATGGACAACAAAGCTCCTAAAACAACTTTGGGAAATTACAATCTACGCATTGTAATGGGAAAGCTTAAATTATAATAAACGGCAAACGTCTACAAAGTATGATATAATTTAGATATTCAAATTTTATTCATATTACCTGAACCACTCACGATGTGCTCTCAAATAATCTACCGTGAAATATCATTTGAATAAATTTCATGCCTTAACCCGAATAAAAATTCGATTGAACGTCACACAATCACCCCGAACGGGGGCTCTAATATTATGTAAGCCTTTATTGGATTTTCGCATACAAACATAAACTTAGGCCTTTACATCCGTTAATGGATGATGTATACAGTACTCTCCGAGCGAAGTAACCACTCTTGAAATACTGTAGTGCCTGGGACAGTTGGTTTTTAATGTCGTATGGTTGCCCAAGCACATACGGCATTCTCACAACATAGTCAGCCTAGTCCAGAGGAATGAACTGGTCAATACGTCTGGGGCCAACTATGTGCGGGTTTCCTCACGATGTTTTTTTTCACCGTTAGAGCGTCCATATAAGGTACTTGAGATCTGGAAAAGTCTCATTGGTACACGCCACAACCTGGGATTTGAACCTGCACTCTCTCGAGTGCGAACTAAACGGTCTACCACGGCCACGGAGCTCTTCATACAAACATAATTCTATCTCAAAAAACCGGACAATAGTAAGTCGGACTTGCACACCGAAAGTTCCGTACAAAGTAGGAACATCATAAATAGTTTAGAAATCGAGTCTTGCAGCTTTTGTCAAGCGTGAAAATGAGTCATGAAAGTTTGTATGTATTAGATACTTTTGTCATTGTTGGATATAAATAACAAAATTTAACTAAGATACTAGGTGGCAAGTGGCAACACTGTCTATGGCCACTGTCTATGACTTCCGGAACCGTTGTGCCGCAGCTCGGCTTGTTATTTGCCTATGTCATTTTTTTTGTGTAATGTAACAGTGAATAAATAAGTTTCCTAGATATTATTCAGTTGTTTTATATAAGGAAACCTATAATCGTAATTGGTTATGGGCCCAGAAGACTCTGAAATAGAAGTGCAGTAGAAATCAGCAAAGATAAAGTTACAATCGTGTTTGAGAAATCTTTGACAAATTAACCTAAAAAAAAAAATGGATTCCACGCGGGCTATGAATCTAGAAAAATTTGATGGAAACAACTTCCGTCAATGGAAGTTTCAGATAAAATGTGCTCTAAAAGCTAAAGGAATAGATATTTCGAAACCAAAACCACAAGGTGAGTGTGCAGATTGGTTGAAAAATGACGGCATGGCAATGTTCATTATAACCTCTTCAATGGATTTCAAACAAATTACACTAATAGAAAATTGCGAAACTGCGTTGGAAATTATGTTAAAATTAGAGTCAATATATGAACAAAAAAGTGAGTTATGTAAAATGTTAATCCACGAAAAATTTTATCAGTACAAAATGTCACCGGCTGACAATGTAGCTCAACACATCTCTAAAGTGGAAACCTTAGCTAAACAACTGAAGGAAAGCGGTGAAGCTATCAGTGACATGGCAATTATAACAAAAATTTTAGGAACTTTGCCTTCCAAGTACAGATCACTGCGACAAGCGTGGATGTCTTTGGACTCAAAACAACAGACTATTGTTAATCTAACTGCACGTTTATTGGATGAAGAGGCGAGCTTAGCAGGTGAAGAGGAACAAGAGACAGCTCTCCTTGTTGCCAATAAAGGATGGAAAACAAAGCCAAAACAAAATAAACAAGTAGCGAGTGAAAACAATTCACATCAGAATGACAAAGCAAATACAAAACATAGGTTTGAATGCTATAATTGTGGTAAGCGGGGGCATTTTTCTAGAGAATGCCGTGCTCCAAAAAAATTCAAGACAAGAAAACCTCAACGAGAAGGTGCAGATATGTTAGCATTTTATGTGGAAAATAATTCATGTGATACTGAAGAGAATACTTGGATTTTAGATAGTGGTGCCTCTGCCCATATGACATTTAGAAAAGATTTCTTTTTGGAATTATTTGAATGTAACCAGAAATCATTGACATTTGGAAATAAACAATCTGTGGAAGTATCTGGCATTGGAAAAGTGTTGATACAGAGATATGTCAATGGACAGTGGGAGATCGGTGAATTAAATGATGTGTTGTATGTTCCAAGTTTAAGAAGAAACTTATTCTCTGAAGGGGTGATCATGCGAAAATCCTATTCCATTGTAAAGAAAAACACAAGTGCCCTGATTTATAAAGACAATAAAGTCGTGATGAGTGCATACATTAAAGAAAACAATTTATATGAGTTGAACATAAAAACAGTGGTTCAAGATACATGTAACTTAGTTCAAAATCATCAAAATGATATGAAAATGTGGCATGAAAGGCTAGGACATATTAATTTAAAACAAATTAAAAACATGAGTGCAAACAGTGTTGTGAAGGGACTAAAAATGGTTGATGACGGACAAACCAATTTTGTATGTGAAGCTTGTGCATATGGGAAGCAGTGCAAGTTCCCATTTCACAAATCTGAGCGAGGACACCTACAGCCAGGTGACCTAGTTTACAGCGACGTCTGTGGACCTATGAGTATATCATCTATTCAAGGTATGAGATATTTCTTACTTTTTAAAGACGCTGCAACAAGTTACCGACATGTTTATTTTATTAAACATAAAAGTGATGTCATGGAAGCCTTCAAAAAGTACAATGCTATCATTAAAAATAAATTCATGCATAATGTCAAAATATTACATACCGACAATGGAACAGAGTACGTAAACAAAGCTTTTAAAGATTATTTAGATAGAGAGGGGATAGTCCATGAACGTACTGCACCATATACACCGGAACAAAATGGTCGAGCAGAAAGGGAAAATCGTACTATAATGGAGAGTGCACGTTCAATGTTATATGCCCGAGATGTTCCTTTGGAGCTGTGGGCAGAGGCTGTACAATGTGCTATATATATATTGAATAGAACCTCTTCCACCCAAACTCCAAATACAACAGCTTTTGAATTGTGGTATGGGATTAAACCCCAATTAGGACATGTTAAAATATTTGGTAGTATTGGCTATGTTCATGTTCCAGATCAATTAAGAACAAAGTTGGAGAAGAAAAGCAAGAAAATGATACTCGTTGGCTATGACAACATGAACTACAGAATGTACAATATAGATTCAAAGAAAATAACCATCTCAAGAAATGTGGTGTTTGATGAACATCATGTTCCAAGCACTAGGAAAAATATTGCACAAATAAGTATTGTAATGGATGAAGTTATAAATATAAATGACAGTGAGGCACAAGAATCAAATGTGGATGATACTCTAGTTAACAGTTCATCAGCAGACAGTGAAGATAGCATGCTGAGTTGTACCAGTGGTAATAATGATGACCCGGACTATGAACCATCTCGAGAATTGGAAGACTCAACAATACACACAATTAATATGAGACCACGAATCAATAGAAATTATGAAGCAAATCTTGTAGAGCTGTCAGTGCCTCAAACATATGCAGAGGCACTGAATAGTCCACAAAAGGATGAATGGTCTAAAGCTATTAAAGACGAATTGTCTGCACATAAAGAAAACAATACCTGGACTGCGGTTAAAAGGGCTGGTCAAAGAACCCTAACTACAAAGTGGGTTTTTACCATAAAGAAAAATGAGGATAATCAAATTGCACGTTATAAGGCTCGTTTATGTGCACGAGGTTTTAATCAGATAAAGGATGTTGATTATCAAGAAATATTCTCTCCAACAACCCGTTATGATTCCATAAGAATTATACTTTCTGTTGCTGCAAAATATAACTTAGAAATTCAACAGTTTGATGTAAAGACTGCTTTTCTAAATGGGTATCTTGAAGAGGATATTTTTATAGAAATACCTGAGGGTTTATCAATTAAAGGTGATTTTGTTTTAAAGTTGAACAAATCACTCTATGGTTTAAAACAGGCATCTAGATGCTGGAACAAAACATTTACAGAGTTTTTGATTAAATATGGTTTTGTTCAATCTCAGGCTGATAATTGTATTTACATAGGTTATTTTAATGGGACCAAAGTATTTTTAATTATATATGTTGATGATGCTCTTGTAATATCGTCAAATAAACAACTTATAACTGAGATATTAGAATATTTAAAACAAGCTTTTAAAATCAAAGAATTGAAATTCAAATGTTTTGTAGGAATGCAAATAGAGCGTATGAATAATAGTATATACATTCATCAGAAAAATTACATAAATCAGATTATTGAAAAGTTTTGTATGAGTGATGCAAATCCTGCCAACACTCCGGCAGATACCAATGTTATTATTTCAAAGAATTCTGATGAAATTGTTGTTGATTTTCCATACAGAGAAGCTATAGGTTGTTTATTATTTTTAAGTTCTGTCTCAAGGCCAGACATTTCATTTGCTGTCAATGTATTAAGCAGATATGTAAGCAATCCAAGTCCACAGCATGTAAATGCTGTTAAACGTGTAATTAGATATTTAATTAAAAGTAAGAATTTGTGTATAGAGTACAATAAAAAAGGCGAAGGTCTTGTTGGATATTCAGATTCAGATTTTGCTAATGATGTTGATACACGTAAGTCCACTACAGGATATTTATTTACAATGAACGGAGGACCAATCACATGGTCCAGTCATAAACAGACCACCATTGCTCTTTCCACCACAGAAGCTGAGTTTGTGGCAGCTAGTGAGTGTGCTAAAGAAATATTATGGATAAGGCAGCTTTTGTCTGATGTAGGTGAAAATTGTGATGGTGTCACTTTAAATGTGGACAATCAAAGTGCAATTAAACTTATTAATAATCCAACATATCATAAACGTACAAAGCATATAGATGTAAGATATTACTTTATAAGAGAAAAGGTTGAATTGGGTTTAGTTAAAATTAATTATGTTCCAAGTAACTGTCAACTAGCAGACATTTTAACTAAAGCATTACCCACTCAAACTTTTGTATATCTGAGAGATCAGATTTTATATGGTGCTGATTAATTATTTATGTACTTTCAAACCCGCAATGAAAACAGAAGTGTTTTGTTATTTTTTTTATTAGTTTATAGATTAAGTTAAATTTTAGTGGGAGTGTTGGATATAAATAACAAAATTTAACTAAGATACTAGGTGGCAAGTGGCAACACTGTCTATGGCCACTGTCTATGACTTCCGGAACCGTTGTGCCGCAGCTCGGCTTGTTATTTGCCTATGTCATTTTTTTTGTGTAATGTAACAGTGAATAAATAAGTTTCCTAGATATTATTCAGTTGTTTTATATAAGGAAACCTATAATCGTAATTGTCATTTTTCATTTTAAATAAAAAATGATGCATCGTAAAAGATACATTTACGTTCTAGGTATTGACCTATTCCATTGGAAAGCCCTACGAATTTTAATTCACTTGAGAGTGTCATTTAGGTTTTTTAGACTTAAAGTATGCGGTTTTAATTTCAACTCGATACCTTCACCTTCACGTGTTCCGGAAATATTTAAAGGTTTTTATTCTTCTTTTTAAAGTACGGAGCCATTGTAAAAGATTTCGTAGGTAAAAGATTTCAAAGATTGTAAAAAGTCTGGAAACCGTAAAAAAACACAAATTGGCGCAAACAGGCAATATAAATTTATGCATACTCTGAAATTATTTTTAGGGACGGTTCTAATAAAGTATACCGTATTAGACATTGTATGGTATTAAATAGTATTTCAAATTTAGAAACAGCTTAATTTAATTGTCGTAACGACATTAATCTGCAAAGAGGCTTACGTTTTCGATATTAAATTGAATCCAATTAATTAAATCTTTACCCTTCTATCCAACGTATCTCACCTTACTAGCAAGGACTCATGTCATTATTTAGTTTGGCTTCATAATATCTACCTTGTTCAGAGATTGACACATGAATAGGTTATACCTAATATCCAATATAGATTACTCACACAACATTATCTTTATAACTAACAACGATATTGTTGTGTGAGTATCTATATTGGGTATTATATAACAAAGTAATTGCTAATTGATGCTTCTCCTTAAATTGACACTTCTTTGTTTCTATATGAACGTCTAACTATTCGCTCATCATAAAACATTGAGACATAAAGTGGGCAGACACTGGCACTAGCAGCATCGCATTGTGTGCCATTGTTATGAAGTGTGTCGGCGCACCCTATGCCAATGACTCACTGATCAGAATGCCTTGTGGGTTCACCTTACGAAATTCCGAGGAGGCTTTCAACTAAAATCGTGTTGAGGAAGCTACCAGTGGTTTCGTTGAGCAATTGTTTCAAACTCCTAGCATTACATTTGTTGCCACTTTAAAACACTTGTTTACAGCATTGTACGTGTAATTAAAGTAATAAGTATTCTTCGTGTGTTTCGCCTCAGGGAATTATGGTTTTCCGAAAGGATTATGGTGAATAATTTCACACACTCACAAAGGAACTGACGAGACACAACATAAGCGTTATTTCACGTCGATTTTCTGTGAGGCCGTGTAACTCCGATCTAGCCAATAGGCAAGCGGACTGATTTGTTTTATTGCATAAATGAATATTACTCTTAAATATGAGTAACTTCTCAGAAGAAACCGTTTATCAAAAGTCAATATTTTCAAAGGTACAGCGATTTTTATAAAAATTTATTATTATTATATTATTATATCATTAGTTTACTTACATCATATACAAAAACATTCATTATGGTAAGTATGAACTTAAACGCACAAATATCGGAGATATTTACAAATATATTCCTGCGGCCATATAGGTACTTCATATACTATAACCTACAAGTGACGTCATTTGTAGGTCGACTTTAGTATGGAGCGTTTTAGGAGGCTCGCGAATTTTTTTATAAAAATCGCTATACCTTTGAAAATATTGACTTTTGATATACGGTTTCTTCTGAGAAGTTACTCATATTTAAGAGTGTAATTCATTTATGCAATAAAAAAAAAATAGTCCGATTGCCTATTGGTGCTGAAGGCCTTGAAACTAGGTAATTAATTCAGATCTATCGTTTGGTTGAGATAAAAGGAAAATATTGGAAACCAAAGTTGTTGTGGTAACAGTACAGCCCTATGGAAGTTGGCACATAAATTTGTCGAACTGTTTGTGCCACAAGAGGCAGCCACATAAGTTACTGCCGACACATGCCACTGAATGATGTATATTTATAAGGATTGTACACATTCTTCGCTCTATGTACAAAACGTCCCACAAATCTGTTGGACCTAGTACAATATACGACCTCCGTGGCTGAGTAGTTCAGCGCTTTGGTGCTCAAGCCGGAGGTCGCAGGTTCGAATCCTGCCAAAGGATCAAAAAGTTTTTCTGTGTTCCTGGGTCATGGATGTGTATAATATAATAAAAATCTTAAATTTATGTATAGTATAAAAATATTAAATATACTTCCCGGTGTCTGGTACCTGTAACACAAGTTCTTCGGATACTTAGCTCGGGGCCAGATTGACGTGGTGTGAAGCGTCCATAGATATTATTATTATACTAGGTCCATATACTTCTATGAAGTAGGTAGGTGTATTATCCAGTATACAGTTTCATAGAAGTTCATAGAAGTTGTATAATATGATACGTCCAATGTCCATATTCTTTTCTGCAGCTTTTTGTTATTTTAACAGTTAAACTATATTGATTTCTTATGTTTACGCGAATATTGTTCATTGTTTTAAACACTTACGGATTTTGTCGCGGTGCACTTTTGTTTGCAGTTAAACTATAGCTCTATCCCATTCTTAATGTCTAAAAAGCGATTAAAAGTTATTTTGGTATAAGTGTTCCGAAGTACTACAAGGAATCATTATAGTTTAGCTCTGTCCGTCCGTCCGTTTGTCTCTCTGTCTGTCTCTCTCGCCCTCCTAACTTCTGTAATTATAAATATAAATGGATGAAATTTGGCATAGTTATTGATATATTGAGTGTTTTTAGATTTCGTTTTCAGCATCATAAAATAATAATAATTTGTATTTTGGGGGTAGCTCTCTATACATTAAACACTTTTTTTTTCATTGTATCCCATCGTGTGGGTATTGTCGAATTTTTAAATAATTTCGAGTAATCAGTGGTTTCAAGTTGAAATTTCCAAACTATAAGAGATAAAAACTTGTAACATGCTGATAGGTCATGCTAAAAACTGTTTAGGAAAATTATTTTCAGCGAAATCACTTTTAAAGAAATAAAAACGTAACGTAATAGGCTTTATAACGTTGATACTGATACGGAACCCTCTTTAGATCCTGACATGCTCTTGGTTAGGTTATCCTACTACTAATAAAAACGTGAAAGTTTGTGAGGATGGATGGATGTTTGTTACTCTTTCACGCAAAAACTACTGAACGGATGTTGATGAAATTTGGTATGATTGTAGTTTAAGCTCTGTATAAAAACTTAGGCTACATTTTCTTCCGAAAAAAGTACAAAGTTCCTGTACTGTTATACTGTATTTACGCAGCCGCGGGCGGAGCCGCGGGCAGAAGCTAGTTATATAAATAAGTGATAGAGAGCAGAGAGAAAAAGCGTTTAATGGTCTTCAAATAATAAAACCATTGTCCGAGTTTCAAAATACAATATGGTGGAATCCCACAGCTGTCTCAAAGGAATTTTCCCAATTCAAGGGCCTAAATCTGTCCCTGTACACAAACGGAGATTCGGAAAGCGTAACAGGTAGAGACACGTTTATGGCTTCAGGAAATAGACGTCGGAACTTGTGAGAATGTAAACTGTAATACATATCAAAACGAGTTAGCGGCAGGCGTGTTGAGTTTCTATCACGTGCTGAGCGGATTAAAGCCTTCACAAGACGTCTGAAAAATCTGCAAAGAGGCTTACGTTTTCGATATTGAATGGAATCTCATAAAACATTCGAGGAATCCTGTTTTACGCCTCTATTATGTGTGGATCCGTGGGATAGATTGTTCGATAAACTCTGTACCTACATCTTATTTCATATTCTATTTTGCATCACCTTGTATTATTGTATGTGTGTCATGAACTTAGGTACGGTATTTTCTCTTAGTATGAGAGATAATCGTATTTTAATGTAACTGGACGATTTGAACAAGATGTCTCTTATGACGTGCAAGGAAAAGTGTATCTGTGTAGGTATATTTCACCCAGGTGCTAGATGATATTCATTTGATTGCAAATCGGTAGCAGATTTGCTAGATGAATCTGGATGATATTACACAAATGTGACTAGTAAAGGCATAGATTTCATACTCACGCAACGATCAGTTAAGAATCAAGATTGTTGTTTTTGAATAGTCGTCGAAGATATCTACGGCTTTTTCAAAAATATTATCCATCCATTTTCCAATCATTCGCTAGTATTTAGAACAAAAATTTTATACTGACGCAATAATTAGTCAAGAATCAAGATTGGTGATTTTGAATAGTGGTCCAAGATGTCTACGGCTTACTCAAAAATATTATCCATCCATTTTCCAATTGTTCGCTAGTATTTAGAACAATTAGTAAATTGTTAACTTCAACATAATGCCAACTAAATGTCCTGTCGATGTGCTTTAAATAGAAATCCGGATTTGATCCCGTATGATGGCAACGTCGCGGCCAAGCGAACAGGCTGTGCGGCGCGCCTCATTAAATTTTGTTTGGATAGAGGGATGAGCCAAACACTGCCTCGTTGGTCAAATATCCGACGTACCGTTCGCAAAATATACGATTTATATTTTAGGTTTGATTCAGTTTTGAACTCCTAATATCGAAACAGTAATATCTAATCATTAAATGATATTAGATATTATAATAATTGTTACATTTCAGTTCAACTCATGTGTTACATTTTATATAATAAACATATTTATTGGGAAGTAGGTATATTATTTTGATACAAATAATATGACACTCGCGTTCGCGCAAAAATTAAACTCTACATTTCTCCGCGGTAAAAATTTATACTATATCCTTCCCCGTGGTCTATTCTATATATGTGCCGAATTTCATAAAAGTCGATCCAGTAGGTTCAGGGCCTATTCAATGCAAACAAACCTTTTCCTCTTTATAATATTACCTATAGATATACAAGTAATACTTTTGGAGTCCTGGATCCTACTGATTTACATTACTCACTGAAATATATTCCACGTTACTATCCACTTGCTGAGCTTACATTCCATAAAGGTCGTCACGTTGTTTTTTTTTTTTTGTAACTAGTACCTAGAGTGCAGTAGACATGATCGCTCCCGCACCCACCACAGTCGGCAAACACTCATCTTACAAACTCCACGCTTGTGTACCTACAAGCCCTTTGTGCACGAGTCCCCTTCAAGGGAAGTCTTCAATGCATTTTAATATTCTGCTTCTCCCTTTTCGGAAGTCTTTTATACCTACTCTTTTTGATTACTCCATGATTCTTCAATTCGGGTAGGTTTCGCGTACACTCCATACGAAGAAATTTGTTGAGTGGAAACAAATATTTAAAAATGGGTACCTAAGTGATAACAATGGTATATAAAAGGCTACTGTAAAATAAATTTATTGAAATGCAAAGAAACAGCAAAAGCCAAGCTGCATTCGCTAATATATGCATCGCAAATCCAGCACCGGTATTAGTGTAAATTTTTTTGTCTACAAGTCCGCGGCCTTGAACTTGCAGGCTGGATGGTCAGTGGCCTTTTAAATTATTCTTGTATTTTTTGTGTTTTTGTGTTGTGTGATGAACAAAATAAAGTATTTTTTCTATTCTATGTCACTTACACCCGAAGTTAATAACGTATCTAAAATCTTAGATTGACTTCAATCTTAGATTCTTAACCAAAAATTGACGTAAATTGGCGTGAAGTTAATCCTAGGATCGTTGCTTAGGTATATCACATAGCGATGCATAAATCAAATCCCATACATTTTTGTTTTCGAACTTCGTCGTCGGAATTAGCGAATGCAACATGGCTAAAGGCTTGGCTCTAAAACTTCAAATCATTCAACTCAGTCAAAGTTTTCTTCAAGTCTTCAATTTCAAATCAGTCACATTCTCAATATTGAAGATAGTGTTACCAAAACTTGTTAACTAAAATAACCAGAATAAACCACATCAGTTAACGCTCTGAATAACTATTCCGTAAAATGTGGTCCGGCAACCGCAAATTATAAGGATTAGTTATTTCACGCTTGATTTGTGAATTTCGATTAAAATCATTATTATCAATGGAACTCCAATTAATTAATAATGAGTTAATGAATATTGCATATCATTAAGACTGTATTTCAGGAGTGATTCACACTGTCACATAATGTAACAGCTATAAGTATGTGATGATTTATACAGTATTCTCCGAGCGAAGTAACCACTCTTAAAATTTTTAATACTGTAGTGCCTGGGACAGTTGGTTTTTAAATGTCGTATGGTTGCCCAAGCACATATGGCATTCTTACAACATAGTCAGCCTAGTCCAGAGGAATGAACTGGTCAATACGTCTGGGGCCAACCATGTGCGGGTTTCGTCAAGATGTTTTCTTTCACCGTTAGAGCGTCCGTATAATGTACTTAAGATCTGAAAAAGTCTTATTGGTACTAGATATGAGCGCCGCGCCGGCGCGCCGCCGCCGCCGCCGATTTTGCCGCGCCGCCGCCGCCGCGAAAATACATCGGCGCGCCGAGTGAGCGAGAGGGATAGTCATAATGTGTAATTTCATTCAGTGACAATGAGCATTATACATATTACCCAAGTCATATATACCCAATTACCCATATAAGCCTTACTTCATTCATGATTTAAACGAGGAAACGAACGAGGACATCAACATAAGTGACACCTGCTCAGCCGCTATAAGGGCAGTGTCTCGGATGTGTTTAACACAGGACACCCATGACCGGCCGGTCTACCTCTATAGCGACTGGACTTCCAACACAATTAGGGGCCACTCTGGCAAACTGGAGCGTCACCCTGGCACCGGGACTAGCTAAGCCGGGGAGGTTCCCATCCTCACATAAGTGACACCTATCTCATCAAAAGAGTTCTGCATAAAAGACAACGTGCTTACTAGAAAGGCAGATCTACTGATTGATCAAGTAGATCGAGCTAGTAGATCGCATTGATAAAGCCATTGAGGATAAGAATTTTGCGCTATGCGCCTTCCTTGATATTTAAGGCGCGTTCGAAAAAAACTCCACCTGATCTATTACCCTGATAGCTAAGCTTCAAGAATTACTATAGAGTGGATCAAAGCTACGTAAAACAATAGAGAAGTGTCATCAACTATTATGGGCTTGACGCTCAGAAGCAGGTTGACCCAAGGATGCCCACAGGGAGGGGTGGGGTACTGTAGGCACTGGAGTGGTCCCTGATAGTGAATGGGTTGCTAAAAGAACTGAACACTAGAAGGTTATATGCTTAAGGAAACGCTGATGACCTAATAATAATAGCTCCCCATACCGATTTCGGTGTCAGTGGCCGGTTTCATTGAAACCAGGCCAGTAGTTATTCTAATAGTTCCCTAGTATATGCGCAGTACACGAGCACACAAGCACTCTCTTCATTTACTCGCGTAATCCAGTGGGATGGATAACTGACACGACTGGCGAGAGATCAGGCACTGGTCCGACTTTTTACTTTCCCATCCGATGCATGGATCACCTTTCCTGTCAGACAATTAGGTGATCAGCCTGCAATGTCCTAACCAAACTTGAAAACAACTTTTTTGTTGTTCCAATGCGGAAATCAAACCTGACCTTCGAGTCGAGAGCCAAGCTCTAATCCAACCTAGCGATACTAGTGGTGGGCAAATGCGCCTTAGTAGTCGCTGGTATAATGCAATCAGGTGCAAAAATAGTGCAAAAGGTTCAAGCTAACCTTCAACGATAATAAGTCTTGATACCTAACACCAATAAGAGGAAGTTGAAGGGAACCCCCAACACTCTTCGGTAAAACAAGCGAGGTCGAATATCTTGGAGTGATCCTAGATATTATGGCACTTACTTGGAATAAGCACATCGAGGATATTATGAAAAAGGCTAGATGTGCTCTGTGATCCTGCCTAATACTTGTCAGCTCTAAATCAGACCTTCAGTCGAAAGCAATGCTGTGCTTGGTTATACATAGCTATAGTGAGGCGATTATCACATATGCGTAGTGTTATATGCCACACTACGCAGAAAAAAAATTGTACAGGTTAACTGCATCAAAACATTAAATAGTGTACAGAGGCTGGCCTGTCTGATAATAATGGGCGCTCTCATCGGCACCCACCGCTTCATTTGAAACCCTGATTCACCTGACTCCACTTCCTCTGTTCCTTGTTCATATTATGGAGGCTAAGAAGGTTGTTCTCAGGGCCATGACGGCAGGTGGGATCTAAAGGGCCTCCACCCTACTTGGACAACTGCAATAGTCTCTTCTTGAGAGACCTGTAATGGTCATGGTCGGATACCATGATCCAGTTTTCATAACTTCTAGGGAGGACTGGGTCTCACCTTAAGGACATTATTTAGCTTACGGACAGATCTAGGAAAGACAACCGAGATGGCGCTGGACTACGGGGGCATGCCACCTACAGGCATATATGCTTGTTTGGGAGATTTTGCACCGTGTTTCAGGCTGAGATCTCCGCTATCATTGGTTGATTACTAGAGAGCCTACGCATACAGTTATATAAATGGCTTCGACGTCAGTTCTTATGTGAATGTGGACGCTTATAAAACGAAAATAGAAAAAAGATTGCAGTGATTACGCTCTTTGGAATTAAAGCACTGTTAACTGTCTATTCTAAAGTAGTTCCTACTTTGAAATTTTATTATTACGTTGTCTTTTTCATCACTACAAAAAGTTCCATAAATTGTATTGCATTGTAATTGTATGTTACCCAATAAATAAAGTAAACTACACTTTTTTTACTACTAAGTACAAACTTCAACCCTTTTAAGGTCACGCCGCCGACGCCGCCGCCGCCGACCCAAAATAGTCGGCGCGGCGCCGCCGACAAACTACCCATCGGCGCTCATATCTAATTGGTACACGCCACAACCTGGGATTCGAACCTGCACTCGATCGAATGCGAACCAAACGGTCCACCCACTAGGCCACGGAGCTTTCTAACATATTTATTTAGTATGATAACTAATATAATAATATAATTATTATAGTAATAAATCTGAGCCTTTGAAATTACATATTAATATTGTTCTAAGTCTATAACTGTGGTGTGGTGTCTTACAAGTTACAACTCAATGTTATGACTTAATGACTAACTAAAATGTTAAAGGTTTAAAACCTAAAGCTTTTGGGATATTTGATCAGATTAGTAATATTAAATAAATTGACTTTGTTAGTACTCGTTAGCTGTAGCACTCAGTAGATAAGCCAATCAGATTATACCTTTTCATACCTATTACATATTTATGTAATAAAATGTAATGGTTTTGCCATTCATGGTTTACAATAGTGTTATAAATAAAGATTACAATAATTGCGTTTCGCTTTACTTTCGCTTTCAATACCATATTTTTGTATCTATAATGAAAGGAAAATAAAAAATAAGAATGATACAATGAAATATTTGATTAAAGATTAACTATTATTACGGAACCCGATGAGTAAGCAAACTGTCACAATTAACTACAATAGTTCAATAATGAATGAGAGAGTAGAAGAAGATTATATTATTATATATTATTCAATAAAGAAGATTATTTTATACTTTCCCACTCCAATAAAAAATACCTCTTTCTCGCTCACTCTACTTCTTAAAATGCATTTAAATTTTTAACTTTAGTATGAAGTTAGTAGGTATTAATTTATTTCTGGATATTCAGTACATAGACGCATAAAATTATAGACGAGGCATCTTGATGCAAAAAGGGTCTCCGGTAATTTTTTTTTTTTTTTATGAAATAAGGGGGCAAACGAGCAAACGGGTCACCTGATGGAAAGCAACTTCCGTCGCCCATGGACACTCGCAGCATCAGAAGAGCTGCAAGTGCGTTGCCGGCCTTTTAAGAGGGAATAGGGTAATGGGGGAGGGTAGGGAAGGGAATAGGGTAGGGGATTGGGCCTCCGGTAAACTCACTCACTCGGCGAAACACAGCGCAAACGCTGTTTCACGCCGGTTTTCTGTGAGCCCGTGGTATTTCTCCGGTCGAGCCGGCCCAATTCGTGCCGAAGCATGGCTCTACCACGTAAATGGCCACTTTTGAGATTCTGGGGCTGTTTTGACGTTTGAAGTATGGTGAAAACAAGATGGGTGACATTTGAACTATAGTTAAAACCAAGATGGCGAACTTTTATTTGTTCTGTCAAAACAATGTATGTCATAGCCTATACTCGTATATCTTGACTTTTGAAATTGGCTTATCCTATAAGGGAGGCTATTTTAAAGAAGAAGAATTTTGAAATCTTTGATTCAGTATTCAAAATTCATACATGTAAAGCGGTAAGTAGCTCCTCCCATCAAGTCAGTGTTACCGCTGAGAATGTACCGATTGGGAGTTAGCTGTCTAAATCAGTTTCATACTAAACTTATCTGCTTGCCTTAATATATTCAAAATGAAATGCGTCCCTAGTTTTGGTCTTAAAATAAAAATTGTGCCCCGGAGCAATCGGAACTTAGTGAGCATTGAAATGCTCTCAATATTCAGCGCTATGCGGCCGGCGGGCAGCGGCACAATGGATGCCAATTTACTTGGGAATCCGACCAGGATGCCTCAGCTAACGTTCTATGACTGAGCAATGACATATCTCGAGCTCTCGGCCCTCCACAAATAATTGTATGCGCCTCAGAGTGCGGACACGTAATAAAGCAGACGTAGGATTTCAGGTAAGACGTAGTAAACTAGTTCTAGACGACTAGACGTAGTAAACTATTGTTCAAAGCTCGAGAGAAACACACTTTTGTATGACACTTGACATCACCTGTAGTCCATCTTGCTTGATCTCACAATATCTCAAAGTAAAGGAAAATCGTATGCGACTACTTTTACCCTACTACGACGAAGCCAAAATGAAGGGTAATGATTTTGACAACATTTCAATGAATGAGATGTATTGACACGTCATTCATTGATCTATTAGAATATCTATTGAGATTCGTGGTAATGGCCGGAGTAATATAGGCAATATCATTTACGTAGTCGGGTTACAGTTTAAAAATTAATGTAGTCCTACTAATATATATTATTATAATTAATG
Source organism: Glaucopsyche alexis (assembly GCA_905404095.1). Classification (NCBI taxonomy): domain Eukaryota; kingdom Metazoa; phylum Arthropoda; class Insecta; order Lepidoptera; family Lycaenidae; genus Glaucopsyche; species Glaucopsyche alexis. Next base: position 18,822,227 of record FR990049.1, on the reverse strand, counting down.
TAAAAGTTTGTGAGCATGGATGTATGGATGGATGAATGTTTGTTTCTCTTTCACGCAAAAACTGCCGAACGGAATTCGATGAAATTTGGTATAGTGGTAGTTTAAGCTCTAGATTAAAACATGAACACGAAAATGTACAGTGTTTTCGAGGGAAACTAGAATTACGCGGGCGAAGCCGCGGGCAACAGCTAGCTGTTATATAAACGAGTCCTTCAATAAAATATCATAAACAATGTTAATAAATTTGTTTTATATGAACCGATAAATAAATAATAACGAGAATAGGCATACTCGATCCGATACTCAATTCAAATTACAAAATGGGAATAATTTCGCGATGCTCAAAGTGGTTGCCCCGTATTGCATTCCGAACGTAACCCTAGTGACCTCGGCAGGTCCTTCGAGCAAATGCCGCAGTTGGGAGCAGTCGTGAATTGCCAGCGGTAATCTAGCCGTGATCGTGGGGTATAAGTCAGACATTTGCAATAGGATCTCCAATTCACTTCATTAATCTTATCTATTCCTATTGAGGTTTCTTTCTTTGTGAGGCGCGCTCTACATAACATGAGTCAATACTAGGTTTTTTTTATTGTTTGTTTGCATTGAATAGACTCTCCGAATCAACTAGACCGATTGTGATGATTTGGCGCAGATTTTACCATTATTAGAAGTCTGATAACTTGTTATAATTCTACTACTATATTAAAGTTTGTGAAGATGGATGACTGGATGTATGGTTGTATGCATTATCTATCCAGGAATGTTTGTTACTTACTATTTTACGCAAAAGCTACTAAACCGATTTTGGTGACATTTTGGTATAGAAGGTAGTTTAAGCTCTGAATCAACACGTGGGCTATACCTAGTATATTAAAATGGAAATAAAGGAAATAAGTTATAATAAAACGAACGGATTGTTGAAAAACCACGAACTGTACGGATAACATAATCAAATTAATCATTTTCCAATGGTCCCGTAAATTAGCAATTATACAGAAACCGCTTTAATTATGTGAATATAAATTGCTTTCGCCATATTTATTCTAAAAGCAATATGGCGACCAACTCGTTACATTACCCTGCTGAATAAAATAATATAATAACATTTATTTTCTATTTTTATAAAAAATTCATGTAAATGGCGTTTCGTTTTCCTGTAAGAGTAAGTATACTGCATAGTAATAACAGAAACTCGTTCGTTTTTACTCTGACTTTGACTCTACCACCATGCTAAATAAACATAAGGGTCAGCTCCTACCGCGACGGTACTAGGCGCTGCATTTTAAGATAGCTATTCAAAATTGAACTTTATTAACTAATAAGTAATTACTACACAAAAAGATATACGTTTAATATTATAATTTGTCATGGGATACTCTTCCCAACTTACCTGTCCGGTAGTTGTGGTATAGTATACGGGTATGCGACCCCGGCTTCCCTAGCTATTACTGTCCCTTGCCCTCCTGGGCGGTAATATCCTACATTCCCTATTTCCCACTCTAACTTACCAATCTTCCTTTCCACACCACCTATCCTTCCCTTTCCCTATTCCTGCCCTCTCCACCAATCCGTGGAAACGCAATGGGTAATCAAAATAATTTAAGTATCCAAAATGGCGGCGATGTGGTTCGCCACCCATCACGTCTCGTTTCTCGCGGAGGCGAAAAGCGGACCATGGAGAGACGCTTGGCTACGTTGAATGTAAGAGGAGGAATGGATGGTAAGAATGAAAGTGGACGAAGCGAAAGAAGTATGTAAGGATCGTAGCAAGTGGAAAGAAGTGGTCTCTGCCTACCCCTACGGGAAAAAGGCGTGATTATATGTATGTATGTATGTATTAATATTATAACATCAGTCATACACTGCACATGCGCAGTGCAGCACGGTGCAACTTGACATTAGAACTCTTACAATGAAACGTGTTCTTGTGTAATGAATAAAGTTCAATTTTGCACAGATATTTTAATAATGCAACGCCGCATAGCGTATTTTCATTTAAGTGTATTGAGCCGTAGACTTAAAAATAAATCACTCGTATAAGTTAAGACTTAATATAAACACTTTAAAAATGTAACTGATTTACGTTGCACAAAGAAAGAAACCTTTTTAAAGCTTTACACACAAACATTTAAATTTATAAACATGGTAAATATTTGAGTGCACTCGATTTATCCGAATCGGACATTCTCACGTTGAAATTAAAAATATTTACGAGACGTACTTTCATAGATCGATTATTTTCAAAAGTTATTGTGTAGACAGTGAGGGTTATTAAGTTCGTGACATCTGACAGCTTTTTAACACGACTAGGACCCTAAATACGAATTAACTATTACGAAGCGCTGCCTGGTGCCCGAAAAGGAATCGAAAACTCTTATTGACAGTTTTGGGAATCACTTCCGCCACCAGATGGTAATTTGTGTGAGTCCGGTCCACCTCCTAGCGGTAGAAAAAAATTTTAAACCCTCATTGGTTTCCACCCCTTGTAAATACAATACATACCTATACATACATACCTGCAATTTATAATGTAACTCAATAGATGTTTCCTCCTTGACACATTGAGCCATTTAACATAATAGCATATTTTTTTCTCGTTCTGCTAAATGCCATGCGCCTACGCAGTCTCCCACAATTATTTAATTAGACACTTAATGTGATTTTGTAATACAATTACTAAGTGCGATTTTATATTTGCTACTGTTGGCGTGTGAATGGGTAGGAAATCTTTGTTTGTTAGTAGGTCGTCGAGTAACTGATTATTGCGTTACTATCATCAGTAACACCGCAGATATTTTAAAACCAAAATATGCCGTTTCCGTGGGACAGATTTTCTACGCAATTAGATATTCAGTTGTACAAAACTTAGTTTGATATAAAGTAATTCGTGTCGCGTAACGAGCCAATAGTTAAATAAAAAACACGAAACTTTCCATTGATTTTCCGTAAGTTAAATTAAAAAGACTTTACGAGACAACGACAAAGTGAAACACTTTTTAATGCTTTTTGTTTCTTTGTTACAGATCTGGTGTGCCATTTCAAAATGCGAAACAACAAAAGTTGTCGGAATTAACATAATATTGCGCCAGGAATGCTGAAGAAATCTCCAACAAAAATGGACCACAGAATATTTATTTTAATGGCGCTGTCTGCGCATCTGTGTAAGTTATTTATTAGTAACCTATTATTTATATTATTATTTATCAACGTGAAAACTTTAAATCAATTTAGCAGGTAAATGTGAAAGGTACATAATATAAGGTTTGTGAATTTTAAATGAAAATAGAAAAAGGAATGAACGCACCCACAGTCTATGCAAAATAAATAAATCAATAAAATATAGATGTAACTCATTTGAATGATTTTAAGCCCTTAAACAATTTAATCTTAATTCCGATTCCCAATTTACGAATGTATCTGATACTGACTGTACTAATAAAATAAAAAAGTTACGGCCTTTCAAAAGCGTGTAGTTAAATGTATGACTCGGCGTAAAAAAGGCATAAAGTAGAAATGCTTAGAACAAAGTAATTGAAAACACATAGATTGGAATACGGGGGCGTATTCTGATACTTATCTAAGGCTGGGACCATATTGTCCGGAATCCGGAATGCCTGAGAAAATTCAGTGCATTGAAAATAAAAACTCGACTAATACCATACAGATGAAAATCGAACACACGAGTGTCGAGTTGCCACTCGCATGTTCGATTTTTAGCTCCATTGCCTGTGTTCGGCGGAAAAAAGCGTAAGCAAAATGGCGATCGCTAAGCCTTAAAAAAGCATAATGGCGGATTACGTTAGAAGCATTGAAGTTAGCAAACGTGTCCTGGCCGATAATCTTTTTTTTTCCGCTAACAAGCACTAACGAGCGATTTTTTTTCCGCCGAAAACAGCCATTGTATTGACGCAGTTTTCCGTGCTCTGAGTTTTCTCCGGCCTTCCGGATTCCGGATCATATAGTCCCAGCCCTATCTCAGACCACTTGATGGCCAATGGGGTGGAAGTAACGAGGATATAGCTAGGACCCCCGCGAGAATTTCGCAACTTCATATTATTAAGCGAAATGCAACGCAAATTTTACCCGTTCAGTTAGATCCGCTGCGAGGAAAAATGTCGTACTTTATATTTAAAGCAAATTTTCCAGTATTTTTGTAAGCTTTTACATAAAGACAATATTATATTATGCTAGCAATCCTTTCTATGTAATTATTACAGCCCTTAGATTATATTATATTGCTCTTCAAATTCAAATATACTCTTTTTAATTTTATAGATATTTTATCTATGATCTAGCCTCTGTAATTTAATCTAAAGATCAAGGCCATTTTAGTCTCATAAACTTTTTAATAAAAATTAAAAATTACAATTTAAGGGATGATTTTTCCTTCTCTGTTATTAGTTCTTTCACATCTTTTTTTCTACGTCCATGTTTAACATCTTATAAAACAATATACCCACCCTTTTAACTACCCTAAAAACAAACGAAATTACATTAATAATAATAATGAGCCAGGAACACAGAAAACTTTTTTGTTCCTTTGGCGGGATTTGAACCCACGACCTCCGATTTTTGGGGTTAAGCACCGATGCACTCAGTCACTGAGCCACTGCAGATGTCGTGTTATACCCAGTGTCGATTCACACATTCATAAACAGCTGCTAGCCCACGCTCTAGAGAGCCTCAAGATACGTCCTGAGGTACCTTAAGTTTGACAGTTGATTCCTTGACTCGCGTAAGGAAATTCCTCAATTCGAGGACATTTTACTGAACTAATGATAAAATTTTCGTGGATTGAGGTTGAGTCGAGGTGTTAGTGCCGATTCACATATTCATATAATTACAGCTGCTGGCCCACCGCTCCGGTGGCGTTTCGGTGTGAATCGGCTCTAAGGGCCTGTCTCACAATCGCCTAAGAGTCGAATAGCTTATACGGAACTTTTGTCGCTGCTTACTTAATACTGAGCGACAGAGACAAAACTTGCCTATAAGCTATCGGAGACTTACAGTAGATTGCGAAACAGGCCCTTAGTATCATTATAATATTATGCAAAAGAAATTCTCGTATGTTCCTACCGCTTCTAATATTTGCCATTTTTCTTAACTTTACGCATCATTAGCGAAGATATGGGTATGTTTTGCATATAGCTTTCTGTATCATGGCATAAATGAACCACTATTTCAGGCCATTAACTAAGCAATGGTTTCGAAACAAGATTCCTTTTATCTCTTTCGCATTAACTATATTTTTCCCTAAAATTAAGATAAAAACATTCTTTGTTCAAACTTACTCCTAAAAACCCGGCCAAGTGCGAGTCAGACTCGCGCATCGAGGGTTCCGTACAAACCTGTAGTGATTTTGTTACAGCTTAAAGGTATTATAGACCTGAGTTTTTGATATAAATTTCAATTTAATACCTCTACGCGTTCATGAGGAACGGGGAAGTAAGTTTAAGATTATTAAAAATATTTTTATTATATGATGTAAGTACCTAACTAAAAATTTACGGTTTTCGTAATTTTTCCTTTATCTGTGCTATAAGACGTTGCTTCGTGCTAAACTTCAAGATTCTGAGTTCACGGGAAGTACCCTGTAGGTTTTGAGTTTGTGAGTGTCGAAAATTTGCGGAAATTTGCGGCAGTAATATATAGTTTTATCTTTTGATTTCGTTGACTTAGAAGTTTGATTTTTTTCACAGCTCTAAGGGACCGTAGACCTAAGTATTTGGTATAAATTCCAGCCTGATACCTCCACGCGTTCCTAAGAAAAGGGGTCTTGACAGACATTCGGACGGACAACAAAGTGATCCTAAGAGGGTTTCGTGTTTTCCTTTCGATGTACGGAACCCTAAAAATAGCTTCATTCCTGAATAAATTATAAAATTATATACAGAAAATTAGGTAGATACCTACTGTCGGTTTGTAAATTGAAATAATAATTAAAATAGTGTGCCGATGTGAGATCTCAAACTGATAGAGTCACGGAAGACTAAGCGCCTCGGCACTGCCGTGGTCGATGCCTGAGTGGATTCCCTGTGAACATGTGGTGTGGGGATTTGATTTTGTTTTTGAATTGTTTATTTTCTTTGTAGCTGTGTTTTTTCCCTTGTGTGTTTTATAAAAACAAATATACTTATTATATATATTTTTATAATATTAAAAACTATTATTTTATAATCAACGCTGTTATAATTTTCAGGTGTGGCGTCAGCTGACAACAATGCTTTCCTCACCCAGACTGTATATGGGTTCTTGGACTTCACCACCACGATAGGAAACACGGTTATGGTCTTCTCACCCCAATCTGCTCCCCCACCAGGTTGTAATTTTAATTATTAAACATTAACTTTCATAAAGTAATTGCATTAATATGTTTAGTTTTCCATTCATTTATAGAGCTAATAATTTGAAATATAAAATGTTTTAGTATTCTTTATCAAAATTACATAAAAAATATATATTTCAGAACCACCAAAAACTGAAAAATCTATTCAGGAAAATGCTATCGAGACGAAACCATCAACATATACTGATGTAAAGCCAGAAACAATAAAACCCAGCAAGACGCTTAATAAATCAAACAATAAAGCCTCATCGCCACACGTCGCATCGAGCTCTATTTCAATAGTAGCGTCATCAAACAAAGAGGAAAAGAAAGCCAATAATCCTAAATCTGCTATTAAAGAACAAAAACCAATAGTTACCAAGGTTGAAGTAGTAGCTGGGCCATCCAAAATTGTTGAAACTCCACAAAAATCAATAAAACAAGGCGATAAAGTTCAAAAGAACCTCCCAGCTAAGAGCTCTAATGCCATAAGCAGCAAAATTGAAGTGAAAGCTAATGCCGTACAACCCTCTATTATTTCGAAGGTTAATAGTGTGGTTCAAGTACATTCAAGTCAGTATGACGAAGAACCAGCAATATTAGTATCAAATAACATTGGAGAACCAGAGTATGATTACTTATCCCGTCAGCCGTCAGAGTTCGTCGAAGAAACTTATAAAGTTATCAATATACGTCCATCAAAGTCTCATGGCCAAAAGCCAAAGAATAATGGAAAAAATCGTCATCAACCCACATCCCCACCAGATGATGATGAGCACCCACTGGGTCTTGTGACAACTCTTGGTGGCACAATCGTCAATAATGGATTAACAACCGTTCACGAAACCAGTGTCATTGGCACATACATATCAGGAAAATATGCTCAAGTATTAAACAGTAACTCAAAAGTATTAAATTCTGGTCATAAGGCAAAGATAAGTCCAAGTCAACCTCATAGAATAACAAAGACAGCAGCACCATCAATATCGAAAAATCATAGACATAACCTAGAACCGACGCCAACAGCAGGAGACGAAGACGGAAGTCACAACAAAAATACGCGAAGACAGGTCAATGGTGGTAGCTCCTTCAAGAGTCATAGGCATCGATCCCAAAATAACGAAAATTCTAACGCTGAACCTACTGCGCCCCAAGCTCCTCAGGGCAAGAAGTATAAAAACAGAAATCATTCTTCACAACCACAAAGAGCACAAAATAAAGAGTAAGTCTAATAACATGATTAAAGTTTTCCTTTAGTACATATATTGATATATTATGCCAATCACTCCGTGGTCCAGTGGGTCGTGGGTTCGATTCCTACGTTGTAAGAATGAAAAATGTTGGTTTCAAATTTGGTTAAGACAATGCAGACTGCTCATCTGCTTGTCTGACATTTAAGATGATGGATGCTTCGGATGTGCATGTAAAAAGTCTATCCTGCACCTGATCTTTCCCTCGGTTATCCGTCCCACTGGGTTACGAGAGTTAAAAGTGCTTTTGGGCACTGCACACACACTTGGGAACTATAAAATAACCCCTGGGTAGCCGGACTGGTTTCGACGAGACCAGCCACCGCCACCGAAATCGGTGTGGGAGCTTAATTGATACAGTTTTTGCTTCTCATTGTTTGGGAGACAGCTGTATATATTTTTTATTATATTACATAAAACTTAATTAATTTTACACCACAGTATAATTATTATGTAATTTTTATCAAACGTATGTTTGTTTTAATAACATAATATATTTTTTTATAATTTTATAGAATACATAAATTATGAATTATGCTTTTGCCACGCCTTACATTAAAGTACGAGTAAGTTATAACATTCATATTAAAATTTTACAAAATAAATTTATTTTAGAGAACAATCTTCTCAAGGATACACAACAAGACGTAACAAGAATAATAACAGACACAAATCAACTGCAACCAATTCAGGAAATAACGATAACCAATCCAAACGATTCAAAGGGCGCATCCAACCGACAGCCGTAGAGCAAGTGACTCCCGCAGCATCAACAAGCGTATATAAGTTCAAATTAAACAGAACCCCTAGCTCAGGCCGTTGGCAATATAAAACAAGTCCAAAACCAAAAGTGACTATAAGAAAATCTAGCGAAGATGACCAACAAACAACACCTAGCTACAATCCCTTATTGGACGATTCTTCTAATGACCTGTCTGCAAGAGCACGGTCTGATAATGATTTGGAGTTGTCTGGCTCACAAAGTGGCCCAGGAACACTGCTCGAGAATGATGCAGATGACAACTCCATTGAAAAATTACCCCCTGTAGAAACGCTAAAGGTTGAAATTAGTACTCCAGCTGATTTCCGTGATGTGTATTATGAAATAGCTACTCTAAAATCGCCGTACACTTTCCAGGTACATATGAATATGATGACTACAAAGATTTTTACTTCTTCTCCATTTTGATACTTTCCATTTTACTTAGATCCTTACAATGATCGGAACTTTTGAATAATGAAAATCTGTAAAAATTCAGAATCAGCTAAGTATCGAATTTAACATTAAAATACTGTAACTGTGTTTTATTTGTATTTCAGGTTGGGCGAGTAAAGAATACCAGAATTATTACTGTCACAACAACTATCGAAAAGCGAATCGAACCAACAGTAGTGCCTTCCCAAAGCTCTCTGAACGAACCGTTGACAGAAAATATATTAGCGACAGCATCGCCCTATGGGAAAGATAATTATCTCCTAGATTCAAGTATTGTAACTTTACCAGCGATAACGCTATCTTCCGATGTCGAAACACCACCATTAGAAACTGTCACAGAAACGTTCAGTACGACACAAAACATGCTGAAGACCCAAATTTTACCAGTCATCCGAGAACCAAATATTACAAGCAGCCTCACTTTCGTTCAAACTTATCAAGTCACTAGACTAGTGACGGCAACAAAAACTCTGCCACCCATGGACTTCTTCCAATTTATACCAAGTAAAACATTGAAAGAATTTAACAGCCGTCTCGATGAAGCTGGGTCTGAGTTACATTTAGAATTGGACTTCGGAGACAGTAACGAAGATGAGGAAGGTCATTTGCGACGCGTGTTCCCATCCGACTTAGATCTCGCAAACATCGGATCTAACTTTGATTTGACAGAAATTGACAAATACCGAGACAATCATTTGAGACTCAAGAAAGCGCATGGACAAAATAAGAATAATCAAGTTACTGAAGCTCCTAATCCTTCTACACCCGCCCTGACGCCGGAGCAAGCGCAGCAGCTTGCCCTTCTGAGATTGTTGAACCCGGCCGCGGCTGCTCAGATTCCAAACGTTGTTACTACTTCTAAACCTGTCTTGAAATATGAAACCATCTACGAGTCACACATAATTCCCTTCTTCAATGGCAGATCTACTGTGGAGAGCACTATATCTCGGCCTGTGGCGACGGTAACGAAAACCGAATACGAAATAGGCACGAGCAGCCTTCCCGCTCTTCCTCTGAATCCTCTATACCCTCAACAACAGTTCACTGTGACCTCAACTCCGGTTGTCGTGAACACCGAAGTCGTGGCAACCGATAGCCAAGTTTTAAAGTTGACTTTTGGTGCCAAGACCTTGTACACGACGTTGTTCACAACTAAAGTAGTACCCACGGTGCTGACGTCATACGTGACGTCATCTGTGCTGGTGCAGCCGAGTGCCGCCCCGGGTTTCCCCGGCTTCTTTCCCGGCGCCTACCCGCCATTCCCCTATGTAGGTTAAATGAACAGTGAAAAAACGACAGTGTGGTTATGTGATAAGTGATACGGTGACAACACGTTAGTGAAATTGAGTGATGATGTGCCGTAGATGAAAAATATTTCACAACCGCGAACAGTGCTAAAAGCGTAGTGTTGTGATTTATGGACTTTCATAAATATTAAGACGGTTGTGTTTGATTGTGTATTGCTCATTCGTTTCAATGTAGAACGTAAATATAATTATCATTAATAATAATCGATGTAACGATCTAAATTCTAGTATATAATATTTAAAATAAGTATAATAATTTTTTGAAGTAGGTACTAAAAGTTTTTTAAGGATTTAATTCCTTGATAGTACATGTAAATAATATGTTATGACTTATTTATATCTTGTATATATTGTGTATTTTTTAATCTACAATAGTAGTTAATTTTAATGAAATCTGTAATATACATATAACAATTTTATACTTTTGTAAACGTTTCGCTTAAATAGATGTGTTTTATTGATTTTTATTAATAAAGTCATGTATATAATTAATTTACCGTTCCCTGTTTATAAATCATAAATAAGAGTTGTATCGGTGCTAAAAAGTATTCAAGTCGGCTTAGACATTCGGTCTTCGTCACACTTTTCTGGTCAAGGGCAATGGTCCATGGAAGTATCTGGAAGTATCACTACGGGCCGCAGTTTTGAGTGCGCATTCGGAAGTGTGCAGTAAAATCCAGAGCCTAAAACATAACGTAGATACTTCTAATAATTTTACGTTTTACGCCTGGCAACGGATATATTATACATAATTATTTAATAAAAGTATTACATAATGATGTATACTAACTTACTAAGTATCCACATAATTTCGATTTTTATTTTATCTATATAAAAAAAAGAAAGTCGTGTTAGTTACACGAACCGATTTGGCTTAAAATTAGTGGGGAGATATCTTAAAACCAGGAGAAAGACATAGGATATTTTTTATCCCCTTCGTGAGGGACTTAAAACTCGAGAACGGCTGGACAGATTTGGCTAACTTTGGTCTTGAAATAATTGTGGAAGTTCAGGGAAGGTTTAAACGGTGAGAAATGTCGAAAAAGGTGTAGGTCGTAGGAGTAGGTGTAGTTCTTTATTCATTCCAGTTCATATTTAAGACAGAACAACGTGTGTCGGGACAGCTAGTTATACATATTTTTAATACACGTCTAAGACGTAGGAACACAGAAAATCTGTTTGTCCCTTAGGCGGCATTAGAGCCCGTGACCTCCTGGGCCATGGCGCTTTTGGCACAAGGCTAAATACGCCGCTACGCGGGCCACACCAGTCACGGCCGCGGGCCGACGTTTGACGACCACTGCTCTTGAGTCCAGACTCCAGACTCCAACCCTAGACTCGGCATGAATGAATGTTTCCAGTTAGTTGCAATCTCGCGTGCGATACCTACGAAGATGTTCCAAGCAAAAGAAAATGGGGCAAAAGCTACTTTTGTTAATAATATAAAAATGCTTATTATTATAATTAATAGCAACGCCAAATTACTACGATTTGTAAGAAGGAAGGCAAGTATATCTACAAATATTTTAAACAAAACTTAATCAAGCTTTGGTAGCCGAGTACTTTATAAATATACCTATTATCCTAAATGAAGCCCGAATTAATGGAAAAGTTTTGAGAAAAAACATTTTCAGGGCTTTTGTTTAGCGAAACTGACTAAAAAATATCAAATTTTCTGAGCCGTGTAATATTTCAGAGAAAGAGGAGAGGAGAGGTTTATGTTTCATGATATTTTAATTAAGGCGTAGGTACATCGAGGGCTCAGCGCCCTATGAACTCACATTAACGAGCTTTGCTTACAGAAACGTAACAGGCAAACAATTATTATCTATATTTAGCCGAATTTGGAAACTCGGTTTAAGGCTACATACTCTACGTCACAGAATACAGAACATCCAGAAACCGTCAACGCGCTTGAAAGTGAAGCCGTCATGACTATTTCAAATTGGAGTGGCTATCCACAGATAATACCTATGTTGCCCCAGAATAACGGAATATTTTACCCAACTGTTTTTCCATTAATTTTTATTGAATAGGTACCTAATTATCGTAACATAATAACGCGATTTGTTTTGTAAGTGTAAGTAAAGAGCGGGCGGGGCAGTGTTTCGACATGGTTTTGGACACAGTGCGCTGCGTACAAATGTGATCGAACACTCATTCTGGATGTTCTGTATTCTATGCTCTAGGTATATATTTGATTTAATATTTGCTTTACATAAGAAGGTACTTTGTATATAGTGATAAATTATCAGACTATCGCTAGTATTAAAATATCGGTACCTACAGTGTGTGTCGTCTTGAGGTTAAAAAATTACAGCAGATAATATGTTTAATTTTTTTTTTTTGGACATATGTACCTAATTTAGCCTGTTTACTCATAGACTTATACGTAAGGACGTGTATTTTTCCTTGTATGAAGAAATTTTTGGACTTGGAATTATTTTTAACCAAAAAATTCAATCGACTTATCGATCGACCAAAGTAAAAATACAAAAAAAGTATAAAGTGAATCTTATTTTTAGCCTCGATATTGCCTCGTCTCTAATATTTGTAAGTATATTTTACCCCAAAATTTTATTAATTACAATTATTTCTGATATTACTGCTACACAACAGCAAATAGTACATTACGATACGCGTGACCTCGCTCGCTCCGCTCGGGCGCTAACTTCACGCCATGCAGTAATAGGCAACTTAGGCCACAAGTATCGTATATTATTTTATAGCAAGTGTGACAAAAACCCGCACTTTACGCACGCTGCGTGCGTAAAGTGCGGGTTTAGGTCACGCTGTGCTATAAAGTTTATTCCATCTATTGACAATCAAAATGTTCAAACTATTATCAGAATACTAAAATTGCATACAAAAATAACAAAACAATTACCTCTGGGGGCGTTTGGTTGATTAAATTAAAGGATCCCTATTTTTTCGCATAAAATCATATGTCATAATTTCATTTGACCTATTAGTAGTTTTGCTTAATATTCATTTGGCATGACTTTCTTAGCATAATTTTTACGCATAATTACTAAAAGCATACTAACTGTTAGGCACACTTATCGTAAGGCATACATTTTTTACGCATAATATAACTAAGCATAATATTTTTATGCATATTATTAAAAAGCATAAATATATTTACGCATAATGATATTTAAGCATACTATTTTATAAACCCATACTTCTTTGTAGCTTTTTTTTTTACATACTAATGAATGATAAATTCTACTGCAATTGTAATTTTCAACTGATTACGAAACAACACGAACTGCTATCTAATAACATGCCATAACCAAGCCCAATGCACTTAAGGATAAAGTTAGTTTTGTTTTTGCATTAAATAACCTTTTAATATTAATTATTTTAAACCCGCCGCCTACCTACTTTTGCACATGTTACACTAGGTTTAATGAGTGTAATACATGCTCTTATTGTTTTATAAATATGCGTTTAATTACCTTAACTGTGTTTTCATTATGCCCTTCCATTTTATGCATATTTGTGCCTTGTGACAGAATGCCTTACATTTATTATGACAAAAAAAATATGCTTATCGAGTTTATGCCAAAAACAATTATGCCAAAGTATTATTATGACAAAAAAATTATGCCTTACGAATTATGCCTCATTAAATTAGGACAAAAAATGTTAGTCTAAATTATATTTATGCCTAATGATGTAGTATGCCAAGAAACCAGTATGCCAAAGTAATATTATGCGTATTAAAATTATGCCAAGTGAGGTATGCCAAATGAAATTATGACAAATAAAATTATGCGAAAAAAGGGGATCCCAAAATTAAATAAATTAATGATAAGCGAAATAAAAATGATTTGAAAAATATGGAATTTTACGGTTACGAATGTTATGTGAACATATTAACAATTTGTCGGTTATCAGATTTATCAACCCTGTATTTATTTCTATACAATTATAATTATAATAGCAGATCACGCCTAGTTAGATCAAAATAATTGCTGTACATAAATTATAAGAATGTATAGCTTATACTACTCTTTATTTTTACAGTCGCGGGCAGAAAATGTAAGTATCTACCCCTACCTACCTAGTACCTACCTACTTATAATAACTATGAAAGAAATGCCGTATTGAGCCTGCTGTGTCGTGAATAGGGTTGCCGAATTCAATTTTTTGCATAAAGATGGAAAATTGTTATTTTTTTACAATTTATAACATAATCTATATCTGGGGGCTCGGTAGTGCCCCCATGCCAAGACGCCAAGCGAAGCGCAAGGGCACTACCAAACCACCTTTTCTCGAAGCGTTTCGTCGATTTTTTGAACCCTCATAACTTGGGTTTGGATTGTACCAGATAAATGAAACTTTCAGGATTTGTTCCCATCAGCGGTCTCATTAAACATGTAAAGTTTCGATTACCTACGTCTTATACTTTAGATTTTATTGATATCTAAAAACCCCTGATTCCGTCACTGACTCACTGATGATCAACAAAATTATATCGTACTTCCGGATGTTCTCGAAAGCTGAAATTTGTTACGTAAGATTGTATTAGTACACAACCAACATAAAAATTCTCAAAATTGAAACTTTCATCTTCCAACCCCTGAAACAAGGGAGTTAAAGTTAATTATTTGTGAAAGCGCCATCTATAGCGTTATTATGAACTATGTAAGTTATATATCGTCATTTGTCGCTTGGATTGTAAACTAATTGACGTAATATTGAAATAATTGTTTCTCAAATAATCTGTAGTAATTTCAACGGCAAATTTAACATAAAGGTAACATTCTATTTTATTATGTTAAGAATTATTAGCGCCATCTATCGCGTTATTATGAACTATATAAGTTATATATCGTCATTTATCGCTTGGATTATAAACTAATTGACGTAATATTGAAATAATTGTTTCCCAAATATTCTGTAGTAATTTCAACGGAAAATTTAACATAAAGGTAACATTCTATTTCATTATGTTAAGAATTATTAGCGCCATCTATCGCGTTATTATGAACTATGTAAGTTATATATCGTCATTTATCGCTTGGATTATAAACTAATTGACGTAATATTGAAATAATTGTTTCCCAAATATTCTGTAGTAATTTCAACGGAAAATTTAACATAAAGGAAACATTATATTTTATTATGTTAAGAATTATTAGCGCCATCTATCGCGTTATTATGAACTATGTAAGTTATATATCGTCATTTATCGCTTGGATTATAAACTAATTGACGTAATATTGAAATAATTGTTTCCCAAATATTCTGTAGTAATTTCAACGGAAAATTTAACATAAAGGTAACATTCTATTTTATTATGTTAAGAATTATTAGCGCCATCTATCGCGTTATTATGAACTATGTATGTTATATATCGTCATTTATCGCTTGGATTATAAACTAATTGACGTAATATTTAAATAATTGTTTCCCAAATATTCTGTAGTAATTTCAACGGAAAATTTAACATAAAGGTAACATTCTATTTTATTATGTTAAGAATTATTAGCGCCATCTATCGCATTATAATGAACTATGTAAGTTATATATCGTCATTTATCGCTTGGATTATAAACTAATTGACGTAATATTGAAATAATTGTTTCCCAAATATTCTGTAGTAATTTCAACGGAAAATTTAACATAAAGGTAACATTCTATTTTATTATGTTAAGAATTATTAGCGCCATCTATCGCGTTATTATGAAATATGTAAGTTATATATCGTCATTTATCGCTTGGATTATAAACTAATTGACGTAATATTAAAATAATTGTTTCCCGAATATTCTGTAGTAATTTCAACGGAAAATTGAACATACAAAGGTAACATTCTATTTTTATTGATAAGAATTATTAGGTTAAGAAGTCTCATATAAACTTTTATCATTCAAACCCTTAAACTACAGGAAGGAAAATTGTATAACACGTCCACAAATTTAGCTAGAGGTCTGAAAATTGTTTGAGAAAAGAAAATTGTATTATTATTATTAGGGATTTGATAATAAAAATAAAATTTAATAATATAACCATGTACCTAACCCATTATTAACAATAAAAAGCACAATAAGTACTTTTAATCTAATATCGACATATTTTATTGTACTTGTTAATGTTACCTTTATGTTTTTCCGTTTAAAGTACTAAAGAATATTTCTTCCATTCCTTGACATATTTAATGTTTGAAAAAATTGACTCTGAGGTGGCGTTCGAAGTCAGAACTGCTATCGTGCAAATATGTCGTAGTTCACTGGGATGAACTACAATAATTGTATACTTGTGCTGACAATGGGGACACTTATGATAATTCCGGAACTCATGGCTGCAGCAGCTCTTTATCCATTCACTTTTCAATTATTTGATAATATTGTTATAAAAACTTACAAAAAGAAGTGAAATCCCACCAAAAACATTTCCATGTAAAAAAATTATGCCAAGACGATACCATATGACTAGCACTGTCAAAAAGTTATGAAATCTCATGTAAAACCAAGCTTCTTACCCTACACGCCTTAACTCTATAAGCGTAACTTCACAAACTCTACACCTTAGTCATTATATTATGTGGCTTGGCCAGTTTTAAGGCTTAACGCTTGTAGAGTTAAGGCGTGTAGGGTAAGAAGCTTGGTTTTACTTGAGATTTCATAACTTTTTGACAGTGCTAGTCATATGGTATCGTCTTGGCATAATTTTTTTACATGGAAATGTTTTTGGTGGGATAGGTAATACAATATAAATTAAGTTACAAAACCTAACATAATGATGCTTTTTAACCGACATACAAAAAAATCTGCAGGTTCTAAAATATTTGGTTTTTGAGGGAATAGGCCAAAGCAAGAGCTCGGCTTATTTAGTTTTCGATATAATTAGTCTAGATAGTAGTTCTACAAGATGACATTCTGTTTAGATCTAGTTCTCGGACTGATTCGCTAACCGGTGGTAGCAATCATAATATAAAATATATATTCTGAACTAAACGAAATTATTTGAGTTTGATATGTCATTTTATTATTATTATTATTTTGTTATGTGCACGGTAACGTGAAGTTGATAGCATTATGCGTTCTGTTGGTTTATACATACATACATACATACATATAATCACGCCTCTTTCCCAAAGGGGTAGGCAGAGACCACTTCTTTCCACTTGCTACGATCCTTACACACTTGTTTCGCTTCGTCCACTTTCATTCTTACCATCCATTCTTCCTCTTACATTCAACGTAGCGAAGCGGCTCTCCATGGGCCACTTTTTGCCTCCGCGAGAACGAGACGTGATGGGTGGCGAACCACATCGCCGCCATTTTGGATAATTAAATTATTTTTATGATTATCCATTGCGTTCCCACGGATTGACGGAGAGGATAGGAGTAGGGAAAGGGAAGGATAGGTGGTGTGGAAAGGAAGATTGGTAAGTTAGAGTGGAAAATAGGAAATGTAGGATATTACCGCCCAGGAGGACAAGGGATAGGACAGTAATAGCTTGGGAAGCCGGGGTCGCGTACCCGTATACTATACCACAACTACCGGACAGGTAAGTTGGGATGAGTATCCCATGACATAATTTGATCTGAACGGAAAATGTACTTTAAAAATCTGACTTTTTTTTTATGATGATGTGACAACCCTACCCGTCGCGTCTAGTGAGTCTATGCGAGCGCAGTTGGCTCCAACGCTGATTGAACGAGGTTAGGGGAAATCGGCTTATCGTCCGATGACGGGAGGCAGGGGTGGGGGGTAATTTTCTTGGAATATGCAACGTACTTCCAGGCAAATTGCACATTGTTCGCTGTTTCCTCAAAACGTTCGAGAAATCTTGTTTATGAGTATCTAGTCCATTGTACGGAATTCCAGTCAGTAGTTGTATTATATTTATTTATGAACTTTTAAAAACTTTTACTGCTCATTATTTTACATATTCCACATTGTAGGTATAGCATTTTAACAGCCTCCGTGGTCCAGTGGTTTAGAGTTTGGTTCGTGAACCAAGCTCTAAACCACTGGACTACGGCGGTTTGATTCCCGCGCTGGAACAAAAAAAATGTTAACAAGATTGGTTAGGACAATGCAGGCTGATCACCTGAATGTCTGACAAGAAAGTCGGTCCTGCGCCTGCCTGTTTATTCTCTAAGAACATTTTCAAATCTCGAAAGCTGAATCCGTGGTGAGTGTCAAATTTATATATGATATTTGACACTCACCGCGGATTCAGCTGTCGAGATATTTGAAAATATTGAGAATAACACTGCTGATCTCTCACCAGTCGTGTCGGTTATCTGCCCCACTAGGTTTCGAGAGTAAAGGAATAGAGAGTGTCTCTTCACTCTTCACTTGTCACTCTTGTGTACTGTGCACACACTTGGGTACTATAAAATAACTCCTACGTAGCTGGCCTGGTTTCAAAGAAACCGGCTACCGTAACCACTCACCGACATTGGTGTGGGAGCTATTATTGTAATGTAGGTAAACTTTATAATGTTATAGCGATTCCTTGAGCCCTCGTTCACACAGAGTTTTTTAGAGGTCGTGACGGAAGAAAACAGCACTGTAAATAAAACACTGCGCTAATACAATAGAGCTGAAAATCGAGGTGTCAGCACTTGACACATCGAACTTCTGCTCTACTGTAATATGGCGTCAGCTTGTAACCAATTGCCACTGTCAAGAAAAAAAGGCGGGAAACAGATCGTTCAAAATTTCAAATCAATCCAAAGTCCGTCAAGTCCAAAGTCTAGTCAAAGTCCAAATAAATATTCGGGATAGTCAATGACTGTGTTCCGTGGAACATAGCGCACTTACTAGCAATAACTAGCTCTAAATAAAAAAAACAGAAGTATACGTCTTTAGAGTGTACTAACAGAAAGTGTTGCCAGGACACGTTTGCTAACTTCAATACTGCTAACTTAATTAATCTGCCATTATGCATTAACGCCAGCGGTCGCCATTTTGCTTACGTTTTTTTTGTTAGCGCTATTTTCCGCGGAACACAGCCATTGACTTATGCTCTAGTCATTAAAGCGCAGAGTTCTATTTACAGAGCAGTTTTTCCTGTCGCGACTACAAGAAAAATCTCGTGGGAACGAGGGCTAAGGATTATCTGTTATGATCACGTTTATGATTCACACCAAGTAAGAGTAAAGTTAAAAGTAACCTAAATAGGAAGGTACCATAAATATGATAATATTGTACATATTTTAGTGATTAATAACATGATCATCACATCGATTTTAGTAAAATATCAATTATCAGAAAATCATTGCTATCAATTCATTGCATCGCCGACAATGAAAGATAACACAATCAGTTAAACAAAGAACGTCATAGGGTACTTCCCTTTGTTCCAATTAATAATTGTTAAACACATATAAATAATTAGAATAATCCAATAATTGCTAATGTACAAGCTAGATAGTGCTGTGATATTAATTTATCTAGGTGAGTATATATAATGGTTTGTTAAGTTAAAAATAGTAACGTTTAATTAACTTTTTTTTAAATTTGTTGTATGACAAATTTTAAACAATTTTCTATTTTGAATTGATCTTGCTAATCATTTGCTTCTTTTCTGCCAACTTCATTAAGCTAGATGTGCTTTTCAACCTTTTTCACAGGACCCCTTTACTATGAAAAAATAATTTGCGATCCCATTGTATTTATTGTTAAAACTAATTTATATAATTTTTTATACCAATATTAATATTTGTCACAAAATAAAATAACCATAACTGTACCTACCGTCGCGTGCACTAATATAGATACATTGACAAATTTGCAATAATATGTCAACGTAGAATATTTAAAAAATATGTACACCATGTTATATTCACAGTGATGTAACCTACAAAGTGTTTCAAAATTATGAATACATTTTTTTCACAATAAAGTGAACAACAGTTTTTCAATGAATAGTAAATACCCCCAGAGCTATAATAATTATGTATAATACGTGACAATGTTAATATCATGTAAGCATTGTTTTTTTTTTTTTTCAACATTAATTTTGTGTTTCCGAAAATGTAAAATACTCGTACAAATCACAATCAATGTCAACAATAGGTAATTGTATCATCTGTGCGGCAGTAGTTAGTGCTCAAGCCGTTGATAGCAAGCCGAAGATGAGTTTGGATGGACATGACGAAACCGTAAGGCCAGAAAGGTGTAACATTGCATGGATATGTGTATTTACTACGTCGACAAAGTGCTAAAATAAATTACGAAAAATACATTTTGGGAGTCCCCTACAGTAAAGATTACAACTGGCGATCGTAAGTATTGGCGTTCGAAATTCAAAATAACAGTCGTTTTCTTCACTTTTCACTAAACATATATATAACATTATGACGTCACAACTATGGTGACCGATCGTGGCGCGTTCATAGTCATGTGATTTTTTTTAATTTTGCCAATTTTCAATTGTTTATAATTAATTGAACTTTTTTGAAGTATTGGCACTCAATATCATTTTTATTTATAGTTATAATTTATTCTAAAACTTTATATAATACTAGCTTTCGCGCGCGGCTCCACCCGCATAAATACATTATCCCGCGGGAACACTACTTTTTAGGATAAAAAATATCCAATGTCCTTTTTTGGGACCCAAAGTATGTCTATACCGAATTTCATAAAAATCGGTTCAGCGGTTAAAGCGTGAAGAGGTTACAGACAGACAGTCAGATACACTTTCGCATTTAATATATTAGTTTTAAGTTTTTTAAATTATAATATTAGTACTTATAAATCTATACTAATATTATCTATACTAATATTATAAAGAGGAAAACTTTGTTTGTATGTTTGTTTGTTTGTTTGTTTGTTTGTAATGAATAGGCTCAAAAAGTACTGGACCGATTTCAAAAATTCTTTCACCATTCGAAAGCTACATTATCCACAAGTAACATAGGCTAAATTTTATTTTGGAAAAAAATAGGGTTCCGTAAGATATTTGGGTTTTTCGAACACAAGGTGTAAAAAATCAACCAGAAAAGTTACTTATTTTGCGTACGCTGCCTAAACTATAAAAGATAGAACCATAAAATGTTCTAATTAATTGTAGATCTTATAAATATCTACAAAAAAGTCCGCGACACACTATACCTATCTATGTCGAGTGAGGCACAACAACCATTTTTTTATTTAGAAATCTTAAATTTTTTTTGGACTACATTTAAACGCGTTTATTTTACTCATGCTATTAATCCTTATCAAAATAAATTATTTCATCACTAAGTACAGTTTATGTAGATAATATTTGGTCTTTTAATGATTAAAATTGGATGTTTGGTTTTGAAGCTATGGCGAAATTAAAATATTACGATTTCTGCTGCACGGCCCGTTGCGAAGTAAGCGTCGCGTCGTCGCCAAGGCGTGCGAGTTTAGATCTATGAGTAAATTTTTTGTTTTGTGTTCGTTGTAACTATGATGGATAGATACTTGAGTAACTATTTATTTAGTGATTGTTGTATTGTTAGTTCTAAAAAGTGTAGGTATTTCATACGATAAAAGTATACCCACTTACTTATTTCATTAAGTATTAGTAGGTACCTATATTAATTTGTTTCTGTTTGTTTTGACTAAATTTCACCCGTTTTGTTAGAGGTTTAAAGACATTCTGTTATCTGTAGTATTAGTATCAGTATTGTACCCGTGCGAAGCCGGGGCGGGTCGCTATATCATATAAAGTTTTAAGATATAAATACATAAAACAATATTTTTATTCCCAATTCTCTTATTTTTGTTTTTGTTATCGTCAGAATAAGGGGTAGGTTGTAGGTGTAGGTCGTAGGAGTAGGTCGTAGGTGTAGATCGTAGGTATAGGTGTAGATCGCAGGTGTAGGGCAAGGATTGAAAGAGTTTTTTACAAATTTTGAATTAATAACCGTAAAAAAATTACAGAACTACCGATCAGACCAGTGGCAGTTGCTCACAACCTTAGTTCATCAACTACGAACCCCTTATTGTCAAACAGTGAGAGAGATGATGATGAATTATACCTAAAAACTATCTCGATTATGTCAACTTTCATACAAAAAAAAAACCGCATTTAAATTGGACCTTTCGTTTAGGAGGTACGATACCACGGACAGACACACAGACAGACAGACAAACGCGTCAAACTTATAACACCCCTCTTTTTATGTCACGGGTTAAAAATGAATGTAATGTACATCGTATTGCAACCTACACCGATTACATTTTTTTGACATTTATAAACATATTATCAGAAAAGTAAAAAGTGCTAAACTTTTAAGAGTGTGTACATATTAATGATACAATTATTGTTTCCATTGTATATGAAATTGTGTCTTACATTTTCGGAAACACAAAAATTAACGTTTACATTATATTGAAAAAAAATTTGAATATTTTCACTGAATGACAATTGTGAGAACTTATTATTTTTAATTTTTAATAAACACATATTTTCAACACAAACCTCACAATCAAATAACATTTTTAAAAAATCAAATCAAATCAATCAAATAGCAAATCACTACAATTTTTTATAGAACTTCAGTAATAAACTGTTTAATGTACACACTTTCAAATGTTAAAATGAAAAATCTTTTAAGAAAACTATAAATATTAAATATAATGGCAAACGAAAAATAACAATGCGTTTTCACATGAAAAAATGGCTTCCTTGAAACACAATATTTCTGATATTTAAACAAATAAAACCTTACTAAAACAAAACCTAACCAAGAGCATGTCAGGACATGTCTAAGGAGGTTTCCGTAACTATAAACGCGTAATAGACTTTTTTTAAATTACTCCAAAAGTTACTGTCCGATTTGGTTCACAATAATTTTCCTAAAGAGTTTTTAGCATGATCTATCAGCATGGAAATTTGTAAGTTTCTTTCTCCTATAATTTAAAAATGCTAGGGGGGGGGGGGACCAACTTACAAACTACTTTGGAGGCCGATTACTCGAAAATGGCCAACCTTATAAAAAAGTATCGTATAAAAGCTTGCCTTTATTTTAAAAGACCTATTCTACGATACCCCACACGATGGGGTACAGTGAAAAAATATTTTTCATCCCCACTTCACATGTATAGATCACGGTTTCGGGATCATAAAAAAATAATAATTTTATATTTTAGTAAAATTATTATTTTTTTATGATCCCGAAACCGTGATCTATACACAATCTATAACTGTACCAAATTTCATCAATTTATATTCATAATTACAGGAGCTAGAGGCGCGGACAGACAGACAGACAGATAGACAGACAGACGGACAGAGCGAAACTATAAGTGTTCCTTAAGTATTACGGAACCCTAAAAAGTGGGATACGGTATTTACGCGAGCGGAACCGCGGGCAACAGCTAGTTATGAATATAAATTGATGGGAACAGTTATGTAATATTATGTAACTTAAATGTCAGTTTTGGCATCATAAAATACTTATTTTATATTTCAGGGGCTTCATACATGTGAAGTGGGGATGAAAAATATTTTTTCATCGTAAGCCATTAATGTGAGGGGTATCGTTGAATAGGTCTTTTAAAATAAAGGCAAGGTTTCATACCTTACTTTTTTACAAAGTCAACAATTTGGAGTAACTGGCATCCAAAGTGGTTTACAAGTCACCCCGCCCCCTCCCCTCCCTTTGCATCATACTAAATAATAAGACTTTTTTGTTCCCTGGCGGGATTCGAACCCGCGACCTCCGGCTTGAGTGCTAACGTGCTCACCACTGCGCCACAGTGGTCGTTACTTATTCTTTCGGAAAATTATTTGAACTAATCGGACAATAGCTTTTGAAGTAATTTAAATAAATATAATATATAGTAATTTAAATGAATATTTAGTAAATCGACGACCTCTGTGGCTCAGTTGGTTGAGCGTGTTGGTTTGGTACTCAAGCCGGGTTTAAATCCCGCCGAAGGAATAAAAAGTTTTTCTGTGTTCCTGGGTCATGGATGTGTATTAAATATGTGTATAATATAATAAAAATCTTAAATATATGTATAATATAAAAGTATTAAAATAATATATTTCTGTTGTCTGGTACCTACCCGTAACACAAGTTCTTCGAGAACTTACCACTGGATCAGATTGACGTGGTGTGAATCGTCCATAGATATTATTATATTATTATTATTAAATACCTATTGGCTATAACGCGTTTATAGTTACGGAACCCTCCTTAGACATGTACTGACATGCTTTTGGTTAGGTTATTCCTTTTATAATTTTTTCTTCTTCCGTACTATTGTTTAAAATCCGAGCAAAGCTCAATCTCCCGGGTCACTCCTGAGCATGACTCCCGTCTCCCAGGTACTAGTTACTACAAACAACTATCCGAATCTTTCAGGGTAAAAAAATTTACTCACGTTCTATGATTTCTTATGACTTATGTAACAAAGAACACTGTTAGGAGTCGAAGCACTGACATCTGTCGGTAGCAGTAAGTACTACTTGAATGCCCATTTATAATTGATTATTGTTTATAAGCTATGCTAGGTGGCGCTTTTACTAGATTTTATTATCTATATTCTAAGTTACTCGGATACTGTAAATATTTTGATCATTCTAAAAAGTATGTACCTAACTGTAATTTGATACATAGATTTTTTTTATTATTTCATTCCCTTCAGTTAATTATTATTAATCGTTTTAATGATAAATCATAATATTTTTATAGGTTTGTGTAAAAGTGACAACTATCTCGTACATTATGAATTATGTTAGTTATGTGTTTGTTCGCCGCTTGAATTGGAATCTAATTGACGTAATATTTAAGTAAATACCTAATTATTTCCCAAATATTCTTTAGTAATTTAAACGGAAAATACATACGGGTAACATTAACAAGTGCAAGTCGATAAAGATTAAAAAAATAATGTGTTTTTTGTTGTTAATAAAGGAATAGGTTATTAGTAACATGGTTATTTTATTGTTATTATCGGATCCCTAATAACAACAACAATTTTCAGGCCTCTAGCTAAATTTGTGGTAATATTATAGAAACTTCCATCCTGTAGTTTAAGGGGTTGAAGGATAAAAGTTTATATGAGACTTCTTACCTTAATAATTCTTAACATAATTAAATGAATGTTTCATATATGTTAAATTTTCCGTTCAAATTTAGAATATTCGGGAAATAATTATTTCAATCAATATTAGTCAATTGTTTACAAGCCTAGCGATGAACGACGACATAACGTATATAGTTCATAATATCGCGATAGATGGCGCTTTCACAGATAATTAACTTTAACTCCCTTGTTTAAGGGGTTGGAAGATGAAAGTTCCAATTTTGAGAATTTTTATGTTGGTTGTGTACTAATACAAACTTACGTAACAAATATCAGCTTTCGAGAACATCCGGAAGTACGATATAATTTTGTTGATCATCAGTGAGTCAGTGACGGAATCAGGGGTTTTTAGATATCAATAAAATCTAAAGTATAAGACGTAGGTAATCGAAACTTTACATGTTTAATGAGACCGCTGATGGAAACAAATCCTGAAAGTTTCATTTATCTGGTACAATCCAAACTCAAGTTATGAGTGTTCAAAAATCGTCGAAACGCTTCAAGAAAAGGTGGTTTGGTAGTGCCCTTGCGCTTCGCTTGACGTCTTGGCATGGGGGCACTGCCGTGCCCCCAGATCAATTTGCATGACGTCACTAAGCCAGGTTCGCAGATATTTCCGACATGTTGTTCTACCAGGGCGCCTAGACAAATTACCTTCGTTGAAATTCGAAAAAATCTGTCGTATCGACTTCTCTTTTGAGATCACGACAAAATGTTCCTAGCCAAATGCATTCTGTTGTTCGAATCGCAACAACGAATTGCTCAAACGTTAGTTGCTATGATTTGAAAGAATCTAGCCGTCAGTTGTGACGTTGTCAAATGTCATAATTGCTTTTTTTTTATTAATGATGGCGTTACGGCTTAAAACTATTTGTCAGTGTCAAGTTTAAAAGGCAGACAAATAGATTTATTGTAGGTATATGATTTCAACAACGTATTATTTTCAAGTCTAATGTCTATACTAGTCAAAGTTCAAAATACAAATAGTCAGTGCAAGTCAGTCGATTCAGTAAAACGGTACCTAGTAGTTTTACTGAAAGTTCCTAGAGTGTTTTGTATAAAATGGAATCAAATTTCAAGTGTAGAAATTTACAATAAGAATTAAATGGGTACCTACTTAATTAACACAGGCGATTATTACGGTTGTAAGGAACTTCAATATGCACCGAAATCCGAAACACCGGAGAAAATTCAGAGCAATCTAAATCAGACACATAATTTGACAACTGTTTATTATTTGACATTGACTGACCACTCGTGTGTACGATTTTCAACTCTATTGTATGACTCCAGAGTTCTATTTAGAATTATATTATATAATACATTATTTAATTAATTATCTTCTATTTTTCATTGATAATACAGATTTTATACGGATTTCTTGCCAAATGGTCAAAGGAAACACATTTTATACAGATTTTAACAGGTTACACTAAAAGACCATACTCACGGCGCGTCCAGCAAATCCAGCACCGGTACTAATAAAGGGCTATACAGTATACTCACATCACGGTGCATGATGCATCCAGCAAATCCAGCAAGGATACTAATTAAGCCCTCATTAGTATGCACCTAAGTAGGATTTAGGAATAACAACTCGATCCATTCGTAGTGTCCATTTAAAATTTTTGCCTACAAATCCGCGGCCTTGAGCTTGCAGGATGGATGACCTTTTACATAGTTGGATACTCAAAGCCTTTTACAAATAAATAGTGTAGGTAATGATCCTGGTAACACTGGGTAGAAAAAGAAGAAGATGAAGTACAATAATTTTTGTTTGATAACAAATTAACAATTTACTTAATCTTATGTAATAAAGAACTAGGGACCGGATTATTGCATATGCATTTGCTTATTTAAGCCATTTTCAGCGGTAATAGCATATTTTACCTAAGATCTAGTTATGATGCATATTATCGGTACATTTACAATATTTTTACGAGTGCAGTGAACCCACCCTGTGTTCCGAAATGCGATAAAAGTGATAATATCGCGAATTCGACACGGAAGGCTTTTGAATTTATCCAAACAATAAATAAAATACGCTCAATGAACTCCACGTTGCCAATGGCATTGCCGCATAAACTTCAAGAAAAGTTTGAAAACATATTGACAATAACCCAGGTTTTGAAAGCTTGTGTCAAATTGATAGTTTCATTAATGGGACGGCAGAACTTTTGCCAGAAACTTTAATGCCGCGTCCGCACGTTTGCCAAATACCTCGAGAAGCTCTCACAAATTCAAACGTGCGGATAGAGCGTTTGCGTTGGTTTGTGTAGGTTTGCAAGCGCTTGCAGCCGTTCCGATCGAGTGTCGGTTTTTTGACACAAATCAAAGGGAATTTGTCGCAAGCGCTTGCGATGCATCCACACGTTTGCGCGCGCTCATCACAGAACACTATTACTTGCGGAGAAGAAGGTCGACTTCATACAAAAAAATTGGGACCAAATAGCGCCTCTAGTGAGTTGCCCCCTCAAACTTTTAACCGCCTTCCAACAAAGGAGGACTAAATATTTGATTATATGAATATGGCGGGAAATTGAAGACACGTAATTAAAGTTTAAGTTAACGTTAAATTTCTCTTTAGAGTTAAATTTTGCATTCCAACAAAACCGAGCAACCACCTCCACGCACAAATCATAACTACTACGTCACAAAATGTTCGTGAGCCCTTATATACATACGTCTAGTGTTTTCGATAGCGCGATCTAGAAGCGGCATAGTATCTGTTGTGCGTAGGGCATCGAGACCGGTTTTACCCGAAACCGAAAACCCGGGTTTTCCCGGGTTTTCGGGCCTACAACAAAACCCGGTTTTCAAAATATTGAAAACCGGTTTTCGGTTTTTTCGAGCTTTTTTTATTATGAAATTCTACAACAGTTTATAACAGTTACAGTCACAAACCGAACGTTATAGTGGCTTGTGATTGTCGATGTAGAATTTTAGAATAATAGTTATAATGTTTCCATGTTGTATGTAGTACATTTGGGGCCACGGTAGTGCCCCCGCCCCGCTAGGACGAGTGAGCGAAGAGCAAGGGCACTATCAGACTACCAGTGGCAAAGGCTGGTTCTACTTCATAGGGAAGCCGTAGCATGTCTATGGTTGGGATTTGAATAAAGGTCTTCAAAAGGTAAGCGGTCAGGGAAGCCGATAGGAATGGAGTTATAGGAACCCCTCGCCACTGCAGACTACCTTTTCTCGAAGCGATTTTTCTGTACCTTAATAACTTGGTATATTCGGTTCCATCAGCGCTCAGCGCGAATTGCTCTCCGTTCTTATGATACCCAAAAGTCGAGTGGGCCTAACGGAATCCGTCCCATTGTGTTGAAAATGTGTGCTCCAGAGTTGGCACCGGTCTTAACACATCTTTTTCGGCTCACCTGCTTATGGCACGGTCCTGGCATCTTGGTAGACAGCTTTGGTGTGCTATCGCCTGCCCTGTTCATACTGCATATCAATGATAATATGTGATGTCTGATGACGACAGTACGGGTGATGCCATACACAGGTCGCCCGAACATCTCTCGGCAAAACGTCATTGAGAGTCGAAACGAACTTGTCTCTCAAATTAAGATTTCATTGGAGACGATCTCTGAATGGGGTAGACTTAACTTAGTCCAATTCAACACCTCTAAGATATATGTTTGCGCGTTCATCGCTAATAAGTTACCGATGGTCGTATGTCCTCGTTTTGAAAGCATACCCATAACTGTCTCCTCCAACATTGGAAATTGGAATACTTGGTGTTAGCATATCGAGCGAGGTCTAGTTCCGATATCATCTGGAGGGCAAGGCCAAGTTAGCCTCCAAGAAGCTTGGTGTTCTGAACAGGTCAAAGCAGTATTTCAGTCCGGTCCCACGCCTACAACTCTATAAGGCGCAGGTTCGGCCTCACATGGAATATTGTTCTCATCTCTGGGCAGGAGCGCCAAAGTACCAGCTTCTCCCTCTGGATCGTATCAAACGAAGGGCCGCTCGAATTGTCGACTGCCATAGTATTTCAAACAGGCTTTACTTCTAGAGATGAGCATCGCTCTGCATCCTATATCGGTTATATTACGGGGAGTGCTCCGAAGAATTGTTCGGACTTTTACCTGCTGCAACTTTTCACCACCGTTCCAAGGGACAAAATATTTATCATCCTCATCACCTTGATGAGTGGCAGTCCTCCACCGTGCACTTTACCCGAAGCTTTCTGCCGCGCACTGTAAAACTCTGGAATGAACTGTCGCCAACAGTATTTCCGGACCATTAGGACCTGCACACCTTCAAGAAGGCAGCGTATTCCCTCCTAAAAGGCCGGCAAGGCACTTCTGTTTCTACACGCCTTAACTCTACAAGCCTAACTTTACAAACTCTACACTTTAGTCAAATTATGTGGCTTGGCCATTTCGTCAGGCAACGTATTTTGACTAAGGTGTAGAGTTTGTGAAGTTATTAATTACTTTACATGAAAATGTTTATGGTGGGATCACATTTTACCAGTATTACGTTGTAACAATAGAAAGCAGCTGATAAAAGTAAATTTTAGGATATTCCTAACAAAATTCTACAAAATCAACAAAAAACCCGAAATACCCGAAAAAACCCGGGTACCCGGTTTTGAAGATGGCTGGGACCGAAAAACCCGGTTTTTTTAAATATGACCGGTCTTCGATCCCCTAGTTGTGCGCCATCTGTTGTGGTTTTTAAGTAACTTTTATGTAATATTAACCATGTAAGACAGAGAGCGATATATTGAATTATAACCATTCTTGTCACACCGAACTGCCCCCTTTTTGGTCCAAGGTCATTCATACAAAGTCGACCACCCCTGGCGCTCAGTCTGGTTTGTGTACTGGAGACGGGCAGACGTGCATACGCTCGCACAAAATGAGTGGCGATTGGTCAAATATTAGACATCTTGTTTTTTCTCGAATGTTATCAGGCTGAGCCATGCATTGGGACCCGAAAAACAAGCATAATTATTGTATCTAAGTGTATAATACACTTAGATACAATAAAAATCTTAAATATGTATATGTCACCGTAAAATTGTAAAAACCGTTAGATTGTAATAAAACTAGTGAAATTGTAAAATGCCGATAGACTTTGGACGCGAATATTCTGCCTATAATTTAACACATTATTTTTCGTAAGATTAAAAATATATAGTTATAAATATTTCGACATATTTTTACAATGTCGTT
Organism: Glaucopsyche alexis; assembly: GCA_905404095.1. Classification (NCBI taxonomy): domain Eukaryota; kingdom Metazoa; phylum Arthropoda; class Insecta; order Lepidoptera; family Lycaenidae; genus Glaucopsyche; species Glaucopsyche alexis. Next base: position 18,791,895 of record FR990049.1, on the reverse strand, counting down.
AGTTATTTTACAATCTAACGGTTTTTACAATTTTACGGTGACATGTATAATATAAAAGTATTAAATATATTTCTGTTGTCTGGTACCCGTAACACAAATTCTTCGAGAACTTACCACGGGACCAGATTGACGTGGTGTGAAACGTCCATAGATATTATTATTATTATTATTATTATGAGAAAAAAGTAGCCGATGCGTGGCTAAGTACATTATTGAATAAGCCACTATACGGTTAATTTGTAACTTAATCCACCATCTTCTTTGCCGTTTTTTTTTGTTTGTTTTTATGTATGTATTTTTTTACAATAATAATAATAACTCCTCACACCGATTTCGGTGACGGTGGCTGGTTGTTTACGTTTACAAAAATTTTAAATATCTTTATAGTCATGTAATGTTTCTGTACCTATTATCGCCTATCAAAAAATAATTTACTAATTGTACCTATGCTGATTTTGAAATAAAAAACTTATTTTTTCTTTTTTTAGGGGTTCCTAAAATTTACTATTAAATTTGCATATTCTGCCAATTTTCGTGCATATTTCAAGCATTTCTCATGCATATTTAATAATGTTGTTTACATTTAATGTATCAAAACCGCTACCAACCTAATTAATTTGTATTCATTCTGTGACAGGCTCTAACTAGTGCGTGTAAATAATAATAATTATTAACTGTTGATTTTTAAATTGTATAATGTTATTATTGGATAGGTGACTTCAAGATAAAAAGTAAATAATTAAAGAAATATCTGCATTATGTAATTCCTTTGCAAGAAATGAAAGTAATTTTTACATTTTATGTTTATTTTCTTACTAAAACTTAAAAAAGTAAAATAAAATGTTGATACTCATGTACCTATTGTTATTATTTCAACTATCCTAAAACGGACACTTGATATGGCACGACAACTTTATAAGAGGAATAATTGAGGGGAAGGAAACGTGGAAGGCCGAGAAGAACTTTTATGGACCAGGTTAAGGCGAATGTGATGGTCGTGACGTATCAGGAGGTTAAGAGAAGGGTGGAGTGCAGAGAGGAATGGAGAAAGCTCCACCGACAAGAGCAAAGCTTTTAAATTAGAATAATTCTAGCAAGACAATGCCTATAACAAATTCAAAGTGTTATGGCCGCTTGTAATATTTTGTATACAATATGTAGTAACTGTTAGGTTTATTTATTGTAATAGTACCCTGTACAGTCATGGTACTTTTAATATTTTATTACTTCCAGCTAATAACACTTCCTTTAAAGTTATAGTTCTGTAAAATTGCAAAGAATATTTCAATTATTTAGTCATATTTAGTCACAAATATACTATAGAGATTAAATATGATGTATTAATGGTTAACACTACTTGACTGTTTATAATAGCAAATATTTCAAAACTATTATGAGGTGTTTGTGTGGTTACATCCCATTTATAAGGCGAAGGTGTTGAGCATCGATATATACAATACAATAAAATATAATTACATTGAAAAACTGAGTGAAAAACTTACAAATTTTATCTACTAAATACAACTTGCTTATTTATATGAACTACATTTGTTACCTACTATAATTTAGGTAGGTACCTACTATAGGTACACCTAAAGTTTGCTTTCAGCTGGTATAGTATCGTGTAAAGGTTACAAACTGCAAGGGCGTTATTAATCTAAGACTGCAAGTAAGCTACAAATTAAGAAATTTATATTTTAACAAAGTGTTAAAGTATACTTGAAAACAATGAATTAAATATTAGGTACCTACATATTGACAATAATTGTGATTAATTGAATACTTTAGATTGAATTCTTTTGACTTTTTATGCAATATAGACCCTTTAGGCAAATCATTATTATTTACAAATAACAGCTGATCAATAAAAATCCGCCATATTGTTCGTTGAGGCGATAAAGGTAGCTTCCTGGGTATCTTTATCGTTAGGTCGATAAAGATAAAGATCACGATCTGCTAAATGTCATTTACGGCCGCTTGTCTAGGCATTGTATGGAGAAACGCGTTAGAGCAATTCGTTATATGGGTGCATCGTTAGCGTATTCGTTCAAAGTGGCTGCTTGGCTACCAATTTTTTTAACGATACGACTGAATATGTCATTTAACGCACGCTTATGTCAATCCCATACATTTTTTATTCACGAAGTTCGCCGTCGATATTATTTAATGCATCTTGTCTAGCCCTCCAGATGTTCTTTAAGATTAATTTTTATTCAATTTCGATGATATTAAATATTTTAAAGAGTTTTTATTAATTTTAATATTAGCTAATTCACATTTCACTTAATATTTGATTAATATTTGAGCATATTTAAGTCTAAGACGATATCACCTATCTCAGTGTATAAAAAATACAACAGACACTTATTACTTATACAATATATCAGTGAGGTTTTCGATAGCGTGATACAGAATTTAAATCCAATAACACAGCGACATCTAGTATTATTTTTCAAAAACAATCGACGATTTAAACAGACTAGCGAGTAGCGCCATATTGTTTTCGTAAAGTTACTAGCAAATTGATGCTTTTAATATTAAATGTAGGTATTAAATTATAATAAAAAACAATAATACTATGGTAATTAATAATATATATAAATGTGTTTTCAATGTTATTAAATTATTGTAATAATTGGTAAAAAAGGCACATATTCGTATAATTAATTATTAATTAAAATTTTACATGTGTTTCAAAACTTAGCTCTGATTCTGGTAAAGAAACATAAATTCGTAACAATCTATATAATTACTGCAGCTCAGTTAATCACAGTGTTTGTCCTTGAATGTAGGTTCAAACCCGACAGCGTATTTTAATTATTATTGATTCCTTTTTTTTATTAATTATTAATTTCAGTTTTTTTTTTTTTAATTATGCAACCAATTTTGAAACATTATTTTTAATAATCATTTCACATTATGTATAATTATTCTTATTTTGCTCTATGTTAATTTGTTTTTCTATAATTGCTCTAGAAATAGAAATTATAATGCGATTTTGTTCAAAATAGTTTTCCTAAAGAGTTTTTAGCATGATCTATCAGCATGGAAATTTGCAAGTTTCTATCTCTTATAGTTTAAAAATGCTAGGGGGGGGACCAACTTACAAACTACTTTGGAGGCCGATTACTCGAAAATGGTCAACTTTATAAAAAAGTAACGCATGAAACCTTGCCTTTATTTTAAAAGACCTATTCTACAATACCCCACACGATGGGGTAGAGTGAAAAAATAATTTTCATCCCCGCTTCACATGTATGGAGAGCCACCCCTAAAATATAAAATTATTATTTTTTTATGATCCCGAACCCGTGATCTATACACAATCTATAACTACACCAAATCTCATCAACTTATATTCATAATTACAGGAGCTAGAGGCGCGGACAGACAGACAGACAGACGGACAGACCGAAACTATAAGGGTTCCTTAAGTATTACGGAACCCTAAAAATGCATCATGTCTATATGTGAGTAATTAGATTCTACGTCAATTATAATTACTCGCATTATAGGCCACGAATAATATTTCCGAGTACTTCCGAGTCCCGACAACTGCCGAACTTCGCCGAAGTCTATAGCATGCCGCGGGAGTCGGTCAACTCGCGCCTTAGGATATTCATAGGTGTGTGCGTTTGCGAACTGTGTACAGACACCAAAATTACTACACATGCGAACAAATATCATGCCAGACCCGACGGCATGACTTGGTCAGAGTCAGTGCTTGGCGCCAAACTCCTAGTAAACATAACGTTAATGTGCTTGCAAATAGGTGCTATTTATAAAATATTAGGTGTTTTTAAGTCATTATATTCTGTTTATTAGTTTATTTACTATTAATTAAAGTCATCTAAAAGTTAAAACGTACGAACGTTTTATTAAAATATATGTGAATGGCAAGTAAAGCACTGCATTTCTGCCTACAAGGAGCGCACGCCCCTGCATATTGCAACTGCCAGAGGGAGGAATTGTAAACAGTAGGTAGTACATATATTGCGTGAACTAGCACTCAAATTATTACACATCACGTCAGTCAGCAGTAAGAACTGTTACCTATTTTGCATCTATGAACGTAGGGAGAACCGTATCTACTTTTTTTATTTTATGAAATATGGGGGCAAACGAGCAAACGGGTCACCTGATGGAAAGCAACTTCCGTCGCCCTTGGACACTCGCAGCATCAGAAGAGCTGCAAGTGCGTTGCCGGCCTTTTAAGAGGGAATAGGGCAATAGAGGAGGGTAGGGAAGGGAATAGGGTAGGGGATTGGGCCTCCGGTAAACTCACTCACTCGGCGAAACACAGCGCAAACGCTGTTTCACGCCGGTTTTCTGTGAGCCCGTGGTATTTCTACGGTCGAGCCGGCCCATTCGTGCCGAAGCATGGCTCTACCACGTTAAACTTACCATTTCACTTAGTTTAGCGTCGCGTTGTATTTTTAAGATAGCTATTCAAAATTGAACTATTTCACTACACAAAAAGATACACGTTACATATGACATCATTAAAACACAGCACATGCCCTGTGCAGTGCGGTGCAATCTGAGATTCTTACAATAAAACCTATATAATTGTGTATAGGGTTGCCATCCGTCCGGGTTTCCCCGGATTAGTCCTAGTTTAAAGGGCGTCCGGAGAGCGTCCGGGCCGGATTTTATTTGCTATCCGGGTTTTTGTAGGCAGAATTAGAAAGGCCTAAGTTTTTTTTTTTTTTTGATTTGCAGCAATAATAAATCTTCCTTTCTTTTTGACATTGCCGTAGTCGGGTAAAAATTGTTCTATGTCCGGGTTTCGTACTCCAAAATCCGGGGTTTTCACGCGTCTTGTCCGGGGAATCATATGTAAGATATGGCAACCCTAATTGTGTAATTAGTCTACACTAATATTATAAAGAGGAAAACTTTGTTTGTATGTTTGTTTGTTTGTTTGTTTGGTTGTAATGAATAGGCTCAAAAAGTACTGGTACGATTTCAAAAATTCTTTCACCATTCGAAAGCTACATTATCCACGAGTAACATAGGCTAAATTTTATTTTGGAAAAAAATAGGGTTCCGTAAGATATTTGGGGTTTTCGGACACAAGGTGTAAAAAACCATCAGAAAAGTTACTTATTTTGCGTATGCTGCCTAAACTATAAAAGATAGAACCATAAAATGTTCTAATTAATTGTAGATCTTATAAATATCTACAAAAAAGTCCGCGACAAACTATACCTATCTATGTCGAGTGAGGCACAACAACAATTTTTTTATTTAGAAATCTTGATTTATTTTTGGACTACATTTAAACGCGTTTATTTTACTCATTCTATTAATCCTTATCAAAATAAATTATTTTATCACTAAGTACAGTTTATGTAGATAATATTTGGTCTTTGAATTATTAAAATTTTTGGACGTTTAGTTTTGAAGTTATGGCGAAATTTAAATATTACGATTTCTGCTCCACGGCCCGTTGCGAAGTAGGCGTCACCAAGGCGGGGGTGTGCGTGCGGGAGGGAAGTTTAGATCTATGAGGTAGCCGCAGTATTAGTATTTAGTATCAGTATTGTACCCATAGAATATACAGATATATACATTGTACCCGTGCGAAGCCGGGGCGGGTCGCTAGTAATAAATAAAGTTCAATTTTGAATAGTTAATATCTTAAAATACAGCGCCATGTTGCGTATCATTTCATTTCTGCATGATTTGTGAGGGGGACAAAGCCTAGATTACCTAGGGCAAAGGAAGGGATCGAAATCTGGAACGTGGAAATGAGGGGACAGTAGAAGGGAAAGCTGGAAAAGACACAGGAAAAATACACAGGAAAATAGGCAGGAAAATACAATGAAAAGAAAGGAAAAGTGAAAGGAAAATGCAAAGGATTACCAATTACTTCGAGCTGTGGTGAGGCAGGGATTCCTTGTTGACTTGTCGACTTGTCGGAGCGAAGTACGATTTGTATGGCGATTGGCCCTATCTTTATACTAGTCTGACAATCAACCTTCTAGAACATTCCGTTCCTCACCCCCTTAGCTCGAAATATCGTTTATTTAACATCAAGGCAACATTATTTACATAAAACACATTTTTCTTAATATTCTAATACATATTTACAATATATTTTAACATGAATAAAACTTGGAAAACTGTCGGGAATTGAGTGAGCGAGGAAAATAGGTTTTTCCAGTATTTATATTGCCTCGTCCTCCCCTGACTTAACGGTCATTCGCTCCGTCCCTGTCTAATAGCAAGTTTCTCTCGAGACCGAGGCGCTCCCTAGTAGCAAAAATTCGCAACTATGGATTTTCTTTCTAAATAACTCACTCAACCCCCGCACAGCTAATACCCTTACATAAAACTAGGTCATATTTTATCAATTTTAACAATATTTCGCTAATTACTATCACAATGATTTGAGAACAATGGACAAAGTTATATAATCATAAGTATGAGTCTAATAAGAATGTTAAAACAATGGCTTTTGTGAAACAATGGCATCTAATAAGATTTTACATGTACTATTGTTACGTTTTATGCAACGAGTTTTACTATTTTTACTTTACATTTCAAGCTCTAGGTTATAACAATTTTTGAGTTTTTAAGAATAACTATTTACATGATTTTACAAGTAATCGGCTACCTTCTAAACGTTCGTCGTGAACATTTTGACCCTAAGACTCTGTCCAGAAAGTGCGTAAACCTGCGTAAACCTACGCACGTAGAGATTCTTATCTTATCACAACAAATGTCTGCCGGTCTATCTGTGATGCCACCTTGGGACTTTTTCCCTAAATTTAGGGAGAAAAGGTATCTGAAGGGGTTATTTGGGGGGTTTTTATGCTTGTTTTATTTAAATATGCAATTGATTTGCTTGACGATAAGTAATATAATATGCTATTATTATTTAATTACAGCTGACCTATCACTTATTGCTATAAAAATGTATTGTATAAAAAACCAAAATTCTTATTGCAAGCGTCTACCTGTTGCCAACTTGCCATTAAAGAATCACGCCAAAAACGTCAAAACATTCACGTTTGTTGTTTCTAAGGAGGGTTCCGTTACTATCAACGCGTAATAGGTTTTTCAAATTACTTCAAAAGTCACAGTCCGGTTTGGTTCAAAATAATTTTCCCTGAGTTTTAAGCATTATATATCAGCATGGAAACTTACAAGTTTAACCTATAATTTAGAAATCTACTCTACAACTACTCGAAAATTTTGAAAAAAAGTAATGTATCAAATCTTGACTCTATTTTAAAGCGCTATTCAACGTTATGCAACACAATGGGGTACAATGAAAAAATATTTTTCATCCCCACTTCTCATGTATGGAGAGCCACCCTCAAAATATAAAATTATTATTATTTTACGATGCTAAATCCGAGATAACATAATATACAAAAAACTATACCAAATTTCATCCATTTATATTCATAATTACAGAAGCTCGAGGCGTGGACAGACAAACAGACGGAGGGACAGAGCAAAACTATAAGGGTTCCTTTTTATTACGAAATCGACTATTTTTAGTAAAGGTTATGTAAAAATTTTAACTGTCTAGCTATCAAAGATTATGATCTCATGAGACATAGCCTGGTGACAGACATACAGTTTTTACCCTCTAGATACCTACGAAATAACTTATAGTCTGTAAGTGTTAAAAAAAGCAGTGAATCATGCACACAAATGACAAAATTGACGCATTAGCTGTGATTACATTAATTTACCTATTAAAGTAAGCCATTTTGACATAGTATGTATGCATGATTCACTGCCGTCATAACGCGAATAGGCTAAATTATAGACTTTATATAACACGAATAGGACGCGACCGCGTCATTCAATGTGCTGCGTACAGTGCAACTAATTTGTTAATGCCCTCGGCAATCATCGTTTTTTTTTTCTACGGAAATGACGGATGTTGGAAAGCATGTGTGGGACTTCCGAAAGATATTAGCAAAGTAGTTTTACTGTATAAAGTATCTTTATAGGTATGTTTTTCTAAATAAGTAATACTTACATATTTGGTATGTAACTTTTTTGATTTTTAACGGTATCTATATATTTTATCGTATTATGTAACTTTATGAAGTTTCGATGTGGCATAAGTACTTAAATAATTATATTTGAGAGTCTTCGCATGCTAGGTAAAATCCACAGGAACCGTACTATTTGTTTTAGGGAGAAATATTTTTTGAAACTTGGCAACTCGATCTTACTACGCTTTCATTGCACTCCAAAATACAGGAGGTGACAGTTTTGACTATTTCAAATCGATATCAATTGTGTGTTGAAGGTTTTAATATAAGTTGTCTTCAGAAAAAATTGGTTTTGACAAAACATTGACAGCACAAAATTTCGGAACACTCTGTAAAGTAAAATTTTACTAGTGTGAGTACTGTGAAAATGCCAAAACCAAATTGGCAGTTCAGTGTCAACCGATCTGGTAGAGCTACCTCGAGTACGCACGAGACACGAAGTGAAAGAAAAATGTTTTTCTCGCTCCGATTGTATGATTCAAAGTAAGACAGAAGTATTCAGTTCATTCGTTACACAGCATTCAGATCGGTTGACACTGTTGCCAATTTGGTAGAGCCTGCGTATTACTGCGTAATTGCTGCATCTATTTGAGTCAGGAGCGGAGCACCTATACGTGTAGTATGGGCATACCCACAACCCCAACAGCCTTGTGAGCGCATACTTTCAAGGTCTATTAATTTATAATCAAAATAGGTTCAGTGGGTAGTATTGTTAGCCTTTTGAGTCTTACCTGGTGCTTTTTACCTGCTGGTCATACTTATATTATTGTTAAAATACATATTTATAGTAGTGGATTTAGTGTTAAGCGAACCTTTAGTCAGGTAGATTGAAGAAAGCGCAAAATTTGTCACCTCTCCATAAATTTTCGGACCTCTTTTATTTACTAACCAACAGATTTAAGAAAAAATAATACTTTGTTTGAACCGATAGGAATTACTCCTGCCGATGTTATATAATCTATAATTTGTGTATGTTTCTATACTATATGATATGCATATCTTTTTTATTTAATTAATTTATAATCTTAGTTGATGTTAATTTGTTTAAGGTACCTATATTGAAAGCTTATTTTTTTTACCAAACATAAAATATTTTTTTTGCTAAATAAGCGAAAAACTTCCTCGCTCACTCCGCGCGTTAGCTTTTAATTAACATAATATTATAAAGAAAATAATACAATTCTTTTTTTAAATTCTAATAACCATGTTATGAAGTAAATAATAAAATTAAAATTTTCGGGCCACATCTTCTTTTGAGAGCTGGATCCGTGCCTGAATCGACCAAAGCGGTTTAATAGGTCAATTTTGTACGATACGCGCATAGCTAAAATAATACGCACGTAGCTTCTGGACGCAATGTATGGGGCCCTAGTACCTCGACAACGTGCGTAGACCTTACGTGCGTAAGAATACGCAGTTTCTGGACATGGTCTTATATTATCATTTGACTTATTATTAAACCTTACGTTATCTGAAAGAAAAACAGTTGTAATTACCTACCAAAATAATACTGATAACAAAGGTTACGATCCTATAACTTTTAAAGCCAGATAAATTTAAAATAGTTGAAGATTAGAAACGACACGGACGTGCTGTAATCTTCTTAATAGTAAACATGAAATTACTCGGTATATTTATTATAGTCCATTTAGTCGAAGGTACCATAAAAATTGGTGTTAAAGTTGATAAATTTGGAGAAATAGAAGTGCAATGTGACTCGAATCATGGTGAAATGAAAGTTGTTACACAGAAATATATAGATGCTTTTGGACTGGATGATGAAACAGTAAAAAGAGCTTTTGAAAAAACATATCATAGACGTCCTGTGGAAGTATATTTCAACAATCCTCCGTCCTTGGGCCCTGGGTACATAAATTTTCAACTTTTTAAAGTATATTCAGATTCTAAGTTAAAGTCTGCAACTGTAACAAGCAATGACATAAGAAGTTTCTCAGTTTTATCACAAGACTTTGAAAACTTTTCCAATAGTACTATAAAAGTAAACGCAGCTTTGACTCAAAGTGTTGAAAATACAGTGACTACCGCTTGGTCTCATTCGAAGCAGATCGATTTATCACAGGAAATAGAATATGAATTAAATGTATATTTTTTACGAGCCATGGGAAATTCTGGGATTACAGTTAGTAATACTTTTGGTAAATCTGGTGAGAAGTCGGAAACTATAACCATCGGTGCTTCTAGCGGTGTAGAAATAGAACTCAAGCCAGGCAAAGCTGTGACTGCAGAACTTAAAACGAAAAAACATATCTTCCAAATGGATATAAAATATGAAGTAACATTAATTGGTGAAATGTCCGCAAAGTTTGGAAAGCATCCTTTCTACTACGAACATATACACATTAGTGATATATTAGAGGCAGCTGGCTTGGAAGATAAGTTGATAATTACTGAATCTGTAAAAGTTGGAATGTATGTAGACGCGTCAGTTAAAGTTTTCGATAAAGAAACTGGGTTAATGATGTAACTTGAACAATAGTTTCTTAAATTAATAAAACACACTTTTTGTGTCTGTAATCTGTTTATATAGGTTTGTGTTATGACACAATCTTATTTTATTATTTGTTATAAAGCAAGGATTTTGATCCAATAAATATATTTTGTAGTTTAATAAGTATAGCTTCCTACCTATAATAATAAAATGGTTGCGATTCAATACAACTTTTTTTTTTTCGTTAAATGTTTTACGAATTTGCATGTCTAATTCCTCCTAATGGTTACAAGCATATTGCATAAAGCACGTAGCTTATTCAACATTACACCTGGGCTGGAACTATAATATGATCCGGAATCACGCAGGCCCGGGATAATTTAGAGCACTGAAAATAGAACTCTGCGCTACTACAATATAGCTGAAAATCGAAATGTCTTGTTTCATAATATATTATGACATTGAAATTTGACTCGACACTCGTATGTTTGATTTTCAACTCAATTGGTTTATAGCGCAGAGTTCTATTTTCAGTGCTCTGAATGTGTGTGCCCAGCCCGCCGGATTCCGGCGCATATTATAGTCCCAGCCTTAAGGCCTACTTAAGTAGGTATGCTTACGATGTATTTTTTTATTTTATCAGTCAATGCAAAAATTAACCTCAAAGCCTGTAGGTACTATTATTTATTGGCATGTATTTAAACTTGCGACAAAACAATTAAATTTTGGATGTGAAAATACCCAATATTGAATACTAAATTACCAAGTTGGCGAAAGAATGTAAGGAACAAAAAAAATACTAATCTGGTGACTAAATAATAACCACTGAATTTTCCAAACTGGCAGACAGATTATGTTTTAGCGACTAAATAACCATCTTGGCGACGATTTCTGAGTACACATTTAATTTAAGAATAGGCACATATATTTTCCCTGATGTAGGTAACTCAAAAACCATACAAGCAGCGAAACGAGCGCACACAAAAAAACCATAAAGGAGCGTACAAAATTCCCAATTTTTTATTTTTCTCGGTTTTAGGGAGGTGTAGATTATTGTGTAGATTAATTTTGAAATTTAAAAATGGCGGATATTTATTTTTCGTAAAATTGATATGGATGTCGTTTACCAGGTTTTTGGGAGTGCCGGATACGAAGATGACATTCGTTTTGAAATTCCAATGTGGCGGACATACTTAATTTCATAAAAATAATATGGGCGTCCTTTTATTGGTTTCTGAGGGTGCTGATTACAAAAAAGTCATCCATTTTAAATTTCCTTAGTAACCCAACAACCTCATATTTTCTTCATGATGGGAGAAAAAGAAATTTGAAAATCCTCAATTTTCCAACATTTCTATAGCTTTATACATCTAGGAATGTATCTCAATGTAGAGCATTTACTATGTTTTTATAAAGTTGATTCTATCACGGAAACGGTGCATCGTATTGAAAAAATAATGAAAATTTCGCCCCCCTTTGGAATCCCGCAACATCATATTTTATTCATGATGAGAGAAAAAAAAATCCATAATCCTGAATTTTCCAACATTTCTATAGCTATAAACATCCGTCGTATCTCAATGTACAGCATTTACTTCTTTTTTTATAAAATTGATTCTATCTCGGAAACGGTGCATCCTATTGAAAAAATAATGAAAATTTCGCCCCCCTTTGGAACCCCGCAACATCATATTTTCTTCATGATGGTAGAAAAAAAATTTCGAAAATCCTGAATTTTCCAACATTTCTATAGCTATAAACATCCATCGTATCTCAATGTACAGCATTTACTTCTTTTTTCATAAAATTGATTCTATCTCGGAAACAGTGCATCCTATTGAAAAAATAAGGAAAATTTCGTCCCCCTTAGGAACCGCGCAACATCACATTTTCTTCATGATGGGAGAAAAAATTTTTCGAAAATCCTGAATTTTCCAACATTTCTATAGATTTATACATCCGTCGTATCTCAATGTACAGCATTACTTCTTTTTTTATAAAATTGATTCTATCTCGAAAACGGTGCATCCTATTGAAAAAATAAGGAAAATTTCGTCCCCCTTAGAATCTCCGCAACATCATATTTTCTTCCCGATGGGAGAAAAAAAAATTCGAAAATCCTGAATTTTCCAACATTTCTGTAGATTTATACATCCGTCGTATCTTAATGTACAGCATTTACTTCTTTTTTTATAAAATTGATTCTATCTCGGAAATGGTGCATCCTATTGAAAAAAATAAGGAAAATTTCGTCCCCCTTAGAACCTCCGCAACATCATATTTTCTTCATGATTGGAGAAAAAAAAAATCGAAAATCCTGAATTTTCCAACATTTCTATAGATTTATACATCCGTCGTATCTTAATGTACAGCATTTACTTCTTTTTTTATAAAATTGATTCTATCTCGGAAACGGTGCATCCTATTGAAAAATATAATGAAAATTTCGTCCCCCTTAGGAATAACGCAACATCATATTTTCTTCATGATGGGAGAAAAAAAAATCGAAAATCTTGAATTTTCCAACATTTCTATAGATTGATACACCCCTCGTATCTCAGTACAGCATTGTCATATTTTTTTCTATAGTCGCTTCTATCTCAGAAACGGTGCATCCTACTGCAAAAGTAATGAAAATTTGCTCCCCCTTATTAATCTAGAAATCGCATATTTACTTCATGAATGGCAGAAAAATTCATGAATCCTGAATTTTTAAAAATTTCTATACCTACATACGAGCTCGTAGCTGGTACTTTGAACTACATAACATACTGTAATAATCATCAATCCTAATTAGCATCCCAAAGATCTTTTAATTTAGTATTCATATTCATTTTCCGAAGATTGAATATTCTCCATTTTGGAAAATGAAATTGGAAGACAATTTTGTAATCAGAACCCCCAGAAACCGGGAAAAGGACAACCTTGTTAATTTTAATAACAAAAATTTACGCCATTGTGGAATTACGAATCAGATTTTATTTTCATATTATTCTGTACCCCCAGAAACCTAGAAAATGACACCCATGACAAAAAAAAACATACTCCAACAGTATCCAAAAATAGCATTTTCCGTAGCCTGCAAATTGAATTTTTAGCAGCCATTAATTTATCAACCAAATCTGGTTTTATAGCTGCTTATATGGTATAATGGTCACCAACTCGGAAATTAAGTCACCAACTTATAAATGTCGGTGCTAATTTGGATTAAATTTCGTCTCTTTTTATCTGCCGACTTTAGAATTTTTTGTCACCCGAGTGTTTTCGCCAGTTTAGTAATTTAGTCGCCAACATATTAATTCGCTGCCAAATTCAGTAATACAGTATGCTCACGTGCAGCCGCCAACTTATTTTTTGTTCGCTCGATTAATTATATCCCTTATTTATTCTGTGTTCAAAGCAAAGATGATTACAAATACCTTTTTTCAATTTAAACGCACACAGAATTTGAACCTACCACATTCCGAATTTTTAACAAAACAAAACCTAAAACTATACATACATAACGCATATCAAACTGCTAATCAGACTGACATAATAGTCGAAATTATTGATATATTTTTGCACAATAAAAGAAAAAACATAGGTCGGTATACCTACCAGTGATAACTAATATTATATATCTATGATACCTACCAGTGACTATGATACCCACCTTAAAAATGCGCAGATTTTTTTCACCCAAAACTTCCTGCATACTAAACATGGCAACTTTTTGAGAAACTGATGATATAATTTACAACTTACAAGCTAAGCTTACAAGATGGTCCTCGTTTAAAGTCTCATAATTTTTGCCGTTTCTAGCAAAAAGGAACAGGAATATCAGTGAGTGGAATTTCAGGGCTCGTGGCGGCGCAGTCGACGCGCTGTTTCCAGTTCACATGGCTGGGGCCGCGCTACAACAATGAGAGCGTGTTCCTCAACGCGACCTGTCAGGAAGCCACCCGCCTCGCCGGCGGAGTGCCCTGTCAGCAGCCACTCGTCGCGTCCTGTAAGTTTGGAAATTAAATGCACTGAAAATAGAGTCTCTATTTTCACGCTATACTTAACGTGACCAAACGTCCCGTTTTGAACGGGACTGTCCCTTTATATAATTACGTGTCCCGGTGTCCCCAGAATGAACTTTGGGATGCAAAATTGTCCCGTTTTCTGAAACCGCACGAAAATTAAGGTGAATATAAAAAACGTGCCTAGAGTTTCATTGTTACTTTAAAATCAGCACCAGCAAAATTAAAGCAAAGTTCCTGTAAGAAATGTAACTAAACGTTTCGGGTATATAAGTATACATTTTTTAATTCGTAACTCTTAGGCTAACTAGACTTTTTCTTAATAATAAACTTTAAAAACGTGATTTTTTAACCTAAATAAACCAATGTCCCGTTTTGAGTAACAAAATAAATGGTCACCTTAGCTATACTCCATTCGCGTTAGGAATGCAGTGAGTCGTCAGTGCAAACGCCAAAATTTACCAATGACGCGTCCGTACTGATTGAATGGATTGCTTCCATTGGTGAATATGAACGTTCTCACTGCAAACTTAAAGCGAATGTATTTATTTTTAATTAATTTTATGTACGTATTTTTAAGCATTACTTATTTTATTTATAGAAAAATATTAATGCAGTACTCCTCCTCTATATAAGCTATAAATGTGCTAAATTTCATACTCCTCCGTTCGCATATTTTTCTTAAAACTAAAAAGTTTTTACTTTACGTTTTAATAAACGTGTTTTAAGATATAGATCTAATAGATCGGGGTTTTATATATCAGAAACCCACTGGTCTGGTGTTCCGGGTGTCCATGGATGGTGGTAATTGCTTATCATCAGGCGATCCGCCTAGTGGTTTTTTCCCGTTTATTCCATAAAAAAATATTTTAAAAGAGATAACTTTAATAGTAGGGAAATAACTACTATTCATATGGTATACAGTTTAACTCCCACACCGATCTCGGTGACGGTGGCCAGTTTCATTGAAACCAGGCCAGTTACGCTTAGGTAATTTTATTGTGCCCAAGTGTGTGCGCAGTACACAAGAGCACTCTTTCTTCCATTACTGTCATAATCCAGTGGGACGGATAACCATCGGATAACCGACACGACTGACGAGAGATCAGGCGCAGGTCGACTTTTTACATGCCCATCCGACGCATAGATCACCTTTCTTGTCAGACAATCAGGTGATCAGCCTGCATTGTCCTAAGTCCTAACCCAACTTGGGAACAACATTTTTTGTTGTTCCAAATCGAGTAGGGAGCCAATGCTCTAACCACTGTTAAAGCTGTTAAAGTAAAGTAGGATAGTTATACACTATGCTTAGATGACAAAGCCATAAAAGAATGAATTAAACTTCTTTCAGATGACGGATCATGGCCCGACGTACAATACATCTGGACCCACTACGGCCAGCGGGCGTCTTGTGTGTTGGCCGACAACGACGTGTGCGCACAGTTTACGTACTACTTCAATGGTCATCGTAAGTATCAATCGCGGACAGCAAGATCACTGTCCGCGGGTGTATCACCCATATCATTAGTTGTTTCCTCGAGATTTCCTCCACTCAACCTCAATCCATGAAATTGAAAGGTATATCATTAGTTCAACAAAATGTCCTCGACTTAAGGAATTTCCTTACGCAAGTCGAGGAATCAACTGTCAATCTTAAGGTCAACCTCAGGAGTCTCAGGACGTAGGTACCTTGAGGCGTCTATTTCCGACATTTATATAAATTATTTTTATAAACAGAGTGAATTTGAAGAAACAATTATTTGAAGCAATTACGCAATTACAGCGAGATATTTATTTAAAGAGAAGCATAGAAGATTTTTTGGAGTTTCTGGATTACCTTTACGAAAATCCGTATAATTATGCAGCGCATAGATATTTACGGGTCGTTCAAAACCCGTATCGAGGAACTTAAAAAACGATTTATATTTACAAAAGACACTGGTAGAAGTCATTTTTGAACCTACCATTTCACGGAAATAACGGGGGCTACCAATTCCCATCCATTAAACAATTACATTAAAGCGTTGCGAACACGACAATACAAGTTAAACGAAGAGTTATAACATCATTCTGTCAAATTCGGATCGAGTGTTAATGGTAACTATTGGTCTTAACATGAAAAAGGTATTTTTTCTATGACGTCATACCTCTACACAACCGGGAGGATCAAACAGCTGAGGTACAAATTAGGTACGTTTAAGAATACCAAACTCGAGGAACTTCTCAAGGATACCTCAGATGAGGTAGTGTCGAGGCGGATCTGAGGAAACAACTAAATTGAATGATACGGGTGTTAAACTAAGGCCTTTTCATCCGTTAATGGATGATTCATACAGTATTCTCCGAGCGCCGCTCCAAGTAACCGCTCTTGAAATACTGTAGTGCTTGGGACAGTCAGTTTTTAATGTCCCTCGGCAATCATCGCTTTTCCATGTATGGAAAGCTACGGGCTAACTAAGATCGGAATTTGGAAGTCGAAAGTCGAGACCTACCTTCAACAGTAGACGGCTAAGCAATAGGCTGATGATGATGTATTGATTACAATATTCTATATTTTCAGCTGAAAACTCAACCTACATGTGCACCAGGGCCACAAACACAAATGGTACTACTATCCGTAACGGCTGCTACCAGGAGGTCTCAGGCAGCTACACCACCAGAGTCTGCTTCTGTCGAGGGGTAGCAGGAGGAGTGCCGTGTAATAATGCCTATTCAATGAAAACACCCTTTGTATTGGCAGTATTTAGTATAGTGATTTTAAACTTGTTATACGGAATATATAAATAAAAAACCCAGTTAAGTAGGGAAGACTGAGAGCACACTTTTTGTTTTAATCCTTAATTTCCTTCATATGGCGCTTAAAGACAGGATCCATGCTTGATCTCACATTAACTAGAGTAAAAAAATGTGATCTAGTATTTTTTTGTCAATATGGTATTTATTGTACAAGTACAATAAATACCATATTGACCGTCCAGCCTGCAAATCTAGCACCGGTACTAACGTCAGTCATTAGTGACAATCATTTATAATTTTTGCCTACTACTTGTCCGCTTCAAGGCCTCAACATTAGATTTTCAGGATGAACGAACAGCAAAACCTGCAAATCCAAAGCCACGGCCTTGAAGCAAACTTGTAGGCAAAAATTATAAACACCGTTTACACAGAAGGGAGTAGATGAAGAAGATAACACGTAAAACATGACGTGTACGACGAAACGACAATGGATTGTCAACGTCAGAATTGTAGCTGGTGTATCTCGTGAAAAATTAAAATTGTATTTTCATGTATTTATAACACAAAACACTATTAAATTCCTCCCAAAATGTATTCAGTTTTAACTAGAGTTAATGCGATACTAACATACACTCTCAGTGTGCTAGCATGTCTAACATTTCTATGTTTTCTTTCGACTTTAACTGTGGATTACAGAACAGCGGCTCAAATGAATACCGTGAAAGTAGTAGTGTAAGTAAAATAAATGTGATTGTATATAGCATAGGTAATACATAATTAAGAGCAATAAAACATCACTAACTCATATCTTGTTAAATATAATTCGACGATGTACCTTTAAGCAAAAATTCCACGTCAACAAGTTTACCTCCATTGACCACAAAACTACAGACCAATTCACTGATTTGTAATCATGTTTGTCTTTAAATGTTAGTAAACAACATTACGGTCCGTATTCTTCTATTACTTTTATGCTTGTAACTATATAAAATCTAACTTGATAAAAATATCATTGCTTTACACTTTACAGGAAAAATGTTCCCGACTACGGCGATTCTAGGGAAATGAGTGACCTGGGATACCTAACCTTTGATCTCAAAACAGATCTGTCACACCTCTTCAACTGGAATGTTAAACAACTATTTCTGTACCTAACTGCAGAATATATAACACCTACTAATGAACTGAACCAAATTGTGCTGTGGGATAAAATAATACAAAGAGGAGAAAATTCAGTTTTAGATTTTAAAAACATGAATATCAAATATTACTTCCGTGATGATGGTAACGGTCTCAAGTAAGTTCAGTAACATTACGTACCACACTAACTTAACCTGGGTACCACAGGTGAACTGAGGGAATGCAATAGTACTTCACAAAATATAACAATTACTTAATATTCATATCTATACTAGTATTATAAAGATAGTGTAAAATTATTTTGGCAAAAGCTAGTCTTATATTAATATATAACAATATATTGCAGTTCCTTTATCTCAGTGAAACTTGAGAATGGCTGAACCGATTTAGATAATTTTGATCTTGAAATAATTGCGAAAGTTCAGAAAAAATTGCAGTGTTGAAATTGTAGGTTTGGGTTGGTAGGTGTAGATATAAATGTAGCTGTATCTAAGTATAGTATATACTATGGGATGTAAATTGCCGTTGTTCAACAAGTGTGGACCACTTTTTGTTCTTTTGGCTCAAACATTAATAATAATTAAATTAATGTATATAATTATATTTTTTCAGGGGTCACAACAATGTTACTTTGACACTTTCATGGAATGTGATACCAAATGCAGGCTTGCTCCCAAATATTCAAGCCATTGGCCAACATTCCTTCAAATTCCCAGCGGAGTATACAAACTCAAGAGTATGATTTATAGTGTAAATAAAAGACATGTAAGTGATGGTTTACATGAGTGTTGTTTGAGTAAGGAATATATTATGAGTTTCAATAATTTTTTGACTTTAAATTGTATCTGCATCCCACATTATTTACTTAGTTGTTACTTGCTATTCCTTCTAAATTATGATTTTATAATATTTACAAAGGTACAATAAATCCTTAGGGTCAAATCGCACCGAAACAATACACATTGTACTGCATTTTTAAGGTAGCTATTCAAAATTGAACTTTATTTGTTACACAAGAGGATAGGTACATACATGTTTCATTGTAAGAGTTTGAATGTAAAGTGGCACAGCAACATACATGCACAGTGCATGAGCATTGTGCATTGTATGTCATATACATTAAACAGTGTTGAGTAGTTGATGGGACTCCCAGCTGTTGAGGCATTGGATGCAGCTCCATGCCCCGGCAACTCATTTTCCCTACTTATTGAAACATGTAATTTTTTGTGTAATGACTAATGTTTTTTTAATAGTCATATAAAATATCCAGTGCCGGGTATGCGTATCGTCACGGTATAAAGTCACCTTAGCATAGATAAAAGAAAAACAAAAAATACTATTCATTATTTATTGTATATTCTTCAATGTGTTTAAAGACAATATTATATAAATCAGCAAGCACTACTCGCTCATTCTTAATCAAAAATCTTATATAATGTTGCCGTTTAAATTTACTATAAGTCTACTAAGGTACATTTAACTATTAAGTTGCTAATACATTTAATTATTAACTAGTAAGTAAATGAAAAATTAAATTATATGTATTACGATGTATGTAATTCATCAAATTCTTAATTCATATGACATAGGTACCTAATTTGTTTTATAAACATTGTTTAAAATTTCACCTGAATATTATTGTCAAGTAGGTATGTAATTATTTTTTAAGCTGTTCATTCTTTTTTGCAATCTGTCTGATTCGGTGTATTAAGCTAGAGGTTTTGGTTTTATTGTCTTGAATTAATCTAGCCCAATGACTTAATTTTTTTTTCCAAGATATTAAAAATAAGGTCTTGGTCTCTTCTTATTATTATATGGAAAGTGTTGGTGTTCTTATGCATTAAATTACTAGTGTGGGTTTGGATGGTTTTCGATGCGTTTGGAGTAAGATTTGAGCCTGTAATTTCCTGCTTGACCATTAGCGTTTTTAGGTCACAATGTAGTTGTTTATTGGTAATATACCATGGTGCATCAGTTATCACTTGAAGTACTTTAGACTGAAAGCATTGTAAAATTTATATATCTGATTCGGCTGCTACAGTTCTACACCATATAATATTAGCTTTAAAATAATTTTGTGTAGTAGAAGTTTGTTTTCAAGTGACTTTTCAGATTTTCGAGACATCAGCCAGAATAAATTCCTGAGTTGCAGACTGAGTGCCATCCAAAAGGATCAGCCTATTGTCCAGATATAAGCCTAAGTAGCGCACTTCGTTTGTTGTGTTACGTTGTTGTATTTCAATACCATTTAGTTCGACAGGAGGACAAACGCTATGTGTGAGGGTTAAGGTTACGTGGATTGATTTTCACTCATTAGCCTTAATGCGCCAATCACGTAGCTATAGGCATATGATATCGTTAAGACTACTTTGCAGTGTAGCGGATACTTGGTCTGGGCGCTATCGCTAAGATAGCTGTATCATCAGCGAATGTGCCACTATCACTTTGTCATTTACTGGGAGGTCATACGTAAATATAAGAAGGTCAATTCTGCTAAATAAAAACTGTTATAATATAAATATAATAATTAATAACAACCAAGTCCCGATACCCTAAAAGTGGCAAACCGGTATTCTCGTAAACGTTAAAGCAACGTGTAGCGCCTCCTGATCGGTAATGTCATAAAATCAGTATAAGATAACAATTTGCTTTTATTATAATACAATCAAAATAAAATGAAAGTCTACTTTAAATACGAGAATTGAGGTAATAGTATAGAGTTGGGCCCACGACGCTACCTTGCGGTACTCCTGCCACAATATTGTGGAGTTCAGATCTTTCATCTCCACTTTACATAAAAATAACGGTGTAGTAGACAGGTCTTTATTAATTTATAAAGGTTTGGAGAAAAGTATGTAAAAATACAATATATTTTTATCATTGAAATGATAAATAACGCCATTTTGAATACTGTATTCCTCTTGTATTTCTTCCTTTTTAAATAACATTCATTTCTGACTGTTTCCAGCATTTCATAATATTATTATTATTGCAATCTTTATGCACATATTTTCTCATATTAAAAATATAATAATATTTTTCGTGTCGTTAATCTAATTATTTTAATAAATGCTTGAAGCTAGAGTAATTTTTCATCATGTATAATATTATGTGTTTTTACCCAATTACAAGGCTACCTACCTAATATGTCTGAGAATTATTAAGTTAAAAAAAAATCTCTATTTTGAACCTACCTAAAATCTGAAAATATTTATATATATTTCATAATATTTAAGTAAACTTCTTGTAACAAAAATTGTTTATAGTTAAGTTGATGGTTTTTCCAATATCCAAATTGTTAAATATTTCACTATTAGTAAAAATATTGTTGGGGGCTAAAGGTCACTTTATAAAATAATACTAATATTATCATATTAGAATCCCATATTGGAAGTATGTGAAATATTAAATAGATCTACAAAAGGTCAGCAGGTGCCTACCTTTTGCAGGTCTATGTTTTGTTGTTAAAATGTATAAAATTGGTGAAATTTTAGGTTTAATGTTCAGTATGATGTTCATTCTTTTTATTTTTTATACTTTCAATCTAAACAGCCATTTTGTTTTTTCAAAGGACATGGTCCAAAATCAATACAATTAAAAACCAGCGTCGAAAGCAATGAACAGTTTGCCAATGGGTTCACTTTAAATCATATTGGTGTCACCAAAGGGGCAACCTTGGAAATACGCCGGGTATAGAACATAATTATGAGCAAGATTAACATCAATTTTTCTATGCAAATGGCATACGTGAGACGTATAAAAAACGATTCCCAAAAGACATTAAAACGTGGTTATAATACAACCAAACAGCAACGGTTGTTGGTGTAGAAACTTTAGGAGTGTAGTAAGTACTTACTCCTAAAGTTTCTACACCAACCAATACTATCTACAACTTCATCTCCACCTAATATGATTTTGGATTGTATTCTTGCTCATGATAATCTATAGCCGACCTATTTTAGGGTTGCCCCTATGGTGATATCAAATATTTTTATTTAAACTGAACACATTGGCAAGCATTTCGTCGCTGTCGACTCTGGGTCAATTTTGGACCAACACTTTAAATTTATTTTAGGATAACATTTTGTAACTAAAGTTGCAATGTTTCATTTTGGCACAAAATTTATCAAAATTACATACTTTTAGTAACGTTGTGCATGATTTTCATAAGGAAGTAACTAATAGTTGTACACAAGTCCATAACGTACTTGTGCGGTTTAGGCTGCTGCCTCGAAATTCGCGATGAGCGGCGCGACGCGGGGGGATCAGAAATGCACTCCTGAGTCCTGTTATGGCCGCCGCGCCGTGCCGACACCGCACCGCTCACCGCGAAAGGACCATGCAAAAAACTGTGTGAGCAGTGTCCCCACCCAACAGATTTCAAACCTATCTCGGTCGCTGATAATTATTTAGTATAGCTACATTCATCTCAGGAGTGGGATTTTGACAGAAATTGACATTTTTCAAGTCAAGTCAACATTTTTATTGTCATAAATTAGCTACCCACTCCAGCTTCTTCGAAGCAATTTATTATTATACATATAAAGTTTCCTCTTGAATCGCTCTATCCATTGCTGAGAACTGCGTTACAATCCGTTGCTTAGTTTAAAAGATGTAATCGAACCGGAAACTGAGCGACTTCTTTTATACTGTGTAAAGATTTTCAGTGATATTCTATTAAAGTAAGTTTATAATTAGTAAAAATATACTAAAAAAAAGGAGGAAAAAGCAGACTTGTTAGACACATTATTTAAAATGTAGTTACTCAGTTTCCTGTTCGCCTAAATCTTTTAAACTAAGCAACGCATGTAATGCAGTTTTCAACAATGGATAAAGTGATTCAAGAGGAAGTTTTATTTGCATAATTCATCTCTGAAGCTGGAGTGGGTCGCTAATATAAAACAATAAAAAAATGCAATTTGTCATAACCCCACTCTTGAGGTGGATATCGCCATACTAAATAATAATAAGTGTGGCATGCGCTATTAACTGAGATAGGTTTGAAATCTGTTGGTGGGTGGGGACGATTTTTTGGATAGTCCTTTGAGGCACTGGCCATTTAGGCAGTTGATTTCTTTTTTTCTTATTATTCTTCCTTGCTATATAAATTACAATTTTACAACCAGGTCTGCTTTAAAGCTAGATTCGTTCTGGTAAGTAATCTTAATTTTTTCGTTATTATATATTTCGTTATAAAATTCGTTCTGGTAATAACATTAATTGACAAATAAGGCATAAATGTTAATAATAACATTTATGCCTTATTTGTCAATTAATGTTATTTGCAGCAAAAACAAACTTTTACAAAAAAAAATTCACAGGGTATTCTTAGGATATTAGCATATTATTCCAATTCATGTTATTTTTCATAAGAAATCCTGGTATAATCTACCTTTTCACTACTTCCCACGATTAAGTATTGCCCAAATTGGGACTATGTTAGAAATTGAAACAACTACATTTTTTTAAACTATATGTATCTTAAAAAAATCTACAGCAAAATCTAAATGACAGGATAAGGAAAGATGAGCTAACATGAAATCTTAAATGAGGACGGTAAGAATTTCGTACAGAGCATCACAAGCCTTTCACAAACGATCTACGCAAACTGCAAAGAAATACTTGCTACTGTATTTCTTATGCCTTAGAAAGTTATCTAACAGTATCTCAACAAGATCACTACAATTTTTGCCTAATAACAGGTTTTTACTAACATCCAAAGCGCCTATACAGTACAATTTACAAATATAAATGTTCTAGGTAATCTACTTTTAAGTAATGTTAAATTTATAATCAGCAATAATTTGTCTATAATAAAAAGGTTATTTTGAATCCACTAGGAAATTCTTTTCATTGTTTTAACAACCTTATTTTTTAGCGACGCAGTTAATGCAACAGTTTAACTTAACCAGAGAAGTTAACGGTCGAATACTGAAACGATACTTAAATTATGTAAAGTCACATGCTATCCTTGTCGGCTAGCAGAGACAGCAACAGCTTGCGAATAGGAGGGCTCAGTGGCGTAACTATAGGATGGCTGGGCTGGCAAAATGCCACGGGCCTCCGACCCGAGAGGGGCCCCGGCCCAAGGGAACGCGACTTGACGCGAGCTCAGAAATAACCTAACATATAAAAAAATCCAAAGAATTTGCCACGGGCCTCAGATGGTATAGTTACGCCACTGGGAGGGCTCTTAATTTTGATTAGCTTTTCAGTATTCGGGCGTTAGTAATTCAATGTAATGCTGGCCATAACTGCCATAAGGATAGGTACGTCAAGGCGCTAAGCACCAACCAAGTAACAAGAGACGACAAGTGTTATGTCGATTCCACTTCCACATGAAAGTATTAATTTATTGGAATACTTATTATAATAATACAATAAAGAAAAAAAATACATATTGTCATCAAATATGGAAACAAAATGAGAAAATCAAAACATATTAAATTACATTTATACAGACAAGGTGATTGAAGGTGATACACGAATTTATTGTTACTGGTGCCTTATTATTCAGAATGAAATTATACAATTTTGTAAAGAAAATGCATGTCTAGTCCCCAGCCTTTAATGATGGTCAAAACATTCAGAGACAGTGAGACTGGGAACTTCTTAATTTGACATCCTATACGGTTTCTAATGACAAATTCAGGTCTAAGGCCAGGTTTCCATACAAAACACGCATATGCCACACATGTGCTGAAACTTTCAGATCCTGAATATAACAGATCAACCTGTAAGGTCGATGCTGATATGCGTTCCTGATTCCGGTAAGTTGAATATTTAGATTAATCTGACAGAATGTCTTTTCGTGCATTCCCATGGAGATGATACACACATACTGGATTTGGCATGCTGATTAAAGAGAAAAAAGTAGTGCGAGTATTAATCTCTCTTTTATTAAACGTCAAAATCTGAATTTTAAAGGGCCCCTGAGACTTAGCCTGAGACGATCAAAAGGTTTCATTCAAACCTTAGGTGTTTGATGCAACCAATTGATATCAGTCTGATCGGTTTGTCAAATGGAACTGTTCAGGTTCACTGTCAATTCACTGTCAAACAAAACAAAAATATGTACAGTCTGACAAGGATCTTTTGGCACGTGGACAAAATCAGAACTAACATCGCCGTCTTGTAAAATGTCACTTTTAGTATTATGTATTGTTTTGTAGTTGCGACACTTACCTTTTGGCACGTGGACAAAATCAGAACTAACATCGCCGTCTTGTAAAATGTCACTTTTAGTATTATGTATTGTTTTGTAGTTGCGACACTTACCTTTTGGCACGTGGACAAAATCAGTACTAACATCGCCGTCTTGTAAAATTTCACTTTTATTAATAAATATTGTTCTTATTTGCGACACTCACGCCCCCATCCAAGTGCCAAAAGATCCTTGTCCGACTGTAATTGCATCAAACGAACTTCAAACCCGGTAAATGTTTGACAAATCGTTCAAACTAGCTTTGTAGACAATCAAATTGGTTTGACCAAACCAAAATTTACGTGTTTGAGTCAAGCCGTTTGAGTCTCGGGGGATGTTAAGACGCATGTGGCGTGTGGGTTGTATTTGCATTATGATTCTTGAATTCAGGAAGCGGTTCAGTAGTGTGTGGCTAGGCTTAAGACCTGAGAAGACACTTTTTCTTATCGCATCATTTGCGCCAAGTATATTGCTTTTAAAAAAATGTACGTTTATGAATTGCAATGATAAAGTAAAAAAAAACATAAAGCATAACTTAATATTAATTAAGAACTATAAAATTAAAATAATGAGTACCTAATCCTATAGATTCACAAAATAGTTGTAACTTGTATGGATTCAACATACAATAATGAGTAAGCACCGAAATACATATATAATCTGCAGAAAGCTAATGTAGTACTAATATAATAAACTGATAGCCGTTTGTCACAAGTAAAATTATTCCGTTACCACTGACAAGAGTAAAGGACCTTTCTGCCTTCGGCGGCGAACGGACTATACTTTTATTTAACTAATTTTCTTTATAAGCATATGCAGATTGGAAGCTTGCATTTGATGCTTCTATCATTTCTTAAATTTTTACAACTTTAATATTTTCTGCTACACCTAACTCGTGTACCTAACACATCACATTATTGTGATGAAAATGCAATCACTTTTCACGCAGTAAATCTCTTATGTAACAACTACTAAATTATAATGATACAACTACAATTTATAATATTGATATTAAAAAAAAGTGTATGTAAAGATTATTATAAAAAAAGAAAACAGAAGCATACATGGCTATTGTTGTAACTAATTTCAAAATATAGTGGAAAGGTTTAATACACGGCGATCTTCAATAATATAAATTCGGATTATGAAATGAATAAAAAAATATTTTTAGTTTCTATAAAACATTTCAATACAACAAACAATTTTAGCACAAATCTTTATATTACACTTTTATGAGGAAAATTTACTAAATAGATGTGTAGGATACTAATAGTTACTAATATATTAAAGTATGTTGTATCTAGATGATTTGGGTATTTTTGTTCCCATTTTCATTTCTTACAAATAATGCAAAAACCGTGTTTTTTTTTTTTAACAAAACTTGTAATTTTTTAATTTGAAAAAGTAAAGAATATAGTCGTAGAACAGATCTGGTGTACCACTTTAACTTTTGAACCTTATTCAAGATCGAAGAAGAGAATCGTGAAGAAGATAATAGTGATACACCAGTTCTGTTGGCAATCGAACAATATTGACAAAGTTCCTACTCAACCAGTTTCTAAACATTTTTCTTTGCACTAGGACGTCTCAAAATATTCAAACACAAAGGAAGTGACCGCAACGACTGCAAACGTGGTTGAAGTACGTATGTACACGTATGAGTTCGTGAATACGATTCAACGCCGCTGTTAAGCGATTTTCATCTTTATATGTCTAGTCAAGCGGCAACTTGTTCGATAGTACAACGACAAAGTTCCTGCTTGACCAGATTCTTAACATTTCCCTTTGCACTATGACTCCTCAAAATATTTAAACACAAAGGAAGTGACCACAAAACCTGCAGATTTGGTCGAACTACTTGTTTATATGTGAGTATGTGTGCGTGAGTACAATTCAACGGCCCTGTTAAGCAATTGTCATGTTATGGCAACTTGACCAATAGCGCCTATTAACTGAATAAATGAGTTAACCCATAACAAACTTTCATGTTACATAAAATAATCACTGAACTTATTGACAATTTCATGTCCATTACATAACATAAAGAATAACTGTACTGATAATTTGTATGCATTGAAAAGTGAAAACACATTTAACAACAAATATCTTTAACTGGGGACACTATAATTTAAATCATTTTATATTTAACATCAAATACAATAGGGACATTTAGACAGTTCTTCCATTAAAAATCCACTGACCTCCTCTAATACAAATCTCAGGGTAAGAAAGATAAAGTATCCAAAAAACTGCATGTAATTTATACAGTGATGACATTCCAAGAATGTAGGCACCTACACTATTATTGCAATCCCATGTACACAGTCAAAAGGTTCGTACAGAGCAACAATATAAAAAGCTTCTTGTAGACACACATTCACAGTGGGTACGGAAAACGCTTTACATGTGTTTGGAGGCTCGATGTGTATCCGTGTGTTGTGTGCGCTCACAGGCGGCAGGAGTCAGCTGCGCTCCGTCACGCGCCTCCCAACGGCGGCCCATCTGTCTGCACGTCTTTGTCCGCAGTTGGTGGGGCGATACGGTCCGACCCATACCGTCTTGACAAATCTAGCATCTCCCTAAGACCCTGCAATAGTATATGATATCCTTTCTTTTTTACTTTGAATAGAATCTTTTAAATATAATGTTAATTGTTAAAACTATAAGCACTTTCAGCATCCAAGAACACCAAGAATATTTAGAAAAATTTTAGATAAAAATACCTAAAAAAATACCAGTAATAAAAATACCTTATTCTCTACTAAAAGTCTTTGGTAAATTTCTTCCTCTTTCCTCCTGGCATCTCCATTTTCGTCCATATTAATGGCTTTGTACATGATGCTTGTCATTTCATTTATCCTCTCAGCTTGTTGGCGGATCAACTGAAATATATAATTTTCAATATAAAATAAAATTAAAATAAAATAGCCTTTATTCTATCATTGATTTTATACAATCCCATAGTAAATTCACTGATAGTAAACCCTCCACCTAGTTATTTGTCAATGTATTCGCCTCCTCGGCGTAGGCCTCCCCTATCCTCTTCCATAATTCCCTATCTCTAGTTATCCTTTCCCATGTTGTTCCACATCTTTATTTGAATATGTCACTCCATCTTATTCTTAGTCGTCCTTTTCCTCTACTACCTTCTCATGGTGTCCATTCTATTAGCCTTTTTGTCCATCTATTATAGTCTTTCATTCTACACACATGGCCTGCCCATTTCCACTTCAAGGTATATATTTGTAATTTGTAATTATTATATCTGTAATTTTTGTCTTTGTCTTATTTTAGTGTTGGGTATTTTGTCTTTTATTTTTAGACCTAATATATTTCCATTTTATATTTCTTTCCATTTTCTTTGCTGTATAGCTAGATATGTTTCATCTTTTTTTCTCAATTTTCAATATATAATTTCAATATTTACACAAAAAGAAATGAGAATTAACCACAAAGCAATGCAAAAATTACTTGAAACAGTAGAGCCTCGCTAATCAGGACACATTACTTAATTGGTACTCGCTGTAAGACAAGAAGATTTTTGCGTGGAAATGCATAGGTGCATATCGCAATGTGTCTATTGAATAATTAGCTGTTACTCAACTAAGTTTCATTTATCACCTTGCAGTTGTAGTTACTTGTGAGTTCGGTAACAAAATATATGGCACCATCACATAAACATTTAAAGATCAGGTGTACTACTAAGTAAATATTGTATTGTAATATATAGTATACCCCTTACTAATAAAAATATTTATCCATTAGATAAGCAATACAGTGTTTTGTCTTTGTCTTATGTATTGGAAAAGTCACTTGCCTGACAAGGACAAAACATTGTATTCCTTATCTACTGGATAAATACTTTTTTATTAGTAAGGAGGTTAATGTATAATCCAGACATTTTGATAATTCAGTAGGGGCATTGTTTTTCCCTGAAAGAATTAGTAGGGCCCTGCTGTATATTTATAAGTTTAATATATAGAATGGAAAGACATTTTAAAGATAATTTGTGAGATGAATAATTTGGCAGTGTGAGATTAAAAGCCTCAGCAGAGTAAATTTGTTTCCTTAGTAATATATATTTTTTATCTACCCAATCGTCAATACATAAGCAGAATATCATGTGCCAAAAATTTTCTGAAATTGATTTTTCAACATTTTAAATAACAATAATCCTATTATGTACTTACTTCATTTTGCTTTTCATTGATCGCAGCTGTGAAATCTATCCTCGATTCCCATATTTTCTTTTCTGTATGCTGGCGATACTTTGACATTATAAGCTCTAGAGCTTTCCTGTGATCTTCCAAGGCTGCTCGCAACTCGTTATTCTCTCGTTGTACGTCTCTCATTAGCCGAGACTCCCTCTCAATACTGGCTATAAGCTCACCCCTAGGTCGTTCACGGGCTGCTTCATTGAGTGTGTCAATATCCTCCTTATACTAAAATATTAACAGATATAGTAAATATTTGAATATTGTTAGTATGATCTTTAAGAATGTTATTGTGTATCATTTTTATGCATTTTATATAGGTACCAAAAACATATTATAGACAACACCATAGGCGTAACAGACCAAGGCAAATCAAGATGGTAAAGTTTAGGTATACTTATGACGCTATTCTGTGGGTAAATGGTTAAGATTCCTTCTCTCACCTGCTTCATAGTGTGAATCTGTCTGTAAGCTGACTGAGTTTCAGTTAATAGGGCATCTGTTTCTGAATCTCTTTCTTTAAGACGTCCAGCAAGTCTTTTAGCGTCTAATATAATTTGTTGTATCGTCAGTGACATCTGGAAAATAGAACAATCTAAAACACGCTCAAAAATATCTTAACATTCGTTGAAAATGTTTGCATCACAAACCCTGAGCTCCTGACAATAGTACTGGGGAAGTTTTTGATCATTTAGTCAACTCTTTATTTGTTTTTATAAATAACTAATCGCGAGCTAAATTTAAAAATGCACATCAGCTGTTTAGTTATAAACGACGAGACGCCATTACCTTTTAGAAGAAGCTTGATGCTGTGATGTCAAATTAAATATGCAATTCGATTCCAACGGTACGGAAGTTACAGTAAAGATAGGTGTATCTGTTACTCGTAGGTTGGAAAGAGAAAGTGCAAAGGTTATTGAATTGTACACGTAATCAAATTCATTTTTAATTTTGTATCATAATATTTATGACGTGACCTTCAAAGATTTTTTTTTACACTGTCGTTGATGCAATGACCAATGTATATACCTCAATGCGTTGATGACATACCAAATAATACCGTACAAAGTTAAGGTCCATACTGACCGTCCAGCCTACAAATCCAGCACCCGTACTAAGGTAGAGTTCTATTTTCATTTTCACATTTTTCAGTGCTCTCAATTTTCACCGGCGTTCCGGATTCCGGAGCATATAGTCCCAGCATAATGCGCTAGTGCCATACTGACCATCAAGTATGATCATATGAAAAAGTATAGATTTTTTCAAGCTGTTCGAACTGCAAATCCCTGATGACCACCATCGAAATTCGAAACCAATGTCAACCATTTAAATGTTTTGCTTACAAGTCAGCTTCAAGGCCGCCCACTTAGATTTACAGGCTTAATGGTAAAGGGCCATACTGACCATCCAGCCGGACGCGGATTTGATGGACAATGGACATGGATTGGCATAGATACGTACGTATAATATTAAAAATAGATTGGCATGACGGTCAACAATGGGTCAACCTCACAGTCACGAACTTTACCTCTTAATGCTCTTATTAACAGTAACAATTATCTTATTAAATTAGATTTGATTGACATAATATGATTTATAAAATCACTACGGATTTAAAACCCGCCCCGGCTTTGCAAGGGTGCAATATAATATTATTAGGCATATATTAAACCTTCCTCTCGAATCACTATCTAGCATATATCATGAACATAGGAATGATAACTGGACCAAGTACTGTGACTTGTGTGCCAAAAAACGAGCCGAGCGAGAGGTTGGACCGTTGGACGAGAGGCCGTGTATCCCTTTCTAGTAACCCTACTATAGTAGTAGGTAGGGACAATAATATTTTCTGCTGTGTGAGACCCTATTGTGAAACACATGACATATAGCTGTATATCGGCTTTTAAAAGTCGATGAGATTGAATAGTGTAAAAGAAAACCTTCGTTCGAACTTCGAAGTGAGGGCTGCCTATAACAGATTTTTACGTAATTCTCTGTTATCTACTTAGACACCTTAGAGCATCCAACTATAGATTCTCTAAGTTAGACACTATTGAGCCACTTTTGTCGCATTTCTTCATAGTTGGGACATCTTTAAAAACAGTACCTATAATATTATTATTAAGGGCGTTACTCGGCTACACGCGTCTTTTTCTTAGTACTCACTACAATTCTAGGTTAATCGCTACTCACAAGTTTAAAACAAAACGTAGTAGGTACATATTTATAATAACATTAAATCAAGTGACGTTAATAAGAGTTTTAACTTTTAACCAATACTCAAAGGTTTTAACTCTTATTAACGTCACTTGATTTAATGTTAGCGGTTAGCCCGGCCACAGACGTTCATAATCTGACATTCTATAAGAACGTCCAATTATTGGTCGAAGGCTGTTTCCAGTAATTTCCACTACAAAACACGCATAGCCCACACATGTTCTTAATCATTCAGATTCTTAATATGTTAGTTCGTACTTAAAGAATGATATATGTAATTGATTGTACTGTCGGTTTTTGGTGGAAATTCATGTTGAACACTGATAAAACAAAATTTTTCGTGCACTTTTTCCACTATATTACGATATAATTATAATTTTTTATAAATAACACGACCGGTTTCGAATTAAGACACCTGATGATGATTTAATTCGAAACCGGTCGTGTTATTTATAAAAAATTATAATTATATCGTAATATAGTGGAAAAAGTGCACGAAAAATTGTGTTTTATTAGTGTTTAAAGAATGATGCCCAGGTGCGTTTTTAAGGAAGCTGAATATTAAGATCAAACTGACAGAATAATTTAAAGGAAAGAACGCACAGTTTTCCTAGAATGTAGACACACACGTAGGTACTTAATTGTGCACAGGTTGTAAATTAAATAATTTGACACAATTTCTATAGGTTTATAATAATTTATTTGTGTTTAAAAAAATTACATGGTCTTCAGAGTAGGTACCTAATAAAGAACACAAAAAAATCTTAAGTTATATTGTGTTTTTTCAAAAAATCTCTAATGACTTTATTAGCTATATCAGGATTCTCTTGCTGTACAAAATGTCGGCATCCTTTCATTACCTGCGTTTCGATTGTCTTGTAATTCTTCTCCATAACATTTAACAGGTCTGGGTTCAAATACTTGTCGTTCTCAGCAAGAGCTACGAGGAAAGGCACATTCTCTTCGTGGTATTTATGTTCACAATCGTATAAAAAGTTAGCTCGATAATAATTGACTGGTGATGTGAACGCCACTGAAACAAAAACCAGGCATTAAAAATATAAAGTGTTGTCAGTTGGGGTAAGGCCATACTGACCATCCAGCCGCAAGCTCAAGGCCGCGGATTTGTAGGCAAAATTTTTAAATGATTAACACTATTGACACTAATGATGGCTATTAGTACCGATGCTGGATTTGCTGGAAGCGTCGTGAGTATGGCCCTTAAGAGGGACTATTAATAAAACTTAGGGGTTGTCCATTAATCACGTGATGCCTAAAGGGGGAGGGGGGGTCCGAAAAAAAATCACCAAGTATCACCAAGGGGTAGGTATAAGGAGACATCACGTGTATTAATTTTCGAATCTAGTCTATGCATACCGAAATTATTATCGGTTGTATATTCGTAGTGTTGTACTTACAAGACAAATGACTCGCAAAGTTTTTAATTGCTCAAATTTATCGATTAGGACATGACCCCCTCCCCCAATCTAAGGTCAAATTGAAAAATCTCAAAAATTTGCCAAATAATAAAAGGAAATTTCTAGCTATCCCCTAACAGCGATAAATTTATAGTTTGCTGACATCTAGTGGTGTTTTATGAACTACGTACGATGGCCACGCAAGATGTAAATGACATCTTGTTTAGAAACAAGGAACCGAACTACGTAGTTTTGGTAATCCTAGCAAAATCGATATGCATCGTTATGATAAAGATTGTATAACAATATTCTAATAATGTAATTTGTCGGTTTAATGTAAAGATTCAAGATAAAGGCTGTCTACTTAGTTCTGTATTGTGATTCTTGTTGTTAAGTTTTGTGATTGATCAAAATATGATCAGCTATGGATTACAAAGTAGACACGGGAGGTCACAGAAAATGCTGATTCAAAAAGTCGAAATTTTGCGTGACGTAATATGTGGATGACCCCTTAGTGTGAGTACCTACTGAGTGACCCCCTCCAAAATTTCAGGCTGCGACCTCGCCTGCCACCAGACTACTTACTACTACTGATAACAGATATATTGTTTTGCAGTACCTATTAGTTTGTAGGTACAATGGACGAATGCATACCCATGACCCGCTAGTTTGTGCCGTGGGATACGCGGGTCAAATTTTTAGTAGAAAAACTGTACCTACTCATTTACTTACATTCTGATAAAGTATCAATCTAATTTTATTTATTTTTTTGGTTTAAAATAACGTAAGGGACAACACTTATATTCATTCTTCTCTAAACTTAGTATGAACAGAGATCAAGGACGAAAGAAAATTGGCCCACCCACTACTGCAACTCCTGTGGCTACCTAGGCTAGGTTTTATTTGTAAAGTACAAACAATATAATTATATATAGACTTGTAGAGCCAAAGTAGAGCATTAACGGTTAATTACACAACCACGCCAATAAAATAAGTTTTTATAAAATATTATATTATACTGGCGTAGGTATATTTAATGATGTATTAAGTAGTTATAATATTTCTTACTGTATCTATTAAGTTAACAATTAATGTGACTTACAGTTTTTTCCGAACCAATATTTGAAGCATTCGATGTCCTCTTGATCGATACCATTAGCACGCATGGTGGTGTCGAATATCGCAACATTATTAATCTGTAGCACGAGCTCGGGTACGTAGGGGCAGCGGAACCCGAACACATATCTGGAAATAACCATACAATATGTATCACGAACAAATGCCATCGGCCCTCAGGCAGTGGCGGCCTTAGGGGGTGGCGAACGGGGCAATCGCCCGGGGCCTCGCTCTTGCAGGGGCCTCGCGCAACAATACAAGCAAATTAAAAAAAAAAACCTATAATTTTTTAAAATAAAAAAATACATATAAATAAAAAATCTATATGTATTTTTTTGATTTTGATTCTTAATCATTTATTAAGGTTATAAAATAAAGTTAGTTAAAAATCGATTTTATAGAAATGTTGGAAAATTTAGGATTTTCAAATTTCTTTTTCTCCCATCAGGGGCCATCCACAAATTACAATATAACGTGTGAACGTTACGGGGGAGGGAGGGGGTCGACAAAGTGTGACATTGTGTGACAAGGGGGTGGGACGTAAATTTCGTGACATTACATTTCAAAATCTATTTTAATCTAAGTACTAAGTAATAGCTATGTTAAGATAGCTATTGCCCCAGTGTCGAGGCAGACTTGTTTAAGCGATCATGTTGCATTAGTTGTCTATATTTTGCATTTTACAAGGTCACTAATCAACACAAGCAATTACATAAGAAACAATAAGAACTTTTGCCCATCGTTAAGATTCATCTTTAAAGAATGCTGCTCAAAGACGTGCCAGAGATATTCTTTATTTGGATCATGACGATGATGCTGTATAGTTCGACAGCCACCTAGTGGTCTAGTGAGTTAGAGCTTGGCTCTCCACTGCGTCTGATTTCTCGCCGATCGTATCGATCATCCGTCCCATTAGGTTACGAGAGTAAAGGAAGATACAGTGCTCTTGTGTACTGCGCACACATTTGAGCACTATAAAAATAACTCCTGCATAGTTGGCCTGGTTTTAATGAAATCGGCCACCGTCATCGAAATCGGTAGGGGGTGCTATTATTATTATTATTACTAGCTGTTGCCCGCGGCTCCGCCTGCGTATATACAGTATCCCAAAAGAACAATGTACTTTTTCGGGATAAAAAGTAGTCTATTTTTTAATCCAGAGCTTAAACTACTACCATACTAAATGTCATCAAAATCCGTTTAGTTCAGTTATTACGTAAAAGAGTAACAAATATCCATCCATCCATTCTTTCATCCATCCATCCTCACAAACTTTCACATATTTTATAGTAATAGTAGGAAATACTTTGATATAAATGGTGATGACACAACGAATGTTCCTGACAGTAACATTAACCCAAACGAGAACGAAGTGGAAGCTATGCCAGTTATAAATAATTTAAAGGAGTGGGTTTAAAGTCCATGGACTTAAGATTAATTTTGTTTTTTGAAAGTTTGATCTTAAATAATAAAATTAATCGTTTTTTGTTTTGTTAATTTCTTGCAATGCTTAAATTGATGTTAATTTTATTCAAAACTACTGTTTTCATTGAATAATTATTTCTAGGTGTAAAATTGTAAAATGTGACGTCATACTAGGGACCTAGTCACCTAGGGGGTGGCTCACAAACGTGACCAACTGTGACAACGACGGGGGAGGGGGTCAAAAATCATGAAATTCGTGTGACGTGATTTATGGATGGAAAATAAGAAAATTAAGAAAAGAAAAATATGGGGTTGCGGTATTACTAAGGAGAAAGAAATTTATATTATTTTTAAGTAGGATGCATCATGCACCATTTCCGAGATAGAAGCGATTATAGAAAAAAAGATGGCAATGACTTTGAGATACGAGCGATCATCGAGCGATGTATAAAGCTATAGAAATGTTGGAAAATTCAGGATTTTCAAATTGTTTTTTCTCCTATCATAAAGAAAATATGTGCTTGCGGGTTTACTAAGGAGGAGGAAATTTTCATTCTTTTTTCAGTAGGATGCACCGCTTCCGAGATAAAAGCAATTTTATAAAAAAATTGTAAATACTCTACGTTGAGATACGTGCGATGTAAATATATAGAAATGTTGGAAAATTTATGATTTTCAAATTTCTTTTTCTCCCATCGCGTAAATTCAATATCCTTCGGGAATACTGCATTTTTTTGGGGTCAAAGTAGCCTGTGTTTTAATTCAGAGCCTAAACAACTATCATACCAAATTTCATTAAATCCGCTCAATAGTTTTTACGTGAAAGAGTAACTTATTAACAAGTAGGATAGATATGTTGTAAAATGTATGAGTTTCAAATTTATTTTTCTCCCATCATGAAGAAAATATGTGGTTGCGGGACTTGCGGGGCTACTCAGGGGGAACGAAATTTTCATTATTTTTTGGTAAAATGCACCTTTTCCGAGATAGAAACAATTTTAAAAAATGTAAATGCTCTACATTGAGATACGGGTGATGTATAAAGCTATAGAAGGTTGAAAAATTTAGAATGTTCATATTTCAGTTTCTTTCACCATGAAGAAAATATGTAGTTGCAGGGATAATAATGTGGAGCAAATTTTCACTATTTTTTTCAGTAGAACGCACCGTTTTACAGATCGAAGAATTTTACAGATATTAAAATACATCCGCCATTTTGAAATCTCAAAATAAATTAATTTTTATAAGTTACTTCCCCATAAACCTAGAAAAGGACACCTCTATTCATTTTATTTAAAAACTAGCTTTTGCCCGCGGCTTCGCCCGCGTAGAAGTGTTCTTGGAGAAAAAACTACTTCGGCGAATCACTCTACTCTACTTACAGCTATATACTTCAGATACAATATTAAAAAGGGTTTTAGGCTTAAAATGGGATCCTATCACCTCGACGCGACATGCGCGACCGCTTGATATAGATAATATTATATTTATCTCGCTTAAATATAAATTTTACGATATCTTATATCTTAAAGACTATTTAACAAAACCGCATCAAAATCCGTTGCGTAGATTTAAAGATCTAATCATACAATATACATAGGGATAGACAGATAAAGTGACTTGTTTTATACTGTAGTGAATAATCATTTTATTTGCCATTCAAATGTTATTTTTAACATTCCAACAAAACTGACCAACCACCTCTATGGATATTCCTTAAGAACTGCAGTATAAAATATTCGTGAGCATTTTATAAATACGTCTATGCCTTTTCGATTGCGCGATGTAGGAACGGGAGCACCGAGTCGCGCGTAATCTGTAATCTTCGAAAATATTGATTTAAATTACATGCTATAAAGGGCCATATTAGTATAGACTAATATGGCCCTTTATAGCATGTAATTTAAATGCACAATGAAATGCACAATGTATATAAGGTACTAAATTGGATAAGGATTAATGCTGTATTGCTTAAAATCGAATCGTAAAGAAGCTATTAAACCTAAATTAAAGTAAAGGATAAAAAAATGTTTATTGTGGGTTATCCCTAAGAGGTAAACACATGCTATCGCGGACTTTTTTTTAGGCATTCCTATGATGAACAAAACTGTAGGTAGTACATTCATTTGATCTATCTCGTAGGGTTCATCCAGCGTTTGCAATGTAAGAGCAAAAAAAGAAACCTCTAAAATTATCTGTGTACCGATACTATGTTATGCATATTATATACCTAAAAACCTTCACGTTGAATCATTCTATCTGTTAAAAAAACCGCATCCGTTGCGTAGTTTTAAAGATTTAAGCATACATAGGGACAGACAAAAAAGGGACTTTGTTTTATACTATGTAATGATTAATGTCCGCTCTTTGAAATTCAAAATGGATATTATTTTTGTATTCAGTACCCCTAAAAACCTCGAAGACGACACCCTCAGTATTACAGAAAAATAAATATTATGCTTACGCCATTTTTAAATTTTAACAAAACCGAGAGAAAATCAAAATTTACTTTACGTTTTTTTATGTGCGCTCGTTTTGCTACTTATTATGTTTTTTGAATTACCTACATCAGTGAAAGTATATGTGCCTATTTTTGAATTAAATGTGTACTCACAAATTGTCAACAAGATGGTAATTTGTTAGCTAAAATAATATCTGTCTACCAGTTTGGAATATTCAGTGAACAAAACTGGTATTATTTATTCAAGATTTGGAAATTTTTGTTCCTTACATTTTTTCGTCAACCTGGTAATTTTGTATTCAATTATCAATATTCGGTTTTTTAATACCCAAAATTTGATTGGTTTGTCGCAAGTTTAAATACATGCCATTTTGTAAATCCTCCAAAAAACCAGACCTACTTTCGCATCACATTTTTTTTCACACAATTTTCACGAAGGACAAAGGGCCTCGCAAACACCTGCCGCCCGGAGCCTCGCAATGGGTAAGGCCGCCTCTGCCCTCAGGCACAGATAATGCGCTGGGACAGTCTTGAGGTTGACCACGTCTCGTCAAAGTAGAAAGACACGACACCGGACACTCGGTACCCACGGAGACAACTAAGACTTCTGGCAGTGGCGTAACTATACCATCTGAGGCCTGTGGCAAACTCGTTGGATGCTTTGGACCCTTTGGTCAGTTCACAACGAAACGAGACGATACGAGACGCGTTTATTCACGAAACAAGAGTTCGAATTTCGAGCTAGACCGAGCGTTTGCATTGAAACATGTATCTACTTATAACTATTAAATATTATTTATCATTCGTAGATTATATAAAAATAGAGGTGTCCGTATATTTCACTTTGTAGCTTAAAGTGCACGTCGCAGACGCATTGTATTTGTATGTCGCAATAGGCACAACTGGGTACAAGGCTTCCATCGTGCACTATGGTGGTTGCAAGTTGATACCTATAAGGGTGTAGAACAGTATTTTCCAAAGTGGGCGATAACGCCCCCTTGTGGGCGTTGGAGGCCAAGAAGTAAGGGGCCCAGAAAAAAATGGGGGGCGATGATGTAAGTAGTATTATTATTGCTCTATGTTGAATATTATTATTGGTTAATTTTGAATGAAATATAAAAGGCGAGGGTTAATAACATAAATGTTATTAAGGTTTTTAAGGTGAAATAAAAAAAGGGGCGCTACAAAAT
Source organism: Glaucopsyche alexis (assembly GCA_905404095.1). NCBI lineage: Eukaryota > Metazoa > Arthropoda > Insecta > Lepidoptera > Lycaenidae > Glaucopsyche > Glaucopsyche alexis. The sequence continues at coordinate 18,752,294 of FR990049.1, read as the reverse complement.
AACTGATTTTTGAAGTGTACGTTAGACAGAATAAGTTTGGGAACCGCTGGTGTAGAAGATGCGGGGTTTGTGATTTCGAAAAATGTCATTATAATATTAATCTAAAATGTTTTGGATTTTTCTAGAAAATTTTAGAATGATCTAGAAATTTCTTGAATGATCTAGAAAAATTCAGAATTATTTAGAAAATCTAAAATAGATAACCACGGTTCTGAACGATCAAGAATGTTCTAGAAATTTCTAGATTGATTTAGATTATATGCCAATTTTCTGAACAATATAGAATGTTCAAGAAATTCCTCCAATAATCTAGAAAGCTCCAAAATGTAATAATAATAATAATAATAATAATATCTATGGACGCTTCACACCACGTCAGTCTGGCCCCGTGGTAAGTATCCGAAGAACTTGTGTTACGGGTACCAGACAACGGAAATATATTTAATACTTTTTTATACTATACTTATATTTAAGATTTTTATTATATTATACATATATTTAATACACATCCATGACCCAGGAACACAGAAAACTTTTTTTTTTTGTTCCCTGGCGGGATTCGAACCCGCGACCTCCGGCTTAAGCGCCACTGCGCTCACCACTGAGCCACGGAGGTCGTCGAAATGAAAATGTGTATTTTATATGAAAAAAATATGAAGAAAGTAGTGATTAGATTATTAACATCCGCACTAATATTATAAATGGGAAAGTGTGTGTGTCTGTTTGTCCATCTTTCACGCCAAAACTACTGAACCGATTTAAATGAAATTTGGTACACAGATAGTCCAAAGCCTGAGAAAGGGCATAGACTACTTTTCATCGCGGGGAAATGTACTGTTCCCGTGGGTTACTGTACTTACGTAGACGGAGCCGCGGGCATCAGCTAGTTAACAAATAACTATACAATTAATAAAAATGAGTCGCGTCTCAATGTGAGCTGACCCTTGGATACGTTCCTCACAACACGTAACAACATGGAGGTATAACAGATCCATGCGTAACACCTTTAATAATTAATAAGTATATATCAAAGTCATAGGTTAGTATTTATCATAACAATAAGTACTTAAAAATTATAACCTATATGATATACATAATTGTTTTGTTTGTCTGAGCGTTGTTAATGTTTGTACTTTGTCCTTAAGGCTACACTAGTCGGTTTTTTCTCCATACTGTTGGTAATTTACTCTAAAGTCAAAGATGGTAACTTCAACAACTAGTAATAATATAATATTTAATACCGACGTTCTGTTTTAGGCTGTTGATTTTATTTATTTTTTCTCAAAGAAATCAATCTTTAAGATAAAGTATAATCAGATTTTGTTTTGTCCTGTAATATAAAAGAAATTTTTTTTTCGCTCGCATTATATTATTAATAAAAATCCACCTCTGCATAATGGGGTGGCAAGTTAATTGCCCCGGGGCACCAAATCTTGAAATACGCCTCTGGTATAACCTACATAATATTATAATTATAAGATTGTATTCATCTTATGATTACTTATACCTACCTACTTTAGGTTACGTAGTAACTATTTAGTAATCTGTGCTTTAGGTATGTTTTTACATTCACTCTAAAAAAAATAATATTACAAAATGTCGCTTATAAAATTTAATTCTCTCACAGAAACTAGTTTAGCTACAAGTTATCGCTATTGTAAGATAAAACACTGATTAGAAATCATTATCTATAAACTAACTAACCATAGGTAGATTTTTTTTTCATTTTGATAGCTTATCAAAATATAGAATATACATATGTAGTCCTCTTTTTAATATAATACATCTTTGTATATAGTAAAAAAAATCGACGTACCCAGACTTGTGTCTTTGATCTTCCGAATTCCATATTTGATAGGTGAAGGCTTCCATAGAGGCGCTGGCCAGCATGATCAGGGCGGTGGTGACTTCTGGGTGGGTGTCCCTGAACCGACATGCTACCAGACCGCCCCAGTCATGTGAAATCAGAATACACTTCTCAACACCTGAAATCGATATATATGTATATGAAATAGTCTGTGTATGAAATACAAGTGGCAAGGTTTTTTGATTTAGAGCTAATGCGCACGGGTGATTATTGTCACGGTGACAGTTTCGCTTAATATTATAATATATCTATGGTTTCACCACTTACATCAAATCCTTGGCTATTTTTTGTATGACGTGTTGACTAGTTTGACAAATTTAACAGAATAAATTTGTCAAACTAGTCAACACATACAAAAAAACGGCAGTATAGCCCGCGCACAAGGAATATTATTGTCAATATGAGTTTTATTGTCAATAATATTCTGTGTGTGCGGCTAGCCAATAGGGATGTATCTTTGTATGGAGTTGCGCGCATGTTGCGGCACGACGCACGACGAGACAACTAGGTGACTTCTCTGTTCGCCGACCGACGAACAAGCCCGTCAGGCGTGACGAAAAAGTCACCGCATCTTTAGGCTGGGACTATGTGCCCCGGAACCTGGAAGGCTGTAGAAAATTCAGAGCTTTGAAAATAAATCTCTGCGCATAAAAAATAGATCTGAAAATTAACACACAAGACGTGTCGAGTCAAATGCAATATCTTATTTGACAGCTCAACACACGACACTTCCATTTTCAACTCTATTGCATAAGCGCAGAGTTCTATTTTCAGTGCTCTGAATTTTCCCCGGCCTAACGGATTCCGGACAATATAGTCCCGGCCTTAGGTTTTCATACCCATACGCATACAGGTGACAAAATTGTCACCACAGAATATTGTCACTATCCCTTGCCATTTTCATTCCATTTATCGACTTTAGTCTTTAGCACACACAGAATTATTGAGTCCATTTCTTTGCAAAACTGCACTAGGTACTAACTAATACAGCCTGTGTATTATACAGGAAAACTTTATATGATTTATCAACTTAGAAATATGTAAATTATGGCGTTAGTACACCTACGCGTTCGTATACGGCAGCGAGTCTGTAACTGTAACCGAAACAAAAGTTACCCATGTGCACTACCCCTTACTGTGAATTTATCTTAAAGATCGCAATCAGTGATTATTATATATCTATGATCGCAATCATATTTTCTATCCTTTCGTCTCGTTGTCGTTTGCGCGGCCTTTCATTTGATTACCTATTACATATTACATTTGATTAAGATAGCAAAATTAAGGTAGCTAGTTACCGAATGTTAATAGAAACCTCTTTTTAATGTATAATACATCTATGAATAGAAACGAAAGATTAATATTGTGAAATCTAAGCCTAACCGTAGCCACAGACGTTCTTAATTTGACATTCTTTAAGAACGTCAAATTCAAGTCGAAGGCAAAGTTTCTATATATAAAATACGCGTAGCCCCTTTGCGTAGCCCCTTCGTAGCCCACACACGTGTTCTTTCCAAGGAATTTGTAAGTAGTTGTATATAATACTTACAAATTCCTTGGTTCTTTCAGATTCGAACTTAAGAATGTCAAATTAAGAACGTCAGTGGCCAGCTTAGAGTATATATTATAGAAGTCTTTGGTGGCCAGGCTCAGCGTGTGTGTGACCTGGGCCTCTAGTCAAGACGCATTCGATAATTTCGACGGCGAAGTTCGAAAACAAAATGTATGGGATTTGACATAACGCATCGCAAGCGACATGTCACATAACGATGACGTATGTCAAATCCCATACATTTTGTTTTCGAACTTCGCCGTCGAAATTATCGAATGCATCTTGACTAGACCCCCTGGTTCCTGAATATTGTCTATGGATTGATTCTTAAATTCAGGATGGAACTCATTACTCAGCACGTCTGTGGCCAGGCTAAACTAAACGCTTACCTAATTGACGAATAAAATCTCTAATGTCTTCAATGAGAATGTCAAGTTTGTATGAAGAAACACCCTCCGGACGCTCCGAGTCTCCATATCCTCTCATGTCCAAAGCGACGCATCTAAAAACAAATATCTAATAAATTATAATATCAACACAAACATCAATTGTTTTTTTGAAAGTTATGGTTTCTACAAACACACGAATTTGGTACAGAGCGTACAGCGGATCTGGTCCGCTCCGTACCAAATTCGTGCGTGTGTAGAGCAGTCCGGCGGTTAGGCCGTACAACGGTATCAGTGTTGCCAACTTAGGGATGTACCCCCCAAAATAAGGGAAAATATCTACGGGGGTTTACTAGGGGACAGGTTGTTTAGAGTTTTCTCCTTATGAATCAATTTGTATGTAATAATAAATATTATTTTAATGTGTGTATATAGAGCCAGGGATATGAAAATGTATTGGGAGTGAAATCAGATTAAGACAAGTTAGTTTTATGTTATTCACGCGTAAGTCTTTATGTTAAACACATATCCTTTCTTTCTAGCTTATTATCTCTTAGACCTGTCAATTGTATAAGTAATCAGGGGTAAAAGAGATGTTTGATTTTAGGCCAGTTCTATGTACACTACATAGGTAAATAGGAAAAAAAATATGGGAATATCATAAAAATACGAAAAAATTAATTTGAAGAAGGGTATATGCGTACAAAAATGATTATTTGAAGAGTTTTTTATTGCGAGAACACTATTTTTAGGGCGGCCATGACAGTTATTTTGACTTGACTTTAGTAGACAGTTTTACGAAGAGACGACGTCTTGAATGCCATACGTCTTTCTTTGTCAAAAGTCATGTCATTGACAAAATGACATTATTTAGTTAATTTTGATCTGATCCGCCATGTTTTATTTTACTTTGTGTTGCTCTCCTTGAAGAAGTTAATTTAAATGTACATGGAAACGAAGTGAAATTAAACAAAATAAAGAATAGGAAACGGTTACTATATTATGTAGCTATATTTACATATACTGTACGTAGGGCTAGCCCAGGCCTCATACATTTTTTGAACATCACTTTTGGGGAGAAATATTTTTTAAAGTGTTGGTATCACTATCCGTTATCAATGAATTGCGGGAATCATTCGGTTCACACACGTCGTCGTTTAAAAACAGTACTGTAAATAGAACTCTGTGCTAATGTAATAGAGCATAAAATCGAACACACAAGTGTCGAGCTTTACGGTCCACTGCACCGTACCAAATCCGTGCGTGTGTAACGACACCGGATTCGGTCCGCGGATATGGTCCGCTGTACGCTCCGTACCAAATTCGTGTGTCTGTATATAGCATTACGGTCCACTGCACCGTACCAAATCCGTGCGTGTGTAGCGACACCGGATTTGGGCTCCGGATATGGTCCGCTGTACGCTCCGTACCAAATTAGTGTGTCTGTAGATAGCATTACCTAAGGTGAATTGAAAACCTAGGTTAACAGATCCTATTCCACTATCTACTTATGCCAAAGATTTCATAACTCAAGATAGGTTATGACGTAGGTACAATTGACAGAACAGAACAAATCTTCATACAATAAAAACATACGCTTTCTTGGTTTTCACCATAATTCAACTGTTAGCCATCTTATTTTTACTATACTTCAAATGTCAAAATCGCAAAAATGGGCTGTGGGGCCATTTAACTGGAGACACTTTTTGCCTCAACATGCCTCGTCTATAATACGTCTATATACTCTATGACTTATGCCTTAATTTAAGTATGAATTGACCTAATAGACTAGAGCAGAAAGAAGTATCTGAAAATGGTAAAAAGTGAAAAAGAATTATAGTAGGATGAAATCAATTAGAAAAGGAAGAGAATGTAACAAAAATAAAAGGGAAAATAATTTACGGGCTCAAATCGCCCGTAAATTATTTTCCCTTTTATTTTTGTTTTTTTTTGACGATTTTGATATTTGAAGTATAGTGAAAATAAGATGGCTGACAGTTGAATTATGGTGAAAACCAAGAAAGCGTATGTTTTTATTGTATGAAGATTTGTTCTGTCGAGAAGTGTAAGGGGGTGAGTTTTTAAGGGTAAACAACGGTTTATCTCGATTTTCGGCAAAACTACAGGTAACTACTATGGAAAAAAGTCAAATGGCAAAGTTGTAGGTACTTAATTAAAAAGACCTACAACTTTTGTATTTCCTATTTTTTACATAACTTCAAAATTTATTTGAAAAATTCAAATAACCAAGTTTTTGGTTTTTTATTTTTATCTTAGACAAAAAAAAAACAATTTTTCATGAAATTTGATGCATAATTACCTTTTTATATCTCAAATACAATGTAATTTTTTTGTTTAAAAATATTTAATTTTTTCACCTTATTTTGGCTTAATATCGAAAAATTAACACTAATTTTCGATCGAAAATCATCGCGTCAAAATATCAGTTTTTTTTTAAAGTCGGTAGGATTTTTGTTACTTGAAATTACGTACCTACCTAAGTAAGTAGGTACTCAATAATTTGTATACGGCATGTATTTAAACTTGCGACAAAACAATTAAATTTTGGATGTGAAAATACCCAATATTGAATACTAAATTACCAAGTTGGCGAAAGAATGTAAGGAACAAAAAAATTACTAATCTGGTGACTAAATAATACCACTGAATTTTCCAAACTGGCAGACAGATTATGTTTTAGCGACTAAATAACCATCTTGGCGACAATTTGTGAGTACACATTTAATTTAAGAATAGGCACATATATTTTCCCTGATGTAGGTAACTCAAAAAACATACAAGCAGCGAAACGAGCGCACACAAAAAAAAACATAAAGGAGCGTACAAAATTCCCAATTTTTAATTTTTCTCGGTTTTTATTTAGGGGGGTGTAGATTATTGTGTAGATTAATTTTGAAATTTAAAAATGGCGGAATTATTTTTCGTAAAATTGATATGAGTGCCGTTTACCAGGTTTTTGGGAGTGCTGGATACAAAAATGACATTTATTTTGAAATTCCAATATGGCGGACATACTTAATTTCATAAAAATAATATGGGTGTCCTTTTATTGGTTTCTGGGGGTGCTGATTACAAAAAAGTCATCCATTTAAAATTTCCTTAGTAACCCAACAACCTCATATTTTCTTCATGATGGGAGAAAAAAAAATTTGAAAATCCTGAATTTTCCAACATTTCTATAGCTTTATACATTCCTAGTATCTCAATGTAGAGCATTTACTATGTTTTTATAAAGTTGATTCTATCTCGGAAACGGTGCATCCTATTGAAAAAGTAATGAAAATTTCGTCCCCCTTAGAAACCTTGCAACATCATATTTTCTTCATGATGGGAGAAAAAAAATCCGAAAATCCTGAATTTTCCAACATTTCTATAGCTATAAACATTCGTCGTATCTCAATGTATAGCATTTACTTCTTTTTTTATAAAATTGATTCTATCTCGGAAACGGTGCATCCTATTGAAAAAATAATGAAAATTTTGTCCCCCTAAGGAACATCATATTTTCTTCATGATGGGAGAAAAAAAATTTCGAAAATCCTGAATTTTCCAACATTTCTATAGATTTATACATCCATCGTATCTCAATGTACAGCATTACTTCTTTTTTTATAAAATTGATTCTATCTCGGAAACGGTGCATCCTATTGAAAAAATAAGAAAAATTTCGTCCTCCTTAGGAATCCCGCAACATCATATTTTCTTCACGATGGGAGAATTTTTTTTTCGAAAATCCTGAATTTTCCAACATTTCTTTAGATTTATACATCCGTCGTATCTCAATGTACAGCATTTACTTCTTTTTTATAAAATTGATTCTATCTCGGAAACGGTGCATCCTATTGAAAAAATAATGAAAATTCCGCCCCCCCTTAGGAACCTCGCAACATCATATTTTCTTCATGATGATGGGAGAAAAAAAAATCGAAAATCTTGAATTTTCCAACATTTCTATAGATTGATACACCCCTCGTATCTCGGTACGGCATTGTCATATTTTTTTCTATAGTCGCTTCTATCTCAGAAACGGTGCATCCTACTGCAAAAATAATGAAAATTTGCTCCCCCTTATTAACCTAGAAATCGCATATTTTCTTCATGAATGGCAGAAAAATTCATGAATCCTGAATTTTGAAAAATTTCTATACATAGCTGGTACCTTGAACTACATAACATACTGTAATAATAATCATCAATCCTAATTAGCATCCCCAAGATCTTTTAATTTAGTATTCATATTCATTTTCCGAAGATTGAATATTCTCCATTTTGGAAAATGAAATTGGAAGACAATTTTGTAATCAGAACCCCCAGAAATTACGCCATTGTGGAATTACGAAACAGATTTTATTTTGATATTATTCTGCACCCCCAGAAACCTAGAAAATGACACCCATGACAAGGAAAAACATACTCCAACAGTGTCCAAAAATAGGATTTTCCGTAGCCTGCAAATTGAATTTTTAGCAGCCATTAATTTATCAATCAAATCTGGTTTTATAGCTGCTTATATGGTATAATGGTCACCAACTCTGAAATTAAGTCACCAACTTATAAATGTCGGTGCTAATTTGGATTAAATTTCGCCTCTTTTTATCTGCCGACTTTAGAATTTTTGTCACCCGAGTGTTTTCGCCAGTTTAGTAATTTAGTCGCCAACATATTAATTCGCTGCCAAATTCAGTAATACAGTATGCTCACGTGCAGCCGCCAACTTATTTTTTGTTCGCTCGATTAATTATATCCCTTTGTATACTTACCTCTGATATCTAACTTAATTTAAACATTTTAAATATTTTCCATACAAACTTTCAACCCTCAGTGGCCAGTGGGTGTAGGTATTCTTAAAGGTGTAGTAATTTAAACCGATAAACACGTACCTATTTAATGAATGCCATTTCTCAATTTGACCGGTTTCCTTTCGATAGATTGTAATATTAAATTTTAAGCAGCATTTTTGGTTCACAATCTTTCGACATCATCTCACTAGTTTTTTAGTTGTTATTAAAATATATAATTATAACTTATAATCTTACAGCTACGGTATATAGGTACACAATAAGAATTATTATTGTTATGAGTATGTAACTTTTTACATGTACTAAATATATTATTAAAATTAATTAATTACTAAGAAATGACGCAAAACGCTAAAACAAAAAAAAAACATAATTATACAATTTAAATAAGAAATCATTCAAGTACCTACCTGTAATCCTTATTAAAATGCACTAATTGATGTCTCCAAGAGTACCAAAATTCAGGGAATCCATGGAGAAACAGCATCAGAGGTTTACTAGGGTCTCCGCTTTCCACATAGTGCAATTTAATACCCTGAAATAAGAACACATCTGTGTGGTAATGGCATAGGTAATTGGCATTCCGGATTGCGCATAGAATTTTTTTTTAGTATTCGCGGTTTGTGATTTAGAAACCGCATTGTTTTCTAATGAGACCAAAAATGTGCGTTAATTACTGTCTCTACGATGACGCTCCGGTTACTTCGTATTGTGAATTTGTGTCAAAGACCTACACGTAAAACCAGGAAACTCTTAGCGCTTGGCCTAAAAATGCTTTGTTGAAACTCTATTCATGCCGAGTTTTAGGGAGTTCAGAAATAGTATGAATTTAAACGGCCAAACAAAAGAATTAAACGGCCAAACAAGAGAATTAATCGCCTATGATGATGTTTGACATTGATAATTATTACTAACTACTACTTGAGGCAGCAAACGTTGTTTTGCAATATATAAAAAATACATTACGATTTACCGTTTACGACCGATTCTCAGACCTACCGAATATGCAAAAAAAAAATTCATAAGAATCGGTCAAGCCGTTTCGGAAGAGTGTGTCCCAGAACACTTTGCCACATCTGCGACACGAAAATTGTATACGAGTATAAGAAATAGATGCTATACTGATAATTCTCGTCCCAATAGCTTCGCCATAGTTTGGTAAAAATATTAAATCCAGGTTATCGAAAAAAGGGCGTGGACATTATTTGGGTAATGTACAGTGTACTAGGATAGCAGAAGCAAAGAATATATATTACTAACGTAAAGAACCGTCACTCCACCGATTTACACGACTCGCCGCTCGCAGCTGTGTGTGCGTGTCTGGGCGAATGCGGGGGCGGGTGGGGTGTAACTTTTTCCCAGCCTGGACTATGGTTCACGGGGCTGGCAGTTTCGCCGACGCAGCGACGAGACAGTGTTATTTCATAAGAAAGCAAACGTCGCGTCAGACAATGATGTGACGTTTATAAAAAATATTAGTTTTTTGTTTAACTAGTGATGTCATGCAATACTTAATTTGATTTTATCGATATTATTAACGAAATATGCTTGGGTTGGGTAAAGTTTGTAGGAGGTTAACCTCGAACGTATATCAAATTTTTATTAAAACCCGTTCAATAGTTATTGCGTTAAAGAGTAACAAACGTGTGGTATGCCATTTGCCCGTTTAAGATTCATCCGTCCATCCATTCATACATCCATACATCCTCACAAACTTTCATATTTATAATAGTAGTAAAATAGTAGTAAAATATTATGCGGAAATCCTTACTAATGGATTTCCGCATAATATTTTAGATTGAATATTAGGTACATGTAGTAGGTACTTAATCTCATTTAGATCTATCAATACCTATCGATATTGTGCGACGATCTTAGTTGTGTTACAACACTTATTGAGTGGTAATAAAAATTTTAAATTCCATTGATATAATTAAAATAGTCTTTGTACTACTTAAGAATTAAGTACAAATTAAACCCAATTGCTTAGGACACAAGGTATATTTTTCCAATATAAGGGCCAATGGTCTGAGTACATTTTTGATAAAAAAAATATGACTATTAGACGTTAGACATTTGGAGACTATTTTGAATTTACATTGTAAATATCAGTATCCTTTAAAAGTTCTAATCGCACGTACCGTGTACCTAACATATTAGGAATTTCCTGATCGGCATTAAAATGAGTGGGCTTAATTATTGTGGTTGTATGTATATGGTCGCCGTAATAACCAAGAAAAATATTATGACAAAAGCTTCTTCCGCTTGCCTAATAATCCAGAAAGGTAAGTACCTACCTACCTCGATAATTATTACTTATTTTTTCTAACCTAACCCTTGCTTTTGTCACACGCAGTACAATAAATAACTGAGACGTGGATTAAAGTAGGTAGGTAGGTAGGTATGCTTTCTCTTTTCATATTAAGTATCTAGCTCTTGCCCGCGGCTTCGCCCGCGTAAACAGTATTACATATAAGTATAATATTTTAAATTAATTCGATGTCAACCCTAGGCTTAAGTCAACATAGCTGACATTTGTCGGCGCTCGAACTGTCATTTGTGGAGAGTGTCGCCCCTGTGGCAGAAGTGTGTGGGATGTCAAGCATACTCTACATACGTTACAACTGCTCGCCCTGGCGTGAATCGCGTGCGCATGCGTTTGACCACCGAGCAGTGTAAAACCCGTCATCGATAGCATCAGCTCTGGGTTCTAACTCTCTCCAACAAAATGACTTAGAATTGCCGCACCGTTCCGCTTTCGTGATAAGGTTCACCGTATACTCGTATACGGTGAACCTTATCACGTGATAATCGTAACAAGGGAATACGAAATTTGGAGACCTTTATAAATGCGTATTTAGCCAAATATGTCTTAAAACTTAATTAAAATGTAATTTAGCTTAAATCTATACTAATATTATAAAGCTGAAGAGTTTGTTTGTTTGTTTGTTTGTTTGTTTGAACGCGCTAATCTCAGGAACTACTGGTTCGAATTGAAAAATTCTTTTTGTGTTGGATAGTCCATTTATCGAGGAAGGCTTTAGGCTATATAACATCATGCTAAGCTCAATACGAGCGGAGCTCCAATCAATAATGTTTCAAAATCGGGGTGTTTTTTTCCCTTTTGAGAGCTTTCGCTGCGTACGCTGCGGAAACGGTTAAAGTTTCGCTAAAATTATGTATGACAGAATTGTTCCTCTTTAAAAGTCCTAAAAAAAAGTCCGCGACAGTATATGTCTATCTTTTAAGGTTGATTCACAATAACCTTTTTATGCTAACCAAATTTGTTCTAAAATTAAGCATTATTTATGAGGGTGTTTTCATAAAGATGATATTAATCCTTATCCATATAAATACGTTATTCATTACAAGCATTTAATTTTGAAGAAATTTTCCATTTACATCATTTGATTTCAATAAGTATTTTAGAAGATATCGCAGTAATAAAATAATCAGCGCGCAATAATGATGTGCGGCGCGTCGCGGGCAGTCGTGAATCGCGGGCAAGCGCTCCTCCTTCTACGTAAATGAAGTCGCGGGTAAATTTTAGCGATATCCCAAAGTGACTATTCCACGCGGACGAAGTCGCGTGCAAAAGCTAGTATCGAAATAAAATGGGTTTCCCGCTTAGGACGCAACTGTCCCTTTTCTTGCCGTGAAGTTGATCATGTACGAAATAAAGTTGTATCATTGACCATTAAGGTTGATTTTAAATAACCTTAAACGTCGGGCTATTTGTCATTTACATCCCTGATTCCCAAAGTGGGTTCCGCGAAACATAGGGGTTTCGTGTCATAAATGTTCCGACTTCCGGATGTTAAATGTTTGAATAATTGAATAAAGCTTCATAGCCGAACCGCAAACAAGCAAGCATTTAGCAAGTGAAGCGGAAGAAAGTGTCAACATCTGTGACGTAAAAACTTTCAAAACTGTCCCCCAACCTTTTTTAAGTACTAACAATCAGCCAGCAATCACATAACCATTAACCACTGATAAGTACTTACAACTCCACCAAGCTAAGTTTGCACCTCGCCTCGAGACACACTGACGCTTAGGCAAAGAATATAATATATTACTAACGTAGCTTAGGAATAGCTTAGGTGCGATCAACGAAAAAGAACGAAAACCCGTATGACGCGTGTCGGTGACAAAGATGCTAACCGTACTGACTTGACAGGGCGATCGCGGGAAGGTGAGCGGGAAACCAGCGAGGTGCAAACTTAACTTGGTGGAGTTGTAGCTGTAGAGAGCTCTCGGAATGGGCTAGCTCGAGATACCACGCCCTTACCGAAATCCGGCGTCAAATAACGCAACTTTACATAAACAACTTCCGTTGGGTTACGCCGAGTGCGGAGTGAGTCAGGGCCTCGGGGGGACTCCAAAGGGACTAGGGATCGGTTTAAAGATCTTTATTTCCCATTAAGACAATAGTCACTTACACGAGAAAAATAAATTCAAAGTTACAATGCATTATTAGTCGTCGAGTGCGGGTACATTTAAAAACTTATAAAAGCGAGTATCTTTGCTGCGTAATGTTAGGTGGTGGTCCAAGTTGAAAACGCCTTCACTCATAAGTAAATTTAAAATTTTATATTATTTTATTCAGATATTTTTTAATGATTAAATTAAAATTAGTTCTCATATATATGGCCAAGTAATTTTCGTTTAAAAGCAGTCAAAGATTTCGCCTCTTTCACAGATTTCGGTAATTTGTTGTACAACTGTGCTCCCCTATACGTAATGTTATTTTTACCATAATTGGTTCTTATGGACGGCAATACGATATGACTAGCTCGTCGAGTTGTGTATGTGTTTGTTTGCTTTTTTGTTGGGAACGTGAGTTGTGTTTGTATTAGTGTGTGTTTTATTTTATAAACGAGAATACATGTATGGTATGCGTAAAGTTTTGTGATATTCAAGAGCCTAGTTTCTTTATATATGGTTTCAGAAGGAGTTAGGTAGTCGTAGTTGTATAAGATTTTTATTATTCGATTTTGTAGAACTTGAATAATATTTAGATTTGACTTTGCGGCATTACCCCATACTTCCACCAAGTAAAGTAGGTGTGGTTTAACTAGAGAATTATAAATTAAAATCCGGGTTTTTTTTGGGATACATCGGTTTATTTGGTATAGGCGGCCAACAAGAGAAGAAAGTTTATTTTTAATGTGAGTAATATGTGCATTCCAATTTAAATGACTATCAAGGATTAATCCAAGGTATTTTTCCTGGTTTTTTCTCTGTATTGCCTCACCGTTTATCGTTAATGTAAGATTATTAGGGAGTTTTTTGTTTTTGGCACTAAAAACTATGTATGAGGGATCCGTTTCAAACTCTTCTGAAAAGCGTCAGATTACAGATAGCTCATAGCTTATTCGTATGTTTTGTCACTGTCGCTCAGTATAACGTAAGCAACGACATTTAGAGGTACCTAAATATGTCCCAATCCCAACAGACACAACTTCCGAATAAGCTATTCGACATCCGAATAAGCACTAGACGTTTGTGAAATAGCGGGTCTATTTCACAAACGTCTAGTGTCGAATGTTTTATAGACGGGGAAACGGGAATACACTTGTAAAGTTGTAACTTCTTCTTCTTCTTCTTCTTTATAAATGGCTCCGTAGTGATTCGCCAATGTCAGAGTAATTGATGAAAACTCTGCTATATATGAAGGTCTTATGACAAAACAAGGGTACGGTATATTAAATAGCGAGGTCTGTTGAAACAACCTAAAACAAACACAAACATAGGGGTTAGTAACTAATAGCTATTTACAGTTTTATATTGTTAGTACTAATAAATGTACATAGGATTTGAATAAATGAAGTATTTACAAAACATAAAACGGATTTAAAATTGATAGGGCGAGGAATAGTAGGAGGAAGGAGATCGTAAAGGGAACACTGGTTTTTAGGACAAGAGAAAAAAATATGGTCCAGGGTACCCTCGTCTAGTCCACACTCACAAAGGGAACTGTCCCTTACCCTAATTTTTGCAAGAAATACAGGCGAGCAACAATGTCCGAGTCTGACTCGACAAATTGTTGAGCACACTGTCTTACTTGCTTTTTTATATTTGAAGAACCATGGTCTAACCGGAATGCCATTTTGAATTTCGAAATATTGTTTGCCTTTACTTTCACTTGTTTTAGCCCATTGCTCGTACCACCTGATGTTCATGTGACTTTTAGCTTGTGGAATTAGATCCTGACAATAAAGTTTATACTGATTAAGACCACCTGATGTTATTGCTTGTCTGGCATAGGCATCCACACTTTCATTGCCAGTTATTCCACTATGACCTGGTATCCAAGCCAGAACGACCTGAATATTATCTATGTGACACCTAAAGAGAAGCTGCCTTATTTTCAAGATTAGGGGAGATTTACATTTAGAGCGAAACTGGTTAGAAGTAACGGCCTCCAGTGCACTTTTGGAATCCGAAAGAATAATTGACTTGGTGAGATGATGGGACTCAACAAAAGAAAGTGCCTCCAATATTGCAAGGGCTTCACCTGTAAATACAGTGGAGCCTGGAGGTAATTTAAAGTTTAAAATGACATTAACTTTCAGAATCCACACAGCCACTCCAACGCAGCCACGCTCCAAAAGCTTGGAAGCATCTGTGAAAATAAGCAACCAATCCTCAAAGTGTTGATTAATAATATTTTGGAATTGAGTATTGGCCAAGGGAGAGCCCTTTTCTATTGAAAAATTTAGAAGCACTTTTGGACGGAAAGTAAGTGCATTAAAGGGAGTGGAAAAGAGGGGATTAAGAGCACACTGGAAGACAGGGCAAGGAAGATGGGTGAGCTTACGGTAACTAATCAAAAGACAGGGGAGATCTTTGTGTGACCAATAGTTGGAAGAATCTACTAGCTGGGAAAGAATGTGAAGTTTGCCTATAAGTGGGTGAAAGGAATATTGGAAAATTTTAAATACAAATCTGTCAGACAGGCACTGCCGCCTGATGTTAAGGGGCGGATCCCCACATTCAACTTGGAGAGCGTTGATAGGAGTAGATTTCATAGCTCCCACAACGATTCTCAGTGCCTTTGATTGGATCTTGTCTAAGGTTTTTAATGATAGCTTATTGCATGGTTCTAATAGGAAGGAGCCGTAGTCCAAGTGGCTGCGGACAAGTGAATTGTATAAAAGTTTTTGTGTATAGGGATGTGAGCCCCACCACACGCCAGAGAGAGATCGGAGGATATTTATATTTTTCTCGCATTTCCGCGCTGTGAGATTGATGTGGTGAACACCAGTCATCCTGGAGTCCAAGCAAACACCTAGAAATTTTACCTTATCCTTTACCGGGAAAACTTGTTGATTATATTGAATGCAAATGTTATCAGGTATACTTCTAGATCGCGAAAAAACAACAACTGAACTTTTTGGAATAGAGATGGATAGTGCGTGTCTTTCCATCCAGTCACATAGATAGCCAATGGCAGAGTTCAGGCGGGCGGAGCATTCCGATATATCCTTTGAGGCGATGTACAAGGTCAGATCATCTGCGTATTGAATACCCTCACAAAAACTGTTAAACGAAAGGTCAAGATCGCTAGTATAAATATTGTAGAGAAGCGGGCTAAGGACGTTACCTTGCGGTAAGCCTTTATATACAGTTCTGGTGGACGGATTAGAATTTGGAAAAGAGATGGTGATACGACGACGGGAGAGGCTATTACAAATGTAGTTAATCATCTTCACAGGGACGTTCAGCTGTAGCAGTTTCTGCCTGAGCACCGGAAGAGAAACATTGTCATACGCAGACGATACATCCAAGAACATCGCCACAACATGTTCCATTTTCGAAAAGGCAATGCGTATGTCAGTTATAAAGGTACCTAAACTGTCCATAGTGCTAAAGCCTTTCCGAAAACCAAACTGTGTCTTGGATAAAACACCCTTACTCTCCATTAGCCATTCTAGTCTATTTTTAATGAGATGCTCCAAAATTTTTGATAAAGTGGCCGAAAGAGCTATTGGTCTGTAACTACAAGGATCGCTACTAAGTTTTCCCGGTTTAAGGAAAGGCAGAATGATTTGTGTGCGCCATTCCTCTGGAGGAACCTCTGACTGGTATATGCCGTTAAGGATGTTAAGGCATACCAATTGGGTGTCTGGTCCACTGTTGACTATAAATGAATACGGTATTCCATCCTCGCCAGGAGCAGTATCCTTCAATGAACTCACAACCAGTCGAAATTCCTCCAGAGAAAATGGAGAATCTGAAGGATCAGAAGAAGGGCCTGTAGAGGTGTATGAGCGAAATTCATCAAAGGAAGGAGCCGTCAACGGCGCCAATCGTTGGGAAAATGCTTCAATCCACTCAGATGGGTCATTGGACTGTTGGTAATCGCTTGCCATAGAACCCCGAAATCTTTTTATATTTTTCCAGACCGTCGAGGGCCTTGATGCAGGAGAAAGATTTAAACAAAATTGGTGCCAACCACTTTTCTTTTTCTCGGATAGTAATTTCCTAACCTCAGCTGCCACTTTTTGGTAATTCAGAAAATTCTCTAAGGTCATGGATCTAGAGTACAGGTTTTCTGCATCCTTGCGACGCTTGCATGCTGAGGTGCATTCGGAATCCCACCACGGGGGGGACAATCTGCTATCTCCCATGAGCTTTAAGGGGATTGACCGATCTGCTGCCTGTAAAAGGGTATTTTTAAAATTTTGATATTGAATGTGTGCATTATTTGTATTTATAGAGGGAATGAGGCCAACTTCAGCATCCGTAGCAACGGCAAATTCGTCCCACTTGGCCTTCTCTATTTTGTATTTGAGTCTGGGAGGGATGGGTGGGATTGTCTGTATTGTCGAGTCCGTCATAGTAATAGAGATAGGATAATGATCGCTACCGTGGGAGTCGGGAAGGACGTACCATGAACAAAGAGAAGAGATGGAAGGGGTGCATAATGAGAGGTCCACCACACTCCTCGGGTTCTGTAAAGGGGAGACCCGTCGAGTAGGAGACCCATCATTAAGGACCACTAGGTTATTATCATCCACAATGTCTAAAAACATTGTAGAATGATAATCGTTAAAGTAGGACCCCCAGGATGTATGGTGAACATTGAAGTCACCTAATACAACTAGAGGGAGGGAAATAGAAGAAATGATAGAGGAAAGTTCAGAAAGGACAGAGGAGTTAGGGTTGGGGACATACACAGACATAAATATAGTATTTACAACACGGACGGCTACAATATTAAAAGATGTACTATGTACAGGTAGAGAAAGCAAAGAGTATGTACATCGACTGGAGACCAAAATGGCTGCTCCAGCCTTCCCATCAATTCTGTCATCCCGGAAACATGAGTAGCCCGAGACACGAAAACGCGAACCAGGCTTTAACCATGTTTCCTGGATGGCAACAATAGACGGTCTGAAATTATTAATTAAGTTTAATAACTCAAATTTCTTCCTCCTGATGCTGCGACAGTTCCACTGAATGGCAGTGAGAGCCATTATTGAGGACAGCATTAAGTAACTGAGTTAAGTTAGTACGAGTTTTGTTCGGTAGCCCGGAGTCACCAAACCGGGAGACTAAATGGATTAGAGTGTTAATAAGTGTATCAATTATGTTATCATTTGGGGCCATACTTGGGCTGGTAGGAAAAGCACACCCATTTGAAGATTGAGAAGAAGGTTGTTCGATTATATTCCTGTGAGCCTGGTGATCATATCCAGGGGTCACAGGAGAAATGGGACGGCGAGGTGTGTAGACTGTTTTTCGGTACGAAGTTGTAATAGGAGATTTAGACTGTTGTCTGGAAACTGTAGTTACTGATGCTGTGGAAGATGTTCTTGCAGAGTCGGCAAAGGAGCGTCGCACGTGTGGGAATCTGGCTGAGGCTTCCATATAAGAAATGCTCTCTTGTGACATAACTAATTTTATTTCTCTTTGTCGGGTATGTTCAGGGCATGATGTGTTATTAGCAGCATGGCTCCCTGAGCATGACAAGCAGGACATGGTTGTTACAGTACAGGTTTCTCCTTCATGCTGTTGTCCACATTTGTAGCACCTTGGTTGGGCTCTACACTGTGCCTTAATGTGACCGAACCTACAGCATTTGTTGCACTGAATTGTTGGCAATTTATAAATTTCTACTGGGAGTGATGTATAATAACAATAAACTCTGGGTGGTAGTTTCTGTCCAGTGAATGTTAGAACTACGGATTGTGTGGGTACCCATATCGGTTGCTGTTGGTCATTATAAGTCTTACGGCTGAGTCTCCGGGCCCGAACAACTGTACCAAAACCATTAGGAACATTTAAATTTTCCACCAATTCTTCCATTGACCAGTCCACCGGTACCTCACGGATCATACCCATGCGGGATATGCTGTACGATGGTATCGAAACGGCATATCCAGCACTTGTAATTGCCGGTAGGTCCAAGAAGGAGTTGGCATGGATGGCAGAATCAAACTCAACAGAAATACGGTTCCGTCCAATCTTTTTAATTCCGTCCATTTTTATGTGTTTGATATTGTGTTTAAACAAAAATTGACCAAATTGCATAGGACGCAGATTGGAGCCAGAATCTGATTCTGATTTCGATACATGGACAATGAAAGGCGCCACATCGTCAGAGCTGTACAACTTTTTGCTTTCGAAATCCGGGCTAACATAATTAAGTTGTATAGAGGGCGTGGAATGAGCACTATCAGTTACCTTTTTGGCATTATTTGTACTAATTTCTGCATTCGCTGCACGCTTTCTAGAACTGATACTACTGGTAGTGTCTAACTCCATTCTCTCTTGCTGTATTACCTGACCATTAAGACTTCCTCCTCCCGGGTCAGGAGGTTCGGAATCCATGGCGGCAAATAACTAACCTATACTGAACACCACGAAATACAACAACAAACCAAACTAAAACTACACTTACAATAGGATTTTCACAATATATAACAGACACAGAACACTTAATGGAACTTTCAACAGTAAAAATATAATACAAAGACCTATAAAAACACACTAAATAGCAACAAATTGATAGAACACTTGTTTACGCACTCAACCGGAAAAGCAGAGTCCAAGTTGTAACTTCTATATTGTTGCCGATATTCCGGACGGGACGCGCGACGTTGACAGCTAACCGGCCATAAAAAAAATACGAATAGGCAAGCTGACTGATTTTTTTTATTTTATAAATGAATAGTAGGTACTCTTAAATATGAGTAACCGTATATCAAAAGTCAATATTTTCAAAGGTACAGCGATTTGTATAAAAAATTTCGCTAGTCTCGTAAAAACGCTCCATACTAAACTTAACCTACAAGTGACGTCACTTGTAGGTTAAAGTGTATGAAGTATACGGCCGCAGGAATATATTTGTAAATATCTACGATATTTGTGCGTTTACGTTCATACTTACCATAATGAATGTTATTGATGTAAGTAAACTAATGATGTACGTTTTGTTTACCAATTTCGCAAAAAAAAAATTGTACTTTTTGTACTTTTTAAATGTAATAATTAGTAAACTACACATAAAATAATATTTTTTATTACATTTATTAAGTAGTAATGCCTCAGTATTTCTGAATATATTAATGAAACTAAATATTTCAGATGTAGTCCGATTCCCTATTGTCATGAGCAATTCAGAACTAGGAAGGTCACAAACTTTTTAAATATGCGAAAAAAACCGGCCTAACTCGTTCGCGATAAGAAAAAGGTTTGTTAATATTAGTTTTTTGATTTATTAATTCAATTGTTTGAATTATCTTTTCAAATTTATATTACAAAGCGCTCTATCTATAATACCTAATGATTATAAATAAAATTACAATTGCAATGATAAGTTAAAGCGGTTATTAGACTTGGCTACTATTTTAACCGACTTCCAAAAAAGGAGGCGGTTCGGCTGTATTTTTTTTTTATATGTAACGTTGAACGATTACTCCGCCATCTGTGGACAGACATCAAAGTGGTAACTTGATGATGGGATCCATGAGGAATTTAGGGAACTCCTCGAAATTTATTGTGTCCATATAAATTTCGAGGAGTTTATTTTTTTCACCATTATGGTGATTTCAACTTTTCTGAAGTACTCCAAGCATATATTATGCTACCAAAAAGTAAGATTTTGCACCAAGGTTATACCCTGGATCCAAAACTACTGAGCAGAACTCCTGAGTCCTTATATGTTTGGGGATTCCGGCGTTGTTTAAAGAACCGCAAGCATCATACCACTTACAGTAATCATCATCATCATCACCACCTTCACACGAAACACTAACATATTATTATGATGACATATGTACCTACTAACTACTCATCAGAGTTTTGTACACCGATATCAATGTCTTGGAAATGTTGCTATTGCCAAAATTATATTCGTGATCATCATCATCACTATAGTACACAAGCTGTTGCCCGCGGCTCCGCCCGCGTAAATAGAGTATCCCTCGGGAACACTGTACTTTTTCGGGATAAAAAGTAGCCTATATTTTAATCCAAGGTCCAAACTACTACCATACCAATTTCAGCGAAATCCGTTCAGTAGTTTTTTACGTGAAAGAGTAACTAACATGCATCCGAACTTTCACATTTATAATAGTAGTAGGATAATATTGTAAATTAAAATTAAATAAGAAGGTATGTCATTTTAATCTAAGATGATACAGTCATACTTTTTTGCCAAGCTGTAGACCCGTACTACATCCTACAGCTTGGCAAAAAAAGGAGGCGGAACTGTATATTAAAATTAAATAAGTATGTCATTTCAATATAAGATGATACAGTCATACTTTTTTGCCAAGCTGTAGACCCGTAGGTACTACATCCAACAGCTATTAAAAATAAATAAGTATGTCATTTCAATCTATTATGGTTAAAAGATGATACAGTCATACTTTTTTGCCAAGCTGTATATGTACGGGTAGTCAACATTAACTGGTCATCGTGGGCCTACAAAAAATGGGTCAAAAGTGGCGTGACCACTTTTGACCCAGTGTACGTTCCCTAAGTTCTAACTAGGCACGTGCCCTAGATACGGAAAGATAATTTACGATAAAATTATTTCAATTACACAATTATCCTGTTTGGTACCCACCAAACCACCACCAAACAGGATAATTAATATAATATATTATTCATAGATGTAGGTATTATATTAAAAAGAGGATATTATTATATAATGTATACCTATTATATAATATTTAAATAATTTCTAAAATATACTGTATATCTATATATTCAAATAGTTTCTAAAAGCATCTGAAATTCGACATAAATAAATATAAAAACACTTACGTTTGCTTTAATATATTTGTGGGTTCCGTATTTTGGGTCCGCAAGTCGCGCCGGTGGTATTAAATTCAGCTTCGAATCCCAGGGACTTTTGAAGGGATTTTTCAGGTAGGAAACCGCAATGTAGACCACCGCTAGGGCCGTACGAACTGTGGTCAAATAGTTCGCTATTATAAACCGTTTTACAATCGTCACAAAATCCGGCATTTTCGTTTTTTTGTACACACGACCGCTCCTGTCGGACCTTAACGGCTGACTGTGGACGATTTCATAATTCATAGATACTATGAATTACGACAAAGCAACACGTATATGCACATGATAGAAGATCATTAGATCACACATATGGCATATGTAATACATATACACACGTACGCAGAAGGCAACGAATATATAGATATACAATACACAATTAACACAAATCTACCTTGTCCGTATGAAATAGATATAACGGTAAACGTTAGAGATCCCACGTTAGTCGCAAGGAATTTTTCTAAATATTTTACTATATACGGTACTATTTAAAAAAACCGGCGAAGTGCCTGCCGACAAAACGGTAAAAAAACACGTTTGTTGTATGGGAGTCCGGAGTCCTCTTAAATATTTATTTTATTTTAATTTTTTTATACTAGCGGGCAGCGGCGACAGAAATACATAATCTGTGATTTCAACTGTATATCTATCATGGTTTATGAGATACAGCGGACAGCCTGGTGACAAACGGACGGACTGACTTTTTTTTTTTTTTAATTTCCTGTGGCTTCCCCGTCCAATATTAGGCCTCTATATAGTTGATAATAATATTAGGTAAAATGTGTATTGACAAAAAGTGAACGTCACATTATAATATTTAGTTGCATAGATAGGTAATTATTTTCAATTTTTTTTTTTAAGTTAGGGAGGGGTAAAAAGTAAGACACCTTTCATATGTAGGTACTAGGTAGATTTTTTCATTAATCAATAATAACATACCCAATGTTATTATTTTGTTTCATATTTGTTTTCACCTAGTAGAAAATTGTAGAATATTGCCTGTATCTATTTTAGAAAGTGATCATAATATGTAGGTATGGTTTTAAAGTAACGCCTCCTCAGAAAATAGAAAGTGAATTTTCGACTTTACTCGACCTTGACATAGGCAATGAGATAGTCGGTAAAAAAATCTTTAGTAAGCATGACGTGTAAAAATATTGTGTGGAATTCGAGGTATTCCATGTAATAATCTAAAAACGTATTTGCCTCCTTTTTACAGACGACTGATTTTTGTATTGTATAAATGAATAGTGAGTACTAATATATTAAAAAAATAGTGAGTGTCTACTAATTTAGTAAAAAAAAACTTTTATATACTATATATTTTATAGATGTACCAGTCTAATTACTCAACTAGACATAAAATATTATATTTTTTGCGCTTATCAAGTAGTTATTAAGTAGTAATTACCTCAATATTTATGAGTTAATAAATGAAACTAATAAATTTACATGTAGTCCTCTCCCCTATTATTATAAGGGCTAGACCACGAGCTGTGCTGTGTGCAACAAGGCTTCATACATTAGAATTCAACGCAAGCGCTGCACTTTCTGTTAATTATTAGATATTATGTTTTTATTTCCGTAATATTGTAATTTTTCTGAAAAATTGGATAGTTCCATGTATATGTCACCGTAAAATTGTAAAAACCATTAGATTGTAATATTACTAGAGATATTATAAAATGTCGACAGATTGTCAAATAAAAATTTCGTCTTACAATTTACAAATTATTTTGCGTTATATTGTAATATTTACCGTGGCGATTGGTTAAACTGCAAGTGCCCCGTGTCGCCATATTAGTTTGGTTTTTTTATAATAATAATTATAACGAAAAATAATGCGTAACTAGGTACAATTGTAAGGAGAAATTTGTATTTGACAATCTGTCAACATAATATAATATATCTAGTAATATTACAATCTAACGGTTTTTACAATTTTACGATGACATATACATTTAGTAAAATTTCACTTATTAATAACATTAACATTGAAAAGTGTTAAAAATTACAAAAGGTACCTACTTAAACATATAGCTATATACTTAAACGTTATACGATCAAAATAATTGTTAACATTCTTCAAAATATTCCAATAGATTTTATTAAAAGTTCTGATTGCCCAGGTAGGTAATTTTTAGGGTTCTGTAGGTAGTTCACGCCTCGGAACCCTAATCTGAAAAAAAATCACTATGGTAGTCCATGTAATTAACTTTAAAGGAAAACTAAAACGCCTTTTATAACTTTGTTGGTTCCTTTATACGAAATAATAAATAAGCATGTAAAATATCAGTATAATGGTACGGAACCCTACGTGCGTGAGTCCGTTTCGCACTTGGACGGTTTTCTTTCTTTGTTTTATTACGGCCTTCAGGCTAGGTATTTAATGTATAACCCAAAATATTTTGTGCAGCATTTTGCGAGACTACATTTTGTTCATATAGGTAGGTAGGTACATGATATATCCAATTTGTAGATAATTATAATAACAACGCCGTATACCGGCGTATAATTATCTAATAACCACTATTTTATGCTTCACTGATAATAATAATTATTACGATTTTCATATTAGGTACTCTATATGGGTTCTGCACGTAACAGCTGTAAGTAAAAAATACTTTACCTACTCGCTCTTGTCCAGTCTTTGAATGTGCTAAGGCGAGGACATAGCCTACTTTGTCATTTCCCATCAGTCGTCACCTAGTCTACCTCACAGAACACATAATACTCGCGGTCTTCCTAGTCAGAGTTCAATTACGATTTGAACAAAAATATGGGATAAAAAATATATAAGGTTTGGTAAAATCAATTACGAATATTTCGGGCATATGATCTACTGCTTATGTGAAGACGCAGAAAAATAATTGTCATACTCGAAAAAAAATTTTTCTTTATATGGGCGAGTTTGCGTTTTGCGGAGAGTCACCCATACATGAGATGATTTTATTAGTTTGAGTATGACAATGATTTTTTTGCCCAAACGTCTTTACATAGTTAAGCAGTTGATCATGTGCCCGAAGTATTCGTAATTGATTTTACCAAACCTTATATAATATGTCACCATAAAATTGTAAAAAGCGTTAGATTGTATATTTACTTGAGATATTATAAATATGCTGACAGATTGTCCAATACAAATTTTTTCATACAATTTACGCGTTATTTTTCGTTATATTGTAATATTTACTGTGCCGATTGGTTAAACGGTATGTGCCCCGCGCCGCCACATTTGTTTGCTTTTTCATAATAATATCTAATTTTAACGAAAAAAAATTCGTAGAATTGTATGGAGAAATTTGTATTTGACAATCTGTCAGCATATTATAATATCTCTAGGAATATTACAATCTAACGGTTTTTACAATTTTACGGTGACATATATAAAGTTCGTAGTTTGTACCTACCGCTATTAGATCGGTGAAGTACCGGTGAAGTTACAAATTTGAACTTTTGGACTCTTGGAACTTTTGGTGTTAACGGGTACCTACTTACCAGACAACGGAAATATGTTTAATACTTTCTTACTAAACACAATATACTATTATGGATCGAATATTGTTACGAGTAGGTATTTGAATATAGAAATTGTACAACAAAGATTAAATTATTTAAATTGTATTAATGTTTCCTATTATGATAAATAATATTACTAGTATACTTAGATTTACCCACTGACACCACACGTAAGTAGTAAATCTGAGGTATTGAATCGAATATGCCACTGAGATATTCGATTTCGAGATCATATAATATGTACATTGTACCTAGAGGTGGGCGCCGCGCCGCCAAGCATGCGGCGCCGCCGCCGCCGCCGAGTATCCAAAAATTCGCGCCGACCGATGTCGACTCAAAAAAAACGCCCGCGCCGGGCGCTAGGCGCCGGGAGCGGGCGGGCAGGGCACGGGGTGCTGTGTAGTAATGGAAATTAATGCTATTTTTCATTAATTTCATTAGCATGCTAATTTTCATGTCTTAGCATGCTACGTGCTATTGCTATGCTATTTGCTAAAATCTTTTTTTAATGATCATAAATAGCTGTGTTTTGTGAAATGATAATGTTTATTCATTACGTCGCGTCGCTCATTAAGTATTAACATACAATACGAAAATATTAATAACTAGCGACCCGCCCCGGCTTCGCATGGGTACAATACTTATACTAATACAACAGAATGTATTTAAACCTCTAACAAAACGGGCGAAATTTAGTCAAAACAGACAGAAACAAATTAATATAGGTACCTACTAAAACTCAATGAAATAAGTAGGTGGGTATACTTTTATCGTATGAAATACCTATACTCTTCAGGACCAACAATAAAACAAACACTAAATAAATAGGTGTTCAAGTATCTATCCATCATAGTTACAACGAACACAAAACAAAAAATTTACTCATAGATCTAAACTTCCCTCCCGCACGCGCACCCCCACCTTGGTGACGCCCATTTCGCAACGGGCCGTGCAGCATGAAATCGTAATATTTTAATTTCGCCATAACTTCAAAACCAAACATCCAATTGTAATCATTCAAAGACCAAATATTATCTTCATAGACTGTACTTAGTGATGAAATAATTTATTTTGATAAGGATTAATAGCATGAGTAAAATAAACGCGTTTAAATGAAGTCCAAAAAAAATTCAAGACTTCTAAATAAAAAAATGGTTGTTGTGCCTCACTCGACATAGATAGGTTATAGTGTGTCGCGGACTTTTTTGTAGATATTTATAAGATCTACAATTAATTAGAACATTTTATGGTTCTATTTTTTATAGTTTAGGCAGCGTACGCAAAATAAGTAACTTTTCTGGTTAATTTTTACACCTTGTGTCCGAAAAACCCAAATATCTTACGGAACCCTATTTTTTCCAAAATAAATTTTAGCCTATGTTACTCGTGGATAATTTAGCTTTCGAATAGTGAAAGAATTTTTAAAATCGGTCCAGTACTTTTTGAGCCTATTCATTACAAACATACAAACAAAGATACAAAGTTTTCCTCTTTATAATATTAGTATAGATATAGAAAAACAACTATTGAATACCTACGGTACCTACAGTAAAATAGCCTAAAAATAACCCCTGAATCGAACAGTGGGCAAGCTGATAATGATGAATTATAGCTAAGAATCAACTCGATTACGTCAGCTTTCAAACAAAAAAAATCGCATCTAAATCGGCCCTTTCGTCACAGGTTAATAAATTCCTCCTCTTTTTGTGTCCGGGGTTAATAAATAAAACTTTATTTCCGTTTCATAGAAATTTTATTAAATCATAGAAGTTACAAATTACAACTTATGTTTCACCAAAAATTCTTTGATAATATCGTTAACTTTATCTGGGTGTTCCTGCTGCATGAAATGTCCGCAGTCCTCCACCACGGTAAATTCTATGTGTTTGTACGACCTCTTCATTGCCCCGTGGAGACTTAGACTGAGAGCGGGATCCTTAGCCGCGGCGGCGACGAGAAATGGGACATTCTCGTCGTGCCAAGCCTCTGGCAAACCGTAGTTGAAGTTGGCACGGTAGTAATTCAACGGCGGCGTGAAAGCATCTGAAAAATGTTACGAATGTAGCACTAGAAACTTCACATATAATGTACCTCATTCAACTAGGGGTCAATCAATACTAGGTGGCGCAGTGTTGACGCGTAGCGAAGCGTAATAAAGCAAATTCACTCTTATGTCCACAATATTCATAGGCGTACAAAAAACCCGACACCGCTTCAATAACATGAATAGTGAAGCCATCAAAGTAAGCCGACCGTATCGTAGCGACACGTGCCGCACGCACACATTCACAGCAAAGTAAGACGATCGGCCGCCCGACACTGCATGGCAATGGCAATTATCCGTAATCTCACACAAACGTAAGTCGCCGCCCGCGCCATTGTTGTGCTTCACTCAATGCTTAGCTCACCTTCCGTCCTCCTTTTTTTCTACGTCCATGACAATATTGTAATATCTATGGACGCTTCGCACCACGTCTATCTGGCCCCGTTCTAAGTATCCAAAGAACTTGATGTGTTACAGATACCAGACAACGGGATTTAATTATTTTGTACTACACATAGGTATATTTAAGATTTTTATATTATTGATGTTATTAATTATTATATTATACACAAAAGGGGTCATCCACATATTACGTCACAGTGCAAGGGGGGGGGAGTATGGAGGGGAGATCCGCTAGTATAAAGAGACCTTTAGTATAACGAGTTATAGTAATAAAACCGAATTATGATATCCGTATTCGGTACCTAAAATGTAAATATACCGAGTACATAGTGAATATTCTCTTAAGTTTTTTAGATTAGTTCTTTATATTAATTACAATAACTACTTATTTATAGTATGTACTAAACAGGAGGTACACAGTACCTACCTACTACAACATAAAACATACACAACATAATATTATGATTGCTTATCGCAAAAAATAATAAAAACTCGCATGAATACAAATTAAGTGATTTCCGTCAAGGCTGCGTTGATGTCATAGGCCATAGCAGGTACTAAGTAGGTAGGTACTAGGTACAGACTTTAGCCACGACTCACGAGACTTACGCTCAATTTACACCGAGACGAAACGGAACGCGACATAGAGCTGCATTTTGAGGATAACTATTCAAAATTGAACTTTTTTAATTACAATAGAAGATACATGTTTCATTGTATGAGTTCAAAAGTCAGGTATGACACTGTTCTTTCATAATAGGTTGGGGAAAAAGTATTTTCGCATTATAGTATGTATGAACTTGTCATAAAATATCTTGGGCTATACCAATTGTATCTGGCTGATTTTGGTATCATTAAAAAGTTTTAATTTTACAGAAGACAATTCCAAATTCAAATTAGGTAAATTTGAGATTTTCATTTGTTTTTCTTATTGTTAAAATGAGTGATTCTTATGAAGAATTTCGATACATTTTAAAATTTTATTACAAAAAAGGTAAAAATGCAACACAAGCCGCGAAAAAAATTTGTGATGTTTATGGACCTAATGCAGTATCTGTGAGAGTAGCGCAAATTTGGTTTAAGCGTTTTCAATCCGGAAATTTTGATATCAAAGATGCACGTCGCTCTGGTCGCCCTGTTACGGACAAAACTGTTGCCATTTTTGAAAAAGTGGAGCAAGATCGGCATATTAGTAGTTACGATGTAGCTGAAGAACTGGGGATTGACCACAAAACGGTTTTGGCGCATTTGAAAAAAGCTGCGAACACAAAAAAGCTCGATATTTGGGTGCCTCATGAGCTCACTGAAAGAAACCTAATGAACCGTGTACTCATTTGTGATTCTTTATTACGACGTAATGAAACCGAACCATTTTTGAAGAAGCTGATAACTGGTGATGAAAAGTGGATCACGTACGACAAGAACGTGCGAAAAAGATTGTGGTCAAAGGCCGGTCAGGCTTCACAGACTGTGGCGAAACCCGGGCTAACTCGCAACAAGGTGATGCTGTGTGTGTGGTGGGATTGGAAGGGCATTATTCATTATGAGCTGTTACCGCCAGGCAGGACCATCAATTCTGAACTGTACTGCGAACAACTGATGAGATTAAAGCAAGAAGTTGAGAGAAAGCGGCCGGAATTAATCAACAGAAGGGGTGTGGTTTTTCACCATGATAACGCTAGACCTCACACATCTTTAGCCACTCAGAAAAAATTACGGGAGTTTGGCTGGGAGGTGTTAATGCATCCGCCGTATAGTCCTGACCTTGCACCTTCAGATTTCCACCTGTTTCGGTCGCTGCAGAATTCCTTAGGCAGTGTCAGGTTGACATCACAAGAGGACTGCCAAAACCACTTGTCGCAGTTTTTTCATCAGAAGCCCCAAAAATTTTATAGCAATGGGATCATGTACCTACCAACAAGATGGCAAAAAGTTATCGAACAAAATGGCACCTATATACTTTAGTCACTTGTAAATAAACTTTATAAAAAAACCTTTTGAATTTTTATATAAAATGCGAAGAAACTTTTTCCCCAACCTAATATAAAACGTTGTACTTTTTGTGTACTAAATAAAGTTCAGTTTTGAAGCTACCTTTAAAATGCATCGCCGCGTAGCGTCACATATCGTCGATGAAATGATCCTTAGGCTGGGACTATATGCAACGGAATCCGGTAGGCCGTAGAGAATTATGAGCACTGAAAATAGATCTCTGTGCTAATACAATACAGTTGAAAATGGAAGTTTCGAGTGTCGAGCTGTCATATATGACATTGACATTTGACTCGACACTCGGATGTCCGATTTTGAACTCTATTGTATTAGTGCAGAGATCTATTTTCAGTGCTCATAATTCTCTACGGCCTACCGGATTCCGTTGCATATAGTCCCAGCCTTAAGTTTAATCGCGTAAACCACTTAAGGGAGCGTACAAGTACCTATTACGTAACGCAGTTTGGGGGGGGTCTTGTAAAACATTACGATGCGTGACAAGTGGGGGAAGGCGGGTCCGAACAATGCGTTACGTAACATTAAAAGTTATTATTAATAGTAATTAAAAGCTATTTTTGCTACTTTTTTCAACATAATTACTACGCATTTTGTCACTGGGAGTTACGTAACGTTTCAAATTAGGGGGGGGGCTCATTTGAATACACTAAAACGTTACGGTGCGTTACGCAGGGGGGAGGGGGTCTAAAATTTTAAAAATTGCGTTACTTAATACTTGAACGCTTCCTAAACTAATTTCAGACGTTCTAGTCCTAATTAATGATTCAGTAACTCAATTCAGCCAAGTGAAATAGCAAGTTAGGATCCTGATTAGCATTTTAAGTTGGAAGAAGTGGCTTCAGACTGACTAAATTCTAATTAGATTTGTTTTTACAATTTTAATTAAATGGTAATAATACTACAAATTTCTGTTGAGGTATGCTTAAATTTTTTTAAACTTGCAATAAGTAGGTATATTATTAACTATCCTATGGTCGAGATTGAACCTTTGTAATATTAGAAAGCCCAAAGAAATATAATATAATAAAGAGAGCTGCATTGTCAAAATCTACCGATAAAAAGAACATCTAGTAAAGTATTGAAGATTTTTCAAGAGAATGACTAAAACTATAATTTAGAGAAGTTATTCGGAAAACCAATTAAATAAACAAAACTATTGATTCTTTGCAGTATAAAGGTATAGTTTGGTTTATGTAATTTTAACCTAGGGAGGCCATTCCGCGAATATAAAATTTTCCCCTCTAATAATTACAAGAATTCCTCTTACCCTTTTTACTGTAGTAGTATTTGAGGCAGTTGATGTCTTCCATTTCCACCCCTTTCTTTCTTCTTAACGTCATGATATCTGTGAAGAATCTTAAGTCGCCCATCTTCAGAATGGCCTCAGGCACCCACGGGGCTCGAAACATGAAGACATACCTTAGAAATTAAAATAGCTGATAACTATATTATTTTAGAAGAACTAAAACCCATCTATCAAAATTACATAGCCTATGTTACCCGGGTCATTATTACAAATAGGTACATTGACACCTCATTAAAATTGGATTAGTTGTTTAGGCGCTACGGCCTACGGTAGAACAAACAAAACATCAAATCAAACTAAAAGATACATACCTACTTAATACATAAATACAAATACTGCTAAAATGATGACAAAAATGTTTACTATTTCTCTACTCTAATCTTATTAATTTTGAAGTCGGTACCAGCAAATATGAACGTAAGTTCTATAAAATATTGTAGAATATTGTTTGGGCTGGTACCGATTTCAAAATTAAGAAGATTGAGTAGAGAAATAGTTAAAAATTTTAGCCGAATTGGAAAGGGGAATTATTTAGAGATTAAGTATTATTTCATACTTTTTTGTGTATTTTTACTTTGGAAGTCGGTTTAATTTTTTGTTTAATAATAATAATTGTCCTTAAGGATGTTTAAAAAGCTTCGTGAAAATAATTGATTAGAAACAAATAAAATATATAGGATCAATTTCAGATCCTATATTTATTTGTATGTACAGTGTAAAAATTAATTGATTTGAAGTTGATTCTAATGAGGAAATGATTTTATAAGCCAATCAAACTTTACTAAGTGATAAAGACTAGGTAAAGTTTTTAGAATTTCTTGAACCGTGGCGTAAATTTTATACTTCTAATAAAAAAAATGTCCTCAAGTATGATCTACGTACAGAGACATCCAAAACTGCTGCGATGAATTCCATATTCTGTCGAACCAAGCTTCTATAGAGGCACTTGCGAAAATGATCACGGCGTCACACACTTCGGGGTGCGTGTCTCTAAACCTGCTGGCGACTAAACCGCCCCAATCGTGCGCAACGATAGTACACTTCTTCACACCTGAAATGGCACATAATATTATATAAGGTAAAAAAAGTATTGTAAGACTGCTAGGATAAGTGCCTTCCTGTGGTCTTTATTTTAAAATATTATCCAAGAAATCCGATTTAGATAAACCGCCATCACCATAAGATTTTTTGTAAATCAATTTACTATTAAACTAACCCCCTTACTAATAAATGCTGTACCTATAAGCTTTGAATAGTTATACAGTGTTTTATTCCCGTTACACAAGTGACATTTTTAATTCGATAGAAGGAGAGAGAGTTTAAGGCCTCTGTTTAAATGAGACACTTACGTACGATTAGTTACTTCAAAAGTTTTATTTTAGGTACCTATTAACAATCTAAATTATTTTGCACTAGATGTTTGCTGTTGACTTCGTGTGCGCTAATTTAGTAAGTCCTTCCCCGTGGTCTAATTTATACCTGTGTCAAATTTCATCAAAATCGGTCCAGTACCTAGTTGTGGAGCCTATTCAATGCAATCATTCAAACAAACCTTTCCTCTTTATAATATTAGTGTAGTATAATAGGTTGTGTCATGTATTATAAGATGCCCAATCATCTTTCCTCTTCTAGAAAATAGAAGAGGAAAGATGATTGGGCATCTTATAAGACATGACATATTCATGAGGACAATATTAAAAGGAAAGATAGAAGGAAAGGGGTAGGGGAAGGCCAAGGAAAAACTATATTACTTAGGGCCGATTTTACAATTGTCAGATAACTCTTACTTGAGGAATAAATAAGTGACTTTGACAGATTTTTGTATGAAGAGTCTGTCAGTCACATATAGTTGTATACATTTAACTTGTAGAGAATGTAAATGTCATGTCCTATAGAATATAGAGAGCTGAAGGTACTAGTAGAGGATAGGTAGAGTAAAGTAGCGGAAGCTCCACCGACAAGAGCCCTGCCCTCAAATTAAAGAAGAAGAAGAAGTATAATATTAATAGGCGACGAGTGTAATTCTTGACATACCCAATTGGCGAATGAAGTCCCTCACGTCCTCAACCAAGACCGCCATTTTATACGAAGATAAACCTTCAGGTTTTTCTGACTCTCCGTAGCCTCTCATGTCGACAGCGATGCATCTAATAAATGTACTAATTTTTATCGGAACGTTTTAATTGAAGATTAGGGATCATAGATACATCTTTTTTTTTTTTGAGAAATATGTGACGATACATTCGGTTATATATTTTGTCTTATTACAGAATGATTTTTTTAGGTGGGCACGGTAGGCGATATCCAAACTAGGAATAGAAAAATATGCTGAAAGGAGTTAGGGAGGAGCTTGATTTTGATAAAAACTAAAACTTCACGGTTATCCACGGGAATACTATGTTTTACAGAATAAAAAGTAGCCTGCGTGTTAATTCAGAGCATAAACAAAATTTCATCAAAATCCGTTTAGTAGTTTTTGTGTGAAAGAGTAACAAACATCCATCCTCACAAACTTCCACATATTTTTAATTCATTATCACACAATAAAAAATATTTTATAGACATTACATAAATCGCCAAACTGTAGAGCAGTTTGTTGATTGTTAATTATAAGTGTTGGGATTAAAATCGATCTCGCAATTACTGCCTTTTCTTTTTTCCTTCAGCATTTTTCTCTTTTCCTTATAGTTTTGGATTTCGCCTACTATAGATAGCTTCTTGAAAAATTTTAGTATTCAATATTCATATTAGTTTCTGCAACAATGAAAGTAATTTTTCATTTCTCATACTCGGAAAGTAGTGTTGTTTTGATCTGATTATTGGGTGGAAAACGCTACTTTCCTTTCATAGGGAGGGAAAAACTCATACAAATTCATTGCGGCCCTCGGGCCGGAATGAATTTGTATATGTCTTCAAAACTTCAAAAATAGAACTGCTGTCAGCTGTGAAGAGTTTTATGTAAAAAAAAAACTATTAAAAATGACATGACTTTCTAAACAGCCAGTGTGAATTTAGCGCAAACTTCTTTGAGCGGAATAAGCCGCGAGTACCGCGGCGAGCGGCAAGTTCCATATTTAAAAATTAAAAAGTGAACACAAATTGCCGGGATACTAAATTACTAAATTACTAATATATTATTATCAATAAATAGTTTAGATAAACAACTAGTTTTATTTTCCTCATATTCTAAATGAAAAGTAGAGTGTATGCCACGGGTAAAAGAATGAATTCCTACTCGGACTATAGCCGCCCTCGCTGCGCTCGGGCGTCTAACTACCACGGGAATTGATTCCTTTCAACCCTAGGCTAACAATCTACTATACTAGCGAAATGTTAAAGTAGGTAGGTAGGTAAGCTCTAGCTCTAGCTCGCCGTCGAAAAAGGAGCTCATCGGGAACAAGCATTGAACCACTGCAGATCGCTAGGGGCCCTAAAGTTTAATTAAACTTTAGGGACCCTAGCGATCTGCTACTTTTTCGACGGCGAGCTCTAGCTCTATAACTTATAGAGCTAGAGACTATAAGTCTATACTGACATACGCTAAACACTTAAATATAAACTATAATTATACCAACCTGTAATCCTTGTTGAAGTGAACGATTTGGTGCCGCCACGAGTACCACAACTCTGGGAATCCGTGGATGAACAACAGCAAGGGCTTGGAAGGATCCCCGCTTTCGACGTAGTGTAACTTTACGTTCTGAAAGTATAAAAAACAACTAAGAATAGAAGCTTTGAATCATGCACTAGCCTGATTTTTAAGTCACTCTAAATACCACAATTTAAGGTAAAAATAGGATATTTACTAGGTATTTAGGTAGAATTGGTTGTAACTACCTAAATAGGTAGTTGGGTACTTACATTGGCTTTAATATATTTATGCGTTCCATATTTTGCATCTTGCAGCCGAGACGGTGGTTTCGTTTCGCTCAATTGGAAAGGATTTTTAAACGGATTCTTTATAAGATTTCTCAAAAGAGATACGATGAAAAACACACAAGCAAATACCACTGTTAATATATTCGCTAAAATAAAACGTTTTATATGCATTTTGTGTATTTTTAACGCAATAAAATGTATGCCGCAAATAAACTTATCAACTGCGACTTGCGAGCGAGCGGTCGAAGTTCTGGATGGCGGACCTAGTAATTATGAGTTATGACTCATGAGTAAAATATCGTTATCATCATGTATCAACATCAAGCATGATATCTATTATTTATCTTTGTATTAAATTCGTAGATCAATAAAACGATTGGAGTGCTGTTGCTACTTCATTACTTATCTATAGTTGAAAAGTAAAACAAAAATATTCTTATATTATAATTTATATCTATTATAATTATTAAGATAGTTGAAACTGGGGACACATGATTCCCCTTTTGTTTTTAACCCTCATTTTCTTCACATATTACTTAAGGTCAAATGTCCTGCATTCGAAGACTACCTATGTAGGTCATATGTAGGTAGAACTACCAAATGGTAATTCTACCTTAAAGGTTTTCTGGGAGTTTTGAAAATAGGTTATTTTATGGATTTTAATGACAACACGTCATTAAAATCTATAAAATAACATATTTTCGAATTTCAACTTTGTCACCTCGTACCTAACTTAGCCGCTTACGCCACCATGTTATAGAAAGTCATCTTAAAATAATGTTTTACGTTATTTTCTTACCGACTCATTAGACGATATTTTTTGTTTAAAAATAATATTAATAAAACATTTTAAGAATGTTTAAAATAAATGATCGAATGTATAATTGAATACGCGCCAAGCTTCCATATAGGTATTGTAAATAAGATGATGATGATGATTACTGTAAAGTGTAAGTTACATAGTGGCATTAGGCATATTATGCTTGCAGTTTTTTAAACAATGCCGAAATTTCCAAAGGCGTATATTTAAAGACTGAAGAGTTCTGTTCAGTGCTTTTGGATCAAGATTTGGTTGTTTGAAATTTGGATCCTTGGTGCAAAATATTATTTTTTGGTAGCATATTATTATGCTTGTGTTACGCTTGAAGTTACTTCAGAAAAATTAAAATCACCATATATATGGACACATATAAATTTCGAGCAGTTCCCTCGATTCCTCATGGATCCCATCACATTTGATATCAAAATGGCCAATTTGGGATTATAAGTACGAGTATATCAAAAAAAGAATTTTGAAAATCGGTCCACAGACGGTTGAGTAATCATTATACATACAAAAATCAACATACATAAAAAAACAAAAATATATACAGCCGAACGTATAACCGCCTCCTTTTTTTTTGGAAGTCGGTTAAAAAGATGACAAAAATCTATAAAACTACCAATTTTCAGAACTCCAAGACAACTTTCATAGATTTGGTCGATAAAAAGGGGGTTAACAATAACCATAACATATATTTTGTAGTCGGATTATAGTTAAAAAAATATTATACATAGTTATTTATATAAAATTTATTATTATCAATTATCTTACATATCACAAAAATATAATATACTAATATTAAACTATCGGTATTATGCCCAAATTTTTAAACAATAGGTACGTACTTAATTACGCATTACGTGCGATACGTTAGAACTCCTTATAGTTTTTGTAACAAGATTTTATTTTATTAAAACATTTTTAATCATTCATACATTTATTATACCTACTCATTACAGTTAGAGCGTTAATCGTGTCTTACAGCCTCACTCGACGACATTTGCCCCGCCCGCCCAGACTGCTCGCGAAGTAGGCCGAGGAAGTGCTCCGCGAAGTAACCCGAAGTATGAAAAGGCGAAGCGAAGTGCGTGCCCACACCAAAGAATATATATTACAACGTACTCACACTGTCTTATTCGGCCAACCTCGGCCTACTTCGCGAGTAGTCTAGACGGGGTTAACCCATTAAGCATTAATGCTTTTGGAGCTATTTAGTATTTAGTACAAATTTTGACAGAAACTGTATGGACTTTATGTCAAAGTATGTAACTAAGTAGCTTCTATGTGTATGCTTCCATTAAATTATGTTTCTGAGTGCGGCCGTAAGACACGTAATAATATTTTACTATAACGAAAAGACTAGGGCCTTTTAGGGGTCGTCCATTAATCACGTGATGCCTAAAGGGGGAGGGGGGGGGTCCGAAAAAAAATCACCAAGTATCACCAAGGGGGGCAGGCTTTGATTAATTATTACATAGATACGTTATATCCTTACAAAACTGACAATATTTCTGTGCCAAGACACACATTGACATGGAACGCGCGTCAATGTGTCAACGTCGCATAGTAACACAAAACACGCTATTACTCGCGGAGCATACTAACCAAAATTGGCCCGACTCGGGCCAATTCGAGTCTTCATTTTTACGCGTTTATAACATATCTACCTCTTTTTAATATTATATATCTATGGGGGCAGGGGGTATAAGGAGACATCACGTGTATTAATTTTCGAATCTAGTCTATGCATACCGAAATTATTATCGGTCGCAGATTCGTAGTGTTGTTTAAATACTTACAAGACAAATGACTCGTATAGTTTTTAATTGGTTAAATTATTCGATTAAATTGTTTTTTAAGTTAAAGTTTTTCTTCAAACATGACCTGCTTACTATGTAAAAAAAATACACGTGATCTTAGGTGGGGGAGGGGGGGTAGTATAAAACCTCACCACGTATCACCAGGGGGAGGGGAGGGGTCTAAAAAGTTGTTAAAAACATCACGTGATTAATGGACGGCCCCTTATCAAGAATTCAAGATGCATTCGACGGCGGAATTTCGACGGCGAAGTTCGAAAACAACATTTATGGAATTTCACATATTATATCAAATCCCATCTTGACTAAAGGCCCAGGTATAATTAAGAGGTAGACAAAGTAACCACGATACTCTCCCTTATAATTTATCATCATCAGTCATCATCATCATAATCACTCGCATACGATATTCCACGAAACAGCTCGTCGTCGCTGTTCGGCAAATTAGTATTGTCCAAATTAATCTGCTTCCACACTTTAAATTCAGTCATAGCTGTCGTGAATAACGCGTAAGGGTTGGACATTGTTGTGCTGGGGACGTGACTCTCGTTTCTATCTATCCTCTTCGATGTCTCCCTTTCGATCTGTTCCAAACGCTCAATAGCTATCTGCGGATCCAGGCTTTTGGGTCGATCGTTGAAATCTATATCGATTTCAATTCTGCAATCAAAAACACTCGCGATGATACCTACACAAATCTGTTTCTTAATGTAATAAATGTATTATAATTAATTTATTAAAGCCAAAAAACAAAACTAATTAAGTAATTATTAATCTAAGCTGCCTATTATAGAAACCTAAAGCTAAGAGGTCATAGCAATCTCGCCAACATTTCTACATGAGCTGTTAAGATAGATGGTCAAAGTTACGTACTAAGTAACTATTTATTAATCTCTTGTCAAAGTGTGTCGGTATCAGTTAACGCAGTAACGCCTGAATTTACTTCATACCTAGGCGCAGGTTCGAATTTATGTATTTATAATACATGCCCATCTCACGCATGGATTATCTGTCTTGTCAGACAATCAGGTGATCAGCTTGCATTGTCCTAACCAAACTTGGAAACAATAATTTTTGTTGTTCACTAGCTGTCCCGGCGCACTTCGTGCCGCCTTAGAATTAAATTTGTTAACGTACTGACAGCAGCGTAACCTATCGGGTCCAATTGCAAAGCTATACCATTCTCGAATCCACTTGAACGCGCACAAAAAAATTTATTAAAATCTGTCCAATATGAATAATTTTCCCCGATTTTTTTTCCACATTTTCCACTGATTCTTCGCTCCTATTGGTCGCAGCGTGATGTTACATAGCCTAAAGCCTTCCTCGATAAATGGACTACCTAACACAAAAATAGTTTTTCAATTCGAACCTATAATTCCTGAGATTAACGCGTTCAAACAAACAAACAAACTCTTCAGCTTTATAATATAAGTATAGATAAGCGAGAATCGAACCCACGCCCTCCGAGTCGAGAGCCAACCTCTGAAGTATTGGACTACGAAGGCTATGTTAAGATCATGAATGACACAGACCCAGTTTGTTCCCTGAATTTGGCCCACTCCTCCACATTAGGCACGCGCGGTATCTCGCTCGCCAGTGCCCGACCCGCTTCCTCAACCTGTCTCTCGATTACTTCGAGCTCTGATTCCACTGAAATTTCAATGAAAATCTATAGCTCAAATATGTCCACGTAGAATTAGATTGTCTCTCGAATCTTTAAAACTGTTAGGATCTCGCTGTATACGCAGCAGTGACGAAGGCTCTCCTTCATAAGAAAGCCCCAGCCTGTAATTAGGTAGAGGTTTGGATGAATGATGAAAGTCTTGAAAAGGTAAGTGATAAGTGAAGCCGATAGGCGATAGGAAAGAACCCTACGCCATGCTAGTGATACGCAAAAAGTTACCTAATACCTGTTATTATTAATTCATTTATTTTTATTTTTACCACCTAAGGTGGTCAGTTTGGATGAAGGAACGGCCTAAAGTTTATATGGAAAGTCTTACTTACGCGGGACAAGCCGTTGGCCAAAAGTTATAAACTTTTGACAACGGTGTCTTACATAAAATTTCGGTAGATTTTCGCAATTTGTTACAGATGAAAACGTACGACTAATTTATATAATATTTTACTTAACAGTTAATACTAAATCGGAAATAGATAGATTGCTTCATGAAATCATGAGCTATGAGTTATGTCTCATGACTTTCATTAATAGTAGGCCTTTAATCCAAAACTTTCTAAACAAATATCCAGCAACGATCAACAACAATGACAAGTTACATACGAGCCCAAATATTGAAACTAAGTACATACTAACACATCTCCAAAGAGATAGACAGAAAGAGAAATCTTTATGTCACATCTCACATATTGTGTTCAAGTCGTAAAAGGTTTCTAAGGAAACTTAAAACGCTAATGTATGAGTGTAATGTGTAGGTATGTTCTTGAGCAATGACTAAGTAAGGTATCCGGGTAACCAAGCTTTGTTCGGAGTTTTGATAAAATATAAAAAAATAGCAAAAATATTTAGCCGACTGCTGGGATTCGAACCCACCAATTTCCGAATTTTCGAACAAATCAAATTAGTATGGTACCTACAGTCAAAGGTACAGTATATTTAAAACAAACTACCAATCGAACTGATATATTACTCGTAATAGTCTAAATTATTGATATATTATTATAGGTACGACGAAAGAAAAAACATACATATTATGTAAATGACAATTGCAGGTGCTTTCAGCATTTTAAGTCCATTTACCATTACCTATATAATAAAATAAATGGCTGATTTTAATATCATAAAAAAGTTTATCTTCATCCACGTTTATAAAAATATAAGCATAACTAAAAAAATACCCTATCAGTCTGTCACCATTTATTAGCATTTAGCACCCTCTGCCTCATCAGTCATCACCAAATATTATTAGCACCGGGCTACCCAATTATCAGTACCTACCTACTGGCTACTGTGAATTGTGATAGTGGTAATGGAATTAGGTAGTTAATATGAAATAAAACAATGTTCAGAGAATAATCTCTTTTTTATACCTTGTCTAATAATAATCAAAGTTTCATAAAAATCGTTCTTAAAAGATATCTTGGTTGGTAAAATCTTACTATTTGGTAGCTTATGCAGTATGCTTGGATTATTTCAGAAGAAGTCAAAATCACTATATTATATGTCCATATGAATTTCGAAATCGAAAAGTTCCCTCGACTCCTTATGGATTCCATTCACGGGTGATTTGAGCTAATTGTGATTACATTTTATAGTTACTTTACTTATCCTTATTACTTGAAGTAAGACATTAGACATACATACATGAAGGAGTTTTGCTCCTGCACAGTGCTCGTGCCAAGTTGCCACATAAAGGCGCCTGAGATGTCAGCTTACTCCCGGTACAGTGCCACTCATCATCTGCACAAATAATAATAATCTATGGACGCCTCACTCCACATCAATCTGGCCCCGCCCCGTGCTAAGTATAGAACTTTTGTTACAGGTACCAGAAAACGGGAAGTATATTTAACACTTTTATACTATAAATATATTTAAGATTTTTTATATTATACACATATTTAATACACATCCATGACCCATGAACATAGAAAAACTTTTTGTTTCTTCGGCAGGATTCGAACCTGCGACACCCGACTTGAGCACCAAAGCGCTGAACCACTGAGCCACAGAGGTCGTCATATTATATTGCCTTATTTTATTTTAGGTTACAAATAAATAAAAAATTAAACCGACTTCCAAAGTAAAAATACACAAAAAAGTGTGAAATAAAACTTATTTTATAAATAATTCCCCTTTTAAATTTGTCTATTTCTCTACTTAATGTTGTTAATTTTGAAGTCGCTACCAGCC
This sequence comes from Glaucopsyche alexis, assembly GCA_905404095.1. Lineage (NCBI taxonomy): Eukaryota > Metazoa > Arthropoda > Insecta > Lepidoptera > Lycaenidae > Glaucopsyche > Glaucopsyche alexis. The sequence continues at coordinate 18,710,681 of FR990049.1, read as the reverse complement.
CAAACGATATCTTACAATATTTTATAGAACTCACGTTCATATTTGCTGGTACCGACTTCAAAATTAACAAGATTAAGTAGAGAAATAGACAAATTTAAAAGAGGAATTATTTATAAAATAAGTTTAATTTCACACTTTTTTGTGTATTTTTACTTTGGAAGTCGGTTTAATTTTTTTATTTAAAAATAATAATTTCACCCTTTTTAGTGATATTATATTGTTAAGTTATTATTAATACGTCTTAAAAACGTCTAAAATATTGATCGAATGTATAACTGAATACGCGCCAAGCTTCCATTAGGTATTGTTATTAAGATGATGACGATGATTACTGTAAGTTACAAAGTGGCATATGCTTGCAGTTCTTTAAACAATTCCTAAATTTCCTAACGCATATCTTTAAAGACTGAGGAGTTCTGTTCAGTGCTTTTGGATTCAGGGTATACCTTGGTACAACGTCTTATTCTTTGGTAGCATATGCTTGTGTTACTTCAGTAAAAGTCAAAATCACTATATGTGTCGATATAAATTTTGAGGAGTTCCCTCGATTCCTCATGGATCGCATCATCACGTTTCCACTTTAGTGACTAAGGGACCAATTTCGAATTAAACCCTTTACAACAACATTTGTACGTGGTAGAGCCATGCTTCGGCACGAATGGGCCGGCTCGACCGGAGAAATACCACGGGCTCACAGAAAACCGGCGTGAAACAGCGTTTGCGCTGTGTTTCGCCGAGTGAGTGAGTTTACCGGAGGCCCAATCCCCTACCCTATTCCCTTCCCTACCCTCCCCTATTACCCTATTCCCTATTAAAAGGCCGGCAACGCACTTGCAGCTCTTCTGATGCTGCGAGTGTCCATGGGCGACGGAAGTTGCTTTCCATCAGGTGACCCGTTTGCTCGTTTGCCCCCTTATTTCATAAAAAAAAAAAAAAAAAACAAAATAATTTTGCAAATAGGTCCATAAACGGCAGAGTAATGTTCAAAGATCTCCGTGTTAGTGTAAAATACTATGAGAAGTACCTTCTTTATCATCATAATGTGATGATGTATGCTGTGATAGTGGTGGTGATGATGATGATTACTCAAATTGACAAAGTGGCATATGCTTGCAGTTCTTTAAACAACGCCAAAATCCCCAAACATGTAACTATAAGGATTCAGGAGTTCTGTTCTGTACTTTTGGATCCAGGGTATACCTTGGAGTAAAATCTTACTTTTTGGTAGCATATGCTTGGACTACTTCAGAAAAAGTCGAAATCACCATATGTGTCCATATAAATTTTGAGGAGTTCCCTCGTTTCCTCGTGGATCCCATCATCAGATCACCAATTTTCTGAAAATGGGACCAACTTCGGATTGTACCTTTTACATCAAAAAAAGAATTTTGAAAATCGGTCAACAGACGGCGGAGCTAGCCGCGAACATACAAAAAAAAAAAAATATATATATATATATATATATATATATATATATATAAACACCTTCTCGGGCACTTAGTTGATCCAGCCGGACTCCCGTTCCTTATTGACTCCACCTTTTCCCTGTTATAGCTCCACTCCGGATGCGTCGATTCGAGCCGGAGTGGCAACGGCGCACGCGGAGCGGCAACGTGGCCACATATATTCGATGAGACAGCCATATACTCGCCATCTTTTTCCTTATAATTTCGAACTCTATCGACTCCGTAACCGACAAAATTCTGAGACCCTTGAACACTTGTTGCCTCCGTTTTATATACTGTTATATACCAAATACAACGTCGTATGTTGATCTGATCAGTATATATGCTACATTTTGTGTATTTAGTGGCTCCATTTATATTAAGAAACTTTGAACCTTGTTTGATCCGAGTTTTGGTATCTTTTTCTTTGTTTTTCGATAATTTTTAGTTTCACTTTATTTTTATCGAAGATATGTTGGCCCCATTTTATATACTAAATACACCTTCATATGTTGATCCGACAGAATACATGTCTAAGCGAAATAAAGCTGTATTTGTGAGCAATAAGGTTGGTTTTCAAGCATGTCAAAGACGGCAGTGAGATAATATAATAAAAATAATTTTCGTATTTTAATCATCTTCTTTTCAACCGACTTCCAAATCACAGGAGGAGGTTCTCAATTTGTGTGTATGTTTTTTTGTGTGTATGTTACGTGCTTACTTCGCCGTTTGTGTCAGGGATTGAATAACCGAAAAATATCGGTAAAAAAGGTTAACGGTATGACGTCATACCTTTAAATTACGATAACCTTAAATAACGGTACCGCTATTTTTCGATATTGCAAAATTACGGTACCAATATTTTTTTTTCGATACCTAAACCTGTAAAATAAAGGTATAGTGCGGAACGGCAACGTCGCAATTCGCAAGCGAGCCGGACTGCGCGGTGCGACGTTGTCAACAAACAACCGATGTTTTTAAAAACCTATCTGAAACGCTGTCCACTTTTGAAGATCCTATATAAATATGATATAAATATCTTCGCTTGGGCGAGCAAATTTTTTTTTATCTTACAGTTTACCTATAAAAGTGTAATATTAAGTATATCTATCGCAGACTGTGACGTATTATATATTAAAGACGAGGCATGTTGAGGCAAAAAGTGTCAGTTAAATGGCCGGGGACTTTTCAATTTTTTGGGGCCATTTTGACATTTTAATAATGGTGAAAACAAGATGGGATATTGGGATCTAATAAGTTAATCTTGCGAACAAAAAGTACTTGGCAACTGCACATGAGCATACTGTATTACTGAATTTAGCAGCGAATTAATATGTTGGCGACTAAATTACTAAACTGGCGAAAGCATCCAGGTGACAAAAAATACAAAAATCACCAGAGAGAAAGTGGCAAAATGTCGTCCAAATTGGCACCGAAATTTATGAGTTGTAGACTGAATTTCCGTTTTGGTAACCATACTACGATGCAAGTAGCTGTAAAACCAGATTGGGTTGATAAATTAATGGCATCTAAAAATTCAATTTGCGACTACTGAAAATCGCATTTTTGGATACTGTAGGAGGTGTTTTTTTTCATTGGTATGGGTGTCGTTTTCAAGGATTTTAGGAGTGCAGAATTATGCGAAAAATAAATATATTTTGAAATTGGCGGAAAATTAAAAAAAAAAAAGAATTACGTACATTTTTTTATTAAAATTAATATGGGTGTCCTTTCTTGATTTCTGGGGATTATAAAATTATCTTCCTGAGCGCGTCATTTCTAACAAAATATTGTATGCATTTCACTCGAATTGTTTCCCCGCGCGGGTTGCGGGGAAGCTATGCCCGCGCCGCCGCACGAGCAAGTGGTACGATGTCGGCTATCGCACCGACAAATTACATAGGCGATAGGTGTGATAGAGACAGGTAAGGGATTTTAAAACAAAGTTAACGCGACCTGCGATAATGGTCTGGTTATTTGAAAAACGTCCTTATGCCAAAGACATAAGTGCGTCTTCAGTTTTTTATCGGATATTGCGATCGGTGTCGACTGTCGTAAAACGTGTAATTTTACTAGTTATATTACAATCTAATAGTTTTTACAATTTTACGGTGACAATTATAATAAAACATAAGAAGGTTTTTTATAATTCGAATAGTGCCCAAAAAATAGAATATTCGAATATTTTCAAGCCCTTGTGCCAACCTTATCCTTTTTAGGGTTCCATAATGCTTGAGGAACCCTTATAGTTTCGCTCTGTCCGTCCGTCCGTCCGTCCGTCCGTTCGTCTGTATGTCTGTCCGTCCGCGCTTATGGCTCCTGTAATTATGAATATAAATAGATGAATTATGGTATAATTAAAGACTGTGTATAGGTCTCGGTTTTGCCATCATAAAATAATAATAATTTTACATGTGAGGGGTGGCTCTATACATGTGAAGTGGGGATGATTTTTTTTTCATTCTACCCCATTGTGTGGGGTATCGTTGAATAGGTCTTTTAAAATAAGGGTACGGTTTCATACTTCACTTTTGCACAAAGTCAACAATTTTCGAGTAATCGGCCTCCAAAATGGTTTATAAGTCGGTCCCCCCCCCCCTGGCATTTCTAAACTATACGAGATAGAAACTTATAAGTTTCCATGCTAATAGATCATGCTTAAAAACTCTCGAGGAAAATTATTTTGAGCGAAATCGGACAATAACTTTTAAAATAAATTAAAGAAAACCTATTGCGCGTTGATAGATACGGACATGTCCTGTCATGCTCTTGGTTAGGTTAGGTTATTTCAACAACTATTCCAAGTCGTAGTCGGTAAAAGAACCTACATCTAGGGAATATTATTCGAATATTCATTTTATTCGAATATTCCTCAATTATGTTATTCGAATATGACGGGATCCAGTATTCGAATAATACGAATAAAGCGAATACTTTTATTTATTAATCAAAGTAAAAAACTTGTATAAAGCGGAAAAAATTACATTATTTAATAAATTATTATTATTATAAAAATTGAAAACATAAAGAGATACAAAAAACACGGTCAAGTTGAAATTCAAAAAAGATTATTTTTTGTTTTTAAAGATTTACCACACACGTCTTTAAGAATATAACCAGATATGAAGTTTTTTAGATACAACACTCTTTTTCGAGTGCTTTTTTTTGACAGTTATCTTGTTTACTTACCTATGTTGCTTACACAAGTACCGATTTAGTCTGGAGCGGATCATTATAACAGAACGACATCGTGGGTTGATTTTTAAACGACTTCCAAAAAGGAGGCGGTTATAACCGTATGAATATAAATAAACGTATAAATACGTTCTACGGTTCTACTGCATACATTTTTATTTTCAACTTTCCGCTAAGAAAATCCAAGATTTTCAAAAATCGGGCAGTTACTGGTTTTTAGTGGCGAAGGGTTCCTATAACTCCATTCCTATCGGCTTTCCTTGTCACTTACCTTTTGCAAACCTTCATAGAAATCCCTACCTATTATACAGGCTCCGGCTTCCCTATGAAGGAGAAGCAGCCTTCGCCACTGCTGGTTTTACCCCGTTTTGCAAAAATCGAATTACACGGATATCTTTTGGACATTAATCTGCCATTTATGGACTTATTTGTAAAAATCTTTTGTTGTTGTACAGGATATAATTCAAAATTGGTCGTTTAGTCACAAAGATTCACCTGATGATGTGATTCATGAGGAATTGTGGGAACTCCTCGAAATTTATATGGACACATATAGTGATTTTCACTTTTTCTGAAGTAACACAAGCATATGCTACCATAAAATATGATTTTGTGCCATGGTGTTTCTTCAAAAGCACTGAACAGAACTCCTCAGTTTATAAAGATACGCGTTTGGAAAATTCAACATTGTTTAAAGAACTGCAAGCATATTTCAATTTGTAACTTAGAGTAATCATCATAATCATCTTATTAACTATACCTAATGGAAGCTTGGCGCGTATTCAAGTATACATTCGATCATTTATTTTAGACGTTCTTAAGAGGTATTAATAATAATTTAACAAATATCACTAAAAATAGTAAAATTATTATTTTTAAACAAAAAATTAAACCGACTTACAAAGTAATTAAACCGACTTCCAAAGTAAAAAAAAAAACAAAAAAGTATGAAATAAAACTTAATCTCTAAATAATTCCCCTTTCAAATTCGGCTAAAATTTTTACTATTTCTCTACTCAATCTTCTTAATTTTGAAATCGGCACCAGCCCAAACAATATTCTACAATATTTTATACAACTTACGTTCATATTTGCTGGTACCGACTTCAAAATTAATAAGATTGAGTAGAGAAATAGTAAAAATTTTAGCCGAATTTGAAAGGGGAATTATTTAGAGATTAAGTTTTATTTCATACTTTTTTGTTTTTTTTTTTACTTTGGAAGTCGGTTTAATTTTTTGTTTAAAAATAATAATTTCACCCTTTTTAGTGATATATTTTGTGAAGTTATTAATACGTCTTAAGAACGTCTAAACTAAACGATCGAATGTATAATTAAATACTCGCCAAGCTTCCATTAGGTATGCTATTAAGATGATGATGATGATTACTGTAAGTTATAAAGTGGCATATGCTTGCAGTTCTTTACACAATGCCGAAATTTCCAAACGCATATCTTTAAAGACTGAGGAGTTCTGTACAGTGCTTTTGGATCCAGGGTATACCTAGGTACAATATCTTATTTTTTTTTGTAGTATATGCTTGTGTTACTTCAGTAAAAGTCAAAATCACTATATGTGTGGATATAAATTTTGAGGAGTTCCCTCGATTCCTCATGGCTCGCATCATCAGGTTTCCACTTTAGTGACTAAAGGACTAATTTCGAATTAAACCCTTTACAACAACAAAAGAATTTTGCAAATAGGTTCATAAACGGCAGAGTAATGTTCAATGATCTCCGTGTTAGTGTAAATACTATGAGAAATACCTTTTATATCATCATAATCTGATGATGTATGGTGTGATAGTGGTGATGATGATGATGATTACTCTAACTGACAAGGTGGCATATGCTTGCAGTTCTTTAAACAACGCCGAAATCCCCAAACATGTATCTATAAGGAGTCAGGAGTTCTATTCTGTACTTTTGGATCCAGGGTATACCTTGGAGCAAAATCTTACTTTTTGGTAGCATATGCTTGAACTACTTCAGAAAAAGTCAAAATCACCATATGTGTCCATATAAATTTCGAGGGGTTCCCTCGATTCCTCATGGATCCCATCATCAGGTCACCACTTTGATATCAAAAGGACCAATTTGGGATTACACCCTATACATCACAGAAAAATTTTGAAAATCGGTCCACAGGCGGCGGAGTAATCGTTGAACATACAAAAAAAATAAAAAATAAAAATATATATATACAGCCGAACGTATAACCGCCTCCTTTTTTGGGAAGTCGGTTAAAAATACACAAGAAAGTATGAAATAAAACTTATTTTCTAAATAATTCCCCTTTTAAATTTGGCTAAAATTTTAACTATTTCGCTACTCAATCTTCTTAATTTTGAAGTCGGTACCAACAAATTTGAACGTAAGTTCTATAAAATACTGTAGGGTATTGTTTGGGCAGGCAGCGACTTCAAAATTTAGTTATAATTTAAGCCAAATTTAAAAGGGGAATTATTTAGAAAAAAAGTTTTATTTCATATTTTTTTGGTATTTTTACTTTGAAACTCGGTTTAATTGTTTGTTTAACCCTCTGCGACTGACGTGGTAGTCCAATAGACACCGCGTAATATAAAATTCGGTTTATTACCGGTAAATTTCAAATTTAATCGCCGTTGCACTTAGTACCTTCCTATAGTTACCTAAGGCATCGGTTTATGCAAGCGATGTGGTTGTAACTAGTGCACGTAGAGGGCAGAAGGTGTCCACGAGACTACAACATCAGTGATAAGAGCTGTGTCTACCATACTACCACCTCAGTAAAATGGTTATATTTTCATAGTGTCTCCTAAACAACCACGTCAGTAAATAAATTTTGCTCACCTTTCGAAGACGTTTATGGCTTGTATTATTTTGCGCCACTTCAGAATTTGATTTTATTTACATCAATTATAAATTATAATGAGGAAAGAATACTAATTATTTAAAAGGAAACTTGTTTTAGATGGCTTACTCAAGTAACAACTAACAACCATATGCCGAAAGAGTTCTTCAGCTGGAGTGTGCTGAGAGAGTGTGGTTAGAACTTAGAAGACGAAAGTGAACATGAATTTAGCGATATTGCAATGAAGAGGACATAATTTCATGTGTAGAAACCGTTGTAGAAATAGTAAAAAATATATTAAATGGCAAGAGATTTAGTGCTGAATCACATTTTGAAAAAACCGAGTATAAAATGAAAGATTGCCAAGGGAATTGCGCATGACTGTCACTACGCAAGTAACAATTTACCGTCGTACAATAGTTTATAGGGTTTAGGTAAGAATATCCCCCCACCACCACCAGTAGTTCGATCTGTTGCATCAAGTAGTAGAAAACTGTTGTATTTGTCCAACAAAAATAAAAAGACAATTGTTGATGTGATTATTCGTAGCCAATTTGCCTTCAGTGCTCTAAGTCAAATAGTGATAATTGTCTAACGAACCTGTGATTTTGAAAGTTCCTAATTTTGAATTGAATCAATGAATAAATCTCATGTTTGCAAGACTTATTACTGTAATCATTCGTTTTAAAATGTACAATGTTAAAATTTAAAATAGTTGGTTTTGATATTTTTTTATGTCATTAAGATGAAAGGAGAGATTCATACACTGATTTGTGTGAAGTCAATAAAACCTACTTAATGTTGAAAATACAAATCGTTTTTACTATTTCAAGCTCATCTATACTAATATTATAAAGCAGAAGAGTTTGTTTGTTTGTTTGAACGCGCTAATCTCAGGAACTACTGGTTCGAATTGAAAAAATATTTTTGTGTTGGATAGTCTATTTATCGAGGAAGGCTTTAGGCTATATATCATTATGCTAAGCTCAATAAGATCGGAGCACCAATCAAGAATGTTTCAAAATCGTTTTTTTTTTCCTTTTGAGAGCTTTCGCTGCGTACGCTGCGGAAACGGTTAAAGTTTCGCTAAAATTATGTATGACAGAATTGTTCCCCCTTAAAAGGTCTAAAAAAAAGTCCACGACTGTATATGTCTATATTTTAAGATTTGCTCACAATAACCTTTTTATGCTAACCAAATTTGTTCTAAAATTAAGCATAATTTGTCAGGGTGTTTTCATAAAGATGATATTTATTCTTATCCAAGTATCCTTATCCAAATAAATACGTTATTCTTTACAAGCATTTAATTTAGAAGAAATTTGCCGTTTACATAATTTGTAATGAGTATTTTAGAAGATATGGCAGTAACAAAATAATCAGCGCGCAAAACGATGTGCGGCGCGCGGCGGGCAGTCGTGAGTTGGAAGCGCTTCTCCTTCTACGTAAATGAAGTCGTGGGTAAATTTTAGCGATATCCCAAAGTAAATGTTCAAAAAAAGTCGCGGGCAAAAGCTAGTATAACATAAAGAATAGGCTAAAAATCTGATTGGTATAAATAAAATAACTGCATAATTTAATTATGTGAAAATATTTACAGTTAAAATGGTGTCCCGTGTACTACCACGTCAGTACAATCGCAATAAATGAGCCACGTTAGTCGCAGAGGGTTAAAAATAATAATTAGCTCTATTTTATTAAAACAGAGTACTTTTTACAGCATATTCCGATTTTTGTGCAGTGTTCCGACTCTCAAAAATGTTTTACCCCAAATTTAAATAAACTGATAAATAAATAATTTTAAAAAATCTGTAATATTATTGTCCTATAGACATTAAAATGTATTTACAAAAGTTTACCAATATTCGTTTTATTTGAATTATTCGAATATATTCGAATAATGGTTAGCCAATATATTCGAAATATTCGAATAGTAAAATTTGAACATACCCTACCTACATCAACTCTCAACACACTACGCCTGCTTAGTACCAACACCAACACAGTTACCTACCGATCTAGTATCTACCAGGGATGCCTGGAAAATATTATAAGGTCTAATTTTTATAACAACTGAAAGTTAGTCTCTATTCTGTGTCAAGTATCAACTAATGCGCCGCGACGCTCACCGCCAAATTCAAGGCATCCGCGGCGCGGGCGGTCTGGCTAAGTATTTGTCCGGAATCCGGAAGGGCGAGGAAAAGTCAATGTCATGACAACTCGACAGTCGTGTGTTTGCTTTTCAGTTCTATTCTATTAGCGGAAAGTTCTATTTGAAATGCACTGAATTTTCCCCGGTCTTTTAAATTCCGGACAATATTATAGTCCCAGCTTTACATGATATAAGCTTTTTTTCTTTGTTTGCCAGATAATAGAATTATCCAATTTGGTGTAGTGTTTTGGACGTGATGAGCTTACCTAAGTACCTATATTTTGGGAGTTCTTATACATTATTTTTTATACATAATTTATGTTTATTCGCAGAAACCGTACATTTTTCCGCAATAAAAAGTAGCCTATGTCCTTCCTCGTCGTGTACTTTACATCTGTGCCAATTTTCTTCAAAATCGGTCCAGTAGTTTCGGATCCTATTCAATGAAAACAAACAAACAATCAAACTTTTCCTCTTTATTATATTAGTACAGAAGATGTAGACTAGCTGGTCCCCGCAACTTCGTTTGCATAGAACCAACAAAAACGGATCCCTACTTATTTAAACGGAACCCTTAGATAAAAGTAGCCAAAATTACTGCTTATATAACATCAGCTATCTGCAAGTGAAAGTCACGTGAAAATCAGTCCAGCCGTTTCAAAAATTAGCCGGAATAAGCGGACAGACAGTCGGACAGACAAAAATATAAAAAAACAGATTTTTACTGTTAGTCATATAATACTTTCAAATTAAATAATTTAAAATTGCAAACAGACACTTCAGAATGTGTCCATATAAATTTCGAGGATTTCTCTCGATTCCTCGTGGATCCCATCAAGTTTCCACTTTAGTGACTAAAAGACCAATTTTCAATTAAACCTTTTATAACAACAAAATAATTTTGCAAATAGGTCTATAAACGGCAGAGTAATGTTCAATAGTCTCCGTGTTGGTGTAAAATACTATAAGTACTTTTTATATGTGATGATGTATGGTGTGATGGTGGCTGGATGATGATGATGATTACTCTTATTGACATGGTGGCATATGCTTGCAGTTCTTTAAACAACGCCGAAATCCCCAAACATGTATCTATAAGGTGTCAGGAGTTCCGTTCTGTACTTTTGGATCCAGGGTATACCTTGGAACAAAATGCAACTTTTTGGTAGCATATGCTTAGACTACTTCAGAAAAAGTTGAAATCATCATATGTATCCATATAAATTTCTAGGAGTTCCCTCGATTCCTCATGGATGCCATCACCAGGTCACCTCTTTTTTCAAAACGAGACCAACTTGGGTTTATACCCTTTACATCAAAAAAAGAATTTTGAAAATCGGTACACAGACGGCGGAATTATCGAAACCTAACGTAACCGCACACGAGAGACTAACATAACGCGGCAAAGTTACGGGCAACAACTAGTCCTTTAGAACATGATGAAAGATAAATGTAATTGTAATACAAAACAAACAAAGGATCCAGCAGCAACCAATAGCTGAGCATCTCACAAAATAGTGGTCTCTGATTGGCTCATTCGTATCGGATCAACAAGTACTGAAACGTCAAAAAGGTGGATTTGTATAAAACTGGCGTAATTATTATTATTACTTTCGCTGACACTGTTGGCTCCAAACGGAGCCACATGGGGACGGTGAAAACGCAATGGATCAACAAATACTGCCCGGATCAACAAGTGAAAACGGATCAACATTTTACTACCTATATGGCACGAATGATCAACAAAGTGCGGAAAGGGATATCTATATATATATATATATATATATATATATACAATACGGCCGATGTATCTTGGCGAGTGTGAACTTCGCGCAGAAGGTCGCGCTATAACTGTTTCTAACTGCCTTATTAATAAAATTATTTACACCACGGATTAGCTAATCCAACATCGCTGTCTTTGTCAGATAGTTTGGAACAGTCACTTGATAGACAAAGACAGCCATGTTGGATTAGCTAATCCATGGTGTAAATATTTTTATTAATAAGGCAGTAAGTGTTTTCGTATTAATTTTATTTGTACTAATTGGTCAACTGTATTAGGGAAATTTTATTAGTACATAGGTATATAAAAATAATACAATAACAGTTTTCTTCACGAGTTGTACATGCGCTAAAGTTCGCAGAGCCTATGTTCAGACCCGTCAAGATACAGCGGCTGTAGTGTACAGCCGAACGTATAACCGCCTCCTTTTTTTGGAAGTCGGTTAAAAAAAATGCCATGAATCATGATCACACTCCCACTGAACCTTTAGGTAAGTGAGACTTGAGAGCTTAAATACATCAACTTGTCAATTGTTCTTTTATTAGACAACCTGTTAAGTGTAACACCATTTGGATTGACTGCGGAATGGCGTAGCGTGACGGGTGTAGCGTGGAGAGGGGGGGGGTCGTCGCAATCAGAGATATTGCAACTGAGCAGCAGTATTAGATACACAAGTCATATACCTACCCATTAGAGTGCTAAGTATCTGCAGCCTGGTCGGCCTGTCGGTAAAATGTTCTAGAGCGGTGCTGGGGCGCGGGCGCAGGACCGGCCGCGCGGGCCGACGCCCTCCACACTCTGTAGTGCTGGGCCGCTGACGAATGTGATCCTTAGGGACCTACAATAGGCAGAAGCGTAGTTGGCATGGGTGGCACGGGGCACCCGATGCGGTATGCGGAAATTGTAGTTGTCACCCCCAAAAATCATTCACACGGTTAAAATAAAAAATATTAATGATTTATGTTTTATTAAAATACTAGCTTTTTTATTTGGATTAGTTTTAATAAAACACGAAACACGTCTTCCATTAATTCTGTTAAAGAACTTTTAAGCAAAATTTGAAGTAAATTAGAGTTTGGACCAAGGAATGACGTTTGACCGGCCAGCACCCGCTACTACTAAATAATAACTCCCCTGTCCCCACACCGGTTTCGCAGGAGTAATTTTATAGTGCCCATAGTGTGTGCGTAATACACAAGAGCACTCTCTCTTCCATTACTCTCATTACCCATCAGTGGGACGGATAACCGACACGACTGGCGAGAGACCAGGCGCAGGTCCGACTTTTTACATGCCCATACGACGCATGGTCCATGGATCATCTTTCTTATCAAACAATCCGGTGATCAAGTATCAACCTGCATTGTCCTAACCAAACTTGGAAACCACATTTTTTGTTGTTCCAATGCGGGAATCGAACCCACGACCTCCGAGTCGAGAGCCGAGCTCTAACCACTAGCCCACGGAGGCTGCAATAATAGAGAAGGATTGAAACAAGTTTTATACCTATACAAGAACTGGTCATGAGAAATTTATTACACATGAGAAAAAAGAAATGATAAGTATGACCCAAGATCTTCAGATCATCCCGTAAATCGTTAAGAATTTACTTGGCGTACGTCGTCTCCTTTTAGGAAAATGCAACGTAGCATCTGAAGTTCGTAATATAATACCAAATCCATTTTCGACGTCCCCGGCTGTGGCTCCATTGCCGTTGGTAAGCTATTGTCCTCTGTGATCCTGACCTCATCTCCCTCATCCTCCGAAGCCGACGACACCAACTCACATTCGATGTCATCTAACTCTATTTCTGAAAAACCGTATTGAATTCTCAGATCAAATATGAGATTGAATTAACATAAACCGTTGTCTTGCTAAACAACACATTAAGAAATAAAAAAATACATAGTAACGTTGCTATGAAATGTACAACAAACAACTACAATAACTAATTGGAACAATTACAATAGTTGGGAATTCTCAAAAAGTTTAACAAATGCTCGTAAAATTAAAAACGGTTACGGATGAGACAGCTAATTAGACAATCGTGTGCATAAAAAACAGGCCATAAGCACTCTGTACCTATCCAAGTCTTTACCAGACGGTAACGATTTAGTTCAGTGTTCACTCACATACCTTCATCACCCACTTGAAGCGGTATATCGTCAAGGTACGCCAGCATCGGAAGAGTCGTGGCGACGGACGAGCGATAGTTCAGGGTATCGGCGATGGGAGTACCGATCAGCGTGAGCCGCCTGAGCGCTCCGCACACACCCAGTGTCCACAGATGGTTGGATTCCTCTATCGGATTACTGTAAGAGATAGGAACCTGGAAGTGACTGAGAGACATGCGTGCAGTTCACGATACAAGTAAATACTTCTAAAATATGTGTTCCGTAAGATGACGCTGAGTGCTAGTAGGTTTGCGCCCCCTTTTGTCCTACTGTTAGGGCCAGTCCACACGGCGCGTTGCGTTGACGCAGCGCAAACACGTTAACGCAATGCCGGCCACACGGGTGCTGCGTTAACGCAGCGTTGTTGCGACGTAAACGTAACGTGGTTACCCCTCCCGCTTCGTCTCGGGGGATGCTGTCCGTTGTTCGTGCGTCGTCACAGCGTTGCGTCGACGCAGCGCACCGTGTAAATAGTACAGTTTTTAGTATCTAAAACGACGAAGAGACAGCGCTGCGTCGACGCAACGCTGACGCAACGCGCCGTGTGGACTCGTTCTTAGGCTGGAACTATATTGTCCGGAATCCGGAAGTCCGGTGAAAATTCACAGCGTTGAAAATAGAACTCTGCGATAATATAAAGTTGAAAATCGAAGTATCGAGTGTCGAGCTATCATATATGACATTGAAATTTTACTCGACACTTGTGTGTTCAATTTTCAGCTTTATAGTATTAGCGCAGAGTTCCATGTTTAATGCTCTAAATTTTCCCCGGCCTTCCAGATTCCGGATTCAGGCGAAAACAGAGGGGTGTTAAAAGTTTGACATGTCTGTCTGTGTCATCGTGTCTGTGTGTCTGTCCATGGCACCGTAGCTCCTAAGCGGATGAACCGATTCTGATCTATTTTTTTTTTGTTTGTAAGCTGACAGTCATAATCGAGTGTTCATCACCTAACCTCGTTCACTCGTTGACAATTCGCGGTTTATTTAAAAAAAAATCGTTTCATCAAATTCAAATGACTGACTCCTAAACGAACCCTTCAAACAAAGAGAATGTAAAGCTATACTAGTGGCACTCCGAATAAAAATTAATAATTTCGAAATTCAAAATTATACCGTAGCTTTTTTACGTATTTATATCTTCTAAAGTGCAAAAGATTCAAGCCTACAATGAAAAAAAAAAACTATACGTAGATTATTGTTTTCAATTTTATTTTTAGGACCCAATTATTAGGTTAAAAAGGTAAATAAAACAATAAACAACAAAACAATTACTATAATTCGATCGTTTTTATTGCATTAAAAAAAAATACAAAAGTAAGGCCCCACGAGCGTTTTATGTGATCACGAGATTCACGACTAATAAACTACACTATAAATAGAACTTTGCACTAATACGACACAGCTGAAAATCGTGTACACTTGACACTTCAATTTTCAGCTCTATTGTAGATTAAGTGCAGAGTTCTATTTACAGTGCAGTTTTTCCTGTCGCGTCACGACTCGCGACCACAAAAAAACTCTCGTGGATACGAGGGCTAAAATTTGGTAACCCAAATATTTCAGATTACCACATAAATATACGACATAGCCTGATTAACTTCAGCGGTTATTCTTTGGTGCAAAATAGATAGGTACATTTTATACGAATGAGAATCTTGAAATATTTTCATGTTGTCTTATTTATTATTGCGTGCCCTTAAAATTGGAATCCAATACCTGCAAATTATGAATTTATATTACATTTTACTTATTTCTTCTTATTCGCAATACTAACAAAGGTTAAACTAAATGTAAAAAGTATGCGGTAAAACTGTGCAATAGTATTAAAAATAAAGTACCTACATAATTATTATTAGGTATGTACCTATTTGAAGTTTTTACTGACTGGCAGACATAACAATTTAACAAAATATATTAGGTAAGCAATGTGACTTTGTTTTAAACAATATTGCGTGCCTTAATAAACATTCGAATCATAAATTATTAATAGAGAAACGTTAGAATCTTAAATCTTAGCATGCATATTAAAATCACTACACAATAAAATTCGTTTATTGAAACATATAATAATAATAATATGTATGGACGCTTCACACCACGTCAATCTGGCGCCGTGCTAAGTATCCGAAGAACTTGTGTTACAGGTAGGTTACCAGAAAACAGGAGGTATATTAATGAATACCATGTTAATACTATACTTAAGTATATTTAAGATTTTTGTTATATTATTCACATATATAGGTACTAGGGAATGGAAGAACCGGTCTGATTTTGAGAACCGGGAATTTCGGGACTGGGCAATTTCGGGACTGGGCAATTTCGGAACCGGGATTTCCCGGGAAATTCGGGAATTTCGGGACTGGTGTGAAGGCATGAAATACAAGTATAATTACTGTCTAAAAAGTAATTCAAAATATAATAATAACATTTTATAGTACAATTACAAATTAAATAAGGTTTTAATGGCAACTCGACAAATCAGCCAACATGTTATCGCCATATTAATGACAATACTACTGGCGATCAGTGGCGAGGGTTACCTATAACTCCATTCCTATCGGCTTCCCTTACCACTTGCCTTTTGAAGACCTCATCCAAATCCCTACCTATTATGCAGGCTCCGGCTTCCCTATGAAGGAGAACCAGCCTTCGCCACTGCTGGCGATAGTAAAGAGCCGTATGTCATTTTAGTTTATTAGCATTTATTGGTGGTTTTTAAATATGTTATTTCGAGTTATTTGATTTTTGCAAAACATCAAATAGTTGGGGTGCCCAGAATGCTATTAGTGTACATGCTCGAAAGTCTAGGTAACCTATTAGAAGTAACAAATTAGATAATTAAAAGACTAAATAACCAGACACATACTGACAATAGCTAACACACTATAGGAATAGTGTGTCAGCTTTTAGCAGTCGTCGTCCTGCGTGGTATGCTGATATGCTGAACGCGTCAGATTATAATTAGTGTTGTTCATGCGCAAATAAGTCTCTGATATGAAGTGTATATTAATCTGACGATTTGCGTGAAAGGTGGGAAGGGGTAAAAAAAAATTACTCGAGTGTCAGAAGTTCAATTCAGTGAATCCTACAGATGCTCCAATTTGAAATTAAAAATTTAAAATTAATATAATGCGTAACTATTTTTATAAGGACAATAAAGAGTATTTAAAGGACAATAGGTAAAATCCATCTAAACTGCTCGCCAACCCGAAAAGCAACCAATATGCATATTAGTAGGTATACGAATATATACGTATATATTTATCAAAAAAAAAAACAGACGCCATACAGACCTTGTAGGCCAAATCCCAAGATGTTCTATTTAATCGTCAATACCATTAGCTCCAGTATTGGCTACTATGTCAGTCGATGTGTGGTGCTATCATACTACATATTAATATTAAATACGGCATAATATTATGGTTATTATTTCCTCGCACCGCTCACAGTTAACTTTTTTGTACAGAATCTATTATCTAATATTATGAACTACTCATTCTATCCTTTTATATATTTTTCATTTTTGTCTTTAATTCGCTTTCGGAAATAATTAAATATTATTTTAGCTAATATTTACAATTACCGATGATAGTTTACTTAAGTACTAGTAAATTTTAATACAATTTGTTCGGTACCGAAGGTACCGAAATTCCCGGTTCTAAATTTTTGATTCCCGGTTCTCAGAGCGATTCAAAATTTCGGGAATTCCCGGGAATTTCGGGACCGGGATTTCCCGGTTCCATACCCTAATAGGTACACATCCATGACCCAGGAACACAGAAAAACTTTTTGTTCCTTCGGCAGGATTCGAACCTGCGACCCTCGGCTTGAGCACCAAAGCGCTGAACTGCTGAGCCACAGAGGTCGTCAAATAAATATAATCTTTAAATGTCTCTTTTCAATAAAACGAGAAGTTAAAATATACAAATACTCACCGATATTCTTTGACTTAAAGCATGTTTATATAGTGGTTATATACATGAACCTATTTTATATAAATCACTGTTTCATCATTATAAATATGATTTCGAGGTCACTTCACTAAAAATTACAGTTTTTTGCAAATAACAAAACATGAGTTAACAAATTTGTAAAAGTTGAAAATAATTTTTCAAATTAATAGAATAGAATTTCGTAGTTTGAAATTTAGTTTGAAATTTAAAATTAATCCTCTATTTCTGTTTAACCAATCACAGGCGATGTGTGAAAGAGTACACACGATAAAAGAGTGAGCAAGGTATGTGGTTTGCACACACGATAGTCAGGTATAGTTTTGGATTTCGAGCGCCAATACTTACGATAGGAAGTTGCGACACCCTGCCTTCAAATAATTATTTTCTTATGTGAGCGCATGAGCGTCTTGCAAAGTTGCAAACTACCGTACATTAGCTTTATGTGCTAGTGTAGGTAACACTAGCACTTATTGATCAACTTACTTAGACAGATTGAGTGTATGTAACTTTTGCAACGCCGCCAAAGCATAAAGGTCCCGCAACCGGTTGCCGGCAGCGTAAAGTTCTCTTAGTTTCCCCAAACCCCAGACACCATCTAAAGATGTAAGGCCGCAGCGGTTTACGCTCAAAGTCTGAAACACGTAACCTGGCTATAAAAATTATGTGGGTTTGATCGATTTCGATTAAAATTGTTTAACTTTAAAGTCCCACCAAGGAAATTAAAAAACTTGGGAGGCTTAGCCAAGATGCCATCGCTAATTGCGATGACGAAGTTAGAAAACAAAAATGTATGGTATTCATTCACATGGTATTGACGTATCGCGCGGTATATCACTTAGCGAACGTTATGATAATCTCAATCAATCAATCAAATCATTTATTTGCTAGGAATATGGTACATTATGGTGTTAGCATTTTTCAATTCCGCATATTCTACTACATGCATAGTGTGCAAATAAGTAAATGTTAGTTATTTAAATTAGTTATGAATTTCAAGTGATTACATATTATTATAAAATTGTCAATACAATAAAAATTAGTAACAAATGTCAATACATAATGATAACAATTCAAAAATTAATACATTACAAACAATGGCCATACAAATTACATTTAAGTCAGCAAAATAATATGGTTTATATAATGTCAAATTTCAAAACAGAATCATTACAATGTCACATTACAATAGTACAATGATTATTATGAATGGAAAAATTACATTATGTTTAAAATTCAGTATTCTTGTCGTCGAAAAATTCATTAATTGAATAATACATTTTGTTGAGGAGCCAGGTGTTTAGTTCACTTTTATATCTTTGTGTTGTTAGTCCTTTAAAATAGTTAGGTAGTTTGTTATAGATGCGAACTGCCATACAGTATGCATTTCTGCTGCAGATGTTAATTCTTTGGTAAGGAATAACAAGCTTATGTTCATCTCTGCTGCTTTTAATAGCTAAGCTACACTTTTTAGTGAAGAAGCGATCTATATTTTTATATACAAAAACACACATTTCAAAAATATATTGACAAGGCAATGGTAGTATTTTAAGATTTTTGAATAGAGGTCTACATGTTTCAAAATAGTTTGCGCTCGATAGACACCTAATACATTTCTTTTGTATTTTGAAGACTCTAGGCATATCTGTGGAGTTGCCCCATATGACAAGACCATATCGTAACACAGAAGCAACATACCCATGATATGCCATTAGGGCTGCCGGGATAGATACTGTATTTTTTAAGTTATTTAATACAAACATATACTTTTCCAGTTTCACGCAGATCTTGTCCACGTGTTCCTTCCATGTACATAGATAGTCAACAGTTAACCCTAAGAATTCTGTAGATACGGACTCTTGTATTTCAACGTTATCATAATCAACCTTTAATAAACAGTTTGTATTTTTTTTACGTGTTTGGAAGTGAACTATTTTTGTTTTAGTTAAATTCATTTGTAAGTTATTTTGTTTTAACCAATTCGTTGCACAGCTTAATGTATTATTTAATTCGGTTTTTGTGTCATTTATGTTAGTTCCCTTGACAAGAATAGTGGTGTCATCGGCAAATAAGATAGTTTCGTGTTCAATTGCGTCCGGTAAATCATTTATATAGCACAAGAATAATAAAGGCCCCAAGAGGGTGCCTTGCGGGACACCTACGATATTTTTTTTGTAGGTCGATTTACAAATTGTTCTTATTCTGTTTCTATTTGTTGTTATTTCTACGCATTGATGTCTATCAGATAGATAGCTTTTTATCCATCTGAGTGCTACCCCTCTTATGCCTAAGGCACACAGTTTATTTAACAAAATTTCATGCGATACGAAGTCAAATGCCTTTGTCATGTCTAAAAATAATGCTACAATAGGAATTTTAGAGTTGTGACATTCTGTTATTGTTTTAATTAGGGAAAAACAAGCATGAATGGTAGATGTTTTCTTTTTGAAACCAAATTGTTCTGCTTTTAATATTTTACATTTGTCAAGGAAACAATAAATTTTGTCGAACATTACTTTTTCAAAAATCTTAGCAATTATGGGTATCAAAGTAATCGGTCTATAGTTATTGAGTATGGTTCTGTCTCCCTTCTTAAATACGGGCTTAACTATAGAGAACTTTAATGCCTCCGGAAAAGTACCTTGAGTCATAGTTAAGTTAATAATGTGAGATAATGGTTTGCAAATTTTAGTTTTACACTCTTTGATTATTTGAGTTTTAATATCATCAAATCCAGTAGAATTAGTACTTTTTAGTTCACTGATGATTTTGCAAGTTTGTGCTTCGGTGATTGGTGTAAGAAATATTGTTTTATCGTTTGAAAAAGTACTATTGAATAATTTAGAATTTTTAATATCACTTTTAGATTTGTCAGTCATCATTGGAATATTATTATTAATATTATTATTAGTCATGTCAATGTAAAAGGAATTAAATGTTTCGGCTATGTCTTCAGGATCAGTCAATAAATTATTATTTTCTAAACTTTGTATTTGAGTTATGTCAGACAGTTCATTATCAGCACAATTATTATAATTTTTTATTACATCCCAAGTTGCCTTAGCTAGATTTTTTGCCGTTAGCATGTATTTGATATTACATATTTTTTTTGATTGTAAGATGCATTTATTTAAAATTTTTGAATATAATTTGTATTTTGGTTTGCTTATGTGCTTAGTAGTTATCCCCTGCCGGTAGTGTAAATAGTAAATTCTCTTCTTAATACAGGACTTTTTAAGCCCTTTTGTTAACCATTGATTTTTACGTTTAGCAGACCTTTTAATAGTAATGATTGGAAAACAGAGGTAATAAAATAGGCAAAAAATTTCATAAAAAATTGAAAAAGCTTTGTTGGCGTCTTGTTCATTTATTACATCGTGAAATGTTAGGGAGTTAATGCATTCTATAAATTTTTTAATATTTTGTTTGTTATAGTCTCTTTTTCTTTCAATCCAGTAATTATAATGATTATTTATATTGTTTAACGAAATATTGCACTTAAATGAGATACTTTGTGCTGTTTCGTGGTCGGAAAGGCCCAAGTAGTGAATGTTTGATTTCACTGTTGCGTCCATTATGTTACTACAAATATGATCAATGCATGCATTATTACGTGTTGGACTTGAAATATGACTTTTAAAATTATAATTATAAAGTAGAGCAAGTAGGTCCCTTGTCGTTGGAGTGTCTTTCAACAAATCAATGTTCCAGTCTCCGCAGAGTATAATTTTTTTTATTTTTTTCCTATTCAACTGGATTAAAAGATTTTTGAGCTTATTTAAAAATATGTTGACATTTGAGTTTGGCGTTCTATAAATAGATATTACTACTATGTTGAAAGTTGTAATGTTGATCGCACAGTATTCAAAACTATATATTAATGGTGTGATGCTGAGACTGACTTTAGTAAATTGAATATTTTTGTGTACTAATATACAGGTCCCTCCTCGTCTCTGACTATGGCGAGAAAAATTTGCAGCTAATTTATAGTTATGTATTTTTAAGTTACACTCACATCCATGTTTGATAAATGTCTCCGTTAGGCAAATAATATCCACTGACTTAAAATTTACACCTAGATCATCCAGGCACACTTCAAATAAATCTTTTTTGTTTAGTATGCCAGCGATATTTTGATGTAAAATCGTGACAATTCTTTGTTTATTGTTATCGAAAAAGTTTTTTATCTATATTTTCAATTTTTTTTAAATAAAATGGAATGGTTCCTCTTTTTTGGGAATTTATATTTTGGTTACATTTTGGTACATTATCTTTTAAATTTAATTTTTTTGTCATTTTGTATGTTAAATAATGCTTATTATTAATGTAAGTTTTAGTGTAGTCAATTGAGTTTATTTCTATATTTAATTTAAATACCAAAGCATTCATATATTTTTGATTAATATTTTTTGTTTTACTTAAGTAGAAATACTCATAATTATATATGTCAATAAACGTGCAATTTTTATAATATTCAGTCAATCTTTTAATTTGGTAATTCATTAATCTTATATCTATAAAGTTGTTTGTTTTTACATTGATCAGAAATATTTTATTGCCTTGAAATTTAAATAGAATATTGCATAACATTGCATATAAATGAAAAGCATTTTTGTCATTGGATCCTAGTCCTAATATTAAAATATCGTCTTTCTTTATATTTTTACAAATAGTGTCACAACAGCTTAGAATGTGGTCACTTGAGGCTCCTGATTTAATCATGGATGTGACTCTGTATGTGTCAATCCATTGGTTAGGTCTCGCATTGATCAGTTCTACTGAAAGGCCACGAACTTGTTCGTCCCCCAGTATAAAAATTGTATGTTTATCTTGAGATGGTACATTATTGCAATTTTTTTGTGGTAGACAATTTTTCTGACGGTGTAACTTTTGTTTAGGACTGGTAGCGACATCTATAATAGGTTGACTTGAATCTTTTTTTATATTGATTGAGTTGTTGTCTGTGTTGTTTTTCGTATGTAGATTTGGTGTAACTTGCTGTAGAGGAGTTGAAAAGTTTAGAGCTGATATTTTTGGCAATATTCTTCTAGGGGTTTTTGATTTAGTTAATTTAGATGGCGTTGGTGTATGTATCTTCTGATCACCAATAATCTTCATAAGGAGTTCGATTTTTTTATCTTTGTCCTGAGTGTTTCTATTTAAAATGGTAATTTCGGAATGTAATTTACATATTTCCTCGTTGGCTATGTCTAGTTCATTTTTTAGTTCTTGAATTTGGTTTTTTAGATCATGTAATAAGGTTGTGTCAAGATCTATACTGTGTGTCGGTAAACTTTTAATTGATGTATCCATATTGTATTCTGTCGTGTACGATAAATTGGTGTTTGCAGTTAAATTATGAAGATCACAAACTGACTTTGCTTTTTGTAATTTGCGTCGGAATGTAATATTCTCCATGCCAATTGCCAGTAGCGACCTCTTTTTTGAGTTTCGTTAAACTTGCAAATTTATAAACAGTAGAAAAATGTTCGGGTGCTGGATTCGATCCTAGGACAGTCACGAGCAATGTAGAGTTCAAAAAGCGAGTAACAGCTGTGTTCCACCTGAGCTATCAGTAGTATGACGCGGGAGGTAAATTTATGGAATAGTTTCTTCGTAGAATTAATATTTATTTATTTATTTATGTATTTCCAAACTTAATTCTATCTTTACAGGAGCTTAACCTAATATGACAGACAAGTAATTTAAAAGTAAACAATAAAAATAACAAACATCAAAATCATAATAACTAATAAGGTAAATTTCTTAAATATCTAGATATAACAATTACTTACTTCAGACATCTTAAGAATTAAAACAATTAAAACATACTATAAAACATGCAGCCTTAGTAAAGTCGTTCAATGAACAATCAAATATATCAGTTTTCTCGTCTACCGCGTTGAGCGTGCGCAGCGCGCGCGTCAGCGGCGCCTGCTGTAAGAGGTTGGTGCGTGCTGTCGGCACCTCTAGCAGCTGCGGTCGCCGCCGCCGTTTCATGTATCCATCCGGGATGCATAACTTCACTTCTCTCAGTATATTGGGATTATGAATTTTCCCTCTGATAACTTTAAATAAATAAGTAGCAAGCGTTACTTCTCGTCTGACCTCCAGTTTGTAATACCCTACCATGCCAAGCAAAAACAATGTTGGATATAGTAAGGGGTAACCGGGATGTACTTTGTATAATTTAAAATAAAGGAATCTAATGAATTTGTTTTGTATTTTTTCCAACATCGCTTTGTACTTGGCTTCATTCGGACTCCAAATTACGGCATTGCACTCTAAATGACTTTTGACTAGAGCCTCATATAACGCTTTTAAAGCTTTTATGTTTGTAAACTCATTGGCCTGGCGTAAAACAAACCCTAGGTTACGGTAAGCTTTTTTACAAACCCCCACAATATGCTTTCTAAAATTTAGATCTGCCGTAAAGTGAACTCCTAAATCCCTGACCTCTGTAACACGCTGTATTGGTTGCCCCTCTATGTGATACTCATAATAATTAGGGGCATGTGCACGAGTAAATGACAACACCGAACATTTTTGTACATTAAAGTACAACTTGTTCCTTTTACTCCAATCTACAACCCTTTCTAAATCCCGCTGTAGTGTGTTATGATCCCTGGCCTTATCTTTTATCACTTTGATAAGTTTGAGATCATCAGCATAAAGCAAATCTAGGGACTCCTCGACTACTTTAGGTAGGTCATTAATCATGATAATGAAAAGAAATGGTCCCAAATTGCTTCCTTGACTAACTCCAGATCTAGTGTAGTAAGGCTCCGAATGGCACCCGCCACAGTCGACAAATTGACGCCTATCGCGCAGGTAGCTCGCGAAAAACTTTAACGTGCGAGGAGTGAAACCCATATCTGCCAGCTTACGAAGCAGAACATCATTGTCGACTGTGTCAAACGCTTTCCGGAAGTCCAAGTAAGCAACATCCACCTGCAGCCCTGCATCAACTGCTGGAATCGTGGTTACTAGCTGGCTAAGTAAATTGCTCGTCGTACTTTTTCCTGGACGGAAACCATGTTGTTCGTCGGATAAGTGGCTACTCACCTGTGCGTACAAGTTGCTGTGGATAGCCGCCTCGAATACTTTTGCAGGTGTTGAGAGAATCGCCACCGGTCTGTAATCACTAGCTTCCCTACCAACTTTACCTTTGGGCACCGGTACCACTCGCGTCAGTTTCCAACGGTCAGGAAATGTTGTTTTAGTAATACAGCAATTAAACACATGCAGCAATGGATCCGCCAATGTCCTTCCACAGTCCTTAAATATAAAAGGAGGTATGCCATCCGGCCCCACTGAACGTTTAGCAGGCAGTTGCGCGAGCGCGCGCCGCACCTGGGACCGCTCGAGGCTGCCGAGGTGGGCCCATGCACCGGCACCGCTCTGAGAACCCGCAGCGCTCGCCGCCGCTACATCCAGTGAAGCCGGCTCCGTGCTATACACTGAGTGGAAGAACTTTGCAAACTCATCCGCACATTCGTGGTCTGCTAGTACATTTCCGTCTCTCAATAGTTTATATTGTCTACAGTTTCCCTTTTTTGATCTTACGTAGCTCCAAAAAGCTTTCGGGTCCGAAGCCAGGTGCTGCTGTACGCGGTCACGATAAGCATCGTGCGCCGCCTTAGTCTCCGTTTTGACTCTCGCCCTACACCGCGAAAACGCCGTATAGTCAGCGGGTGACTTGCTCCTTTTATACTGTTTGTGTAGGTTATGTTTAGTAACAATATTTTTAATAGTATCGGATGTATACCAGGCTGGATAAATACGTTTACGTACATTTTTATTTTGTTTTTTAAGAGGTACGCATTCGTCTATAGCCAATGAGATCTTATCATAAAAAAAATTTAAAGCTAAATCTGGATCCTCAATAATGTACATGTCATTCCAATCGACTGTTGATAGGAGATGATACAATTGAAAAAAATCTGCTTTTGCAAAGTTCCACTGCTTAAATAATACGCGACGTTGATTTTTACTTTCGTCGGTCATAGAGGATATCGGTGGAGGGGCGGGGGGCGTGGAGACGACGACGGCGACCGCGAGCGGCGGGTGGTAGGCATCCACCGGTTGCAGGCCCTCCGGCTCGGCACAAACCGTCACGCCCCTGCGCCCGCTCAATACTAAGTCTAGTTGTCTGTTATTACAATTAGGTACGCTGTTACATTGAACCACTTCACAGTAGGCCGTAAAATATTCGTAACAATGACTAATATTAGTATTGCACGAAAACAAATTAAAATCCCCTAAAATTATTACATTATTATTATATTTATTACATACACTCTCTAGTATTCTAAACATTAACATGTACTCGTCCTCATTTGTTTGTGGTGGAATATACACAACACAACAGGCGAACAAAAACTTATTTTTCTTATAAATAGTAGCACAAATCAACTCAAATTTATAGTCGTCTATATCAATACCATCAGGAATTTTTACCTGTCGCAGTTCAAACCTCGGTGTGGCCACGAGAAGCACGCCGCCTTGTTTGCGCCCATCTCTTCTGTCACATCGCAATATTCGGAATATTATATGACGAAAGCAACCGTTACATTGACTGCGCGCTGATTGGTTGGCCACAAGTTTTAAATTGTTCTTTGTTCACTGTCTTTGTTATAAAAAACTTTTGATAATATCACTTTTATGCACTTAATAGTTGTTAAGTGAAAAATACTATATTATATGAATAGCTTTTGATATTGATATATGTTAAAGATTCACTCACTGTTTTAAGTTAGGTACTTTATTGATTATTTGTCAAGTTTCTATTTATAAACACTGAAATTTGATTAACACTTCATAGTTTTTGTAGATAACATTTCCACTGCTTTATTGTTTAATTAAGTACTGATTCGTGCAAAGACTCATTTAATTTGATTTTCTTAAATAACTTTTTCATTGTAAAAAGCGATTGTATCTTGGCTAAATGTCCAGCATTGAGGGCGCTCCATTGATCGCAGTAGCCAGTAACTCTGCGAAAAGCTGGAATTTAATTGGTTAAATTTCTAAGATTTTTTAATGATGACACTTAAATTTAGTTTTGTGAACTTTCCGCAATATACAACATTTTCTATATACCTGGTCAGGCTATACCTTTAGATGGACTAATCCGATGCCTAGATCTCGCAGTGACGAAATCGCGCTCCCATCTAAGTCCAGAGTGCGCAAGTGAGGCGCCAGAACGTGTAGACGCCGTAACCCCACTCGCTCGGCAATCACGCGCAGCTTCGCCTCGCGTATCCTAAGAACCTCCTCGTCGGTTTCTACGCCACTGGATTGTTTCTACAAAATAACAAGCCTAGGTACCTAGCATAGGGTCTTAAAAAAGAGCATAAAGTTGATCCATTCGAAAATCCACGTTTATGTTAGAGTATTAAGAGGGCGTCCATAAATTGCGTGAGTTTTTGAGAATTTTTTACCCCAATATGGTGAGATTCGCGTCGACCAGTCCCCCTTTCCCTAATCGCACGCGAGAGTTTACAACATTTTATACCCTGTTGATTAGACAATATTTATAAAAAAACAATATTTTATTAATAATACATAAAAAAATTAATTTAACCTAATTTTCTCACATTTTGAAACTATTTTTGCCAGAAAAAATTACGTAATATTTGCTGAGAACCAAGTGAGATTTGGAGATGTTCTGGTGGATCCGCTCCCCCTTTTAATACCTCACGTATTTTATGGGCCCATATAGATTTTTGACCTACACGAACAAATCCGCAATAAAAGTTAGGAGATATCTTAATATTATAAAGGATTAACATACCAAAAGTTCAATAAGTGTTAATTCTCTAGGTATGACGACACGCCTGTAGCCGGGTAAACGACGCTCCAACTCCTCTTGACCAGCCGGCTGTTCCGGATCCGGCGGACGAATTGTTAATGCCCTGAAGGCCAATTCTCATAACTATTTGTGATCCTCAGTCCTCAGATCAAATATGAGTTGTGATCATAATCCTGTTTCGGTCCGCGAGGTATCGCATTCGCACACGCGTCTATTGCGTAAGACACCACGGTCCGAAACAGTAGTATGATTACAAACTCTTACTCTTTACGAATACTTGGAGAAAGCGTTGAAAAAGAGTAGTACCTACATTGCTTATTTCTGTTTATTTAAATTAATAGAACATCCAGTTTCAGTAAATACATTAAAGTGTTACCTACCTAAAAAGTGGAGTAGCCTGTACGTTTTGTGGCTCTGGAGAACTCGCACTTGATATTTCAGATGGCGAAGGTGATATTATGCTGGGTGTCTGAGGCCCAGAACCCAGCTCCAGATTTGGTGCTTGTAATATTGGCATTTTTATATTTTAAACCGTGGTCATAGGCTCATAGGTAATTAGTTAAGAATAATACTAATCAGTGTACTTTATAATCAAATTCAAAGACAATTATTAACATTAATAATTGTTTATAGCAATAATGTATTGTGACGCTTCGAAGTGATAACTTTGTTTATGATACACCAATATGTTGCTATTGACAACAGTAAGGATTATTCACGCGGTCCAGCCTTGGGCCTGCAAATCAAGCAGCCAGTCACCACTCACCAGGCACAGCACAGGCAGTGTCAAATTGAAGCGGTCCGGGAGGAACTACGTTTATATGTTTTTTCATACATTTCGTTGCCCTGTTGTTTCCTTTTAATCGCTTTAAGCTCGAAGTTCAAAACATTTGATTTAAAAATGTGCTTCTGATTTTTTTTTCTGGGGCCGTTCTGATTACTGACAGTCCAGCTTACAAATCCAGACACTAATGACGGCCATTATCGGTGCTGGATTTGCAGGCTGGAACGTCTGTATAGCATACAGCCCTTTACAGCCTGCTAATTATTTTTTTAAATAACATTCGTGTTTTGTTTGTTAATTGTTTAATTTTTTTGTCTATGCCCTATGGAAGTTAAAAAACATTCCTTGAATAAAACATAAAAAGATAAGAGCTTGGATGTAAAAGTGAATGTATAACTTCCATAAACTGTGTTTAAATTTCGTTTCATAATGCGTAATATTCGTAATATTGTTTGAATTTGAACCATTTATTAACCAAATTAAAAGAAGGTGAATAATATTGACATTGACTTCGAACAGATTTGGCGCCAAAAGTTTGTTTTCAAGAATTTTAGTGAATTTTAGTTTCGGAAATAAAATAATTTTTGTCTTAAAAGAACTTACGATACCTATCCACTAATTTTATTAAAATGTCTGTAACAAACTGTTTGACTACTAAACATGAAGAATATCAATATTTAAATCTGGTAAAACAAATTATCGAGACAGGTAATGGCACTTAGAATTATTGTTTTCATTCTGTTTCATATAATAATTACTAAATATTTATAACGTTTTAGGTAGCAAGCGGGGTGATAGAACGGGCGTTGGAACTTTATCTATATTCGGTGCTATGCAGAGATATTCCTTGAGAGACAATGTTTTACCATTATTGACCACAAAGAGAGTTTTTACTAGGGGTGTTATAGAAGAGTTATTATGGATAATATCTGGTTCTACAGATAGCAAAGCCCTCGCTAGTAAAAATGTACATATCTGGGATGCTAATGGATCTAGAGCATTTTTAGACAATCTAGGTTTTACTGAAAGAACAGAAGGTAAGTATGTTTTCTTCATAGTAATTTAAACACATTAAATAACAATTAGTAATTCAAGTCACTATATTATTTTCTAGGAGATCTTGGTCCAGTTTACGGTTTTCAATGGAGACACTGTGGTGCCGAATATAAAGATGAAAAAACTGATTATTCAGGACAAGGAATTGACCAACTTCAAAATGTTATAAATACAATAAAGTAAGTGTTATTGTGCATCCTGAACTCTACAATATGAATTTTGATAACCTGTAGGCACTGAACCAATGCAAGTGTTCAAGCAATTATAGTTCCAAGTGACTAATTGTATGTCCAGTGATGGTTGAGTGTATGAGCTGAGTGTATGCAATGGGGAATGGGAGTAAGTCCCTGTAGAATGCAAACTTGTGGCATCAATGAAAAAATTAAAGGATTCCAATTGAAGTTTGTTTGTCAGTTTGTTTAGTCCATTGTTTCTCAACCGGTGGGTCACAACCCTTGGGGGGGTTGTTTGCTTTTAAAGGGGATTACAGTTTGTTGAAAAATCTTACTTAATAATAATAATATTATAAAAGTGAAAGTTTGTGAGGATGTATGGATGGATGTTTGTTCCTCTTTCACGCAAAAACTACTGAATGGATTTTGATGAAAATTGGTATGGTAGTAATTTGGGCTCTGGATTAAAACATAGGCTACTTTTTATCCCGGAAAAGTACAGTATTTCCCCGAGATACCCGATACTATATTTACACGGGTGGAGCGACGGGAAACAGCTAGTAATAAATACAAACTACAAATAGGTTTGAAAAACGAATCTTCTGTATCAAACATCGAAAAAATTGTGATGGAGTCGCAAGACTTTTTACTTATCTTTTAGGCTTTTTCGTGGATTGTACATAAAAAATGTTGAGAAACGATGGTTTAGTTTATCAATAAGTTTTTCTCAGTATAACAGACTGCTGTCGCAGTTATTATATTATTTTTCTTAACATTAAATCTGTCCTTTTTAGAAATAACCCAGACGACCGCAGGATGCTTATGTGTGCCTGGAATCCACCAGATTTACCCAAAATGGCATTGCCTCCTTGCCACTGTCTTGTGCAGTTCTATGTGTCAAATGGAGAATTGTCCTGTCTTATGTATCAAAGAAGTGCAGACATGGGTTTAGGTGTACCATTCAATATAGCAAGCTATTCTTTGCTGACACATATGATTGCACACATAACTAATTTAAAGGTATGTTTGATTGAATGCCTGTTTCACATTTTTCAAGTGTCACTGCTTACTTTATATCGAGCGACAAAGATTTGTCTCTGTCGCTCGATATTAAGTAAATGCAAGTAAGCTATCTGTCACTTGTGAAACAAGCCCTAAATTTTTATTAGGAAAACTTCAAGTTTTGTATAAGTAATGAACTAAGTGCATCAGTTGACAACTTTCCATATTTAAGATTTAAGTAAGAATATGCAAAGAATGAAACATTCTAAGCAATATCAACACATCAAGTTCGCCAATGTGTCATAATATATAATGTTTTGCAGCAAGTTTAAAAATATTTTTTTGTATTATTCCAGCCTGGTGAATTTATCCACACTACAGGTGACACTCATGTTTATCTAAATCATGTAGAACCACTAAAGCAACAACTGGAAAGGGAACCTCGTCCCTTCCCTACATTGAAGTTTGCCCGTGAAATAAAATCAATAGATGACTTTAAATTTGAGGATTTCATAATTGAAAACTATAAACCTCATCCAAAAATCGAAATGGAAATGGCAGTGTAAGACTCTAAATACAGATAAAGATTATCTAACCATGCATTTATGATTTAAGATACTGTCTCTACCAAAAAATGTAATTGGTCTGCTTTAAAAGAAAAAAATTGTATAAAACTTTATTATAAGTAAATAAATTCATTACATAAAAATAATTTCCCGTCATCATGGCAAATATGTTTTTTAAAAGTGTTGCTTATATAAATGTAAAGAAAATATTTTTCTATACATCTCACATTTTAACAATAATTAACAATTTTATTATTACTTCCAATATTATTATAATCCTACCCTTATACCATATTTGTACAATGTACCAAGAGCTGTTGTATGATGAATAAGGCCATAAGGTTACGACAAGTTAATAATTTAAGAGGTTCTTAACTAAGTCAGGGCCAAATGATAGGTGTAAAACGATATATAAAAAAAATTTGACAAACAAATTGATAAAACAACATGTTAGGTAACATTAAAAAAAACAGAATCATGTCTATTTTGGGCCTCTGAATAAGTTATGTGAGATGAATCAAAATATTATTAGAAACATAGCAAACTAATTTTTGTCATTAATATTGGCAACATTTGTAAAAAGCTTTATTCATCATTGCTCTGTTAAATTCTGTCATAATTTACCTTTTTTTATACAATGATTATTAGATTATATAAAAACAAAATAAATTGTAAATGTCTAAAATGTTTCTTTTCTTTTGCTGAATTCTTAAAGTACATAATAAAATAATTCATACAAATATAGTACCTAAATAAAAATAAATCTTTGCACTTCAAAGTATTTTTCGGCAAGGAAAAGATAATAAGAGTGCAAAAGCTTGTGATCCTGTCCAAATTTGGAAATTTAATTCTGTGCCATGAGAAAATGATAATAACCTTCCAAAATGTCAACACATCTGATCATCTTGTGATGGCATCTGAAATTAAAAAAATATGTAGCATTAATTTAGCATTTAAAGTTCAAAGATTAACTGAGCTGAGGATCAAACATATAAAGTTTTAAATTTTTGCACAAGTCATTGTCGAGAGAGAAGAAAAAGGTAAAAACTCTTACTTGTGATACTGAATCTTCCAAAGGGCTACTGGGCACTGGCAAAGCAGCAAGTTGCTGTGCAAGAGCCATAGTTTCCTCAGATTCCACATTTATTTCTACCCAAAGTGGATCTAAAATGCGCAACATTACATTTTACAATGAAACTAATATAAGTGTCCATCCCACAGACATCTATTGACTAGACCACACAAATGTATGTCTTCTAGTATGTACTTCGCATGTAAAAAAGGAGTAAAAATTATTTCCTTCGGTGCCATTTTCTCTCAAACATTCTCGATGCTAAATGTCAAAGAAAGACTAAAAACATTTAAGAAACGCAGATGCTGCCGTGCGGTGTTCAAAGTCAAAGACAAAAAAGTCTGAATCATTTACTCTGGGACGGAGAGTTTGCATCATTAAATTGCTCTTGTGACATAGGTAGAAAAAATGGCACACTTGGTTTCTATACAGATGATGAGACTTGCATTATGTAGTCAATAGATGTCTATCCACATATTATGTCACAGCGCAAGGAGGGAGGATCATACTAAATGTGACAGTATATGGTAAAGACAATTACAGGGATACTAAAAAGCATGACATACTTTTTGAACCGTCCCCCTACAGAGGGGTTCAAAAAGTCAAGAAATTTATTGTAATATGTAGACGGCCACATAGTTACTAAACTCATAAATTAAATTAAATATCATAATGCAATTCAAATAATATAAGTTATGAAGCTTCAATTATATATACCTCCAACTTGTTCTCCTTTATCTGTCACTAAATGAAAGAAGCCTCTGTGTGTCCCAGGTGTGCTGGGTGACCGAAGATTCATGGTCACATTAGTTGTATGTCCTGGTGGTAATGGAGGCACATATATGGGTGTAGCATCAAACGATTCCCCACCAGTTTGGACTATCCTACAACTACCAGGCCAAGCTTCAGTCCCTGTATTGGCTATACTCCAGTGCTGTTGAAAACTGTAATTTTTTTTATTTATTTAGATAGGTATATGGTTATTTTGGTTACAATAATACATACCATTGTACATGTATGAGTTTATAAGTAAAACAAAGAAAATTCTTACCATGTTAACGGACCTATCGCTGATTCTAGGTTTTGAGCAGCTTTCAGTGACATAGAAGGGAGTTTAGGTGGTAAACTATAATCTAAATAACAACAAATTGCAGCTTGCAAGTTCCTGAAAATAAAACATAATTACCCTCTTCTAAAAAATTGAATACACTACTGATTAGCTATTTGATGTTGTTCTCTTTGTGTGATAAATTGGACGGAAACTGAAATCAAATGTTACATCGTCTGTGACTCAGTGGTACAGTGCGTTGGTGCTCAAGCTGGGGGTCGCAGGTTCGAATCCTGCCGAAGGAACAAAGTGTTCTTGGGTCATGGATGTGTATCATAAAAATCTTAAATATAATATGTATAATATAAAAGTATTATATATACTTCCCATTTTCTGGTAACACAACCTGTAACACAAGTTCTTCAGATACTTGCCACGGTGCCAGATTGACATGGTGTGAAGCGTCTATAGTAAAAATACAAAAATATTTACCAATTACTCATGTCTAAGAAGAAACTTGCAGTGTTATGGTTCAAACTAGGTCCTAGCAGTCTTTGCATTTGGCTTACAAGCTCATCTCTATCAGTAGTGTTCATACAACTAAATTGTAAGAGAAGACTTTGATCTATGTCGCCTGCGTTTGGTGCTACTACTGGTATATCTTCGTCGTCCATGGTGATTATATATAAATAGTAAATAAAGATACTCTTATCTTCCTATTCTTTTATTAATGACATTCCCTTTGTTTATATGCGTCAGCTGACTTTTTGGACATAAGTATTGCCGAAATTTATTACGTTTAATAAAATGTTTAATTTGTCATCTATTTATGTTCTAAGTAAATGCGTAACTTAATTATACTTTGAGTAATAAAGCACAATTTCACAATAATTACCCAGTCGATGTTTACGATTATTTTTTTGGATTTATAGTAAAGTAATGTCAAATCTGAAAACTAAAATGAAATGTCAGGCAGTGTGTGACAATGAGTGCCTTTGTCTTCTTCTTTCAGTTTTTAAAAATCCAACACTGGTGCTGCGGCTACTAATGATTTGCAGGCTGGACTCACACTGTTTCACATCTTGTTGAAAGTTTGTATGGAAAATTTTAGAATTTGCACCGATTTTGTTGGAAATCAAGGTTCAATTCTATTGAATACATATTTTCTAAAATATGTTTCAGGCTTTCTTAGAATTTACTATTTGAGGTTGTAAAACAAGGGTTATATAAAAGTTTGTATGAAAAATATTTAAATTCTGTCCCAATTTCTATGAATATCTGGGTGAACAAATCAATAATTTAATATTTAATAATAATATATTAATAGCAAAAAGTGTAAAACTTTATAAAAATAATTAATAATAGTCACAACTCGTGACAACAATTTTATTAAACTCGAAACTAAATATGGCTAAAAGTTATGAAATTAGAAACTTTACGATTTATAACAAATTAGACGCTATTGCATCAAATTATCACTTCACAAAACACTTCACAATTATCACTTTAAAATTAATACGATTCACTGGTTAGGTCCTCTCGCTTAGACCGTTCGATATTGACTGTGTAGAAATCGGCTGTGTTGAAATCGAAAAGACCTCCCTCCTCTATGAACCGAGAGTGGGGGAACTTGTCGTTCCCTGTTCAGATACCTGTTGTTGTTTATGATGTGCTTATCGACACCTGCAATGCAGGTGTTGTTATTCAGGAACACGTGCAATGATAATAACCACACTTGTTTAAAAACTCGTAAATATTGAGATCAATTTTAAATTAAACCTAATACGGCCTCTCCTGACGCGTGGCTGTCCTCAGCCACTCTCTTGTTTAAACAGTTGTCATGTTGCCTCTATCTTGGTAAATGGACTACAAGATTGCATTTACTTATCGATGTAATTGACTTCTAGACTCTTATTCGGTTGTGTATTTTTAATACATTTTAATCTGTTGAAAACAAAAAGAATGTTCACAAAAATTTGATACCAAAAATTATCTTTTGTAATGTTAGAACAAGAAAACTCATAACAAAACTATAAGCTACTACGACTCCCTTTCAATTTGAATGATCAGTAGGTCGATTCTGCCAATTAAATCTGACAGTAAAACAGTTTCAATGCAGTCTTGATATGCTAAAACATCAAAATGGTATTCTTGTAAACGTCAACCCGACGTCAAACGCGCCTTGATTGGTCCAAACTCCAAAAATTAGTTTATCATATCAAGACGATTCGTCCATAATTCACTGAAAGTAAATTGGAAGTCTTCAAGTTACATACTAGAATTTTAAACAGTTTTTATTTTTACTAGACTTTATAGTTTACAGATTATTTTGTTGTTGCTTGCCTACTTTCCTCTTTAAAGTAAAGCTTTTGACTGCGCTTAACTAAATATAAGCGCAATATAAAAGTGATGTTCTTTCATTTGATCTATACTTCATGATCTGATGAGATTACCTGTAAGCAAATAATCACACCAGAGCTAACATTTAATGCTCGAATAACAGTCGTAAATATGTCGCAGAAAATCAACGCTCAATACTAAATAGCAGAGCCAGTACTCAATGCTAAAAAGCAGAGCCATGCTAAATGCAAATGAGCAGAGCCAACGCTCAATGCTTAAGAGCATAGCCAACGCTCAATGCTAAAAGCAGAGCCAACGTTTGACGATAAACAGCAAAGCCAAAGCTCAATGCTAAACAGCAGAGCCAAAGCTCGATGCTTAACAGTAGAGTTAACGCACAATGCTAAGGAGCAGAGCCAACAATGCTTTAGAGCAGAGCCAACAATGCTAAATAACAAATCCAACGCTCAATGCTAAACAGCAGAGCCAACGTACAATACTAAAGAACACGAGACAACAATGTTAAAGAGCAGTGCAAATACTTGATACTAAACAGCAGAGCCAACGCTCGATACTGAAAAGTAGAGCCGACACTCAATGCATGAAATTTAACTATTGTCAATGTCTCTAATTCATAAGAATGGTACATTACCATTCTTCAGGTTCATCTCGTAGTGTAGTCTTGCTTAAATATGACAACACACAGTTCATTATTATACACGGAAAAGTATACCGCCAAATCAATAAAGCTTGTGTCATATGCAATTCAGTTTATATCATTGTGGGCCAATTATTGCCAAATACACTATTTCGCTTTAAGCCACTCAATTAAACAATGTCATAACTTTTCCTGTTACTTCCCCTTGTAATTTAACCGTATTTCGTAATGGGATAGCAACAGATGCTATTTTTGATGCATAGTCATAAATGTATAACGACGGAAATATCCGACCGAAACTCACAAATGTCAGACTCCTTTGATACATAGGTAGGTTACCTGAAAGTCATATTAAAATTTCTTATTTATTTATGCTGCTCGGCCTAACCTGACCCTTTAAAATAGTTCTCCCTCAATATTCAGCCTATGGCTACAAACATACTTTTTCATCATTTGATTGAAAAACCATCAGTTGCTGGAATTACCAAAACTTCATGTAAATTGAACAGCTATGAAGCACAAATGACAGTGGACGCTAATATATATTAGTACTCGGTATGTTTGCAGTAGGTTTTTACCAAACCCAAAACTACAAGAGAACAATTTTGGTAAACCATTCT
Source organism: Glaucopsyche alexis (assembly GCA_905404095.1). Taxonomy (NCBI): domain Eukaryota; kingdom Metazoa; phylum Arthropoda; class Insecta; order Lepidoptera; family Lycaenidae; genus Glaucopsyche; species Glaucopsyche alexis. The sequence continues at coordinate 18,674,019 of FR990049.1, read as the reverse complement.
CATAATATGCTGTCAAAGTGTTGTAAAACGAAAGTAATTCTAAAAACTTTTATCCCAAAATAGCATAATATGTGTCATTCGAAAGTTTTATGCAATTACAATTGGATACATGAATTGTCAACAGTAGGTAGTTATCAAAATTACGAAACTTGTTTGTTTTCTTTGTATATAAAAATATTGCGACCCTCTTTATTGCTGCCTTTCGAATAAAGAGTCTCACAAACTCGACACTAAACTATAGTTGATGTTCGTACCGTTAGTTAAGAAATCTTTAAACTTATTTACAACAAACATTAATTAATCGCGATCAGAACCTACAAGTTCTGTCTTTACAGAAAACCGCTTACCAGTTTATGACACAATATTATTTTCGGTGTAAAGATCTTTATTTCCCATTAAGAGACAATAGCCACTTACATGAGAAAAATAAACTTAAAAGAAAGTTTACAGTGCATTATCAGTCGTCGATTGCAGGTACATTTAAAAACTTATAGAAGTGAGTATCTTCGCTGCGTAATGTTATTTTTACCCTTATTGGTTCTTACATAAGGCAATACGATATGATTGTCTCGTCGAGTTGTGTATGTGTTTGTTTCTTTGTTGGGAACGTGAGTTGTGTGTGTATTAGTTTGAGTTTTATTTTGTATACGAGAACAGGTACATGTATGATATGTGTTAAATTGTAACAAATCTGCTGCAATTAACTTTAGGTTAATAATTTAGGCGTAGGAATGCACCACGCCACACTATACGCGACTCAACACGTCTGATTCGACTTGAAATGAACTTAATATCCAGTTGCCCTAGACCAAACACAAAATTTAATATTATGTCGTCATAGACCAAATAACACAGATTCAGTTACTAAAGAGACGCACAACAGTGCATGGATTGATACATCTACATAATATATTCCTCCTATAACATTACTCGTGTCTTGAAACTCAAAACGTTAACATCTTTGTCTCGCACATCTCGCGAAAGAAACATGATCTGTCCCGTCCGACCAGCTTTGGGCGAGAACACTGCACAATATGATCATGACTAATAATAACTCCCCACACCGATTTTGGTGATGGTGGTCGGTATCATTGAAACCAGGCCAGTTACGCAGGAGTAATTTTATAGCACTCAAGTGAGTGCGCAGTACATGAGAGCACTCTTTCTTTACTCTCGTAACCCATTACGACGGACGACCGACACGACTGGCAAGAGATCAGGCGTAGGACCAACCTTTTACATGCCCATCCGACGCATGGATCGTCTTTCTTGTCAGAAAATCAGGTTATGAGCCTGCTTTGTCCTAACCAAACTTGGAAACAACATTTAATATTTTAAATCATGACTAATGCCACACCCAAAGTAGGTGTTGATACTACCACTTGATAGTCTCTCGCGTATGCTACGATAAAACGGCGTACTGTGCGTTACCCTTCTGTATCTAAACTGCAATGGATTATATACCCCTTTAGTTTTAAATAAAATAGGAAACAGCAAAGTTATTTTATGAGAGACGGGTAACTAACAGTTGCATCTCGTAATTACTAGTATCGGTTATTGTTCGCGCCTTTAGCGCGCGTTTCGCTACTCCGTGTACCTCCACGGTACTCGAGGGGCGTGCGGGGGCCCAACTGCAACGGTGCCGACCGGCAAGCGGTCGACGGCAGCCACTAGCCACTACACATACATACTCCTCGGCAGCTGAACGAGTACACTAATATTTGTAACGCAAGAATAAACGTCTAATTACAGTCCGCTTTTCATTGATGAATCCCATAGGAGCAAAACTTTGCGTCCTCAACAATTATGCTCAATTTTATAATTGCAATAATCAAATACGATTTTTAAATTCAAAGAAACACGCAACATCATTTGTGTATGTAAATTTTAAGTAAGTAGTCATAACGTTACACTAAATTCCCGCAAAATGGAATCTCCGTAAACAAAACTTAAAATTTTCGTTTTTAGATAGACATGTATCCCATTTATAAATATTCCTTGTTCCCGCACCCAGTTCACTCAAAAATAGACATGAGTGTAAACTAGGAACAAAACGTGAAATATAATAATCATGGTTCGATCTTACCTTACTTTACACCTTACTGTTCAAACATTGTTCAAAGCACCGATGAGGTGACCCGTAAAGTCGTAAGAACTCGCCGATGAGGCGCAGGGTAGCTCACACACTCGGTAGCACGCACACTCAGAGTAGCTACTTTTACCACTGACCTGGTGGTCTTTAGGAACTCATAAACTCACTTTTTTTTGTGACTTCTTTTATTCCTTTTGGCCATATTTATTTTTCAGAACGTGATAGGCTGGAGCCGATCGCACTTCTGATAATAGCAAAAAGTGTAAAACTTTATAAAAATAATTAATAATAGTCACAACTCGTGACAACAATTTTATTAAACTCGAAACTAAATATGGCTAAAAGTTATGAAATTAGAAACTTTACGATTTATAACAAATTAGACGCTATTGCATCAAATTATCACTTCACAAAACACTTCACAATTATCACTTTAAAATTAATACGATTCACTGGTTAGGTCCTCTCGCTTAGACCGTTCGATATTGACTGTGTAGAAATCGGCTGTGTTGAAATCGAAGAGACCTCCCTCCTCTATGAACCGAGAGTGGGGGAACTTGTCGTTCCCTGTTCAGATACCTGTTCAGCGTTGCCAGAATGTTACAAAAGTAACATTTTACGTTACTTTTGACCCTCTCATGTTACCACCATGTTACGCGACTCAATATGTTACTTTTGTGTTACTTTTTAGACTGGGACTATATTATTATGTTCTGGAATACAGAAAGCCTTGGAATATTCAGGGCATTGAAAATAGAACTCTACGCTAATACAATAGAGTTGAAAATGGAAATGTCGAAGATATTATAATATGACATTGATATTTGACTCGATACTTGTGTGTTACATTTTTGTTAAATATGAAATGAAACATAATTTAGTTCAAAAACTGCTTAAAAGTGTATAATCAAGTGCCAAAGTGTATTGTGTCGTTTTCCACAAAAAAATTAAGAAATGTTACTTTTCTCGTGAAAATGTTACTTTTTGAGATGTCTCATGTTGTATTTGACTCTCTGCTACTGGCAACACTGTACCTGTTGTTGTTTATGATGTGCTTATCGACACCTGCAATGCAGGTGTTGTTATTCAGGAACACGTGCAATGATAATAACCACACTTGTTTAAAAACTCGTAAATATTGAGATCAATTTTAAATTAAACCTAATAATATTATTAATAGAGTCTGGCTAACGAAAGATGAGACTGGAAAAAGGCGGCAAATAAAAAAAAAGTTAAGTAAACAACGACAATAAACTTCATTTTCATGAAATGAGTTGTTCCTAACAAAATATAATATTATTGTCATAAATAATCAAGTATCAAAACTATAATTCCGACTATAGACAAGGTTGCCGTACGTCGACTTTTTGAATTTAACGCCTTTTTCCAGTCTCATCTTTCGTTAGCCAGACTCTATAATATATTATGGTCATACGTTAGTTCTGTAACTTTCCGCTAGGGAATCTGCTCACCGTCAATTTATTTTAATATGACGTTGTAGACATCCGTTATTTATTAAATAATAGGATTTTTTTTTAATTTATTCCATGCTGCATCATTAAATCCATGCTGATGAAGTCGCACGCAAAAGCTAGTCATTTTATAACTTTTGCCTACAAGGCCGCCGCGTTGGATTTGCAGGCTGGAGCCTGGACTGGATGATCAGCATTCAGCACTGAGCTTTCTTTAACTTCCCATGCCCCACGAATTAAAAAAAAACTAAGACAAAAAGAAGAAGGAAACGTGTTCAATGTTCATTTTCGTGCAATTTTTAATTTTTGGATTTTAAAATTTAAATGTTCTTTCCAACATATTTTGCTCCTGCACCTGTACACTTTTGGTCGATATTGTTAATACTAAACAGTACTATTTATGGTCTTTATTAGTAAAGTTAAACAAAATGCTATTGAATACTTTGTGTGTTAGAGATTAAATTAAATAGAGATTAAATTACCTACAGTCTAGCTGAACAGAACTCTGTAGAAGATAGCAATAACAGAAATGGTTATTACATTCAGGTTTAAAGTACTTAATTAATTTTACTAAAACATAATTAGAAAATGCAGTCTACACAGAAAAAATATGTGTGTCCCTTTGAAGGGTGCGCTTCTGCTTTTAACAGACCATATAGATTAGCACAGCATCGATTTGCTCATATAAACATAGTAAGTATTTAGTAAACATAAAATTTATTACATAATTAAACCTAAAAAAATAAAGTAGTAACAAGTTTTAAAAAATAGTAATATGTAACCATTGACATAAATTTGTAATGCCTAATGGTGCCTCCAGAGTTTACAACCTTCTAAAAAAGCTGGTATACCCATGTGCACTTTCACATGGCGGACAATACGAGACATTAGAAATATGCTCTGAAAAATAGATTGTCTATAATAATATATGTATTTAAGAGGAAAGTTTTGTTTGTTTGTATTGAATAGGCTCCAAAACTAATGGATCGATTTTGATGAAATTTGGCACAGATATAGAATAGACCACGAGAAAGGACAATGGCTACTTTTTATTGCAGCAAAATCCTTTTTCCCTCGTGATATCATTTTGCATGCACGAAGTCAAGAAACATCTAGTTTTTAATAAGTAAGAAAGACTAGAATAAAAAATACAAAAAAGTAGTTAAAATATTTTAACATGAGAAAGTCAATATCCTAAGTGTCTCATCAAAAATTTTGCACACATTGATGAAGGTATTTTATTTGTTATAAAACTTATTTTTTTATATACCTGACCAGTTGTCATTCATATTCTGAGAGTCTAGTTCTGGTTGCTTACTAATTGTAGCTGGCCTTTTTTTTTTCAGAAACCATTTTCGTGTCCGGAAGAGAATTGTACAAAAGAATATACAAATAAGAGTCATTTGGACCGACACATCAAGAGTGTCCACAGGAAAACAGAACTTGATATACTATTTTGGTATGTGTAAAAATATAAAGAAATAAAATACAAATTTACTATTAAAAAAGGTCTTATTTTCTATTGTATAGAAAGTAGAATGTTAAACTACATACTAATTGTTACAATTTTAGCTGCCAATTTTGCATGAAAAAGTATTCAAATCGCCAAAACTTAAAAAGACACATAGAAAGAAGCCATAAAGATAATAGAAAAACTTATCAATGTGATTACTGCTCAAAGTTATTTAAGAAAAAAACTGATATTAGTATACATATGTACAAACATACTGGAATAAAGGCATTCAGGTTTGTGAGTTGTGTTTTATAATTTGTTGTTTACATTAATTAATTAAAGTAGTATATATTCAAGTACTAACATGCACATTTGTTGCTTTAAACTTAAGTTCTGGGCACGACCTCCGTGGCTCAGTGGTGAGCTCAGTGGCGCTTAAGCCGGAGGTCGCGGGTTCGAATCCCGCCAGGGAACAAAAAAGTTTTCTGTGTTCCTGGGTCATGGATATGTATTAAATATATGTAAAATATAATAAAAATCTTAAATATAAGTATAGTATATAAAGTATTAAATATATTTCCGTTGTCTGGTACCCGTTAGACAAGTTCTTCGGATACTTACTACGGGGCCAGACTGACGTGGTGTGAAGCGTCCATAGATATTATTATTAATGTTTCAAGATGAAATGTGTGCCAAAGTGTACTTTGAGTGGTCACCTTTATTATGTTGACCATTGTGTAATGGATGTCTTGCAGATGTACAGTCTGTCACAAAGAATTTATAAAGAACTCTCACAAAAATCAACACATGAAAAAACACAAAGAACATCCATGTTCGGACTGTGATAGCAAGTTTTACAAATGGAGTGATCTACTATCGCATAAGAGACATAAACATCCATGGTCAGGTATATAAAAATACTTTTTGTGAGAAATAAAATGTGTTATTTCATTAATGTGCAAATTTTTTCATTAGACTCTTATGATAATATTGACTTTTTCATGTTAAAATAATTTAACTACTTTTTAGTACATACATCATAATCTTGCACATTCTAGTCTATTGTTACTACTCATTAAAAAATCTCCTTTCCAGAGTACATTTGTAATGACTGTGGGAAGAAATTCAAGGACAGGTCTGGTATTGTCCGCCATGTGAAAGTGCACATGAGCATACCGGCTACTTCTGTATTTTTCTGTCCTTACAAAGACTGCAAAAAGTAAGAGTAAATCTAATATTTAGAATATAAATTATAAAACTGCTTAATTTATACCCAATATTGTGTTAATAAAATGTAAATGTTTTTTACAGTTACTACTCCAGGAATAGTAATCTAAAACAACACATTCTAGTAATACATAAGGATCAAAGATTTGACTGTCCCCTGTGTCCCATGAGATTGTCCACTAAGGTAAAATAATTACAATAGTCTACATCAAAATTGCAAAGAGCTAAGTTGACAAAAAATATGTATTCAGTGGCACCTTATTATTATAGAACTATGCCATTGAACTTGATAAGTTAAACTCTGACCAGGAAACAAAAAGCTGCAAAAAAAAGTGCAGTTTTTTTTTAATGCAGCAACACTACAAAATACCTATAAAACTAGGATGATGATTGGTTAAAATCTTCGAGATTTGTCAGTAATAAAATTTCAATTTATTTTCGAGATTTGTCAGTAATATTTTCTGCTTTATGTCGTGGTTTTCTATATTATGGTCAAACTATAAATATTTTTATAAACTGAGGCTTGAGATTCCCCTAATTTCCCACACCCACACATTTGCGCACTGTCTGTCAAGGTATGAGAAAGACCTTTATGATGACGACCAGGGCGCGAATCCAGGACTTGATTAAGAGGGGGTGTACAAAATATATATGGTGTTTTGTTTTACTTTAATACGTAGGCAGTATCATCAGGAATTCTCATAATATAAAAATTTTGGGGTGAACAGGATAGATTATTATAAAATAAGAAAATAAATATTTTTTGAGATACCTACTAAATACTAATATGTTTTTTTAAATTATTTTTAACTTTTAATAAAGTAATAAAATAAATTATTCCATAATGTAAAAAATATTATTAGGTACAAAATGAAACCATTTTAATGTTTGTAGGTGAAAACTAAAATTATTTATTCTTTTAATTCAACGTAAGGTACCTAGTAACCAAAACATATTTAATTACTAGTAGTTCGGGGGGTGACGGTGTGGGTTGCGACCCCCAAAATGGGGGTGATTTTTTCAAATGTAAAATCTCTTAGCCTCGAGACAACACACACTGTATAGTTTAAAATAATTTCATATTGAAAATGTTTAAACAATAATCATTTCTATTTTTTCTCAGGCCAGATTAGATGACCACATGAAAAGACATGGACAACCAGTCAAGGGACAAATGAGAAATCCAAAGACAATAGAAACTGGCCGCTTATTAAGAAAAGATGTAAACAGTTTAAAATTTTCTTCAGCTATGAAGTTGGCGGGAATAAATGATAAAGATAAGGATACAATCGAACAAAATAATATCATCAATGGCAATCAAACAACATATCATTCTGTATTTCAAAATAATCTATGGTATGATTGCCACAAACCTTAGTAATTTGTATGCAACTTTTCAAGTACCTACTTAAATAAACAATCAATGTATAGATTGTTATAGATAATTTATGTTATAGATTGCCCCCCTTACTAATAAAAATATTTACACAATGGATAAGCAGTACAATGTTTTGTCCTTGTCTGTCAAGCGACTTTTCCCACATATCCGATGAGGACAAAACATTGTATTGCTTATCCACTGTTAAAATATTTTTATTAGTAAGTAATTAAATTGCATAAATACACACCCGTATTTATGCAATTTAAGACTAAGTGTTATGTTAAAATTCTTGTTACTGATTGTTTTGTTGTTTTTTTTTTTAAATATAAAAATATAACCACATTCTGTTTCTTATTATTAGTTGGTGAAAGGATATTTTCGTCATGAAGAAATACGATCGAAATTCTATACTTTACTAATATTATGAATGCGAAAGTGTCTGTCTGTCTGTCTGTTATCTCTTCAGGCTTTAACCACTGAACCGATTTCTATAAAATTTGGTATAAATTTTGGCTTTGGGTCCCGGAAAAGGTACAGTACTTTTTCGGGATAAAAAATATCCTATGTATATTTTTATCCCGAAAAAGTACTGTTCTCGTCGGATAATGTTTTTACGCGGGCAAAAGCTAGTATGTAAATATTATTTGCTAAGTGCACGTCGTCGCACGGCCTCGGCAGTAGCGCCATTAATATTTACAAAGCCTTAACACAGCGGTTCTCAAACTTTTGGTGACGGAACCCTTTTGGAAGGCGAAATACTAGACGGAACCCTACAATAAAACAATTATTTTTTAAATGTGTTCTTTATAAATAAGCATATCTAATAAAAGTACAATGTAACAGTTACAATTTATTACATATTAATAGTAAGTTTTAAAGTTACTACATAACAATTAAAAGAAAATAAAATGACTAAAATACATTAAATACTGGTCTTTAACCTATTATGGGCCCCAATTTTTTTTTTCGTTTCTTTCTTCTTTAAGCCCTGAATTTAAACTGTAATTCGGAAACATAAAAAAATATAATATGTTTTTTCAGCTACACACGAGTGAGTGGAGCGAGCGAGCAAAATTTTCCCCATTTTACAGGTCAAAATTTGTTCAAACGTTAAACTACACTAAATGACGGTGAACTTCGGAAAAGTTGAAATGTTCTTTATGGTCAACGCGAGCGACCGAAGCGAGCGAGTAAAATTTTTTTCCTATTTAATAGGTTAAATATGTTCAAATTTTAAATCCTAAAAGAATTTCTGGGGGGTTGAACCCCCAAACCCTGGCTACGCCCATGGCCGTTGGTAATTGCTGAATACTCCGCGCATACTGCTTCAAAAGCAGCAACATTCGGCTTCGTTATAAGTGGTTTACACTCTCGCGCGAGTGGCGAGGCGAGGCCCTCAGTGAGTCGCGAGGCGAATGTGTAAACGGGCATTCGTTCCTCGCCTCGCCATTCACCTCGCCACTCACGACGCTCGCGTCCGGAGCGGTTTTTTGCGCACGAGTCAAAGGACCTCGCGACGAATACGAGCGGGTGTTCACATTCTCGCGTTCGCTTCAGTCTGTTGCTAGTTCTCATGCGCGACAGTTGTTTCTCTCGCACGCGAAATAATGCGTTTCTTAGAACTTTTTCAAAAAGAAAAAGAATAATATATATAGGCTACTTGACTCAAATATTTAATTTCATACATTAAGGGAGTATTTCATTAAGTAGGTACTTGGCTTAGGAAAACGTATTCTAACGATATCATAAATTAAAAACTTAAGATTGATAAATAAAGTTGATATTATATAAAATAAGTATTTTTGTTTTTTAATTTCTATGATAAAAACACCGAAGTTACTTCCGGAAAGGATGTCACGATACAAACACACTAAGCAAATATTATACCTTTAAACGAGCAATTCTTGTATGTATAGTCTTATGTTTGGGAAAATGCGTATTTTCGAGTTTTCATGCGTTTTTCTTTCCACGCAGAATATGTTCGCTAATTTCGTCCTGCCGGCCACTGTCTGTTTGGTTCAGCGGGTTAAGAGGCGGATGGCAAGAAACGAGTGTTACGGGTTCGAACCCCGCTCGGTGACTTACTTTTATATAAATTTACTTTATATAATTTTTTAATTTTCATTGTTTTTAGACAAGTTTAAAAATAATTGTTAATGCTTGAGATCAAATACCTGATCTACACAGAAATCGATTGTAAATAATAATAATCTATCAACCAATATGTCGAATTGTGTTTTCGGCTGTTTTTAAAAAGTGTACTTATTTTTAAAAAAAGAGTAGGTTTTGACGACCTCTGTGTATCAGTGGTTCAACATGTTGGTGCTATAGTCGGGATCGCGGGTTCGAATCCCGCCGAAGGAACAAAAAGTTTTTCCGTGTTCCTGGGTCATGGATGTGAATTAATATTAATTCATATTATGTGTATAATATAATAAAAATCTTAAATATGTGTATAATAAAGTACCCGTAGCACAAGTTCTTCGAAAACTTACCACGGGACCAGATTGACGTGGTCTAAAGCGTCTAAGATAATATATTATTATTATTTTAGGTTTCAAAATAATGTAATATATTTTTTTGTGTAATAAAACAATTATGAAACGTTTAGGACTTAAATAAAAACAAGGTCAAGTCGCATAATATATGGAACCCAAAGCATAATTATATTAACCATAAAACTCAACAAAGTTAGACTTGTTGCCGCTAAAACTTCGACGTCCTCTATTGTCAATGGCATACAGACAACTGAACGCACCACGAGAGTGTAAGCACCCACTCGTAGGCGCGTCGCGCGAGGTGAGAAACGAGGCGAAGGGCGAAGTGAGTTGCGAGGCGAGAGTGTAAATCTTATATTAGAAGACGTTGTTGCAACACGTTCAACGCCTTTAAGCCAACGTTCCATTCTTCTTTATTAATAATGGTAAATGTCAGGATGGTTGGGTCAAATAAACGCACGATCTCTATTGCGTAAAAGTGTTGAAAAAAGAAGAATGAATTTATAAAACTGATTCAATCAGAATACAGCAGTAGAACAATAAACACTTCGTTTAAAGTTCTCAATTCGCTTAGGTAGCTTGTACTTAAGTACTTATCGCTCCAAACGCTAATCGTTGACTGACCGCCCGATCGGTGGTTACTGTGATTGGCGACACCTTATGATACGACGCGTAAAAACGTTCGACCAGAGAGAGGTGTTTTGTTGATTTTTTTTCTAAATTCTCGCGGAACCCCAGGGTTCCGCGGAACACACTTTGAGTATGGCTGCCACACATTCAGTGCCACCATGAAGCATAGATACCAGGAGTCCGAACGGTATAGGCTTTTTAATAATAATTATGTACACAATAATAGGACCAGATCTTAGTTCTCTTTTCTGCCGCTAGGCGTGCGAGACCGACGAGTACCGAGTGTTGCCAATACTATTATACCGAGTGTTGCCAATACTATTATTTATTACAATTATTTTTAAATTACCGTTAGGCAATTACCGTGTTCTACGGTATCTATTTTTCGAGAATAGTTTCTAAGAATTTCCTAAAACTTTTATATAATGAGATTTCAATCTTTCCAGAGCTGTCAATAGCAACTTTAAACTTCCCGCGTAATTACAAACGAGTGCATGTCGGACCGTCGCGCGCTCTACCGGCAAAAATCTGTCCCCGTAATTGAGACCATTATTTTAACATTACGTTCGGACTCCTTGTTATCTATACTTCGTGAGTGCCACTAACACGCCTAGCGTGTCCACACTAATCTTTATATCCATGCCGCGAGCAAGCCGGGCGTGCTCTCCGTTTTTCATCTATATCTCAAAGATAAGACAGTGTTTTTCACCGAAACGCTCAGAGCATAAACTTTGTGCCGTAAGCTAATGAATTCTTAAGTGGTTCCGTGATCTAATATTTTTTTGGTCAATTTACTAAATTTATAATACGAATAATAAAATATAATGTATTTTATATAATTTGAACAAAAAAGATAAAATAAATTACATACCTAAAACATTCACCTTTAATTCATTTGTAGAAAACAAAACATTGCCCGGTATCTATACTACTAAAATGTATATAAAGCTGAAGAGTTTGTTTGGTTGAACGTTTCAGTCTTAACGGTAAGTTTTTCGTTAAAAACAGAAGATATCTATTTTGTAGAGGACAAAATTTCCTATCTTTTTTATACCAAACTTTTCCCCCAATTTTTTGGAGATACGAAAATTTGATTTGATTTGAACCAACTTTGATTCAAAAATTTTTTGGCGTATCTCCAAAAATTATTGAGATACTTTATAAAAACAAAAACCTTCTACTTTTGGACGTTTATTTGATGGGGGACTATCTGCTTGCGTCGCATCATTATCATATTTCCCTGTTTCCAGCTCATATTTTCTATTCTGTAAAAAAATCATAAATAAGTAACCAAAGGTTGACATTCACTGATCAAATTACGATAAATACTTACCTCGGAATCTATTTACTGCCATAATTAAACCTTCAAAACCACAAACACTGTTAAAAACAAAATATCTCTTCAGTAACTCAAGAAGGACTAATAAATAAGCACGGTTGAAGTCGAAATAACGCTTTTTATGATTTTACCTCTTTACAGTGCCAGTGAACACGCCTAGCGTGCTACGTAATTTCATCCTGCAGTGCCTGCACACCTAGCATGTTTGCGTTTTTTATACGGCGGCATCGCTGGGAACTACTTACTTGAAAATGTGGAGGCATGGCATTGAATGTGTTAAGCTAGCCGCACAGTAGGTACACACCATATTATCGGCAATAATGCTAATGACAGTAATATTCCTTGTGTGTGGGCAGCGACCACCTCCGGCGAGTATCAAATGTTCTGTCATCTGTGGACTGTGGCAACCACACAGCCTAGGCTAGCCGCACACGTGCAATATAATTGATGCAATAGATTCGTCAATTTCTTCATCAATAAAAGGTCCCCGCCACAGAGTAGTACCTTGATATGGTCCCCGCATATAATATTAATTTTGTCAATCTTTTTTTTTTAGTATATAAATACTAAAAATAAATATGCTCAGTTTCCCGCCAAAACTCCCTAGAAAGTTTCAGTAAAGCGTCCACTTTACGGAATCGACTGACTTGAATGATTGACTACCCTGACTATTTATTTGGACTTTGACTAGACTTTGGACCTCACGATTTAGAAATACAGTGATGAAAATTTGAACAATTAATATTCTATTTCCCGCCTTTTATACTTGACACTGGCAAATGCTTATAAGCCGACCCATTTATAATAAATAAAAAAAAATTATAAGTCACACTTCATCTTGGTCAAAACCAGTGTGACCATTTGTGGCAGATTTCTGCCATTTTGGCAGATTTCGCTTCTAAATTTTGGCAGTGGCAGATCATGCTGACGATTTATTAAAGTGTCAGATTATGGCAGATTTAAAAAATTTAACCTTCTAAAAAAATTTACATTAACTGATTTGAAATGTCAATAATAAATTTCTCATCACCTCATTCTCTTGGTTGGTGTTTACGAACTAAACCGACATATTTCAGCTTTAATAATACGAAATAGGGAATAAATCATAAAGGAACATAGAGACAGTGTCTCCTTTAAGCCAACTACGAAATTAAATATTATGATTAAAAAGATGTGAAAAAATAAAGAATATTTAGAGTCAAATATTGACACTTGGCTGGGACTATATGCTCCGGAATCCGGAAGGCCGTAGAAAATTCGGAGCATTTAAAATAGAACCCTGCGCTAAGTATCAGAATAGAACTGTAATCGAACACACGAATGTCAAATGTCAATGTTATACAAGATGTTGCCCTCGACATCGAGCGCGCAAAAGTTAATTTCGCAGAAACCGTACATCTTACCGCGATAAAATGTAGCTTATGTCCTTTCCCGTGGTGTACTCTACATCTGTGGTAAATTTTATCAAAATCGGTCCTGTAGTTTCGGGTCCCATTCAATGCAAACAAACAAACTTTTTCTCTTTATTATAATTATTATTAGTAATAGATGACACCTCGTTAATCGAAACTTCCATTTTCAACTCTATTGTGCTATTGTGCATTCAATGCTGAAAATTTTCCCAGGCCTTACAGATTCCTGAATAATATGATATAGTCCCAGCCTTAAAGTAAGTTTAACGAAATTCTGTTTATTTTTGTTTAGTATAGAATTTTAATTTAAATCGTTGTGAATTTTTTTGTTTCAATGAAAGCATATTTTTGACATTTTTGGCGTCAAGTGTGAATTTAGCAGATTTATTGCCCTGTCGGTGGCAGATTTGCCGTTTTGGTAATGGTCACACTGGTCAAAACGTCAAAACAATCACAAAAGTCAAAACATGAAGTTTTTGCACAAAATTAGTTTATATGTAAAGGGTAAAGCTAATTAATTTTATTTACTTACATAAACCAAAATCTGTGACATTTTTAGGTAACTACCTAATTTAACTTAATATTGATTTTACAAAGTCTAACAAGTTTTCTTTGTCACAAGTCAACTTTGTTCCAGTCCACTCCCCGCAAGGATTTACTATGGATTTTACTCTTAACTTGTTTACATTGAATTGCTGGTAAGTAAAAAGTTTAATCTCATCGAGCATTTGGAATCGGTTTTATTTTATTCATTACATACGCTATTTAAATAAGATAAGTAGTCACATTCATAAACCATGTTTCTTAACTTTACAGGGGCATTCCTTTTGTTTCTAAAAATCGCAAGGAAAGGATTAAAGCGATAGCTAATTATTTACTAAAAGCATCACACAATATTGTGTGTCTGCAGGAGATTTGGAGTGAAGCAGATTTTTTATTCTTGCAGGAAGAACTAAGGACTTGTTTACCATATTCTCATTATTTCTATAGGTACGAACTGGTTTTTCAGTTTAAATTATTTTCGTTTTCCAATGCAACAACAACACTCAAGCATACATACATTTTTATATCTTTAAACAAGCAATTCTTGTATATATTATATAATCTGAGTCTTGGAAATGGCTCCAACGATTTTCGTGAAATTTAGTATACAGGAGGTTTCGGGGACGATAAATCGGTCTAGGTAGATCTTATCCCTGGGAAACTGCGCATTTTTAAGTTAAGTAAGATAATCTGAATTTCGGAAATAGCTCCAACGATTTTCATGAAATTTAGTATACAGGGGATTTTTTTAAGTAAGGTATATTCAAACCCTGGTCACAGAATAAATAATAGTACCTAGAGGTACAGAAGAACCACTCCGACAAATGGTTTGAAGAAATAGGAACTCTTACTGCGATACGATAAGGTTCAATTCAGCTAACGCAGCGCTTGATTACCTACGATTATATTTACCTAGAAGTTGCGTCTCTTTCTTTTTCGATACCTTCACGGCGATATTACTCAAAGAAGTTGAATCACGCCACCTTACTATTTCTAGGTACTTTTGTCAACAAATAACTCTTCAAATCGTATCACATCGGAATAACATAAGACGCGAACAGATAGTTCAGGCAGAGCCAACACCTAAACACTAAATATTGGTTAACAAGTAGGTAATTGCAGTAGTTCAAACTATATTATTAAATATTTCGTTATGGTATTATAGTTATAGCTGGCCGGGTGATTTTTACCTAACTTAAACACAGTATTGTAATAATATTATGTGCACAGATTATAAGGTATTAAATCCAATCCATAAAACATTGCGACGAACAAATCTCACGCATACGTCGCTCACTGCTCGCGCGCGAGTCCCTTTTAATTGGCCCGTTTAGGGAGGCCGCCGCACGTACTTATATTTTTGATACCTACACGGGGAGTGGGACAGGCCTGCCCTGGTGAAATATTTTTGTAATACTTCTTTATAATCTACTACAAAGCTTGGTTACCCAGGTACTATACTTAAATCAGGGAAGAAGATAAAACAGACAAAAGTTACGACTCGTCTGTTCATGAATCTTTTATAAATTTCAGTGGTGTACTTGGATCAGGGCTATGTGTGTTCTCAAAGTGGTCAATCCAAGACGTATTCTTTCATCAATGGCCACTAAATGGTTACATTCATAAGATACATCACGGTGACTGGTTCGGTGGCAAAGGTGTGGGACTTTGCAGAATAAAAACAAATGACAATCTTATTAATGTTTACTGTACACATGTAAGTACCAAATTAACAATCTCAAAATGATAATATCCCATCTTACTGTTCCTTTCGTCTTTGATACTACTTCGTGTTTAATTAATAAAAGTCACTAGTAAAATATTATGGTAGAATGTAAATTCAAGAATACAAAAGCAAAGCATACTTCCTTTTTATCACCAAACTAGCTGTTGTCTGCGGCTTCACTTGTGTAAATACAGGATCTCACAGGAACACTACTATTTCGGGATTAAAAGTAGTATATATATAATAATAATAATAATAATAATAAGCCTTTATTTGTCCTTAATAAATAAATTACACAAAGTACAATATGTTTTGATTAAAGGACCTCTTATTGAGTAAAGGCCTCCTCCATTTTTTTCCAAAGTATTCTATCTTTGGCTTTTTCTGCCCAGTTGGTTCCTGCTATTTTTTTGATATTATCAAGCCATCTTTCAGGGGGTCTACCTTGCTTTCTTTTCCCGATTGGACCAGACCAGTGCATTACTTTGTTTGACCATCTATCTGTGCTCATACGAGCGACATGACCTGACCATTTCCATTTTAATCTTTTGCAGTAGGTTAGAGCGTCTATTACTTTTGTTCGTCTTCTTATGTGTGTGTTTTTTTGTTTATCTATGCGTTTTAGATTTAGAATGCTACGCTCCATGGCTCTCTGACATGTTTGAATTTTTCTTTCAGTTATTTTATTGTAGATCCATGTTTGGCACGCATATGATAGGCATGGCAGTAGTCCGGAATCTAGGATTATAGATTTTAGCTTGATAGGTAAATTTGACTTTAATATATCTTTGTAACTCCAAAATTTTTTCCATGTTAAATTTATACGCCGGTTTAATTCATCTATATGTCTGGTTTTTTTGAAAGATATTTGTTTGCCAAGGTATATGTATTCTTGTATATATTCTAATGTGTTGTCATCAATTTTTATTGGTTGTTCACTTCTGTTTGTCATAACTTTGGTTTTGGTAGTATTTAGCTCTAGGCCAATGTTACGGCTGATATTGTTGAGATCGGTTATCATATTTTGTAGTTGTCCAGGTGTTTCTGAGAATAACACTATATCATCAGCAAATCTGAGGTTGTTTAGGTACTGTCCTTTTATGAAAATACCTTTTTTTGTCCACTTTAGGTCTTTCATTATATATTGGAGGACAGTGATGAACAATCTTGGTGAGAGTGGGTCTCCTTGTCTTACTCCTCTATTAATTTTTATTTCTGGGCCTTTTATCTCTAGCTTGACTCTGCTTATGCTTTTTTCATATATGTCTTTTATGAGTTCTATGGTTTCTCTTGGTATGTTACAGTCTTCTAAAGCTTTCCATATGCTTTCATGCGATATTGAGTCAAACGCTTTAGCATAGTCTATGAAGGCCAGATAGAGTGGAGATTGTTGTTCTTCATATTTCTCTATTACTTGTTCAAGGGTGTATATGTGGTCAATTGTTGAGAAACCTTTTCTGAAACCAGCTTGTTCAACTGTCTGATACTTTTCTGTGTAGGGTTTAAGGCGGTTTTCGAGACAGGAAGCAAAAAGTTTGTAAATGTTTGGTTGTAAACTAATGGGGCGGTAGTTTCCAATATCAGCAGGGTCTCCTTTTTTGTAAAGTAGTATGATATCCGACTGTGCCCATTCTTTTGGTATTTTTCTGTTGTCCAGTATTTTGTTAAAAAGTTTTGTTATGTAAGTAACTAGTAGATGTTTAGCTGATTTTAAAGCTTCATTTGGTATGCCGTCTGGTCCATTACTTTTATCTGACTTAAGGTTTTTTAACTTTAAAAGTAATTCTTGTTCTGTGAATCTTTCTAGCAGTATATTATGATCTTGTTCATGGTCAATGGTAGCAGATAAACCTTGATTTGGATTTGTAGTTGTCTTCTCTTCTATAGTTTTATTATTCGTAGTTGTCTTCATATAAAGTGATCGGTAGAATTCTGTTGCTATATTTATTATTTGTGATCTAGAAAATGTTTTAGTAGAATTGTTACTCAGACATGGTATCCATTTCTTCTCTGTATTAATTTCTTTTAGGCCTTTTTTCAGACTTCTTGTTGTGTTTAAGTGTTCCTTTATTTTTTGTAGTTTGTGTTCGTTGTGTTCTTTTTTTATTTGTTTACTAATATCTTTGTACAGTTTACTTAGTTCTTGTCGTTCGTCTGGGGTAAGAGGTTTCTTGTGTTGTAGTTCTTTTCGTCTTAATATCATTGTTTTTATATTGTCTGAAATAGAGTATTTTTCTTTATTTTTAACAAATTTTATAGAGTGTAGGCTTTTAACAATTGCCGACTTTAATTTTTTGTGGTAGCATTCGATGTTGTCTTCTTCGGATATAGTTGAATTTTCTAAATTTTCTTTTAAAGCTTCTAGGTATTGGGGTCGGTTTTGTTGAATGTTGGTTTTTGATCTAAATATGCTGTTATACATAGCTCTACTCTTTCTAGTCTGTTTTGTTAGATGTATAGTACTTCTGATTAGTCTGTGATCACTAGAGAAAGTAAACTGATTGATGATATCCATATTTGTAAAACTATTTTTAATGTTAGTTAATATGTAATCAATTTGACTTTTCTTCTTTTTTGGTGAGAGCCAGGTCCATAAGTGCTTGACTTTCTTGTGAAATATGCTATTCATAATGGTGAGATTATTTTCCAAAGCAAACTGAAGTAGGCATTCACCTCGTTTGTCTCTTTTTCCATAGCAGTATGGTCCCAATATATGTTTTTCACTGGGTAGACGTTGTCCAATACGTGCGTTAAAATCTCCCATTAATATAAAGTTTTTACTACATTGATTTTTAATGTCTTGCAATTTATTATAAAAGATGTCTATATCTTGGTCACTGGTATCGCTTGTTGGTGCATATGCTTGGACAATTGAGAGTGTTTTCGTGTCGAATTTGAGATTTAGGACACATATTCTTTCTGTTACTCCAATGAAGCTTTCTATGTTTTCTTTTAAATTTTTTCTCACTAGGAACCCAACTCCATGTAAACCCTTAGTTTCACCGTAGTAACAAAGTATATGATCTGTTTCTTCTATTATAGCATAGCCTGTCCTTCGTACCTCACAAAGACCAATAATATCATATTTAATTTTAGACAAGGCTTCTTTTAATTCTAATAGCCTTTCATTTGACAGAAGTGATCTAGTATTTAGTGTACATATGTGGAGTGTTTGCATAGATGGGTTTAAGATTGGAGGGTGGTGGTCTATATCCCCACGGGGACCAGCCGGGTTGGGGAATGGTTTCTTTGTTGTTTTTTTAAAATTGTTGCTTTGATTTTGGCTCCCCATTGGATGTAGTGGGGTTGGAGGCGTTGCTAGGTTTTGGGCGAAATAAGTCGAATCTCTTATTTATTTTGTATGGTGTAGACACTTTATTTTCTGAAACTTGAGACGGGGGCGATTTGGATGGTGACCGCTTCCTTTTATGCTCAGTGTCTCTAGCCACTTTTACTACGAGCTTGTCGTATTTTATGTATGCTGTGTTCCCTTTTTTGTGCTCCATTTCCATCTCTTTCTTAAGCTCTTTTCTCTTTATCATCACCTCCTTGGGGTAGTCTGGTGTAGCGTATATTCCTGTTGGAAATCTTTTGTTGTTGGTGAGGATTTCGCTTTTGCGCCATGCTAGGGTTAGATTCGCTAGGATAGGTCTTGTTTTGCCTTCTGCTTTTTTCCCCAGTCGTCTCATGTCGCTAATCTCCCATTGATCCCACTCTCGTATCCCGGTTTTGGCACTCAACTGGTTTAGTATGTCTATGACATTCTGTCTGAGTTGTTCGCTGTTTGTCTCAGAATCAGTGATCCCATGGAAGATTATGTTGTTTTTTCTTATTTCCTTTTCTAGAGTGTTGACTTTAGTTCTGAGGGATGATACTTCTTCTTTTAGCTTGATATTTTCTTGAAGTACTGGTTGGAGTTTCTCGTCTATTGTAGCAGCCATATTTGTAGAAAATTTCGTGAAAAGTTCTTCAGTTTGCTTTGTAAAATCGGCTTTCATTTCGTCCATTTTTTCCAGAATCAATTGAAATTGCTGCTCCATATTAGTGGTCTTTCTTTGAGCTCCCTTCGATATGAGTGTTGATATAATATTTTTATGTTTGTTCTAAGAATTGTAATATTTTTATCGTTTGGTTTTTTTTTTTTGTTTTTAACTCTGGTATCACTTTATATTTTTTTGACTATGGCACACTTTTATTGTCTTTGGCTGTCAAATGTCAACAGCTGTCAGCTATCAATCACTTGTAATCTGTCAATCGATTGTCATTACCGTGTGGCGGAAGTGTGTTGTTTGATCTTCGCCGTTATTTGCGTTATCTATTTAATTTGAATTTATCTGTATATACCTAGTTATATTTATGTGTCTCTTGATCCTGGCGATTTTCGGCAATTTTCTCTTGAAATTCGAGCAGCCTCGCTCGAAACTGTTGCTACGTTGTTTCGTCGCTGTTCAGTGTGTGTTTTTATGTGTTCTAGCACTCTTTTTAGTTGGGGATTTCACAGAAATTTGTTTAAATTCGCGGAGCCAAAAAACAACAATCTGTACTTGACAAATGCTATACCGGAAGGTATAGCATTTGTCAAGTACAGATTGATTAATATTTTTTATGGTGACATATATATGTCACCATAAAAAATATTACTAGAGATATTAATATAATATGCTAACAGATTGTCAAACTCCATATTTACAAAGGTAAATATTACAATATAACAAAAAATAATGCGTACAATTGTATGGAGAAATTTGTATTTGACAATCTGTCAGCATATTATAATATCTCTAGCAATATTACAATCTAACGGTTTTTACAATTTTACGGTGACATATACATAGGAAATACAATTATTATTATTATTATTATTATAATATGTAAACCACACTAGCAGCTATGGAGCTGATGCGTGTGTATCAAATAGTTTGAAGATAATATTATCTATTTTGTCCAATCGATTTTTAAAACAATTCAATGATGGTGCCATGACAACATTTTCAGGAAGTCTGTTCCAGGCCGTCTCCACTCGGTTAGACAGAAAGTATTTCTTTGGCATTTTCTTGCATGGGTTTTGGCATAATTTTAAAAGGTGTCCTCGCAAGTGCTTATTAGTATTGAGGGTGTATAGTTCTTGGAGGCAGGGCGCATCATAGAGCTTATTCAGTATCTTGTAAGTCTCAATGAGACTTCCCGTCTGTCGACGCTGTTCGAGTGAGGTAAGGCCAAGGATTTTGAGTCGTTGCTCATAGGGCTTATTATGGATCGTGCTAATAATTTTTGTAGCTCTTCTCTGCACATTGTCGAGTATTTTGATGTCCTTTTTAAAATATGGGTCCCATATTACATAGGCATACTCTAGAAGTGGTCTAACATAAGCCTTGTACAATTGGAGAAATGTTTTAACTGTAAGACACTTAAACGTTTTCCGAATGACATAAAGTAAAGAATTTGTCTTCTTAACAATATTAGATATATGCGTTTCCCATTTCAGATCGGTCGTTATTGTGATACCTAGGTCTTTTTGAGACTCAACATGCATCAGTTGCTGAGGTCCAAGATGATAGCTTTCACGGGGATTATTCTTTCCAATGTGTAGCACTGTGCATTTATCAAGATTTAGTGTCAACAACCATTCTTGGGTCCAATTATATATAGCGGTTAAATCATTTTGAATATTATGATATTCACTACAGGGATTTCCAAAGAATTTTGTATCATCAGCGAATAAGGAAAAAGGCTGTACAAAAACGTTTTTGAGGTCTGTTAAGTATAAAATAAAGAGTATTGGTCCAAGAACTGATCCTTGCGGGACGCCACTGAGTACATTTCTGAGTTTAGATCTGGGAGCACGGTAGTGCCCCGCCAAGACGAGCTAAGCGAAGCGCAAGGGCACTACCAGACTACCTTTTCTCGAAGCGTTTCGTCGATATTTTGAACCCTCATAACTTGGGTTTGGATTATACCAGATACACAAAATTTTCAGGATATGTTCCCAGTAGCGGACTAATGAAACATGTAAAGTTTTGATAATATCAGTCTAATAATTTAGATTTTATTGATATCTAAAAACCCCTGATTTCGTCACTGACTCACTGATGATCAACAAAATTATAGGGTACTTCCGGATGTCATAGAAAGCTGAAATTTGGTATCTAAGCTAGTTTTAGCACAAAACTAACATAAAAATTAACAAACTTGGAACTTTTATCCTCCAACCCCTTAAACTAGGGGATGAAAATTTGTAAGAGTCTTACCTATGTAAATGTTTACTCTAGAGGTCTAAAAATTGTCTTTCAAAAAGAAGTGAAATCCCACCAAAAACATTTTCATGTAAAGTGATGCCAAGACGATACCATATAACCCGCACTGTCAAAAAGCTATTAGATCTCATGTGAAAACAAGCTTCTGACTCTACCAAACTTCTAACTCTACACGCCTTAACTCTACAAGCCTAATTCGACAAACTCTACACCTTAGTCAAATTATGTGGCTTGGCCATTTCGTTCGTAAAAGAATAATATAACAGAAAAATAGTCCGTAAATTTTTCACCTTACGCCTAAGCGAATGTATCGAAATGGCCAGGCTACATATTTTGACTAAGGTGTAGAGTTTGTAGAGTTAGGCTTGTAGAGTTAAGGCGTGTAGAGTTAGAAGTTTGGTAGAGTCAGAAGCTTGGTTTCACATGAGATCTAATAGCTTTTTGACAGTGCTGGTTATATGGTATCGTCTTGGCATCACTTTACATGAAAATGTTTTTGGTGGGATAGAGCTTGTCCAATACGTACTCGAAAAGTTCTATTCGTGAGGAAGTCGCTTACCCAAGTTAATAATTTTCCGCGTATTCCCAGGTGTTCAATTTTATGTATTAGGCGCTTTATGGGTACACGATCGAACGCTTTTTCGTAGTCTAGGTAAATGACATCAGTAGGATTTCCTTCATCGTGGTTTTTTGTCCATTCATATAAACATCGGATTAGGTTGGTAGTTACTGATCGTCCTGGTACAAATCCATGCTGTTCTTCCAATATAATATGCTCCTTCATTAGAAAGGTTCTTATTTCGTTGGCAATTATTTTTTCCATTGTTTTACATAGTACACTCGTCAGACTTATTGGTCTGTAGTTGGCTGGTACAAGTTTGTTTCCTTTTTTGTATATAGGAACGACAGTAGCTATTTTCCAGTCCGCGGGGAGTGCTCCATCCTCAAACGATTTTTTCATTAGCATAGTGATGTTCCCAACTAGTGATTTGGAGCATCTTTTCAGAACTATTGATGGTAATTCGTCTGGTCCATTGGCTGTTGTTTCCTCAAAACTAAGCAAAGCCCGTTGTACCTTGTCTCTTGTAATATCAATGTTATTAATTTCATTAATTACTCTGGGGTAATGAATAGTCGGCAGTGGCCCATCTGGCTCTTTAACAAATGTTTGCTCAAATTGATCAGCGAATGCTTCAGATATCTGATAAGGTTTAATAACAAGTTCGTTACTTTTGTTTTTAATAATATTAGGTATGCACATTTTCGAATTTAGTTGTTTTCTAATGTAGCTGTAGAATGACTTTGGACCATTATCTATTACCGTTGACTCAAAAGCTGTTCTTCTATTTCTGCTATCTGTGATTATTTTATTATTTACTTTTCTATATTGTTGATAGGCAATGTCATTTGGATTTGTTCTATATATATTCCATAACTCTTTCTTTTTCTTGACTAATTCTAGTATTTCTTTATTTATCCATGGTTTGTTATTGTTCTTTTTGTTTCTACACTTTGTTGGCACATACTTTCTAATTGCAGACTGAATCTCATTTTTAAGAGAAAGCCACATATCATCAACAGTACCGTCGGCCGAAACTAAATATCCATCTACACTTTTACTTATTGCATCGAAGTTAGCTTTAAAATAGTTATATCGAGGTCTTGTATGAGTGTAATTCCTAGTAACATTCACTTGTATTGTAGCTGTAATAACAAGATGATCACTTTTTCCAATTGGTGGATGGTATGCAATGTCGCATAATAGGCTTTCTTCATTACAAAGGATGAGATCCAGAAGTGACTCTTCTTGATTTCGTTTTCTTGTAATTTGTGTTACCAGTTGGTGGAGGTTACTGTTAGTGTACATGTCTACAAAGGCGTTGTGCAAGGTGTCACATCCGTGCAGACTTTGAAGAGGCCATTTAAGTCCTGGTAAGTTGAAATCACCTGCTATAAGCACTGTTTTTTCCGTGGCTGCTTTATTAATTGTATTAAATAGCATTTCATCTGAACCAGATAGACAGTGTGACGGTGGTCTGTATATACATGCCAACAAAAAATCAATTTCTCCATATTGAATATCAAGCCAGAGCCCCTCCACGCTGTCATTATGATATAGGTTGTTTATTTTAGATACAAGGATGATATTGTTTACTTCGTGTGCGACATATATCACAACGCCACCCCCTTTTCTGTCATTTCTGTCTAAGCGGTAGAGCGTGTATCCTGATATATTTATTAAACTATTAGCAATTCTAGAGTTGAGGTGGGATTCCGTTATAAGAATGAGTGCAGGTTTGTGGATATTTACTTCAAGAAGGAAAAGATCAAATTTTGCCGTTAACGATGCCAGGTTCGTGTACAATAAGCGCAATTCCGAAATAATCGCTGTAGCTAGTTTTTTGTAGGCGGGGCGCCAGCGCTAATAATTCTTGGTATTTTATTGATATATTTAATGGTTAAGTTTGACTCACCGTTATCAGTTCTGGCAGCCAATTCTTCCCGTAGTTTTTTAAGTTGATCTCGCTGATAGGGGGTCATATCTGACTGTACTTTTATTGTTTTGGACAGCTTACCTTTGTTTTTCAATATACTTATTGCGCTTTGTTTGTTGGTTAGCACTACTTTCAATGGGCGTGACTTGCCATTGTTTGCTCCAGGTTTACCAAGACGGATTGTTGCTATAATTTCAGGTTTTGATATAGGGAGTGCAGCAAGTGCATCTGTAACGAGATTTTTATCATGAGTTTTGCGGTCCTCCACGGTAGCTGAACCCGATTCTGGCACGCCATGTAGGATAATATTACGGCTGCGACTCTTACGATCTTCAATCTCGTTAATCACTGCATCCAAGTTGACAGCACATGCCCCTTGTTCTTTCAACCCTTGGACCTGTTGCTGGAATTCAGTAACAAGCTTACGCAGTTGTGGAATCTGCCTTAGACCTTCCTCACATTCTCCGCACAGGTACGACAGTTTAGGGTTTTGAAGGCCAAACACTCGCATTTCTGTTGCTGTTAAACCGGAGCACTTGACACATTACCCTATTACAGCCTTTGCATAATATTTTCGAACCCTTATCATCTTGAACTTGGAGGTTACACTTAAAGCACTGAGCCATTTTAGTAAGTAATTTATACAACTTTTGTTGATAAGTTATCAAGTGGCAACACCGACTGTTTGTGATTTTAGCGTTTTTGATAGAAGTCTTTGGTTTTTGACAATCACTGACAATTTAAGTTGACAGCAGAAAAATAGTCAAAAGAGGGTATTTTAAAATTCGAATTTGGTATTAATGTCAAACACAAGTTTTCGGCACTGTTTTTTGCTTATTTTCGAACAATTTATGGTGGACTTTATTGTTCACTACGTCCGAAAATCACTTATCTTCAAACATAACACAATCAACACGTCAGTTAATCACTTTTACACGAGATTATGAATAAACTTGCAAGAGCTAATAAACGCGATGTGTTCTCAGTGACAACCGATGACATACATGACAATTATGTTGCAGCTTCATGCAGAGTATCATGAGGATGATATGTATTTACAATTTTACGGTGACATATACATAGGAAATACAATTATGTTGCAGCTTCATGCAGAGTATCATGAGGATGATATGTATTTAGCTCACCGTGTGCTGCAGGCATATTCAACAGCTGAGTTTGTAAATCTGACAAAGTATCCGGCAGACATTTCTATTTTGGCTGGTGATCTTAACACTGCTCCAGGGGATTTGTCATTCAGGTAATAAATTAAAATATAGTTTGTCAGTTTTTGTATTGAATTTTTTAACCTTGACTAGAAAAATTGTTGGAAATATTTAATTCATAGAAGTTTATAGTAGATCCATACAGGAATACCAATTTTTGTATGGAGCCTATGCCCACTCTTATAGCACTACAACACATATCCATACTAATATTATAAATGCGAAAGTGTGTCTGTCTGTCTGTCTGTCTGTCTGTCTGTCTGTCTGTTACCTCTTCACGCTTTAACCGCTGAACCGATTTTGATGAAATTTGGTACAGAGATACTTTGAGTCCTGGGAAAGGACATAGGATACTTTTTGTCCCAAAAATTTGCGGTGTTCCCGTGGGATAATGTATTATTATTATGTGTACTTTGATTGTCTTTTACTGCTAAACGGTTGAATTGATTTGAATGAAATTTGGTATGGCAGTGGTTTATGCTTTGGACAAACGCGCAGTGTACTTTTTAACCGACTTCCCAAAAAAGGAGGCGGTTATTTTTTTTTGTATGTTCAACGATTACTCCGCCGCCCGTGGACCGATTTTCATAGTTTTTTCTGTGATGTATAGGGTGTAATCCCAAATTGGTCCTTTTGATATCAAAGTGGTGACCTGATGATGGGATCCATGAGGAATCGAGGGAACTCCTCGAAATTTATATGGACACATATGGTGATTTTGACTTTTTCTGAAGTAGTTCAAGTATATGCTACCAAAAAGTAAGATTTTGCTCCAAGGTATACCCTAGATCCAAAAGTACAGAACAAAACTCCTGGCTCCTTATAGATACATGTTTGGGAATTTCGGCGTTGTTTAAAGAACTGCAAGCATATGCCACCCTGTCAGTTAGAGTAATCATCATCATCATCACCACTATCACACCATACATCATCAGATTATGATGATATAAAAGGTATTTCACACTAACACGGATATCTTTGAACATTACTCTGCCGTTTATGGACCTATTTGCAAAATTCTTTTGTTGTTGAAAAGGGTTTAGTTCGAAATTGGTCCTTTAGTCACTAAAGTGGGAACCTGATGATGCGATCCATGAGGAATCGAGGGAACTCCTCGAAATTTATATCCACACATATAGTGATTTTGACTTTTACTGAAGTAACACAAGCATATGCTACCAAAAAATAAGATATTGTACCAAGGTATACCCTGGATCCAAAAGCACTGTACAGAACTCCTCAGTCTTTAAAGATATGCGTTTGGAAATTTCGGTATTGTTTAATGAACTGCAAGCATATGCCACTTTATAACTTACAGTAATCATCATCATCATCTTAATAGCAATATTTTATGGAAGCTTGGCGCGTATTCAATTATACATTCGATCGTTTAGTTTAGACGTTCTTAAGACGTATTAATAGTAACTTAAGAAAATATATCTCTAAAAAGGGTGAAATTATTATTTAAAAAAAAAAATTAAACCGACTTCCAAAGTAAAAATACACAAAAAAGTATGAAATAAAACTTAATCTCTAAATAATTCCCCTTTCAAATTCGGCTAAAATTTTTACTATTTCTCTAAGTACTCAATCTTATTAATTTTGAACTCGGTACCAGCAAATATGAACGTAAGTTCTATAAAATATTGTAGAATATTGTTTGGGCTGGTATCGATTTCAAAATTAATAAGATTGAGTAGAGAAATAGTAAAAATTTTAGCCGAATTTGAAAGGGGAATTATTTAGAGATTAAGTTTTATTTCATACTTTTTTGTGTATTTTTACTTTTTATCCCAAAAAGATATATAATATTGTTCCCGAGGGATAATGTACTATTGTGTATATTTTTTTAATGTCTTTCATGGCTTAAGTGTTTAAACCATTGAAATGAAATATGGTATGATGGTGCTTCGATAAGGAAGATACAAATTTAACTTAGAGTACAGTCGTAAGTGGCCAAAAAACCCCATTTCTCGCGGGCGGAGCCGCGGGCAAAAGCTAGTATCAAATAAAACTTAAAAGGGCTTAAAAAGTGTAAGATTTTATTGTATGACAAAAAATCTCTAAGCCATGGGCGAAAAAAGTTAATGTGTATTAAAAGTTAAAGTGAGTTTAACTTTTAATCCTCATTAACTTTTTGCCTACTTTGCTTAAAAACGTTGAACACCTATATCTTATAATTATGGCCTAAAATTTTGTACATAGATAAGAATGTTACTAACATTTATCCACATGAAACTGACACAAGGCATACATATTTTTACAACATTCTATTTTATCATAACTGTGGGAGAGCCATGCTTCGCCATGCTCAACCGAATATATCACGGCGTTACAGAAAACCGGCGTGAAATAACAATTGCGTTATGATGTGTGTGACTAAACAATGGCCTATAGTTATACCACCTAAGGGGTCGTCCATTAATCACGTGAGGCATAAAGGGGGAGGGGGGGGGGGGTCCGAAAAAAATCACCAAGTATCACAAGGGGAGGAGGGGGTATAAGGAGACATCACATGTATTAATTTTCGAATCAAGTCTATGCATACCGAAATTATTATCGGTTGTAGATTCGTAGTGTTATTTAAATACTTACAAGACAAATGACTCGTATAGTTATATTATTCGATTAAATTGTTTTTTATGTTAAAGTTTTTCTTCAAACATGACCTGCTTACTATGTAAAAAAAATACATGTGATCTAAGGTGGGGGGAGGGTAGTATAAAACCTCACGACGTATCACCAGGAGGAGGGGAGGGGTCTTAAAAGTTGTTAAAAACATCACGTGATTAATTGAAAAAAACCCTAATTGAAAGGGTAGATTGAAAAAAGGAATTAAAATAAATAAATTATTTAAATTATTTCCCAACTAATAGGAAGTAGGAACTAGGAAGGCTTATAAAAAGTCACTATAGCTTTATGACTCAATCTCAGTATGTCTAATGTATCACTGTACCTATCTCTCGCGGGTGGCTTGCATGGTTAATAAGCCTAACTCTCGTTTTGTCTACTTTGATTTAGATAAGGCATTCTGAATTATGTAAGGCAAATGTAAAGGAAAAAATCACCTGCGTTATGGCACTTTTTAATTTTTAATAGTGCTGTAATGTTAAAAAAATAAAATTAAAAATTTTAAAAACCCCCGACACAAAAAATAAACTCTAAAAAATAATAAATAATATTTTTAACATATTATAATTATATTATCACATATAATATTATGTAAGTTGAAATAATTTTATTTTCCAATCGTCGCCTCGTCGGGGGACCGCTAAAGTTTATTAAGTATTTTTACAACAACAGCTAATTAATTATTACGAATTACATTTAGGTATGAGAGAATTTTTTTCGGAGTAAATTCTTTTGTTCATTCTGCGACTACACCTGTTTTTCTCACATAGCGGTCCTCCGACGAGATGACGATTGGAAAATAAAATTATTTAAACTTACATAATATTATATGTGATAATATAATTATAATATGTTAAAAATATTATTTATTATTTTTTAGAGTTTATTTTTTGTGTCGGGGGTTTTTAAAATTTTTCATTTTATTTTTATTTTATCCTTTTTAAAGTAGGTATAAATAATGGTTACCTTACCATACTTTCAACATCATTGAAGTAACATGGTACCAAATTTCGAATCGATAGGACATGTGGACGATAGTCAGATCCCCTCATCAACTAATAAAGAAAAGATAATCTTCAAACGGCTAATCAGGTCATGGTTACCTTACCATGTTCTTTAAATATCGTTGAAGTAACACGGTACCAAATTTTGAATCGATCTGACATAAGAAAGTTAGTCAGATCCCCTCATCAACTAGTAAAGAGCTGATCATCTTCAAACGAGTGATCAGGTCATGGTGACCTTACCATGTTCTTCGAATATCATTGAAGTAACACGGTACCAAATTTGGAATCGATCGGACATTGGAAAGTTAGTCAGATCCCCTCATCAACTAGAAAAGAGCTGATCATCTTCAAACGGCTGATCTTCCCACCACCAATTTTCTCATCAAACGAAGCTACGAACACTCGATTAAGTCATCAATATTCTCTTTCAGTGCGCTTTCATTTGAGACCCCACTCGAGTATATTTGCACATTCGGTTATTCTTCCCCGCTTTCACCCCCCACAACTTTTAAACGGCTCAATCGATTTTCATCAAACATGTCTAAGAACACTCGTATGTAAGTTACCTTTAATACAGAAGAAACTAAATTGAAACAGCTTCATCCGTTCGGGAGCTATGATGCCACAGACAGACACGTCAAACTTATAACACCCCTCTTTTTGCGTCGGGGGTTAAAAACTGAAAGAAAGTGTTGTAATTTTTAATAAACTGCCTATTATTTTGAAGAAATGTATGGGAAAATAATCATTGTTGAAATAAGCTCTTTTCTCAATTTTTATGCATACAATAACTTTCCTGAAATTGTATCTTACTAGCAACTTTCAAATTATGCAACTATTTACAGGATGTTTTTTTAACACTCATTTACATTTTTCTTTAGAGACTTTTCGTCATACAATAAAATAATACACTTTTCAAACCCATAATATTAAATATGTGTGTGGTAGTGCTACAAAGGACGCCTTAATATTTGAACAATTTAAATTTCAGACTCATTACTGAATTACCTGAACTAAGGGACCCAATTTGTGATAGCCATGGAGACCATGATTCTTTAGGAACATGTGATAATATCAACAACAGCTATTCAGATCCAAAACTAGTCAAAGTAAGCCCAGGAGGGAAAAGAATTGATCATATCTTATATCATTTAAGTCCGTCATGGGAGGTATGAATTGTTTGTTATTTATGTCATGTCGTTACTCGGTACATATATTTATGTTCTGTTGTAAATTGTTACAACTACAATAATTAATGTTATCATATTTTTTACAAAATTCTCGTGTTACAGACTACAGTGCCTGTTACAGAACTGCTCCGAAACTTGACCGATTTTTATGAAATTTTGCCTGGATTTTTTAAAATTCCCGCCTTTTTTCTTGGACATCTTTCGTTGGCCAAGAGCTCCGTAGCCTAGTGGGTAGACCGTTTGGTTCGCACTCGAGAGAGTGCAGGTTCAAATCCCAGGTTGTGGCGTGTACCAATGAGACTTTTTCAGATCTCAAGTACATTATACGGACGCTCTAACGGTGAAGGAAAACATTGTGAGGAAACCCGCACATAGTTGGCCCCAGACGTATTGACCAGTTTATTCCTCTGGACTAGGCTGACTATGTTGTGAGAATGCCGTATGTGCTTGGGCAACCATACGACATTTAAAAACCAACTGTCCCAGGCACTACAGTATTTCAAGAGTGGTTACTTCGCTCGGAGAATATTGTATAAATCATCCATTAACGGATGTAAAGGCCTAAGTTTTTTTTTTTCGTTGGCCAGACTCTATAAGCTATTTTTCATACCATGTAAATGATAAGGGTGACCAACTGACCAGTACCTTTTTGTTCGTGTAGAAACTGTAAGTCTGTGTAGGTAGTTGTTTAATTATGCAAGTCAATTAAAATAGGACTGAGTGTGACTTGGAATCAGCTTATTGTAGTAAAATAGTATTTTATTTTACCCCTAATAGTTTTTTTTTTGTTTATAGGCAGAAATAGTAAATTTTGGAAATCCATTAGAAAGCAGAGTGCCCGGAGAGGACTATTCTTATTCTGATCACAATGCAGTTTACTTGGAAATTAAATTGAAGTCTACCAATTCGAAATTCAAACAAAGCCAGAGTGTGGATATTCGTTGCCAGGAAACTATAAAAGCAACCATGAAAGTATGCGAAGAGGCGAAAATTACTATAAATAAATCAAAAAAATTGTTTCTTACAACTGGAGGATTGATATTTATGTTCCTAATTGGATCAGTAGGTTTTTGGCCAAACAATATACTGGCTGATGTGATCAAGATTATTATGACCGGTATATGCTTGTACTATATTATGATGGGTACCATATGGAATAGGATTGAAATGAATAGTCTAAAGGCTGGTCTATCTGCTCTAGAAAATGTTAGCAAAAGTAGAGATATCAAAAAGTTTTAAACGACCAAGAAAAAATTCTATTTTCAAAAAAATAATCATCATTATATATTTTATAAGAATATTCAATATAACATATCAAATTCCTATATTTTGTATAACATGTAATAAATGAAAGTACAGTAAAACCACGTAGCTAATGATTCCCAAAATTATAGTTTTTTTATGGAAATGACTGACAACGTATAAAAGCCGAAAGGAATTTAGTTAATGGTTGTACTGTACATAATATTATGCTATACATGTAAGTTGACTATCTAGCTTTTTTTACTTTTTATGCATTTATTATTTTATTAATTGACAATTTTATTTTGATAAGTATAATCTTAATTATTGTATAATATTTACTTTAAAAATGTTTACTTAATATGTATAAGTACTTACTCAATGTCATTTATCAGTATTAAATTCACATTCTATTATTATAATAATATTTCTATCATTGAGTTTTATCACTATTTCCAATGTTAAAAATTATTTTGTAAAAGCATGTTCCAAATAAATAAAATTAAGACAATTGATAACTAGCCTTTTATCATGGCTCTAAGATTTTAGCAGATTTTCTATTAAGAATTTAACCAAATTTCCAAAAAAGAAAATAGTAGTCGCTGCGAGTTGGTTAAGTATGTATCTCCTTTAATATACAAAGCATTTTGTCATTTTTTTATGAAATGAACTAGAAAACGAACAGACGCCTGATGGTAAGCAATTACCGCCGCCCATGTGTGCCGCCGCCGCTAGCCGGAGCTAGAATAAAAAATTTTTAACGCCGACAAAAAAATTGAAAATATTTATTGTTGAATAGGGGTCTGTGGGGTGAATGGCCGATCTGGTTTGCTTATATACTCTCCTGTAGTAGGGGGGTTCCGATGTTAGCGGGAACACGTGGCAATGGCGGTTGGGCGGCGCGGGCGTTGTCCTACGTCGGCCGACGATAAAAAGAAAACAGGACTCCGTCGTTTCCGGGAACGCGTGGCAATGGTGATTGGGTCGGCGTTTATCTCGCGTCAGCCGACGTTATACGGAACCAACGCTCGGTTATTCCCAAGCTAATGCTTGATCCCGAAGGTGAGGTGGGACCCTGGAACTTTCAACGCCCATTTGTAAAATTTACTCTCTCAAGGCGCCCCCGCTGATAATACCCTTCTGCACGACGCGCCCCTAAAAAACCAAACCGGCCAAGTGCGAGTCGGACTCGCGCACTGAGGGTTCCGTACAAACCTGTAGGTATATAAGTAAAAGTTCACCCATTCATCGAGTCATAGTATGTCGTGCGTTGAGCGCTGTAGAACGGTCGTGCTCCGCATTACATTCACGAAGCAAAAATTTAATTTTTTGCGAGTCACGCGGCTGATTGTCGCTGCACGTCAAACATGGCGCCAATGGTGGCCAACGAGTTGCTGGCGTTCATCCAACATGCCATCGACACCATGGAAGAGGTCAGCATCATGCAGATCTGCAAGTCAACCTTCAGCAAGAAGGTGATTTGTATGGGCAAGCAGATGCTGTATGAAACGCTCGACCAGAGCGCGAACATGCCACCACGGAAGAGAGATGACGGAGAACGAAGCAGACGGATCCAGACGACGCACGGTGGGTCGAAAATCGGCTTTCATAGACATAGAAATGAAATCTCGAAAGAGCTAGATTTTTTGATGGATACTGCTTCATTTTAGCATTACTATGTAGAAAATTAAGTTTGAGATAATTTAGCCCAAAAATGAGGGAGTAATAATTTTTTTACGAAAAACTTGTATGGAGCCAACATGAAAAATTCAATTATTTCAAAAACGGCAAGATTAACCGTAATATCTTGACAGATGGTTATGGAACCAATAATTCATGATTTTTTGGCATACATCATATATTATAACGGTTTTAGCTGCTCTTTTTTTTTAAATCGTCGAAATTTTTGAAAAAAAGTCACCTGTATTATTGTACGATTCGATAGTGTTACTATTAAGGAACAATTTCTGGAAAGTAATGGTATACGGCAAACTTGAGGAAAGTGTTGAATTTTAATAAACTCCTTCATATTTTGAACAAATGTATGAACAATTATATAAAATGCTAAAATTAAGCACTTTCCTTAACTTTCTCACATATAGTTACTTCCCAGCAATTGTTATTTACTAGCAAGACTATCGAATGCTGCTATAATACAGGGTGACTTTTTTTCAAAATTAACGGATTCGAATCCTAACCAAGGATGTTGACTTGGCTATAATCTGATAATGCAGTTATATTTGTCGTACACTGTGAAGTGAAGGAAAATTATGTCAGAGTAATTGCTTCCCAAAAATACTGGATTTATAACTTTTTTATAGAGAATTTCTATGAAGCCAATGAGAAAAATCCAATTATCTTCAAAACGGCAAATTAAATCCTTATATCCTTATAATCGAATCCGTTAATTTTGAAAAAAAGTCACCTGTATTATAGCAGCAATCGATAGTCTTGCTAGTAAAAAACAATTGCTGAAAAAACAATTCAAAATATGAAGGAGTTTATTAAAATTCAACACTTTCCTCAAGTTTGCCGTATACCATTACTTTCCAGAAATTGTTCCTTAATAGTAACACTATCGAATCGTGCAATAATACAGGTGACTTTTTTTTCAAAAATTTCGACGATTTAAAAAAAAAAGAGCAGCTAAAACCGTTATATGATGTATGCCAAAAAATCATGAATTCTTGGTTCCATAACCATCGGTCAGGATATTACGGTTAATCTTGCCGTTTTTGAAATAATTGAATTTTTCATGTTGGCTCCATGCAAGATTTTCGTAAAAAATTTATATTACTCCCTCATTTTTGGGCCAAATTATATCAAACTTAATTTTCTACATAGTAATACTAAACTGAAGCAATATCCATAAAAAAAATCTATCACTTTCGAGATTTCATTTCTATGTCTATGAAAGCCGATTTTCGACCCACTGTGCGACGTGCCGACCTTTGTGACAAAACATCTCCACAAGCTGCCGGTGGTAACGATGGACCACGTCGACATCTGCATCCTGCTGAAGAACTTCAAAAGATGACGGCGGAGCTGGACGAGATGCGAGGTAGATTGAATGCATCGGAATCTACCATGCGTGACTTGCGTAGTAAATTATTAGAATTAAAATCTAATAATTAAGTAGGTCACCCCATCATTCAACTGCCTTTGTAAACACACGTCGTGGAGTCAGATACCGTCCCCGCCCCCGTCGTATGCGTTCCCCACCGAGTTGCGCCGACGCCTAGTCTACCAGCGACTCAGCAGAGAAATTTTATGAGTGTCGCCGCTCGCTCGCCCCGAACTTTCCCCGCGGGCGAAGACAAAGGGGGAGAATGAGAGCAGTAAGGCTATGGAGAGCCGCAAGACTGAGCCTCTTCGACTTGGCAAGGACAAGAGCATCGGGGATAGTGATAGTGCGATAGCGGAGGGCTTCATACTGGTGGAGACGAAAAAGAAGAGGAAGCTCGCCGTTCGCAACCACCGCGGCACCGCACCCTACGAGCCTGAGCAAACATGTACGTGCAACGTTACACATGCGACATTCGCAACACCAGAGGAGTTATAGGTACTTGTAACTATAATTGTAAATGGTGTGGCGACTTGCGTTCCTGGTCCTTAAAACTCCCAATCTCCCCTTATATGGTGT
The DNA here is from genome assembly GCA_905404095.1 of Glaucopsyche alexis. NCBI lineage: Eukaryota > Metazoa > Arthropoda > Insecta > Lepidoptera > Lycaenidae > Glaucopsyche > Glaucopsyche alexis. Next base: position 18,638,561 of record FR990049.1, on the reverse strand, counting down.
GCCTACGGTAACCTCACTCAGCGAAACACAACGCAAACTTGCGTTCCTGTTCCTTAAAATTCCCAATCTCCCCTTATATGGTATAAGGCAAGCGTATAAGGAAATACAACGCAAGCGTTATTTCACGCCTGTTTTCTGTGAGGCCGTAGTGACAGTGAGGGCCTGCTTCCCATCCCTTCAAAAGTGTGTAATGTCACTTTGTTCTCATAAAGTTGAATTTATATTTTATTTATTATGGTACACCCGTACATAAAATGAAATATATTGTTATAAATTGAGAAATTTATTTTATTTGCGAAACTTAACAATCAGTATTGTTATGCGATAGTGAAGTGGAGACAACAGATTTATAGTTAGGTATATGTTTTTGTCAATCACATTCATTAATAATTATTTACAAATAAGTCTTATAGATGAATGGTATAATAATATATTATATTAATATATCTCTTATATTATATAATTATCTTATTTCAATCAAAATTATTACATTGATTAGGTTAAAATATTTAAAAATTAACGTTATTACATTAAGTAAATTTTAGTACTGAGTGTGATGAAATTATTTCTTCTAAATAATACTAGCAATGTTCAAACTTATGTGTGGTTACGTTGTTCGTATTTACTCGTAATCACAAAGCACTAGGCAGAATGGCAGAACAAAAATGACATCAAGGTATCTAAAAACCTAGCAGTGGCGAGCTGTTCCTATAACTCCATTCCTTACCACTTACTTTTTGAAAACCCTCATCCAAAACTCTACCTATTGTACAAGCTAGGGCTTCCCTATAAAGGAGAATCAGCCTTCGCGACTGAATCCTACGCGTGCGTGTGAGTCAGCGAAACTACGAAAATACTGTACGTAGTATGGCAGAGTTTCGCATAGGTATGTGTTGTCTCTTTCTAGCAGTAAGATAGATTAAATCCGCTATCCCCAACCCGCGGCCCGCGGGCCGTATGCGGCCCGCCGGGCCTTTATCTGCGGCCCGCGTGAAATCTGTAACTTAAAAATCAGCCAAGGAAAAGCCATTTTAGGAAAAAAAATAGACAAAAATGGTATTTTTTATGAAAACCCCTTTTATATTAATTTTTATTTTGAATTATATATTGGAGTAGAAATCAATTTAGTACCTATCTTGTAAATATTTAAAGTATTGCCATTTGCCATCGACTAAAGAAAGGACAAAAAATCGCGTTTTGTTGTCATAAAAAGGGCTTCTCCTTATATTATTTGTTTTATCTTGTTTTTTAGATATGATATTATGTTGTTATAGAGGCATCAGAATTAAGACTTATGAAAATATCAGCTTTCTAGCTAAAGTTGTTTTTGAAATACAGCCTACGATGTAATAAAGATAGCATGCAGCGACAAGCCAGCTCTAGATAAAGTTGTGAAAAAGCGTTCACAATAAGGAATATGCATGTGACACCAAAATGGATAAAATATTTTTATTTGTAATCTTTATCGCTAAAGAAACATACCCGTACAATTGTTTTTTTAATTTATCGTGAATTAATAGTGAAAATTAATCATCAAAAAGTATTGTTTTTGAAAATGCCGCGCAAATTTCAAAAAAGGATATTATTGGCTGAATAAAACGTGACGTCATAGACCGCACGGATGTGTGTCAACTTTCAAAACTTTTTTTTTTATTTAAGGGGGAAGGTATTAAACCATTACCAGTGTAAAAAATTTCATTGCGTCAAGTGAAACAGAAATTTCATTTATGGCTGGGACTTTAATATGATCCGGAATCCAGAAGGCCGAAGAAAATTCTGAGCATTGAATGTTTCTGTTTTCAATTAAAATTTTGTATTATTTTTTAAATTCATGTTATTTCGGTTTTTAATGTGTATTATTGGTGGAATATTAACCATTTATTATTCGTTGAGGTGCACTAGTGTGGAAAAATTATACAATTACAAAATGCGTGCTAAATTGGGTTTCCCGCCAAAACTCCCTAGGAAGTTTCAGTAAAGCGTCTATCACTTTACTGAATCGACTGACTTGACTTGACTACCGTGACTATTTATTTGGACTTTGACTAGACTTTGGACTTGACGATTTAGAAATACGTTGATGAAAATATACTCGACACTGGCAAATGGTGATAAGCCGACGCCTTAAATAATAAAAAAAAGTCAAAAAATGATTTTATCTGTCAACTGTCTATCCAAGTGCGATGACGTTGTGACGTCATAGTGCACAACTCAAGCGCTCGAAAATGGCGTTTTTAAGTCGCCCAAAAATGATTGTGATTTTAAAACATTTTTTCCAGGATAATAAATAATATTTTGAAATGTTATAACCAGTAGAAACGTTTAAAAGAATAAAAAAAATACATGCATATTCCCTATTCCAAAAATCTCACTGAGTGAACATAATTATTATAATACATATTTGTTATTTTATTTTAGTTTGTGTCGTTATCTCATCTCATCTTAAATGTTTAGTTTCACTTTTTTAACTACCTTGTGTTTTTCTATTATTAAATCGTTAAATTTAAACACCGTATTTTTTGTCCCTAAAAATGTTGGTTGCGGCCCGCGACACCAGGAGTACAACGGGTTTGTGGCCCGCGTAAAAAAAAGGTTGGGGACCACTGGATTAAATAGTTGCGTCTTTGTCAGTATAGTTTCGAAAGGAACTACGAAATAGCGGTTACACTATACAACAGATGTTCCGCTTACTTTTAAAGACATTTCTTTGCGAAAAAACTGCAGTGTACATACGTTTCGCAGATGTTCCGCTACCGCAGCATTTTCACAGAGATATACGCCGCATACGGACGCGTAGGTGTATTTAGTGCGTGACCAGAAAAAGATTACTTTAAAGTTTAAACTTGTAAATAATAATCGCTCCATTTAAAACTCTTCAACGTCAGAGTTTAGGAACCCTAAGAAATAATGCATGACAAAATTAAAAATATACCTACTTTTAACTTGATACTTGAATCATAATATCAGTAATATGTTTTCGACACTTTTTGGAAAAAATGGTCTGATCCAATATGTACTTAATACAACGAAATAAATGCATGCGTGTAAATTGTAATGTAAATACCTAACATTATAATGATATAACATGTTCCATATTAAATACTTGTTTGATAATATGTAATTCTCTTCTACATAATAATATAACTACGCAATTTTCTTTGTTAACAAGTATAATCGGATAGTATAGACTAATTTCAGACAGGTATTTTTGATAAAAAAAATTGGAGTCTATACACATAGCTTCCCAAGAAAATATAAGGTATCGTCCGCGCGTAGTTCTAATTTAGGTGCATCACATTATTAACTAAAAATAAGAATTAATGTTTGATTTGTTTAAATAATTGACTAACCCTTTAGGTTTAAGTACTATGTAATACTAACACATGGACCATTGAGTAGTCTTCAATAAAGAAATTTGAATTTTAAAAATATAAGAAGTAGCTTCATATAAAAATTAGACTACTGGAGATTTTAACGGGAGCACTTATATTATATTGGCTTGTGAATAGTATTTATTTCCCCAAAACAAAAAGCTAATTTTAATAAAATAACACATAGGTACATAAATTTACTTGTATACAGAGTATTTATAATTACATACTATATTATCATGGGCATAATTCATAAAATGCTACAACTAAATCAATAAGCAACATTAGAAATAGTGTTTTATAGTATAATACTATACTATACATTAATATACTTTTCATTACTAAGTAATACAAGTGCATGTATTTACTAATATCACAAATTGTTTGCACTTTACAAAAGTATGATCCTGTAGGCGGCGACTTATAACTTCTAAAATCAGGGAATAATAATCTTGAATATATTTTTGCTTGATAGTTTTAGAGCAATTAAACCGGCCGTCACATACAGAACCACAAATCAACTTACACTGTTTGATCGTGTTTATCGTTAGGTATGAGAGGTTCATTTTCGGAGTTCATTGAACTTGTCATCGTGTGGTCGATTGAACCGTACGCAGTGGGTCGCACCTCCACTGATGGCTCCGTCGCTTCCACTGTCAAGTTTGGAGCTGAGCTTGAAGGGGCTGTTTCATTCACCAACCTCGAACTCTCATCGTAACCCCTAGCCATATGATACATGGATTTTCCTCTTAATCGCCTGCTGAAAGAACTTCCTGCAATGAAAATTAATGATTGATGATGAATATAATTAATGATGAAATCATTAATTTTATACATATATAAATTATATATTAATTCACACCTGCTTTGAACTTTAGTAGTACAATTTCATATTACTATCTGCCTAAGAATATAAAAGCAATCTAAATACCTTTGTAATGTACTGGCATATTCAATGAAACGAAATCAAGAAATCTTCTAGTTTATTATCATTACATACACTACAAACCTACTAGGGCCGGCCGATTTTATAAAAATAAACCAAACAGATAAACTGAGCATACATATTAATATTTGAGTCAAGTGACACAGTGAACAGTTAGAATGGCAAAAATTCAATTTAGTTTAATAATTTATTTCGTCATTTAAACCTTCCCTGAACCTCCACAATTTTTCAAGACCAAAACTAGCCAAATCAGTCTAGCCAATTTCGAGTTTTAGCGAGACATTGGAATTGCAATCAATTTTATATATCAAACCATTATTCTTGCACATATTTATTTTTAAACTACCTTTTTCTGTAGGACAAAAGTCCTAGTTATATAGGCCGCAACAAAATGTGAGCACATGTAGTTTAAGTTTATTTTTCAGTCAGTTGATTGTACGTAATTTAATATGAGCAATAAAGTGTTTATCTTTCTATCTATCATGAAGAGAAATATAATATGACATACCAACAACTCCAAGATGTTCAGATATATCGCGTTTCACGTCTGACACATCCCACATAGCTAGGAAGGAACCCATGCACGATGGTGAAGGATTGAGCGGCGAAACAAATGGCTTGTACGAGAAACTGTAGTGATGAGCTATAGCCGCTATAAACATCTCTATACATATAAGGAAGTCCTGAAAAGGGAAAGTTATAAAAGAAGTCAAAAGGTGAAAGCAAAGGTTATATTAATAATTTGTATTTTTTATTAACTACACTGCAGCTACAAAAGCAGCTCATTATGTTTAAACAGCAATGTTCTTATTTATGTACCTATATGTCACCGTAAAATTGTAAAAACCGTTATATTGTAATATTACTAGAGATATTATAAAATGATGACATTTTATATTATTATTTTGAAAAAACAAACAAATATGGCGGCAATCGCCGTATAACCAATCGGCATAGTAAATAATAAATATTACAATATAACGAAAAATAATACTTACAACTGCAAGGAGAAATTTGTATTTGACAATCTGTCGACATTTTATAATATCTCTAGTAATATTACAATCTAACGGTTTTACAATTTTATGGTGACAATTGACATACAAAATACTTAAACTGGACCATGAGTATGGCCCCATATACACAGTCCAGTCTACAAATCCAGTGTCCTTTAAGCAGAGTTGTAGGCAAAAATTAATAACCTAACCAAGAGCATGTCAGGACATGTCTAAGGAGTAAGGTGGGTTCCGTAACTATCAGGGCTAAATAGGTATTTTTTTTAATACCTACTTCAAAAGTTATTGTCCGATTTCACTCAAAATAATTTTCCATTAGCATGATCTATCACTATCAGCATAGAAACTTACAAGTTTCTATCTCTTATAGTTTAAAAATGCCACGGACCAACTTATAATTTACTAATATTATAAAGCTGAAGAGTTTGTTTGTTTGAACGCGTTAATCTCAGGAACTACTGGTTCAAATTGAAAAATTCTTTTTGTGTTATATAGTCCATTTATCGAGGAAGGCTTTAGGCTATATAACATCATGCTAAGCTCAATACGAGCGGAGCTCCAATCAATAATGTTTCAAAATCGGGGTGTTTTTTCCCTTTTGAGAGCTTTCGCTGCGTACGCTGCGGAAACGGTTAAAGTTTCGCTAAAATTATGTATGACAGAATTGTTCCCCTTTAAAAGTTCTAAAAAAAAGTCCGCGACAGTATATGTCTATCTTTTAAGGTTGACTCACAATAACCTTTTTATGCTAACCAAATTTGTTCTAAAATTAAGCATTATTTGTGAGGGTGTTTTCATAAAGATTATATTAATCCTTATCCAAGTAAATACGTTATTCATTACAAGCATTTAATTTAGAAGAAATTTGCCATTTACATCATTTGATTTCAATAAGTATTTTAGAAGATATCGCAGTAATAAAATAATTAATCAGCGCGCAATAATGATGTGCGGCGCGCTGTGGGCAGTCGTGAGTCGCGGGCAAGCGCTCCTCCTTCTACGTAAATGAAGTCGCGGGTAAATTTTAGCGATATCCCAAAGTAACTATTCCACGCGGACGAAGTCGCGGGCAAAAGCTAGTAATTTATAAACCACTTTGGTTGCCAATTACTCGAAAATGGTTCACTTTTTTAAAAAGTAATAAATAAAAGCTTGCCTTTATTTATTACAGGCGACCTCTGTGGGTTAGTGGTTAGCGCGTTGGCGCTTAAGCTGGAGGTCGCGCGTTCGAGTCCCGCCAGAGAACAAAAAAAGTTTTCTGTGTTCCTGGGTCATGGATGTGTATTAAATGTGTGTATTATAAAATAAAAATCTTAAATATAATTATTTATAGTATAAAAAGTATTAAATATATTTCCGTTGTCCATTCCGTGTGTTTGTTGCCCATACCACAAGTTCTCTGGATACTTAGGACGGGACCAGATTGAGGCAGTGTGAAGTATCCATAGATATATTACAAAAAAATGTTAACGATATCCCATGTGATAGGGTAGAAAGAAAATAAATTTTTCATCCCCATTTCACATGTATTGAGAGCCAGTCCTAAAATATAACATTGATATTTTATTATGCCAAAACCGAGATCTACACACAAACCTAACCATACCAAATTTCATCCATTTATAATTCAGGAGCTAGAAGCGCGGACAGACTAAGCCGCGGTGAAACTAAGGGATCCTTATGTATTACGGAACCCTAAAAATTATTGACACAAATGATCTGGACAGCCATAATTACTGTATTGGATCTGCAGGCTGGACTGTGACTGTGGCACTTAAAATGATAGTAAAAAAATTAAGCACATTCAAAATAATATAAATATGTAGCTGCTTGTTTCTAATATAATTTCTAATATATAATATAAAAAAATGTTTTCAGTCATACCTGCAGTTTGGAAGATATAATCTTTATTTTATTTGTATCAGTTATATCAAAAATTGTTGATATAACACCACAATATACCAAAATATTGATAATCACTCCTTGGCTGAAAAATAAAAACATTTTTTTTATTGAGACTTACAGATTTATATTGATAAGATCTATAATCATTGACAATTTCTTCTAACTCTGTTAGAAGTTGCTTAAAGATGTTGAAATTTTTAAAGATGTTGAAATTTTACTTACAAAAATGAGAAGAAAACGACAGCTTTAATACACAAAAATTTTCCTATAGGCTTCATAGGTTGAAGTTCAGTTCTATTTGCTCTATAGAAAAGAACTAAACAATACATTGCCACAAACTGTGATAAATTGTTGATTGCTATCATGTAGGGAAATGCAACATTGGGGCTAAAGTCACTCTCTCCATAGACACCAGATAAGTCACAAATCATAGATATTACTGTTGTGATTGGTCTCACTAGTGTATATTGTAAGATACCATGCTTGCAGTTGTGAACAAATTCACTGAAAACAAAAAGGTATTGGTATTAATTGTGTAATAAATATAAAAAAATATTATTGGCTAAGGAAAAGAATGAAAAAGAACAATATATTCGAACATTTTGTAAATATCCTACTATAATTTTTAAGCAATACATTGCCACAAACTATATTATACAGTATACTATATGTTATAAGTTTACATTACATCCCATACATAAAGATTTATTATGGAACTAGCTGATGCCTGCAACTTCGTTTGCACAGAACTAACGGAAGCAGAACCCTATTTTTGTAAATGGAACCCTAAAATAAAAGTAGCCTATGTTACACCTTATAACATCAGCTATCTGCTAGTGAAAGTCCCGCGAAAATCGGTCCAGCTGTTTTAGAGACTGGCCGGAACAAAAATACCGACAGACAGACAGACAGATGGACAGACAAAAATGATAAAAAATGTTGTTTTACTGTAAGTACCGAATATACTTACAGATGCATTATGTGGAAAGCTGTCAATTTAAAGTTACAAACAGACACTTCAATTTTATTTATCTGTATTGATATTGTTATTAGTTTACATTACATCCAATACATAAAGATTTATTATGGAATATGGTCAGTATGAAATAAAATGCATAAACTTTGGAGATATCAATTGTGCATAAGACCATACATTTCATAGCAACTTCTAGCTTGTGACTTCACCTGCATGTATGACTTTTGCTTGGTGTGCACATGACTCACAAAAGTGCTTCAAACAATCCAGTTTCTTTAAAAATGTTGATTTAGTACATTATTCTATTCCTCTTATTTCCAGAGCATTATTCATTTAAGTAATAAAAAAAAGTTACAAAAACAGTATGTATTTATAATACTAAAATTGCTTTGTGCTATTATCTCTATCATAAATGTTAGTTATTATTCTTTAGTGACATTGTAAATCATTAAGTGGAATGATTATTCACTGGTAAATAAATATTTGCATACTACTTTATCTTTATGTAACAAAAAATTATTTTGTGTTATTACTTACCTCCCCATCTCCCAAGGGGTCAAACAACACAAAGGAAAGATATGATTCACTTGAGGCTTTGTCTCCAAAACTGCTTCCAGGTCTTGTCCCTCATTCAAATAGTTTAATAGATATTTCATGAAATTATAAATCACATATGCCTCATAGCATTCTCTCAAGGAGTCCATGTAGATTGACTGCTCTGGAAACTCCAAGCCCAACCACGCATTGAGCGCATAAATTGGCACCATCCACAAAATTCTAGAAAAAACAAAATATATAGATACGTAAATTTTTCAGAAGTAATGAAAATACTTTCTGTTAAACTTCCTGCAACTAAAATATACCTACCTTATAATATGTTTCTGCAATGAAGGCTTGGTGTAATGAACAACATGTTGAGTTATTTGCCATATTGATATCGGCAGTGCCAACAGGACAAACCCTCCAGCCACTAAACTACCTTGGTCGGACTTAGTAAATCCGTTTCTTATTGAGTGGGCTATAAGCACTGGCACCAAAATAAAGACAAGCAACACATAACTTGTTATAAAAAACGGTCGAATCCAAAGCCTCCATTGGCTAAAAAAGTTCCGAAAAGATGTAGTACACATTTCTTCGTTATTATAGTCCGAGCGTTTTTACTACGGAAAAAAGTTGTTTAAATACGACACTTATTTACACAATCCGAAACAAATGATTCATTTGGAATGTCCGTAAGGATAGCAACGCCTAATTATCACATTAGTTAGCCTGTGTTATTTATTTTTTAATAAATCCATGTTAAATGGTTGTAAAGCGTTATAAGAGATCTTTAGGTTATTTTTGAACTTGTACTGTCTTCGGACTAATTAACATTATTAATAAAAACTTGAATAACAAGAAATTCGTTTTAAAATGCGAGTGTTTTCGAAACAAGTTTTTTTTCTTCTCAGCCTCAGATTTTGGTAAATTTTTGACAAGTCTAGTGATATGTCAAATGTCAGACGTCACTCGTCAGATGTCATATTATTCTTCATTGCCTTTTTAACTTGACAATGGCAAATAAGCAAAGCCTAAGCATATTTGCCAGTGTCAATTTAAAAAAGCAGGAAATAGAATTTTCTTGAAATTTTCGTTAAAGCTTTCAACACCGTACTTCTAATGCTGGGACTTTATGCACCGGAATCCGGAAGGCCGCCCCGTAGAGAATTCTGATCATTGAAAATAGAAATCTATGCTAATACAATAGAGTTGAAAATCGAACACATGAATCAACATTAATCCTTCAGATCCTTATACACGAAGTATATATAACAAGGAGTCCGAACGTAATGTTAAAATAATGGTCTCAATTACGGGGACAGATTTTTGCCGGTAGAGTGCGCGACGGTTCGACATGCACTCGTTTGAAATTACGCGGGAAGTTTAAAGTTGCTATTGACAGCTCTGGAAAGATTGAAATCTTATTATATAAAAGTTTTAGGAAATTCTTAGAAACTGTTCTCGAAAAATAGATACCGTAGAACACGGTAATTGCCTAACGGTAATTTGAAAATAATTGTAATAAATAATAGTATTGGCAACACTCTGTATAATAGTATTGGCAACACTTGGTACTCGTCGGTCTCGCACGCCTAGCGGCAGAAAAGAGAACTAAGATCTGGTCCTAGCATGGTCCTAGAAAGCCTATACCCATGAAGCATAGATACCAGGAGTCCGAACGGTATAGGCTTTTTAATAATAATTATGTACACAATAATAGGACCAGATCTTAGTTCTCTTTTCTGCCGCTAGGCGTGCGAGACCTACGAGTACCGAGTGTTGCCAATACTATTATTTATTACAATTATTTTTAAATTACCGTTAGGCAATTACCGTGTTCTACGGTATCTATTTTTCGAGAACAGTTTCTAAGAATTTCCTAAAACTTTTATTTATTAAGATTTCAATCTTTCCAGAGCTGTCAATAGCAACTTTAAACTTCCCGCGTAATTTCAAACGAGTGCATGTCGGACCGTCGCGCGCTCTACCGGCAAAAATCTGTCCCCGTAATTGAGACCATTATTTTAACATTACGTTCGGACTCCTTGTTATCTATACTTCGTGCCTATACCGTTCGGACTCCTGTCCTTAAGGCGTGACTCCTGTTCGAAACATTACACAGAAAACATGAAACAAAAACATTTGTTTTCATACACAAGCTGTCTCCAGCTACAGAAAATGTTTTTGGTCGAAACAAAACATTTTGTCCAGACACGACCTTATTTCCGACGAGGAAGACGTATTAGCGCTCGCAGTTTTAGTGATTGTAGGTGTAGAATCTAGGAGAAAAGAGGGGTTCTGAAAAGGCCACTTTAGGTGTTTCATAATAGTATTTGTTTAACTCATAAATATGTGCGCCATTTTACGCATTTCTATTGAAAACTGACAAAATTGATGTTTTTTAATTAAGTCAGCCATATATTACGAGCGATCACAAAAACAAACACAAAAAACACAACAAGCAAAACTATAACCCTAAAAAACCTGTACCTAGGTGTCATGTGAACGATGTGAACACTAGGTAAGAAATGAAACATTTCTTCCCCTCTCTACCCGCGCGGGAATGTTTTCCGTCCGTCTCCGAAAACAAAAACATTGTCTATTCCTAGACAAATGTGTATAGCCACGCCCCAATGTTTCATGTTTTCTGTGTAATGTTTCGAACAGGAGTCACGCCTTTAATTTTCGAACTTGAATGTCAAATTAGTACGTCTGTGTCAGCATGTGTGACATGGTGTCTGAATATTGTCCATGGATTATGATTCTTATATTCAGGAAGGAATTCAGCACGTCTGTGGCCAGGCTAAGGCTGGGACTATATGCAACGGAATCCGGTAGGCCGTAGAGAATTCTGATCATTGGAAATAAAAATCTATGCTAATACAATAGAGTTGAAAATCGAACACATGAGTGTCGAGTTAAACGTCAATGTCATATATGACAGCTCGACACTTCACACTTCAATTTTCAACTCTATGCTATTAGCGCCGAGTTCTATTTTCAATGCTCAAAATTCTCTACGGCTTTCCGGATTCCGGTGCATATAGTCCCAGCCTAAGTCGTCAAGTTCAAAGTCTAGTCAAACTCCAAGTAGTAGTGAGTGCAGTCAATGTCAATAGGGATTAAGCATAAAATATAAAAATAGCTTAAAATATAATAATATGATACTAGACAGAAAAATAAAGAAAATGGCGTGAAAATTTTCAATATCTGTTGATAAATGAGCAAGATATGAGCGGTCAAAGTTTGTAATCTATCTCTTTCTAGCAAAACGAAATTTAGTATGAACTTTCTATGAAAGTCGTGTTATGTGACGTCACGATACACGTCGGATCTCTCTGTCTAATAGACCACTTTAAACGTTCATATCTTCGTTATTTTTAATGATATCAAAAAACTGATTTTACCATACGGTTTACCAAACAAGATAGATCTATATAAATAAATAAAAAAAATACGTGCATATTCCCTATTCAATAAACTTTTAGAAGCCAAGATACATTCACTAAGGAGTAAGGAGCCATTTTTAAAAAGAAGAAGAAGCTAAGTTAAAAGTTCTTTGGAGGTAGGTAATACAAAATAGGCAATAGCTATAGCAATCAAAATGCAATAGTATAAAGCACTTTTTTGTAGTTGTACCAGTGTGTCCACACTTGTGCTGGACGCTGGTCAATAGATACATAAATAAATAATAGATTATCTTGAACACTTAATGGACGTAGGATATGGTGTTTCATAGTCAAATCAGTTATAAATTATCTAAACTAAGGATCTAGTCGACAATTTACAGTGCAGTTTTTCCTGTCACGACCACAAAATAGGTTTGTGGGAACGTAGCCTTAGGTTTATCATATTTTTATTTACTTTTTATTTACAAATTACACTATACCTAATTAAATACAATTTAAATACGATAGGCACAGTAACGATAGTATGTAATTATTTTATTCGTTATAATAAATTCATGAATATAATATTAATTATTATAAATGTGATTTAAAGGAGAGTGTGTGGTATCTTTATTTAAAAAAGTTGATAATCAACGTAAGACGGAGTGGAGGCAACTACTGTGGCAACTGGAATGGAAAACCGTCATAGATGACTGTAGTGTAGATTACAAGAATGGATTTAGGTTTTATTAAAATGTCAGTGATTTCCTTTTAAAAACTTCTAAACTTGTGATAAAATATTAAGTGATACATTTATTTACGTGCCCCAATAACCTTAGGTAATGGTGGGGACCCACTTATTTGTGCATTTACAGTTATTCTCGTAACACGTATTTTGTGCATAGAGTTCAAGCGTTGAATTAGGCCACATAGCGATCTCTCCCTAAAATACCGCTGTTCTGGTTGTCGACGTATCAAGACAAGCTATCGTGAGTGTGTTGATTTGATTATTGTTTTATAACTTGGTGTTTTTTGTTTTAAACATTTTGCGTGTTGCGGGATGTGTTCAGGATACAATAGATAACGTTTATAAATAGTCTAATCGCAAGTCGATAATTCATGTTTTCGTAAATAGGTCACCTCGCCATTCTTTCGTCAAAGTTGATATCGTGTGAATACTTTTAAATCTGCGATTGTAGAGATGATTTCTGGATTATTAAAGGTTTCATTATGTTCCTAAAACCTGTGTTTTAGTCGTATGAGGCGGGAAAGTGATGATCATAAAGGCCGCGATCTAATGTGATGTCATCAAAAGGGGAAACAGAGGCCGATTCTGGCACCGTGTCACCAAATTTACCCGCTGTCAAAAATGAACCGGTAAGTATACCTGGATTAGAATTCATGGTATAATAAATGTATAAGACGCAAAAAAATATTACTGGTATCTGCTGATCCCAAACACCACATTACTGTTTTTACTTATTTTATGAACATTAATTGTTCAGATTTATTATACTCTAGGATTTATTTTATTCAACCATAACATTTGTAAACAAATGTTTCTGTCTAGCCAATCAGCTGCACTATTGTTATCATACAACTTAAAACATTGTACATACTACATACATGAAAAATGTGTTTTTTTTGATGTTTGAAGTACTTGTCTAGTGTCTGAGTAAATACTCATGTTTACTCGTGTTACTTGAATCATATTTTAATAGTTGGGTTATCAAGGTCACATATAATAATAATATTAATAAAGCCATTTATTCCATAACAATGATAAAATTATGATTTGTAATTGTTGAGTGTTAGATTTTTCTCCACCCCCATATGGTCCCTTTTAGAGTAAAGGTCTCTACCAATGCCTTCAACTTCTTTAGCTAAGGTTATCCAATTATATGCTGTGTGCCTTACTGTCATCCTCCCATAGTTGTTTAGGTTGTCCTACCTTCCTCTTTCTGACTGGGTCTTTCCACTTCCACTTAAAGCAGTCTGGATGGCCAGACTGGCCAATCTCAGCCTACTTTGCAAGTAGTCTGGACAGGGTATTAGGATTATCCTAACGTCTCTAGAGTCTAGCAACATGTCCTGCCCAAGGTCACTTAATAAAAAAAATTATTATGGGGAGAGATTAACAACATAAATAGAACAGTCAATATATTATTATGATCTTGTCATATCTCGCCAAGTGCCCACCTGCTATGACATATAATAAATAAAATAATAAATAATTTTTATTTCAGACAGACTAACATACAAATTATATACTTAAAAACTACACATATGAATGGAAGTTGCCAGTCAGCGCTAAAATGCAGAATTTGATGAAAATGCCTATAAATGCTAGTTAGCTTTAACAAGTTAATATTATAAATGTTAAAGTTTGAGAGGATGGATGGATGGATGTAAGGATAGATGGATGTATGTTTTTTACTCTTTCATGCAAAAAATACTGACTGGATTTTGATGACATTTGGTGTGCTTGTAGTTTAGGCTCTGTATTAAAACATATGCTATTTTTTATCCTGACACAATACAGTGTTCCGTGGGATACTAAGTAAACTATAAAAGTTAACAAGTGGAATTGTTTAGAACGGTCAATCGCACAAGTATGTAAAATAATAAATGGACAATCAATAACAAGTTATTTGTCAAAATATCATCTGCTTAATTAACTTAAAGCGAATGCATTGTTTAAAAACTAATTGTGCAAGCATAGATGTATTATATTAAAAAGAGGAAGATATGGTATGAGCGCGTAAAAAGTAAAGTCTTGAATCGGCCAAAGTCGGGCTGATTTTGGTTAGTATGCGACAAACCGGTCGACGAGTATCACATATTACCCGTCCTGTGTATTGACAAACACTAGTAAATTTTTTTCTTTGCTGTTGAATTAAGAATTTTTCTATGTGATTGAAATGTAACAATAATGAAAAATGTCAATGTGTGTCGTGGCACAGAAATATTGTCAGTTTTGTAAGGAAATAATGTATCTATATATAATAACTAGCTTTTGCCCGTGACTACGTCTGCGTGGAACAGTTACTTTAGGATATCGCTAAAATTTACCTGCAACTTCATTTACGTAGAAGGAGAAGCGCTTCCCCCTCACGACTGCCCGCCGCGCGCCGTACATTATAATTGCGCGCTTGATTATTTTATTATTGCCATATCTTCTAATGAATAACGTATTTACTTGGATAACGATTTATATCATCTTTATGAAAACACCCTCACAAATAATGCTTAATTTTAGAATAAATTTGGTTAGCATATAAAAGGTTTTTGTGAGCCAACCTTAAAAGATAGACATATACAGTCATGGACTTATTTTTAGAATTTTTAAAGGGAAACAATTCTGTCATACATAATTTTAGCGAAACTCTGTTTTGCAGCGTACGCAGCGAAAGCTGTCAATAGAAAAAAAAACCCAATTGTGAAACATTCTTTGGTGATTGGTGCTCCACTCGTATAGAGCTTAGCGTGATGTTATGTAGCCTAAAGCCTTCCTCGATAAATGGACTCCAACACAATAATATTTTTTCAATTTGAACCAGTAGTTCCTGAGATTAGCGCGTTCAAACAAACAAACAAACAAACTCTTCAGCTTTATAATATTAGTATAGACCAGCGGTTCTCAAACTTTTTTGGTGGCGGAACCCTTTTGGAAGGCGAAATACTTGATGGAACCCTACAATAAAACAATTATTTTATAAATATATTCTTTATAAATAAGCATAACATAGCAGTTACAACTTATTACATACTAATAGTAATAGTAAGTTACTA